>CANUEZ040000030.1:22330000-22952500 GCA_948099385.1 Fasciola hepatica | reverse complement strand
CGTAGACAAACCAAAATCATAAACATCTTATGCAGAATATTTTTCCGTTTGAGCTAGTCCTTATCATGCGGTTGCGTTCATGTTGTCCATCTCTCTTGCCACAGATCAATCAAGCAGCTTTCCGCGCACTGCCGAGTATAGGTGTTTCAAGAATTTCCGCTGATTTTACTCATTGTAGCCAGCCTATACATTACTAAAATTTGAAGAAATATTTTACGTGACCGGCTGAATTATGGAACAAAATTGTGAACATCGGTGTCTCAGAGCTATGACCAGATAATATGAATATTTGCCAGGTAATGACAGGAATTACTCGGTAGCTTCTTCCAATAGCTGTGCGAGCAATCATAACTCGAAGAAGACAGAATTTCTGGATTGGGAACTTTTTGGAATTTTCTCTCTTGAAGGCAACTGACTCGCTGACGTGTTTAGAAAGAGTGCACATTTCACGTTTCAGGTGTCAGGGTCGGCGATCTGGTTTGAAGTGAACAGTTGCAACCAAGCATGATAAGGACAGTGTCTTTAACTATCAACTTTTCATTCACATTTTAGCGTTCAAACTGGTAACTCCGGTCACAGTTATGACGGTTCGGCCAAAATGCACTGCAGTACAGGAATATGCCTGAAAACGGACAGAACATCATTTTACATTTTTCATCCGTTTATGAACAACCATCACTTTTATAAACTCCGGAATCAAGTAATCACTGTTTGTTGAGTAAACCATTTTGAAGATAGCATTGTTTCCTACATACATACCTCTAAAATACCGAGAATTAGTGTGCTAAGAGCTCATAATAATGAACTTGCATCTTATTCTTCAAGCCTTGACCCTTATTCGTCGAGTTTGGTAAATCAGTTGTTTTCACTAAATGGACAGCAGTCAAGTAGGTTTCGCACTATATTATTCACTGTTTGGTAAGAACATCTTGAATAATTCCTGAAACAATAGCCTTTGGTCGATTTGTGAATGCGACAACAGGTTTTTGTTAGAATGAGTTGTTGCAAGCAGGGAATAGACAAAACCCAAAATCACCATATATGTCGAACTTCGAAAATACCCAGAATGTAGGCTTCTTTTTAGATGAACATTTCCTATCAAGTATGTCTACAAAAATCTTTTGCTTCTAAAGTTATCGATACAGAGGTGCCTTTAGGCGAAGCAGATCATAAATCGACCGGCTCACTGTGTTATTCGGTAAGTAAAGCAAGAATATTTGTCTGCACATCTTTTCATCTGAACTATGTTCATGGTTTGGTTTTCAATACATATTGTAGGTACTTTGCCCTGGGAAGTGTGTAGTGTGTGCCAGTTTAATTGACAGTAGCAGACATAAAAAGCTGTGCCATACCAACTCACTTTAATGTCTCATGACTGACTCACACTCTTACAAGCATTGTCTAAAGCGCACCAGCTAGCCGTCCATCATTGTCTGGCTTTCCGGAAGAACCCTCAGTTGGTCCAACCCGGATGCGACTTGAGGTGGGTGAATCCCACCTGCATCTGTCTGACCTTGGGGTGGCTTTGTATCCAATTTAGTGTGCTTCCGCTTAGAACAAATAATAAAGGAGGTCGCCTGCATTTGATGGAAGATGATCAATCCCGAATAAGAAGAGGACCTTTTGCCAGACATACTATGGAGGTGAATGAATAATGCACTTGCGGTTTAGTGGCTACATCCCGTTTGGTTGAAAAAAGATAACTCCCCACATTCAACTTTCTCTTTTAAACTCAGACAAAGCATATAGTAGACAAAAACAACTAAGAGATCTCGTATTGACAGAAGCATTTATGCAACGAAATGGAGTGCCTTAGACGTCATTCCAATTCCCGTGAACAGTGGCTTACGTACCACAAGTGAATCTGCTCCTCAAATATAGCTCACACAAGGTTGAAGCGCATAGTGTGCATAAACATCAGTTTATTTCCCCTGGTGACTTATGACTATGGACAGGTAAGACAGGACACTGGGAAGCGCAAGTTTGATTTTTGTCTCCCTGAAATAAACATGTAATGAGAGGGAAGATAGGTTTCAATCTCAATTATGAAGCCATCGTGCACTCTGAGTATTCAGATCGTTAACGAATTCAGGAAGTAACGCCATATAATAAGATACAGATGTTTATTGGAAACTGGAATAAGTGTGGTTATTGCACGCTTTTCTAATGATTATATTTTGAATTGCAAATAGTAAAGAGCTACTTGTTCTAACTATGATGAATAATGACCCAGTACTTCTTACAATAGCCACATCTCTGAAGCAAAATATATCACACTGTCAAACGATTTCTTTCCCTTGGTGAAAGCCACTCAGTGTTGACCATTTACGTGTCAACGCCAAATCATATAAGTTAAAATTAGAAATAGTGAATTCGAAGTCCCTAACACATGGCATGACTGTTGGGAGGGCTTACAGGTAACTTTAGAAGTTCAATAAGAAGTGAATAATAATAATGCAAGTGAATTTTTCAAAATATATGATTCGGGCTGTTCGTGAAAACAATACATCTTTTGAATAATAATAACTTAAACCATTTGTATGGGTAGTAATCTTTATCGTCGCTTGAATAATCACCCCCCTGACAGCAAGCAAATCTGGGTGCTGAAATTTTATTGCTTATACTACAAGCACGGCTGTGTTAAAAGGAGTGTACATGGACGAAGGGTTAATTTTCGGAATTATAAGTTAATTCTACGAAAGTCATTCCGTCGGTTAGTCAAGAACAACCTTTGGAAGAATCACCTGATGATTCTGAAAAAGAACTCTTTATTTATGCATGATCCTCATGACTCGAATGATATTTAGGTGATGAACTCAAAGTTATTTGTTCAAGCATAGAAATGGTTGAACAGGGGAGTATCGGGAACGCATACCTGACGAGTAGCAACAACGGTGAATCCGGTCATTTGGTTCAGTGGATATGAACGTCACCCAAATATGATAACATACTACTTACTTCACTGTTGTGTTACTTTGTTTGAAACCGTTTTCTGACCCACTGGCGTCATTAAATTAGTTTCAGAATAAAATTATTTCAGTGTTGCAACTTACAGTAACATATGCACCATCAAAGGTATGTTTCCTTCTTGAAGAGTTTCGAACAACAAGTAATCAGTCAGGCTGACCAAGCTCCTGATTTCCACATTCCAGAGCTTACATCTTCTGCCTAATATTTCCATTCACGATACCGGTTTATCAATAAAAATGGTTTATGTTATCGTCGTTTTTATTATTGGACAATCGACCCACACTTTTTGGATAAAAATAATTCCTCAGAACATAGAGGTAGGCGGGAGATCAGCATCAAAAAATACATATATCTCATGTGGTGGATATCCTGTTCATTCCTGTTGTATACCCCGCTTACGATCCTCCGAAAGTATTCTCCTAATATTCTAAAGCAATCCAGTTTCAACAGATTTGGACCATGTGTGTGCCAATGTTTGCTACATATCTAGTCGAATCCATTGAAAAAAGGTAAGGAATATTGTAATCAAACAAAAATTGTTGATCCAAAGACGGGTTATCTTTCTTGGCAGATGATACTCCATCAAGTCACACAAACAGCACCATTCATTGTGTGAGATTTTCAGTTGAAATCTACCAGTTGCTTTTATCAGAACTTGCCAAACCGCTCTCATGAGTGAAGCGCCTTTTTAAAGATAAAAACAAGCACTAGAGTGAATGAATCATGCTAATTGAGAAAACAAAGAACAAATACGGGCATAAGAAATAAAAAATGTTTTGAAACCCTTGTAAATATGATAGTTAGATGAAAGGATGTGCTTAGACATCGAATACGTTGAATTAGAGTTGTTGGAAAATTTTTGATGTTTATTCTAAGTATAGTAAGTTTCTCTGTGACATCACTCCGGCCGTTACTAGATACTCAAATGGGTTTCCATACTTTAAATATCTTGGAAATGCCGTCTCTTCAAGGTCGTCTGCATGTGCGCAAAATGAGTCATCTGCGATGAAACCCAGAAGCCATAGACTGTACCGGTTATTTGCGTAAGATTCAAGTAGAATTTATTTATCTGGAGGAAAGTCATACATTGAAGGTACCATTTCACAAACCGCTGGCTGCTCTACATTCTGCCGTATTTTTCGATTTCCGTTTACCATGATGCACCAAAAGTGTACATTTGTCATAGAAACAAGAATAAATCACTCTCTATCTCAGTGTTTTTAAGGGATAAAGTCAGTTTGTTGGATGCAAACAGATGGGTTCCCAAATTGCTTGGTTTCTTCATATTTACTTCTTATCAAACAATAATAACAACTCATTATTTTCTGTTATGTAATTTTTATATCACATTGATGATTTATATTTTCATATATTTACGAACGGATATGTCTCCCACTGGTTTCGAATAATGAAATTGTCTTGTTCCGTTCCAATGTCCCACAGAATCTGTTTTCATTGGAAGCATCACGAAGTTTCTATTGTTTATGGGATGATCCACCTTGAATGGACACTGGTCAAACCACTTTGTAAAACCAGGAATGCACAGCGCGGCTACTGATACACCGACCAAAATGATGTTCTGGAGAGAATACTTTCTACATCTGTTCATTTTATACCTAAATCAAGACCGTTCTATTTTCATATGATCGAAATTCTACGCACAGAACAATCAATATAATTAAACTTCGCTACTAATATTCCCATGGAGTTAACTTCTTCCATTTTCTGTGTGATTGAAACTGAAAGTCTTAACGTACTACCTGTGAGCAACCCCCACGCTTTCTTTCTTTATCCGTTATCTGAGTGCCCTCAGTTGTTTTCAAAATTATTTTGCTAGATTTCGAGAAGAATTGAGCATTTATTCCCCAAAGTGTATTTAAACCCCTTCTGTGCTTCTTGCTCGAAATTAAAAGAGTGGAACATCATCTTCGAGAGCGTAATTTGTATGTGATTTCCTCGAGATTATGTTCAACATCGCGACAATCCACTTTCTGAAGATTCACAGAAAACGTATTTCGCTTCATATTTATTGGGAATTATCGGGTATTTATTTAAAAATTACCAGTAAATGATATTCCCTTGGAATAAATGTGTTCTATGTCACAGCTGGAGTTTATCTTTATATCAGTTCGTGCCAAATTGAAGCTGCTTGCAGAAAATGAGAATGAACACGTAAGTTGTAACCTAGTTGCTATAGACAGCCTTTTGCTGTAACAAATGAGAGCAAGCACAATGGTTCTGTGAACAACATCATTTGTGCCTTTGGATCCCCTGATATTATTCGACGATATTTCAGTGCATCAGACTTATATATATATATAGTTCGCTATATACCTATGTACGTTGTACTTCACAAAGTTAAGCGAGCTTTCAGATGTAGACGTGATTGTCATTCACGTCTATGTAGAGATCATAAATCAATCACCATAATAATGTCATCCATCAATGGACTCTGACGACCAGCATGAAGTCAAAAGTCTAATATAATTGTTACACTGGATTAGACGTCCGAGAGTAATGGTTCTCCTTCGATCTCTTTGAGTTCAGAATGTATAGCATAGCTGTTGGTCAATGTAATCTGAGCATGTGAGAATACAGTCGATTTCAATTTCTCAGGAAATCAATAAATGAACTTTGATGAACATTTCAACTGTAATTGTTTGAATCTGAATAACTGTAGAAACTATCCCGATTATTTGGACTTTCAGTATAGCAGAAAACGTAGTCTCACTAGCTTCACGCACGATATGGGCTGTACACGGCTAAGGGCAGCAGAACAAATTCCAAACGTGTAACCGTGTTTATCGTTATTTCGTGTTTCTAAACAATGCAATACATAAAAATACATAAATGCAAATGACTTACAGCCAGGTGAGCAACCAAAAACAACAGTACAGAAGGTTATTTGATAAATCGGGACAGTGCGGTCATAAACGGTCCACTCAGCAAGGAGTCATGCGAAACTGTAGCTAAGCACGGTTGCGGTACAGATAGTGTATCAAGAAGCGTGAAGTGAAAAGTTCTGCAAAAGGTTCTTACAAGGGAAATGTACAAACATAGAACAGTCGAGTCGGGAACATAACGTAAAATGTTCACGCACTATACGTCATAAAATATTGAATCTGAACTGTGTCAGTACAGTAGAAACAGAGAATTGGATCACAAGTATTCGAGGTTCATGAGGCATTTACACGCTACTCACAAGTAGGACAAGCGAGGATGTTGTCGAAATACAAATTACAAAAGTAATTTACAATAACGCTCCTTTCGTTCTATCCGATCCTCACGTAGAAGGCATGCCTGCTTGTTTACACCATGTACTTGATTCATATACGTGCAAACTATTTATCAAAGCGTAAATTTGATACGTACAGAAACGGATTCTTCTGAGGAGGTGGTTAACGAATATGCAACTTACTTGAAGCAACGATTTCCCAGTTGAAATCGCACGAGCATCAGCCTGCTCACCAAAAAGCATAAATAACTTTTCTCTTTGGAAGTTTATCTCGTGAATGAAAAGTTTTGCGTGATATTGGTTGGGATCCGAACAATTGCAAGCAATGGGGAATTTTTTATTTAGGTTTTGCCCGTCATTCTGGCATCTGTCCATGGGTTTCCGTGAATATCCCCGAAGCATTTCCTGATGGGAATGGAGGTTCGCACGTAAACGTCTAACCTCCGTGACCACGGCCTACCTTGGCCTTTAAAATGGTCCCAGAAAACGATAATTCTATTAGCTTTTCATACTTCTGGACTATAATAGAATATGGACACTCATACATTGGTGAAATTCTTCACAAATGTTGTTAACGTAAATTCAAAATTATCTTGTTGAACTAGAAGGAAAACTTTGTTCATCAGCTGATCCACAGAAGGAGAAGGTGGTTTTGCGAAGTTTCATGAAACCTGAAGTGTGTGCAATGTTCCAAGCTTTTCATATTTTTTTCTGAAATACACTATACCCACCTGGAATTCGTGATCTTGGACCAACTAAGGTCGTTTATCCTCGTCACGTTGATCTAAATGGACTTGAACATATTTCACACACGTTTTCCAAAAGCCCACAATTTCAAGCCTTATTTTGCATGTAACGAAACAGTTAACAGAATGTGATCGAATAAGTAGATCGACGAAACATATCCACCACAAGGTTGGAGACTATAGGTGATATAGTCAATTGTCACAGCATGCGGTGTAGATGCATTTGGGCTCTTTCCTACTCATCATAATATAATTGTATTGCTTTGTGTTTATTTTTTCTAATTTTGAGCGTTTACTTATTCTGTCCTCGACTGGAAGATGTTGCGAGGCAGCAACCAAAAGCAAAGCACAAAGGAGCGATGTTGAAAGTTTACCGAACTATACTGAGCTGAACTAGATATTTCTTCAAATTTGATCTTTCTGACTGCTGACTGAATGTTGAAACATCAAACAAATATTCACCAACATTTGAGACGGATCCACCAATGATATCAACCCACATTTTCATTATTCTTCAAAAAAGTAATCTTGAATGCGGAAAGTGATGCCATACAGTAAAAAAATTTGAGAAGGAACTTACTGGAACATTTTAATGCCTAGTTAATTCTTTTGAATGCCCTCAACCAATCTTTTTGAGTTATCAGGTCAGTCGGCGAGAAACCGTTTACAAATAGTACTGTGAATAATCCCGAATTGTTACACACTCAAAACGGTATTTATTTGATTAGGATGTTGACAAAAAATATTATTTTCGGACAGCGTTTATCATCACAAATGTGGATTTGTATAAAACGGAAGAGGATTGCAACTGATTCCAGTCTACATTTTATCACATTTTATTGTGTGGAGTCCTCGGAGGTTTCCTCAAGCTTTCACAGTCTGTTTCAAAAGTCCAGCAAAGAAAGTACTGCGTGTAGGAATATAAAAAGCATTCAGTAATATCATAATTCACGTTTTCCAGCAATCACTAGGTTTGCTTTTTTATCACGACGATTTATGATTAATGCACATATATTAGAAAAGCGGTCTTTCATTGTCAACCAATTTAGGCTAACCTGATGTATCATCACCTTTTACTCAGCCCTCTTAATCTAAATTTCGATTTTGATGCTTATGGACATGAACAATATTTCCGGATATAACTTGCTGATGTGTAACGGTAAAGGAACATTGGTGGGTAAGTCCACTTTTTCCTTTGAGTATAGGTTCAACTCCACCGAATCTCAAAAATGTACTAATTATCCCCCCACTCCACTTTATCATGTTACTGTTCAGAAAATTCTTCAGGCACCAGGGGTGGTGTACATCTGGCAGCTTTACAAAGTGGGCTAACTGGCTACAATGTCTCTCCAAGGATTGCGATCTCAGGTTTTCGCATGCTTCTATCTGTGGCTATATCGAACTGTGACATGCTTTATATTATCAGAATATCTTTGAACAAGATTCATTCGGTATGAGCTGATTTCCTGATGTCAATCATTCTTGTGACCAGTTTTGAATTGTGTTACTCAACTATTTTGCGATATTTTCTCAAGTATTCTTTCAGCGTTTCGAAGAACTTGTTGTTATGAGCAATCACACACTAGTCGTAGTAAACCTAGGATGGTTTTCTCCAGCATAGCCTCCCAGAAAATGCTACCATCCTCTTTTCAACTCAACCTAGGCAGCATACGACACAAAACACATTAGGACAACCCAACAAGGAATTTACTGAAGTAAATGCGTAACTTCTTTTTCATATTTGTGAGTCAAATCCCCGAAAGTCTCACCACTAGTACAAAACAGTTGCTATTGTTGCATTGTCTACCACTTCTGCGAATCTATTGGTATCATTCTTTGAATTTGTCAGGTAGCATTCTAACTCATATGGGCTGATCCAAAACTTTCTTTACGGTCATCTAGAGTGTATGTACTGATGAAAATTCCCCGTTCTACAAGGTTCGATATCATTCGAACTGCATCGTGTGTATGGCAGTTAGTCCAGGAATACTAAAATTAAATATTCCAAAAACAAATTGGATATATTGCAGCAATATTTGTCGAAATACGTTTGAGAAGAATGACGTCGGAAAGACAGTTGCATAAGTGTAATGATAAACGTGACGCCATTTAAAGTAGGATTCTTGGTACTATGGATTTTTTTGGGTAACCTCAATGTATAAGCTTTCGATACTCCGGAAAATCGAGATCACAAGTAGTTGTCATTCAGTTTTATGTTTGTAGGATCGACCCGTTGATACTTAGATCATTCACATTAGGTATTCGAGTCAGCCGTCATGGCATGATTTTCAAAGAATATAGAATAATTCTGATGTTCATCAAATCGGTCGTAACCGTTCTCATGAGGAATCAGGTTAAGTCAGTTTTCCAATTGACATTCAGGTTACATCCTTCATAAATACTCTCTTGATCATCATCTGCCTCTGGAGACTAGCTCACACCGTTTTACTCACTCATACACATTCATTCATTTCATCGAAGAATCAATCAATATCCTTCTTCAGACCTGGCTCATTCGGTTACTCAGTCACTGATCCTATGGAACACTCATTCACTGAGTAACTCACTCAACCGTTTAACGGAATCGACAAGTGTTTGTAATATTATTTAAGCTGACCAAACTGTTTACGTTCTATTCGAATCCTCCAACAAATATTTTACCAATCCCAATATAATTTATCTGTTTATTGAAACTCACATATACATTCCGTTGATGAAGCGGACAACTTGATATGTCCAATTATGTGCACATCCACAGTGACCTTAACCAGACGGATCTTATGGTATATTGAATCAACTGCAAAAACAGTTAGTAAAATATCCGTGTGCAGTTTTCTCTGTGATCGTCCAATGCGGATGGCGAAAGAATATCACAGTGGTTTGGGATTAGGTGATAAGAATCCCGGAACAAAATTGGAAAGTGAATATTTGAAGCCGAGCAGTACTACATACGTTATTTGATATATTGTATTCATCAAATCTCTCATTATAAAAACACATTTGATGATGCAAAAAGCATACGGTAGGATTTATTTATGGGCTTTGGAAACGAGTGGTATGTAGAAAATCCCTAAAATGAGTTGTAAGCTGAAGTTGTGTTTGATGGCATAGTCATCCACTGAAGAAACACGTCACTTAAATTGATGGTTTCGGAAATCATAATACAATCTTTTATTTTAAAAACTAAAATCACTCTTTTGTAATTATATCATGTTAAGTGGTAATGTCTCTACGGTATCTTACACTCATTCCCAAAATAGTATCTAAATAATAATGACTCTGTTGTGTCACATTCTAATATTCTTCATTGTAGTGTGCAGGACATTCCCTAAAGAAGAACGTTTAACGTAATTTTAGTCCGATTTTTGTGTCACAGTGGATAAAAAAGTATTTTGTTATTGTGTATTTATTTTGTTTGCTATGGAAATCTATTTTATTTCATTCTAGTGCTCGTGAAATATATTGTTAGTAGGTGTCAATAAGTGCTAGATGTCTCTAGCTGGACCTTTTATGTTATATGAAGTGCTAGAAAATATTACAGTCAAGAGTCGATTTCTTGGGTCACAAGGTGAATCTCTGCAATAGACTTTCCGTCCTTGCAAGCTCCTCCTGATTCAAATGAGATCCAGGTGATGAACCTAATGTTAATTGCTCAGGTACACGAATGATTGTTCAACGGAGTACCCGGTACGCATATTGAGGACCAGCAACAACGAAGAAACTGGCTATTTGCTTCTGAGGAAATTTTCATCATTCGGACACAATCTCATATTATTTACATCATAAAACAGTCTAATTTTGATGGACGATGACAAAGAAATAAAAACATTTTATATTCATTGGGAAGTGAAAAAATGAAACCTGTATAATTTATTAAACGACAATTTCTTCCAGGGCGACTCATTGTATTTGGCAAATAATAACCGTGAGTTCGTCTGTTAACGATGGCCGAATATGCGATATTCGGTTAAAGGATACTGTTTTTCAGCAAGGGGGTTGAGCACGTAAAAATAAATCGTATCCTTTGAAATGAAGCCAAGAACAAATTTTATCACGGCTATTCCCAATCAGTCTTTGTAGTTTCTCAGACATAGGAATAGCTAATTAGCTTCTGAATTAATTCTGATACCTTTCTATTATCCTGAACAGCTAGAAAAAGGATGCCTGATATCTCGAAGATCCTATTTCTTTGTTTTCAGTATATGAAGAAAGGTTCATGGTTGCTCAGGTGACCGTTTATATGCACGAGTTGTCCCCCTCCCCGCAAAAAAGGAAGCTACTTGTCATACCTCAGATAGCTACTTTCATGAAAACCATTCGAATAATATTCACTATTGATATTTTGTTTTCAGCTGGTCCTCTCGGAATATATATGTATATATCTGGAAGAAAAATGTATACTTATTTTGATATCGAAGTGACAGATGGTTATTTCCTTTCGTTTGATATGAGCATAGATTTCTTCTGTGTGGTAACGGAAAAATATCAAGGAGGAAATTTGGGCACCAGATTATGCAGCAGATGAGTATCATTAGGCACAGGTTTGAGGAAATTCATCGGCATGTTGTCCGAAAAAGGGTTTTGTGTTATTTCTTTGTTCTCCGTAAATGTTCCCTTAGAAACACGTTCATCGAGTGCACGCACTGTAGATAAAAGTTAAACCTATAAGTAGTTTGTTGCAACGATGTGCATGATACTTCAAACAAAAGTGAAAGAAATATGGAAGAACAAGATATTTTAGGATCATATTTAGGATGAACATCCTCAAATATATTTGACTTAAGTAGATATTTTTGGAAGAATTTTCACCCCCTTCATAATTGTTCAGTTTTGGCTGATTCGGATGAATGAGTCATAGGTCGACAAAAGCAACCTGGTCTCACCAACCTACATATGTTAATGTGAAATTAGGCTGTAACGTTGGTCGCTTCTAGAGATAATCCTTCAGCGGGCATTCAGACTATCCATTCACAATTGCGGTCGTCCCATGTTAATACCACTTAGTTATGACGAAAGCCAAAAACATGCATCTTTTTTGGCTTATGAAACAAAATTGACAATAAATCAAGCCCCTGATATATGCCCAAGTTCAAATCCCGCTTCGAATAATGGGCATGTCTATTGAACCAATTCAAGCTTTTAAGTTTTGATTATTCTGTTCACGTACATTTTACATTTAGTAAGTCGAGGAAGCTTATGTTCTATTCGTCGGTCACCCTCAAAAGCAATGAGATGCAAAAGTGAGATGGCAAAACATAAAATCATTCCGTGAGTGGTGAAAGTAATTGTCCTATGTGATAAATTATGGACAAATCAGTTCCTACTATTGTGAGATTTAAGTGGAAAACAGAATAAAGGTAATGACTGGTTTCTTTTTGTCGGACGAATCCGGTGACCAGTGAAGAGACTGAAAATGTATTAAACGTTTTTTGAAATGAAAAAAACAGTTTCTTAAAGTCCCAAATGCTCTACATTTCAGTATGAGTTTATTGATTAAACAAAAATTATATTTGATGAAAACCATTGTGTCAGTATACCCCGCTCGATTTGCGATGTTTATTGTTAATATGCACATTTTCAGGAGTGACAGAATTACACGGACAGACTGATGCACATGAAAATGTTCGGAGAATCTGAATGACAAGAAAACATTTGAACGGGGAATTGATCAGCCTATTCCGATATTGTGGCTCTATCGCTTGAGGGATAGTACTTCACATTGACTTGTCTACCACTGGTAGACGGCAAAGAGATATTTGATATACGGATCCATCGTGTTAACGGTGATGTAGAACATCAGGAACCACAGCAAATTGTATTCACGATGTTTGTTTCCGAGTCAACAGGCGACAACCAATCGGTCCTGCCTGCCTCAAGCAAACTGTTTCGCTCGGTCGAATGCTTTGGTTACATCTTTGTTTTGTTCAATCTGACAGGCATTGATGGAAACAAAGCCAAGTTGGTCTGGAAGCTCAGGCTTTCAAATATGTTCACTTTTCAAGCTTGAGTGGTTTGCAATGTAAAATAAAAAAACGGTTTGTGTGATCTGTCCGTACTACTATTATTCTACAAAACCACTAGCCCTTATGAAAAGGTTTACCATTATAGGAAAGAGCAGTCTAATTTATATACAACTCTGACCTAATTAAGGAGAATTGTTGTTTCTAAATATTCACTGATCGGTGTATATGCAAGCTCGGTGATACTTTGATGAACAGATAGCATATTACTGGAATTTTTAAAGTGGCATGTTAGTTTCTTTCTGAACAACAGAATAAGATTATTAGAACAAATCTTGGATTAAGGAGAGTGTATTACACTAACTTGATATTTGTTTATATATGACAAAAGTCATAGTTTGAGTAGAACAATCGAACTGTGGGTGTCGTCGAAAGCCAAAGTCACTTTGTAACATTCCATCATCCCTGTCCGAGAATGGTATTTTATGTACATTTAAGGTGATCCGCATATGTGCATTCTCATTGGTGAACGACACTCATTCCACTATCAGTGATGATGGACAAATTACCAGTCAGCAAACTGAAACACAACACAGTACTTATTATTCATAGGGTGATTAAAATATCCTGTGGGAAACGTGTGTGATTTCTTTCTGTTATACAAAATCATCCTAACATAGAAGATAGTCATACCACCTTTTTTGTACGTGGCTAGAAACGAGCTTAAATGCGCAACGTAATGTTATATTCCAGTGAAATGAACCACTGTGTCTTTCGAGTGGGACCTGTGGTAAATGTTTTGGTTCGAAACTCCTCACCTCGAGTTCCAGTCTCACTAGAAACTCGGTGCATGTGAACTGCCGAGGTTACTCAATAACCCAGACGAAATAGATTTACAGAACTTTCGTCAATTATCATTGAAAATTATTTTTCATTCTCTAGTGCCAAACCATTGGATTATGTTGGGTACATAGTAAATTGTTATGAGATCCAAGGTCTCTCTACATTTGAGATTATATCTGTCATGGGCTACTTCAAAGAACCACTTCAAAAACGGAATTGTTAGTCATAATTTAAGTTTTCTTGAAAAACTTGGCACTCCACGATAGGATATGGCGTTCACAACTGTCACAAAACGGGGAAGATTTCATGAGAAGTAATATTGTGGTTTTATGTTTACAGTACTCATCATGCAAGGTCACTGTCTGTGTATCCACTGAATGTTTCCTCGTACGCACCGATTTCACCAAAAATCTACAAACATAAATTGAAAGATGTGTTCACACGTATTTGCACTTTACAAGATGAAAAGTTCCATTCACTAACTGGCGAACCGCGTACCCTCGAAAGATAATGAAACATTGCTGAAGGTGGTCGTCGCAGTGCGTTATATCATGTTACCTACATGCTGAAGTAATATTGGCTGACAGATATGGAATGGATATGAAAGGATCTCCGATGAATTTCAGAACAGTCTCGCCGGAAGTACGCTCCTGGTATCAACGAACCGTTCCTATGGGAAGCCTGAGCAATGTGCGAGTTTGACTTTGTTCCTTGAACTGTGACGCTCCAATAAACATTGCTGATTCAGTAAAATCGATCAGCAATTTAAAATTGGACTCTAGTTGGTATAAGTATTTCGATTTTGTAGTCATATGTGCATTTCGTGTGGATTTGAAGTAGCACACACACGACATGAGAAACATTCCATATTTCCTATGAATAAAATGATTTTAGTTGCTGCCAACATATGGCCAGGCTTAAGTGCAGATTTTATGTAGTCGTTCATATTATAATATGGGTGGCCGGTGGAGCTGTCATTTATATCTGGCTTGTTGAAGTAACACCATATCTCATATCATACCTGACGGTCTGTTTCTACGCACCTGTACGATATTCGCCTCTCGCGAACGAATAACAAATATATTATTTTTCTAGTTATAAATTGTTCCAAAATAGAAACAGAAACTGTTGCTGTATCAGTAGATTTGGAAACACTGGAATACCAATGCATACTGATTGGGAAATCTCGAAAAATCTTCCAGTTGAAAGGTTTTTGGTAAGGGCATTGTTTATACTCCGGTAATTTATACCTCACTGATCACAGGTTAAAAAACAGAAACTCCCACTGATAAAACAGGTACACTAGAATCTCTTCCGTTACCCAACATCTAATGTTTTGTGAAACACACTGTCAGAGTATTATAATGCGTAAATTAAGATAGCTGTTCTTTATCCGGCTTCAGTCCCCGGAAGTGCTAGTCGAGCCTTTTATATTGACCAGGATTCGAACTAGGTCTAAATCCAAGTATAATCAGACGTTTATTGTAACACATCTAAAACTGGCTGCTAGCGACTTTGGTTCACAAAACTTATCCCCAAAGCAAGGTAATCATTTTGATTACGCTTCCATAAATATTGTTTAACTGTTGTTTGGTATTCAAAGGAACTGGAGATCGATGCTTTCGTGTACCAATACACAAACAGGTTTCCTTGTTCTAATATTTTGAAGATAGAGAAAAATACCGGACCATCTTCCAGAGAGAGAGAAATCGCTATATCTACTACGTTTCTGAAAATCAGTACTACTAAATGTGTGTTTCAAGCGGTTTGCCTGAGATATTCTTACACTGTAAAATACCAAGCAGTCAAAGAGGTAATTTCTCATTTGCGGTTGGAAGTTTCACAAAATAAAATGAGGTACTCAGCTAAGAGAATAATTTTGTCCAACTAGCTGTGATAGGTTAACGGAAACCTTGTCAGTTGAGCCGAATCTCTTTTTCAATCAAACTCACAAACTTGTGAGTGATATCAAAGAAAAACCATGGGTTATCTCTTCTTTCAACGATAGATCTCTGCTGATTTTCAATGAATGTAACGAACCGAGGCGGAACACAAGTTACTGTTGTTGAACATTTTACAAATATCACGGGAAAGAAGTTTTATGAACTGCAACACCCAGGCTACATGTGATACTCTTTTGATTCGTGATTTTTCATCTATTGATGAAATAAAGCGAATAGAATTCTTGTTCTTTCTATGTCATAATTAAACGAGTAAATAAGTCAAATGATTCCATCTTTTTGAAATGCATAAGGCTGGAGCGACTTAAGTAGATATTGTCAAACTCTATTCCAAAAATTCTTCTGCTGGAATTCATTACATAAAAACAAATTTCAACACATGAAGTGTTTTTTGAAACAATATTTTGTGAGTTTTCCTGATAAATACACATTCGCAGTCTATTATTAATACACAGAGAACAACAAAGTCTCCATATCGTTCTCGCAGCGTTTCGTTTAATAAAAACGTGTTTTATATTCATTTGAGCTTTCATGTGTCTGAGCCATTAGTAACTTCTGGTAGCATTCCATGTCCAACGTTTTTCGAAATTCTGTGTTTATACACTTCACTCTAGAAAATCTATGCACTCTTTAAAAACTTGGCGATTGACTAACTACAAGAAAACAACTAAGAACATTTTTGGTTGAATACCTGACAAAAAAATGCGTACTTGACTCACGGTTAAATGGCATGATGTTATGATTCTATGGATCTGAAAAATGTAGTTCCACCAGTTACTTGAAATAGATAAGAATATCTTCTATCTTTTGAGCAAACAATAACGGGTTAGAAGCTGAGAAGGTGAATATGGTTGAATTCCTTTGTTACCAGTAATAATGCTTCGCAATGGATAAAACCAGATATTTGACCGCTCGCACTAAGCCAGGATTCGTTTTATGAAAGTATCCCACTACAAGGCCCAGCCCATTCCTTCTTTTGAATTCGTGAACCGATTAATTTTTATTCTTCAAAGATGGGCATCGTGTATAAGTAGGACATCGGTAAATAAACACGGATGGGTGAAAAGAGGAAATAAAAATAACACAATCATCAAAGTAATTCAAAATCAAATTACTAGGGAATCAAAGTCAACGGAACCATCGTGGACCAAAATCTGAAGCCGAATAGCATTTGAACCTGTTTTTAATTAAACCATCCCTAATTCCTCTCCTCTTCTTTTGTTAGTGTGTAGTAATAAAGTGCACATTATAATTTATCTTGAACGAAGCTGCGAATGTCATCGGTGAGAAATCTCTTATTGGTATGGTAAAGTAGAACAGCTTGCTAATTTCCGTTCCAGAGCTTGAGGAACCCCATTTCATGTGTAACAATTAGGCAAGAAACAACAGGATAAATGGTGTCAGTATTTTTGCCGTAAGAATTTTCATTTTTTTCCACTGAGGTGTTTTGACAACGACGTGTGAAACGTCTAACGCTGCAGATATAACTTCGTAGATTTTCCGTCTTCACGAAGATGTATTTTGAAAGATGAACCCCAGAAAGTCAACTGGTTACTTTAAGATCGCCACGTGAATACATCAGCTTGAAAACTAGACAAAATCTTTTTGCTTTATCGCGTAATATCTTCTCTTCGCAATTAACAAATTTTTGTAAACTACAGATTAGAAAAAGATGCTTCGATACCAGAAAGGGACAAGCCTGGATCCTTTAATCTCTAAAAACTGTGGGACAATTCAAGGAGAGTACCAAGTTTAATTGCTCAAACCATTGATAGCTGTTTTCCGTGAATGTGACTGTGCTTTCAAATACACGAGTTCCTTCAAAGATAAAAAGCCATCCACTCATAAAAGTGCTGCCACGAAGCAGTCTACTTGACATTTTTCAATGATCGAAACGCACTTAAGTAACGCGTACATGGTGCCACATGTCATGCAAGTGTAATTACTCGATACATTTTTGCGACCTTTATATGACAAATACAAACTTGCGGTATAGACGTTTACATTCAGGATATTATACTGTTTGATACAATACTAAGATCCAAGCAGTAGCTCGGATGCTTCGAATAAGTCACTATTCACTTTTATTACGTCGTCAATGGCGTCCGTATACTACTCATTGATTTCAACCAAGTCTAGAATGTGGAAACCGATATGCGTGTGCAATAGTTGTGGAAGATTTTAGTCCGTAGAATCCTCCCCAAATATTAGCAGTGCGCTTCGAGAGTTTTCATGATTCTGGATTATTGATACAAACTTCTCTGTGTGGCAAAGTGCACAAAATTGGCATACATTTTCGGCAGTGCAAGCTTTCGGCAATATGTGGATCATGCAAGAAAAATTTTCCAGCACACAGTATCACGTTTATACTCGAATACGCATGATTTAGTTAAAATAAAAGTTTTGGTAAACAACAGTGTTGGGCTTTGCCTGCAAGTGTGTGCCGTTTGCAGGTTATTAATTAATATTAACAATAACTTGTCCATAACTACTTTTCATTTGTTTCCACAAGGCCAATCAAGGACCCGGAACTGAGAAATAGAACATATTCTACTCTCGATCAGTCTTAGCATTCCTTGCATTGTAAAAAGACAAATGACGAGCTCATGTGAAACTGAGCTCTTGATGTGGATTTCATTCCTCTGATCCAGTTTACGCAGTGTGCACTGGGATAATGACATTTCGTCTGAGCTCGGTGGCGTAAAAGCAGTGTGTTCCATAACACATGTATTGTGCTTTTCCATATTTGATCCAAGGAAATGTTAAAAGAGCAGGGTTTTAGGCAGCAGGTGGTGTTTAGTTGTATGCAGTAAAATGGTGCTTGAATTGCAATTATAACCAGTCAGAATAAGAAGAAGCTCTTATTACCCAAGTTTCTATCGAACTAATGATGGTACCTAAAACTAAGTACACCTATTCGTAGAATATGAATTCACACATCAGACATGGTCATGGATCTAATGTGAAAGATTTCCCACTGGAGGTTTTCCAAACTTGTGCTGTTCAACTCTCATAAAAAGTACCTTTCACGAAAATAACCTTAGAAGTTAGGTAAGGAACAGCTGAACCGGTAGTGCATTTCGTTTTATCCGGTTTATTGCGTAACTGAAATTTCAAAGCTTTTCACGAAATCCCTGCCTACCCCTCGAACTTTCATTCACTATATTTAGAATCAACTGAATAGAAACGAATGGTAATGTCATACTGATAGTGACCCATTGATGATTGTATTGTTCATTTCCGACGATTAAACGATTGATGTAAAGGATTTAGTCACTTACATTTCCAACTCTAGAATTACCCCGTCTTGGAACATCCCAAAATTGCCTTGAACAGTAGTTTATTTGCCGGATTTACTAAAAACTCAGCAATTTAAGTTGAATTCGTGCTATGTTCGCACAATTCTGAAGCATTCAAATTGTTTCCCTCAAGCCTTAGTTAACATCCAAGTAAGTCTTCGACAGCCACCATCCTATTGTTCTAAAGTGTAATAGGATCAAAGACAAAGGGTTAACACAAGACTTACCTTAAAATTAATAATTATAGATTACAAACTACATCTCTGATAAATTGCCAGAGGCATATGACTAAAATTCCAGGCAAATTTAAAAGCTGACAAAGAATGATTCAGAAACCAAAATTCCGAAGCTGCAAAGGTTAGACATGTTTTTTTATTGATGTCTACCTGCAAGTTTGCATTTCGTTTGTCGATTGATAATATAACAGATGATGCGCTTGAAAAAGCAGAATCAGCTGTAGACTCAATCAGCATTCGCAATTACTCAGAATTCCTACTAGTAAAAAAGCAACTAACACTGTCCGACTCAAGAAATAATAATATCTCTGTCAATCCAAAAAAACTGATTTATACTAAGTAATTCCATAACAGAATTGTCCCTTGGTATTACATGTCAGTGGTTGAAAAGCAACAAAAAATGGAAAAATAAGTCACGGCTTATTTTGTGTCCAGTATATGTATTCAGTTATCAATAAATAGGAGACAGCATTAGCAGTACGCATAAAACGATACAACAGCGCCTAAAGTATGAGGACATTTGCTCGACAAAAAGGCTGTTGTGAGAACCAAATTGAGTGGTATTACTTCGTAATACTCCACTCTCACACGGTTAAATGTGCCTAACGGAGAAGCTGAGAAATGAATTATTTGTGTACAGAATCAGTCAAAAATGTATGGGCAATGTTAGTTCACACAGATACTGTGAGCTTACAAGAAGAAGACGTCTGTGAATTTGAATACCGTTGCCAAATCAAAGACGCATCTATTGTCGAGACTATTAAATTTGTACTGAAATATTCCCTATCATTCAAACCTCAGCTCCAGTTTTTCGAATTCGTATATACCACAGTTTCGAAAACTGGAGATCTAACAAAAAAATGTTATGTATTTGTAAAAATCAGTTTGGGCCACTATTTATTCACAACATTCGCACAAAACAGATTCCACAATGCAAGCTATAACGACAATTTGAAATCATCCTTGAATGGGATAGAAACCCCAGCTAAGTTTTACTGATACCGTATAAAATAATAATCGGAGTTCATTCGCGCTGGCAAAAACAAACCAACGTGCTTACCCACATGTGAGGCGAAATATAATTCCGGTGGCACAGTTAACATTTTAGATCATAAAACACATGCATTTCTATATACACTTTACTAGGGAACAAGATAACAACCCCAAATTAGTTTGTTTGTTTGCTTGGCAGTCAACATTTCCTTTCTTCTATCTCTGTTCTATAGGTGAGAACAGTGTAAAGTGTTCAAGTCTGTAACTGAGTTTTTGAAAGGGAAAGAATGAAAGGAATTTATTTCAGCTGAATATATTCAAGCGTAAGCATGCTTCCCTAAAGACATCATTTCGTGTCAGTTGGGTCTTCGAATGATTCTGAAATAACTTGAGATTACCATCGTCCCCAAAATCAAGACTCGTGTGAGATTCAAAGAGGCTTCTTTAGACAAATCAGTTTTCTATGTAAAAGTCTGTACAGTTAATATTGTAGACAAATGTTTTAATACTATGAATTAATCTTCGTCCTCCAAGGGATGTTATGCAATAGCAAACACTTGAGACTCTAATTCCACGTGATAAATTTTAGGTGACCACTTGACCATCCTTTCTCAAATTTCTACCTAATATGTTTATTAGGAATCCACTGCTTGAGCCGGTAAGTGTAAACTTCATGCAATCGACTTGGTCAGCGTGAGGATTTGGTGAGGACTGATCAAAAACCATCATTTGTTTATACTCTTTAGGTGATTTTTATGAAGTATCTTCACAAGCCAGTGATTATCTAAACCACTTTGCTGGTACGAGATTTGCTGACAGTTTGCGGTGGGGCAGCGAAAAGTTTGAGGTTCACGTTTTCCAATTTATCAAAAACTATACGAGACACTAAAATATTGCGAACAACAATACGCCATTTCTTCAGCATGGTGGAAATGTTCTCAACGAAAAATATACCTGGCAATAAAGCACTAAGTTCCAACATCACTCGATCTAGATAAGCCTAATGAATCTGGACTGGAGAATACACGGCAAAATTTACCAAGCCATTTGGAGTTCGACAAGTATTACCTTTAAAAAGGTAAACCTCTCTGAAGCTGTTTTTATCAGGCCAAAATTTTATTCATGCGCCTGAATACAAAGGGAACTCTGCTGTTAGGAATAATTCCGACATGTTTTTCGTCTGCGTTGTAGCAAAATTGTTTATGAGAAGATTCTGAAAAAATACGAATACGAAGGGATCACACTATAATGTTTCTCTTTTTCAAGGTAATCCACTTTCGGTTAGAAGCCAATATCAACACTGTTATTGCAGTGTACAACCATTTGCATTCCCCTTTTCCAGCAAGCCTGCATGCAAATTGCAGTTCACAGTAATCATACTCCACGTTTATCCCGTTTGGAATGGGGCTGCACTGGTTTCCTTTTCCAGTTTACCGATGATTTCGTCGAAATGAGCCTCATAATCGCCAGAAGTGGAAACGTTCTAGATATCGTTTTATGAAGCCCATCGGATCAAAGGTTGTTATCAGTATCTTCTATTATCGGGGCTAGTGTAGCCCAATACAGTTCACTTAGCTATAAAATCTCACAGTAGGCGCCGACTGGCATGGTGCCTATTATTTGATTTCAGTATGGATGACTTGGAAAAAAACGTTGCAAAGCCACTGCCACTGGATGAAAACGGAACTGTTTATTAGCAACAGCACAAGATGCATTCCATGATTTCAATGCCCTATTGAGTACATTCATGATCTGGTTTATTACAGTATGAATTGCTCTAAACCGTATGTACTTCTATGCAAACCAAAAAAGTGCACTTTATTAGCCTGGAAACCGGAGTTTAATCATCGGTTACCGGAAACATTCCCTAGCACAGGTTGTTTTGGATTTCTTAGACATTCAGGAAGAAATGTTTTGGTCTATGAGAACGTAAGTTTTATTTACACGCTGCACCTAAAAGGCTCTGCATAGCCTGAACACAGAACCCTCAAGTTATAGCACCCATACAAATGTAGCTGTTCCCACTTGGCGACAGCTAATCTCTACTCCCATGGAAAGGTTTCTGAGATCATCTATTTCCTAGCTTTAACTTTATCCATAATTTCATATGATCCGATTGGCGGTGGAGAATATTTTAATTGACCAACCTTTCGCCGGCTAATAGAAACCAAAATAATCACCACATTCAGGGTTTTGCTGTGATACTAACACATTCTTCAGTGGTACATTTTAAAGAAATCGTCTTCACAGATAAGATATTTTGTAAACTTCAACTTGTGTGAGCATGTGATGATTGTAAACAATGCAATACAAATGACCAAACTGGTATTCATTGCGTCTGATTGTCCGTAGCCTTCCGATAGAAGACGAGTACTGGGTCGATGTCCCATTTATTCGTTTGTTTCAGACTCACAAAATGTTTACATAGTAGGTTTCGGTTTCTGAATTATCAGACTAGAAAGCTCATCATTGCACACATTATCGCACAACACGGGAAAATTCAGGAAGTGAACTTGTACAAGGAAATTATTCGTCAACTTGAAGATTAGCTAAAATCACTCTTGTTTCTCATATGTATGCTATGCATCAGTATAGTCAGTAACCAGGATCTCCAACTCAGTAAACGAATGGATTTGAAACATCTCATTTTGCCGGCAAGTTATTGCACTTAAAAGAAAGCGAACTTAAATTACCACGAGATGCTGAATGTTGAGCAAACACAAGACCACACAGTACTTGATAAACGAGGAGTGGAGAAACTACTTGAAACACACTCAGTTTTGCAAGTACGTAGCCGTGTGCTACTACGAGGTGAAACAGGTGTGTTGACGTGCCATAACGGTGGAGTAATTAAAGTTCAGTGATGGTTGGACTCCCTTCAGAACGTGGATTTCTTCGTTTACAACTGCTACAAATCAAAGATATGGAAGCAATTTAGTGTGATCTTGTCGTGGAAATTGCACCGGTCATCCTGAACCCCAGTCATGATCTACTCAATGACTACTATCAGAAAGAATTTCTTTTATAGTCTCTGAGATGACTCCACGTCCCTCATGAATTAGTGCTCACATGTAGTACGTATTTGATGAGTGGACAACAATTCGTCTTGAAATATTTTTACAACCAACCAAACGTGGAAGTTTTTGGAGTAATGACCGAAGTATAGAAAGAATCTCCTCATTTTGTCTTTTTCCAGTTTTTCTTGAGTGTATATCCTTGCTTTTCAAAGCATAACCTTCCGTCAGCATAGACCAGTTTAGCTTATTCCAGGTGCGTCGATTTGGATTGATGTACTCCGGGTGATTATGAAGGTTTCCTTTTGAAAGATATGCAGAAGCTTAGAAATACAGTGGAAACTTTGCTGACTGCGACTGTGACACCGTAGTTCTGGGAAATATATGTGACGTTATTATTCGCGTTCATCAACTTAGAAAAAGTAACTATTGAAATAAATAATTTGATACATACATGTACGAAAGAATTATCACTCAGGAAACGGTGATAAAGCGAACTTCAGTATAAAACCCACGGGATCAACTTCCATTTATCCTCTGGATATCATCACCGTCATTAGAAATATTGCATAAGGGAATTTAATTCACGATTTCATGGTCTGTAACAATCACTCTGCGATACTTCAAGCAGGTGAGGTGCTGCTTTATAGTCTGTGGCTTTATAAGCAAACTGACAGCTAGAAATATAGGGCCGTCAAGTAATAAAATCTACTCTAAGAGCTGGGGTATTTCGATTCCCGGTGTGCAGACAGCGGTTATTTGGTGACTCTGAAACTCAAAAGTTTTCGGTGCTTGATAAACGATACTACTCACTTCCATTTTGAGGCCGAACTATGAAAATAACAACACCGTTCTAAGCTGTGAATTGGATGGCTTAATCCCTGAAATCATTCCAACATTTAAACATATTTGTGTATATTCACCCATTGAGCACCTTAAAGTGCGCTTTTTGTAAATTCGGGCATCTGCTTCAAGAAATAGCAGGACTACTGGTCTGCGGCCCGATACAGAAAAGAACAGTGTTAGCCTGAATGGTTATTCATTTATCGCTTACCGACTCCTTCTCTGAGGCCCAAGGAATGTAATCGTGTGACTCTGGAACAAATATCTAAGTATTTTTGTTATCCAACTAGTTTGGTAAAATCCCAATCTATGGTTTCTTGAAATAAACGAAAAAAATAAAATCAATATTGGACATGTAGTTAAGACAGTTGTTTGTGATCGCATGTAGTAATTTGTTCCGAAATCTGCACCTAATTTCTTTCTCAGTTTATGCAGTTCAGTTCCGGGTTCAAATCTCGGTGTTGCCGCCAATTACTCTCCAAATAGTGGCCTTAATTTGGCCACAACTCTGTTTCCGAAATATTGCCACCTTATGATATACTGCAGAGGAAGAAAATAAAGGAACAGAGAAGTGAACAAGTGAGTGGAAATTAAAAACATAAATAAGCAAAATAATTGAATAAATTACTAATATAAATGTATGCTTGCGATTTTCAGTTCTTAAAATCCTCGCAGTTTAATCATACCACGTTGCACCTTCATCTTTAACTTTCGGAAGATTAAGTTGCACCCCCATGAGGGCTAACTGGATGTGCCCTGCTGATGAATTATAACACGATTGAAGCAGCTGTACAATACTTCCACGGCTTTCAGTGATGCTTTGAGTGTTGCTACTACATGACGAACCATACTACACAGTCCGGTCTCTTGTTTCTCATGAAAAAATGTTTTTTTATCTGGCAAGCTGATGAACGCCAGCTATTTCCGAAACAGTATATACGGTGCATTTGGTGCTCGAAAATCCTTTATCACGGAGAACCACCTTTGGTACATAAGCCAAGTGAAAAAAGCGGGTCAATCTGTTCTGCGACACACACTTCGTATGCTTTTTACAGCATTTCCCAAAGTCCCAGGAGTAAGTGGTACATCGTTTCGATAAAGTAATCAGTAGCGAGGTTTAGGAGGTTATTTTTCCTAGATTTTGCACATGCTTTTTACTAGATTCTTTAGATGACAAATATATTGGAAGAAAGTTGAATTTCCCAACGATCCCAGCTTTTACTTGGGAAGAATTTTGCCCGATAAGATATTTTGTGTTCATTTCACAAAGACCAAACTTACTTTCCTTGAAATTCCGTCAGCCCAATAGGCACAAAAAGAATTTGGTCTGCTTATTAAAATAATTTCAAAGATTTCCGTATTGTTATCTCTAATCGCAAACTGAGTTTCTTCATGGTTCAGTTGAAAGAATTGAAAAAAATGAACCCGAGATGTTGATCCGTCTATAGTTTTTACTTTCAATTATTTTTCTAAGAGTGTTTTACATATTGTGCCTTTAACATGAAGTTTTCTTCCGCGTGAAAAAATTATAATTCATGAGAAGCTATCTGAAATTTCAGTCTGATTTGAGGATCCTTGCCAAACTGTGACATTAACACGTATTCCGACGCAGATAATCTACAGGGCCTCTAAAGCTCAATGAGATTTCGCTTTGCCTTTTTGAAACAATTAACTGTGTATTGGTTTCATCGACTGAATTTGTAAAATGTCACACTGACCAGTAATATTCTGCAAATACTCGCTGACTTTGTATCCTAAATAGTGGTGATGTATTTGGTTGTCTTATTTTGTGCTCACTTGTAGTTTATCATTCCCTCTATGGGATGTATCCATCATGTATGCGTAACTTCCATAGCGGTCCCGTGAACCAATGACACCATGGAAATAATATGTATCCATCGTTCAAAACCAGCTGAACGAACAAAGTGTTAGACCTGCTGACAAAACCAATTTTGGGAGACAACGGTCAAGGTCGAGCACCACTTCCGAGCTCGACTTCAGGACCTTTTTCTAAATTGCCAGTAAGTATCGGAATGGAAAAACGGTTTCACAGAATCAAACCAATCACACCAAGAAAGTTCAATGGATTAGGACACTTTTGCTACATATTACGCCCATAGTTTGCTGTTTTTCTGTTTATGATGTGGAAAAGTACACAAACAAACATCGTTCCCACCATTCAACAAAACACAGCTTTGACCTCATTTGGAGTGAGTGACACACATCGGAATAAGCATTCGTATGATAGCGCATTGATTGATGGAGTGTGGCATTCACCGGTGGTCGAGCTGTTCTACGTTCACACTCGTGCACATTGGGAAACTGCATGGTTACGTCCCTCATGAAAAGTGACACTTTCAGGAATACAGTTTGCCATTTCGTCAGTAATCTTTCGAAGCAAGATCACTACAGAAACAAAGGTGATATTTTTTGATGTTACTTCAATAACTGGTCGACCTTATGAAAAAGGTACTGTGCCTGTGGTTCAAGAGAATGTTTTAGTTTGCCGAGACTACTTAAGCAGAAATCAAATTATTGAGAACAAGAGCCGTATACTAAAAATTTCCCAACAGTAATTTGACCCCGAAATAAAAAAACTTTAGGTATATTCAACGCAAAAACTGAAGGTCTTCCGGTAAACTGAGAGCTATTTTAATTTATTCGCTGGCTGATAAAAAGGTTTATTTTTGGATATGAATATGTAACCACCATTCTGTCAGCTTTTTGGGGCTAATCTACTACCATGAAAGTTTCTACCACCAAATGAGTTGTTCATTTTCTCCTACCATCTAGTGGAGAAGATAATGACAACAATCATTATAAAACTGACTGCCTCAGTTGGAAGACTTTGGATAGTTCCCACACAGTAAAATAACAGTGGGTGAGTATTCAAACGGATGTATTCGAACCGAAATTCCAGTAAGAATAAGTGCAGGAATCACAGGCAGTTTCAGTTTGAAATGGCTCTGGAGTCGCGAGTGTTCTTGTTTGGAATTGAATTCTGATCTGGGCTATATGAGAAATGAAAAAAATCTCAATGGACTAGAAAGGGGCTATTGCCCAGTGCCGACCATTACGTCTTTACGACGCCTTTTTGGTAGATTTCAGCAGTTGATAGCCATCGAGTCCGAACTGTAACTCGAACGCTATGTTGCGTCTGTTTACTATCACCCTTTTCAAAGTGGTTCTGAACGGTTTGCAGCATTTCGACTAGGCTTGGAAACTGACGCTCATCAGCTCCTCATTGGTCATAAGACAATCACATATGAAGAATATCCTGTTTGTATGGTAAATAAATGAATGAGGTAGAGAAGTCTTATTGATAACTTCATTCACAAAAATGTCGAGTCTTTAGAGTGAGTTTTACCACCCTCAGGTAGTGTCCTACCTGTCCTACAGTCGTTTTTTTAGGATGACGAGTCAGGTGTACATTCCTTCATGATCATAATGTTCTTGTGATCATTAGTAATGCTCGATGAGTTGTTACACTGCGATAACAAACGCCCATCAGAAGCAGACAGAAATAGTGACACAAATGAAATCACTCATTCAACCACAATAACTGCCAAGAATGGAATCATTGTCGATTGATATCCTCTTTCCCAGGATCGAATATCAGGACCAGCGGATTGTGGTATGCTGGCCACAGCCGAGGCTATTGACATTTGCCTTCCCGAATCTCACTCCCCCCGACTCTGTTTGTTCATAAATATCTTTTTCTGTGTTCTGAATCCCCTGGCCTAACCTCCAACCTTTAACAGGCCACAGACCAGACTCTATGAATAAGCGTTTAAATGTCTGTATAACTGTCATATAATATGAAATGTCTGCAGGTGCTATCAAAGACCTGTATTTTATTCTCCTTAGAGGCCAGACTGGAGCGCAGAGGGCATGCAGTTATCTCCGTGGGTTGAAAAATTTGAATTGATATCCTTGATTCGTAAGTTTGCTTAATCTTAGTTTTTTCAGTCTTATTTCACACGCGAGCACAAAATTCAGGATCCCTATTCTAATCAATGAGCTAAAAATTACTTATTGAAGGTAAATGATGGATGACGGTTCATGAATGGGTGCGTAATTCTGCATGGGAAATAATGTCCCAGTTGTGATAAAATACATCGGACAGACAGGTAAACTTTTTTTTGTCCACATCATTTGCAGACGTGCACTTATCCCGAGCTGACCTACCACGTCCAAAACTGTTGCAGAGATCATTGGTTATATCAGCTGTAGAGTTCAATGAAAGTAACACTTCTAGAACAAGGTAATGTTTCATCTCCCTGTCTCTTTACTGGTAGAAGATTGGAATAAAATGTCCTTGGTAAATCTTATTACACAGCTGCAGTGATTGTTCAATTCACAGCGCAGTTTGGTGATGTACTTTGGACGGAACAATATCTTCCAGGTAAAATTTATTATTTAAGTAAACATGTATATACATATATATGTAACGTGAGTTACTCCATTGGATTTCAAGTTAACAACCAGTTGTTCAACTACCAGCGGGGGTTCATAGGTGCGCCTTTTTCACTTTCTAATCAAGAATACAAACCGACCAACTGCCGGAAAGGCGCGAACGATTTCGTCTAGAGGAATATGTCATACTAAATCATATATACAATTTGTGCACAAAACCTAAGTGCTCTAAAGAGTTTGTTTGCAAAGCAAACCACTTTGCGGAATCGATCACAGTCGATCACAATCACAGTTTATCACATGAATCTTTTTAGTTCATCAGAATTTCAGCTGTTTAATATGCTTTGTACACGATTATACATGGGAAACATTAATTATTTTACTTCTGTCTAATCAGTAACGTTATATCTCTTTTCCCTCAGTGGGAGGAAACATTAAGCTAGTACAAAAATTGTAGCATGAGATAATGCAGCGTAAGAGATGGTGATACTGTCAGTAAGGCCAACAAACCCCAAGTATTTTAAGGCACTTCATATGCCAATATGAACTGCTTTTCGATAACATTAAGTTTCAAACTTCAAATAGTTTACTCGGGATAACACAAGGCTATCTCGATATTTAAAAGCAGGTTCCTGTCTAACTGGATATCACGTTCATGGGATTTTATTTCATCTAAAATAAACTGCATTTAGAAAGAGGTAAAACTGTACTTAAATGAAATGTCCAAGCTTCTCAAAGCGTGGAGATATTTTACGGCTTTGAAGACTGTCATGTGATATGAAGATGCGTACATTAAAGCTGAAAAGTCTTCATCGATGTTCCTCAAATAATCAAATCATAATAACATGGCTGTGCAGTAACATATCCCAAATAGAAGCAACTACAATGAGTTGGCATTTTGAGAGAGCGCAAAGCTCAGGATACAGTCTTGAAGGTTCTTTGGGGAACCCTATTTGTGTAGAAACAATGAGAGTGTCGCCATCCTTTGACTGACCCTACCTGATCAGTGGTTATTATAAAATAATCTCGTTTATCGAGGTCATCTGTATTTCCTCATCACGGTACAATTGCAAGAGTCTGTTTCCATTTCCTTATTTCGCTAAACATTATTGTGAATCCTGTTTGTCAGAACCTGCACAAATTTTAAGAAAGCGAATAAAGGTGAGTCTTTCGTGAAAATTCACTAACTATCTGATGCTAACACGTGTAGCTTTTTCCAATTAGTCCATATCACTTTATCAACCACTAGATGAAATTGAATCCTCATTTCTTGAACCGCGTTTTACCTAAGTTATAAGCTAGGTGTTTTGATTCTAAGGAAACCATTCTTTATTTGGGTGAGTTCTCTAAACTTGCCATGCTTTTTTCACACTCTCAGATCTTTTGAACTTCATAAGGTATTATTCCTAACGACATGACACTTGGCTCGCGGTGGCATTTCTTGAGAAAACGTCATCATTTCCTGGAGCGGTGGAATGTTCCAATTAGTGGAGAAAATAAACTTCTGTTTCATTTCAGCTAACATATATGTCACTACCGACTAAAGATCTTATTGTAAAATTGCTTTGAGAAAGGTTACACAAGGTAACCGAAACGATGATTAATTACATGCAACAACAAAGCTGTATTATTAATATCAAAAAATTTACAACAAAGTTATTCTCTATTTGAAAACCTGAAAACCACAGATATTTTCAGTGGTCACTTGATAAAATAAATCGCTTAGATTATCTATCAATGGCGTATTTGATTGTTAACAACATGGGTATCATTATTTGCAAATTTCTGTGTTTGCACCGCAAACAGCATCGGTGTGGTCCTACAATTATGCATTGCATTATGATCACGATCAGAAGCTGATTTGTTTTTGTGAAAAATCATGAACCGATTGACAAATAGAACGAGAACGCACTTGGTCGATGGAATAAAAAGCCACTCGCTTTTATTCGTATGAAATACAGGGCAGTGACACCGTAAATTACACACGACCTCTATTTATGCAAGTTTCTCAAACCCATGGCTCTCAGAGAAAATGAGTTTATACTTAATTTATCCTCTACCTCAACTCTGGCTACCAAACCCGTAGACGTTCTTCTCATTATATATGACATTATAATACTTTTCAATGAACGAAGTCAAAAATTTATTTGTCTTACAAAGTTTATTTTCTTGTTAAACTAGTTTCGTTGTCTTAACCGAGATGAGTACCCATTTTTACTATTAAATGTTCTTCTAGAAATCATTCTTTTTTCACAAGCTTCTCTTTTAAATCATTTCCCGAAATTCACAAAGTGTCTTCCTAAGGAACAAGTACGTCAAACACAGAAGCCACGAAACTGTATGGTATATGCAGTTAAGCCAAACTCCGCAAGCTTCTCGTGGTTCGTAGATTAGAAATTATCGGATTCATTCGGTTGTCCGTCAGCAGCTGTTCCATTAGCCTTGTGGAATAGTCGACTATCTTTCAATATTAGCTTACACCGGAAGGGAAATACTTTCATGGAATGAGTTTATAGAGAACTTTGCCTTTTATGGGAAATGTGTTGACCGCAGAAATCTGAAAATATGTAATGGCATACCACGAACACCTTTCTGAACAGTATTCAAACCTATTCTCGAACGAAGGAAAACTCTATCATGCTTTGGGAAGCGTTGAAATACATATTTTTACAAATAAATCAATGCAAGTGAATCAAAGACCAGAATAAGGATATTTTTAGCCGGACGTATGTTCTGTTGGGAAGGCACCTTGGTAATCAGTGAATGGTACGTACGCATTTATTAAAATTTGCCAAAAGTGATCATAGAATCCAATCACCCTGTCGAAAAGCACACAAATGTTATTAAACTTGAATGACATCGGGATTATTGGCTTTAAAACACACTTTATCTGTGTATATTTTACGGCGTTTCACAATATCATCTCCCTCCCAACACACTAGTGGGATTTTCAGACTAGTTGCGTGATATGTTGTGAATATGTTATTTCATACTGGTATGGTTCGGCTTCTGAAAAGTAACATGGCACTTACATGCAAGTGTCAAAAGCTCGAAGCTTTGCACGACACGAAAAGTGAAGTATTGTTTCGTGGAAATTCTCACTGATAAACAGAAAGATGTTATTTTGTTGTTCGGTGATTTCTGTGGTGTTCACGAATAGAACCTCACCCCCTCAGCGGGGGTCTACTATGTTTAATTAGGATAATCTTAATCGTTTTAATAATGGGTTTCTCGAACCCAGCTCACCTAAATGTTTCTTTTAAACCACGAAATAACCCAAAGTATATTTCGTGACCTTCACTTACACCCTTGCTCATTTAGAATAAATTGAAATTTTAATATCTATGGTGCGATCTGAATTGCTCCAAACGTCCTACAAATGACAGCCTCTTTCAAGTACTTACCACGGGTATGAGGTCCTACAAAGTTATCTTCCGCTGCCTTGTTTCTTTGGGCAGTACATTTTGAGAATTTACTAAACACATATCTGTACTGGAAAATGCATTGCAAGTTAGCCGTGGTGCTTTATCGAAATGTAGGTCAGGCTTTTTTCAAGCTCGATATTGTTGGTTTTCCTCCCGTTTCATCATATTCTGATTCCATTACAAAGCACAGAGGCAGGAAGATAAGTATACCTTAGAAGTCATACGTCTAATAACGTATTTCACCAGAACAATGGTCTGAACAGTTTATACAGCTTCCTTGTTTTGTTGACTAATTTACTGTTATTTTTATAATTATTATGCTGTCTCGAGCAAGCCTTTAAAGTGCTGTTTGAACTTCGAAAGAATATCTACCAAAGAAAACGGATCAGTTGTTTTCATACAAGTAAACGCTGTTTTTTTTGCAAAATACATATTTACCAGAACTACACAGTTCATTCAGTGGGATAATTTAGAAGACATAATTTGAAGCACGGAGCTGGTTCAAATATAAGAATGGTCAAGACAGATATCGTGGTGTGCTAGTTATGTGTAGTCAGTAGTAAAATTTTCAGTTAATGCGACGGGTACAATTATCACACACATCAAGCGTAAATATTATATGGCGTATCCTATGAACATACTACAAATGAGACATATGACGCTCAAACTTGTAAATATCTCAGTATCACCCCTGCTTTGAAGTACTGAAAAGATAGCCTAAAATGTCGAACTAAGTAAAGTAAATGAGGGGATACTCCGGAGCACTGACTAGTGATGATTCTCATACTTGAGATAATAATCCTCGCGTTTTTCCAACAGTATAATCGCTATGCGAAGATCAATAGATGTTCTATTATATTGTAACGCTGTCTTTTCTTGTGTCCTTCTTATGGAAGACCACATGGATTAGAAAAACTTTGAAAGTGAGTGGATTTCTCAGCTTACTCGCCTCCATCTGACTGCTGGACCATCGAGCGAACCAAGACATTGTCACTGGTGTACTTGAGTGGAGGAGCAGGGTGGGTTTCAGTCAAATCAGTACTATAAGTGGAGTGTAAATCGGAAGAAAGGAAAACACCTTGAAGAACATCGGCAGCTCTGAGGTACAACTACAGTAGACACGACCAACTAAATACCAAGATGGATCAATGGATTTTTAAACTAAATGGACTACGAATACTACTGAAGTAGTAATATCCATGTGTCAGTGGGAATTCGTACGGCTTTTGTAGACTTTGAACAAAGTGCATATAGTTCCGCGTCCGATGGTTAAATTGCTATCATATCAGCATTCTCGATATCCAATTGTTTAGAGGACATTTCAGTTGTGAGAGTGACTTTGATTGGTCGGAGTCTCTCGAAAAAGGAGGGATGCTTACGCAAGCGGGTGATTTTTGAAGTCAATTATTCACAAAGATCATGCACCACGTTCAGGTTTTGCTGAGAACAGATCATCTGGTTCACCAGCTTCCGGCAGTTTGGTGAACTTCATCAACCTGAAAACCTGTCTGTTTGTCAATTTTGACTTATAAGATCTTTCGAATGCTGTACAAAGGAAAAAGTACCCGTCAAGTAACTATTCTCAAGCATTCGACTATGATAGATCGACGTCATCGAAGAAAATTCGTTTCGTCAGATCACATAGTGCATTTATCTCCTGTAATCTGCACTTATTATTGATGGAATGTTGTTCAGATGTTTGATTTCCTTCTTGACCACTCTCGAATTTCCGGTTTGCACCCTCGTAAAACCTTCAAAGTTACATGAAAAACTTGTTATAGCCTTCTTTTCCCGTAAAACGTATAAATTCCGACAGAAATAAAAATATAGACTTCTAGAGAGAAATTGCGACCAATAAATCAGTGAATTTTCAAATTATTTCGCCACAGTACCATCTTATAAAATAATAATAGATTTATCGGTGTGCATAAGATGATGAGCCACAAATGAGATGTAACCTGGATCATCATACGTCGGTTTTCCTAGAATAAATTTCGGTCAGAGAGGCAAGGATATTGCATCCCCTGAATAAGGGAGAATTCTACGCTGTTCAGCTTTTCTATAATGCCGCTACATCAGCAAGTTTGAAAATGATATTTTGCGGCCATTTTACACTGGCGAGCGAGATTTACGACCTCGAAGTTACCAAAATGAGGTTAATCGGAAATTTCTTTTCACGACGAACTTATTTGCAGCCCCACCATTCTCACCACAGACCATTCAATGTGAATTCATGTTTACAATGAAATATAATGCCGCTTGTATATTCTCGTGGTTGGAACATGCAGCCAACTCTGTTATTAGCATAACACTCGCTTTTGACCTGTTGAAGGGTCTAGCAAATGGAACTTTCCCACTGTAACTTAAGATGAAGCATGAGAGTTTCTTAAATACTTTCTGGTAACAAATCCTTTTTGCTCTCCTGGTATTATTTTTATCCTAACACAGCTAACCCTGTTGTGCAGGTCGGATGATTTAATCGTTCCAGATCAAATCTTTCCAGACACCACTTTGTACTTGACTATTGTGAAAACATTGCCATTCGGAAGGACGGTAGGAAATATCTGTATAGTGGGAACACATGTTCGATGGACTCACGCAAGGTCATTCATCTCCACTTAAAGAAATTGGCGGGGTTTTCTGTTCTCCAGTTATTCTTTCTTCAAATTAGCGAAGAAGAAATGGATAAATAAAGACTGCTCTTATACGACCATGAAACCCAGGTCCGAGCTTGAACGAAACAGAAGTTTTCCTCCAGTTAGGCTAGTATTCGTCGTGAATTGGTTGATTAGCTACTAGTCCATATAGTATTCTCCACACATGTTCGCTTCATTTCTGCTTATATCTTTTAGGCGGAAACATGGCGGAAAATTCAGGAAAACCAGCTCTAGTAGGATCAGCATTCATTTTTCGACAAAAAAACCAACTTGCAGTGAATCTCACATTTGTCTGTCCAAAAATAAGCCACATTTATTATTTACCTGTTCTATATCACTTTACATTTTAGCCTCGTGACACACTACGAAATGTGCAGAAAAGAGGAATCGATTTCGAAGAAATGCATCCATTTAGGGAAACGGTTGATATGTTCCTTTTACACAATACATTGATAATATATTGAATGATTGCGACGAAATTATAAGCAAGTAGACATGAAAAACCTTGGTTCAAATATTGTTCTTTCATTATTTATATAATGTTCAAACAATTGGAGTTTGTTTGTGGGGTAACTTAATAGAACATCAAATCGAATTTCACGGACGTGCATATACCATCTCTGATATGGTCCCTTTCTTCACTAAATTCTTGCTTTTATTCTTTTCACGTCATACAGAATTTACAAACTGAATACTTCCTTCAAATGTGATTACGAAATAACAGAACAGAAGTAATTTCTGCTTTCTGAGTGTCGGAAGAATGAACCTTATATCTGTGTTCAGTGGTTGTGTTCAGGTGAAATATTTCACATCCAGTCTCATTTTACAACAGCACGGATTAGGTGTGAATTATGGTATTTAAAAGGGTTCCTGCACGGGTTCAGTTCCTTCAGTATGCGTGAATGAATCTAATATGTCCACATTGAGGCCACTGCGGATGGCTGTGCTAGACAAGAACTATATCCACTAAAATGTTTTAGCAACCACTACGAAAATTTCAACCAAATGTAAACGTAATCCGTTGATCCAAACCCTTCATTTCCCTGATCACAGGTTCATACCACTTCAAGTTCAAAAAACGCATCGGTTTGTTCTGAGGACCTACACAGTCGCTACCTCAATTTTCAGAATTTTCGGGCTTGGTGCTCAGTTCCTTGTTTGGAGCTAAATTAGTCCTAGCAAGATTTCTAACCACTCTTGGCCTATGTAAGACCTGAGGGATAATTGGCTGCGTGACATGCGTTGTTTCTGCTCTCACAGTCTCAATTATTCCCTTGTGTAATAACAATCCTTGACTCATTCGTGAATGGTGAAAGAAAATAAAACCATTAGGGAGTAAATAGACAATGCGGCGAATTGATGCTTCACCTTGCTTTTCACCAATTTGGTATAGCCACATGTGTATGATCAGCTCTAAAATTTGATTTCTGAATGGAAGAGAAATTGCATTTTGGGGGTTTTTTTCACCGAGATGGCGGATATAACGATCTTTTATACACAGTATAAGACAGAACCTGGTTTTTCGATAATCAGTTACCTTATAAACACACGGAATTTTCAACGGAATTGTTCTATGCAACTATATTTTTCTGACATTTTTCCTCCAAGTATGTTCCAAATGTTTAGCAAATAAGGATGAAATGCGTACACTAGCAATGCCACAGATGTTTCAAATGAGAAGTTTTTCATTTGGGTATATAAGGCCACATGCAACTTACGAGATTTGAACACAGTAGAATCGTGGCGTGTATTGATAACATTCTCGGACTTGTAGTGATAGCATACAAATAAGCTTCATCTCTTATGTGAGCAATTTTGCTTCCTGTTTACACTTACTTATAAGCCGTGTAGTGATAATCTCGAGCCCTATCACCGGTTCTTAATTAGAGAAATTGACATAGCAGCAAATATTATTGATTCGTATATGATGTCAGATTGATCAATAATCACTGCACCGCAGAGATTGACCTAATGAGCTGTTTTCTCGCAGTGGGTACATATTTGTGGACATGTATCAGTACTATGGAGAAACATTCCGCGTTTATACAGTATTCATCAAATATTCTGATCACGGCACACAATCACTTTTTGTTTCATCCGACTTAGGCATTAAACATCTTTCCCTCGAGGACTCCACAACTCCACATGATATTCATCGTCCGTAATAGTTTGCTTTATGTTACCCACAAGTTGTTTGTGGGAGGTCAGCGCTCATGTCCGCTGATCAGTTTTTTGAGGGCAGTTTTCCCAAATACGTACACGCTAGTGCAGTAATCATTACAAAGTTTATTTTCATTTAGCTCAGCTCGATTTGCAGATCCCGCTTCATTTGAATGTTGATAAGTTCACCCATTAAAAGGTATACAGGCGTGTATGTATAGTGTAACGCGTACACTTTTCGACATCAAAAACGTGCAATGAAAACAAATTTTTTTGCAATTGGTTCACAGATTATTACAGTCATGACACTTTTCGTAGAACCCTAGCACATGGTATGTACTAGGTGAACTGATTGCTTTCGCTTTATTCTCCCCACTGTGTTTCGCTGCTGACTACTTTTCCAGTAGCTCAGATTTTCTTTCAATTGTTTCAGTTCTCCAGTCGCATTGGTACCCATTCCATTCCTTCTTTTCTGACTAGTCTGCCGTCTCGAATTTCGTAACTTTTTGTTCGGACCACCAAGTGACACAGGTTTCTTCTTAGGACTAGTGATAGCTAACCTCGAAATAAGGTTTCAGTTCCGCTACCCGTATCACTCGTGTATCACGACAAAATTCACTGACATTTATATCATGACTAACAAATCACGACTTCGGGAAGAATTTCGACTGTCTCACGATATTATATAGAACAGTAAGGCGTTTATTTGGATGATGAATCATCGTTGATGGCAAACATACGATCAGTCAGGCACAAAGGAGATTTCCAGAAAATGATCGAATTTAAGGGAGGTACAAATCGTTCCGATTTATCTGTATTGTGTACTACACTTTTGATAAATTTGTTCGCTTTTCTTATTCAACTGATTTCAAACTACACTGAGCACGGAAACCAACTAAAGCACCATATACGTTCGCTTTGGTAGCAACAACCGTTCATCACGAATGGGTGAGGTGGCGTTGGTTGTTGTCCCTCAGCAATGTCCTTGGCAGGGAGTGTTAAAAACAAAGAAATTGAAGAGAGCTAGAAGAGCACTAGAAAGGTAGTTTGACGTTGATAAAGAATACTGGTGAGTACATGGGCGCTAATTTGCACTCCACCCATGAGAACTACCACGCCATAAATGACATAGTCCATTAGTTTTGTGTTTCATACCGTTATGTTATTTATCCTAGGTAATTTTTACCGTAGATTTATAAGTGTCTGGTAAATTTACTTGACGCACGCTTTGTGATTATTCGTAAAACTTTGACATCACTCACAAATTACATTTACAACAAACTTCATTCCTTTGGCTGATCACCGGGTTGATTTAAAAGAAACGAGTATTATTTTGCGGATAGTATACTAAACACTAGATTATTCAGAAAATCGTCCCCATTCTTGATAAATAAACCCTGCACTCTCTCAGTTGCTTTGCAATTACCGTCTTCTCCCCAGTGAAGTTTGCGACCTCCAGCCATTGTCCACAGGAGCTGTAATGAGGCGTGCTGATGACGTAACTATTTACGATATCTCCCTCAACACGTCCCAAGTATCTTCACCTCTACCGTATATCTCCGAGGATTCTCGAGTGCTCATTATGCTCAGGGCACCAATAACTTACATAGATTGGGATCTATTAGCCACTGTTCCCTTTTTTCAGTTGAGCTTGTGATTTGCGGCGCACTTCTTTTGGCTGTATGTGACGCAGTTGCCATAGAACAAATGATGAAGAAAGTGTACACTTGAATGGTTGATATCAGACGTACATACCCTATTTTATTGAGAACGGGAGAAGAAGTAAGCATTCGTTATACAAAGCTTTTTTCGGAAAACCGTACCATACTAGCCTGCACTGGTGCGTACGGGTGAATCGTTTTTGTTACAATAAATGGACGCCGGCAAAAATCATTATTATATAAGCTAATTTAAACAGAGGTACGCTTGTTCCAATCAGGTAGAGGGACATGAAATCGTTAATAATTTGTAGGTGATGTATCATCAGAGTCGGATTTTTGAAGAGCCTAGTTTTCAAAAGGTATCGGTTTCGAGGGCAAATGTTATTATTTCGTATGTAACTACCTGGTTAAAACTAGTAGTAAGTTTATGAAGAAATCATAACGCAGTGTCTGTATGAAGTTACGGCATTAGGGCAGAGAGTCTACGAATTCCCAGACAATATCAGTTCTGGTCAGCAGTTATTAATCTTCTGCTTTTTTATTTCCGCACGTTTAGATAAAGAAGAAAAATGCAATTTCAGCTGGATTGACCATAATCAGTTTTGAAGTAAAATGGGGATAATAAAGTCAAACATAAATCCCCAGGTTGACAAAAAATCCCCGTGAATACGTGGATACAAAAATACCTTATTGCTCTGTTGCTTCCTACCAAAGAAGAATCATACATTATTATTATCTTCCATCGCTGTTAGTAAATTCAGTTAGTATTCACAGATATTAAAGAAATATTCAGTTATTTTCAGAATACGAAACTGCAAAACGATCACGAATACAATTTGTACTCCACCGTTTTGTTCAATTTGACAACACTTCACCCTTCATAAGTAACTCCCTATTTTAGAGTTCTTTCGTCCGCCTGTTGATATTTAAAAACCTTTTGTATGATTCTGGTGTATTAATCAGTTTGATATTTTCAATATCACGAAGCACTCCACTTTGGTCACGGTCCGACAGATCGGTCGCATTTGGATGAACTCCTTTTTTACCGGGATAGCTGTTTGCCAAAAATTCTCTGTACAACAATTTCTGATGACTGGCTCAGCTAGTTTTATTTCCTTCCACCCAAAATTATTCCATTGCGGGACCAGTATATTCAAGTACTCAAAACAGACCTATTTATTCATAGAATGATCAAAGAATTTCGTTAAGGGCCACTCAAGAGATATCGAATTTTGTATTTCGGTTATATCTTAGCTGTGTTTCTCAGGTAACAATCTAGCAGTGATACGACAGACATTAGCAACGGAGAGAACACTGACGCAAAATTATGTTCATTTTACATTCAGTCACACTGGTTACTTGTTCACACAAGATTGCAATGAAATGAGTGTACCCCCTGGTTACAAGAACCAGCGAGGATCACACTAGGATTAGACTGAAAAAAATAGGGATTAGCCAGGTACTCTGGGAGTAGTGAAAATTCCTCATACAGCAAATTGCTATCCTTACTCAAATTTTATGTGACAGAAAAGGGCATCGAAATTTCTGCTTCACAGGTTAGTGAAACTCAGACAACTAGAACACTGCCCCCAACCAATTATCCTTCGTACTAAAGAAAAATAATATGAGATCAACCTTATCTTCTTTTAACCACTCTTCCTTACGTGTGCTTATGCAACGATTAAGATTTGCACTTGTTCTCTAAATTTTGTTTCTTCATAACGAAGTTTCTACTCGGCAACTGGAACAGACTATTTCTTTCCAAAAGCAACTTCTGAAATAATATATTGCAATTTACGTGCAATACAAATTTTGCACCGGATAGATACTAAGCTTGTTGTTAAAGCATGGTGAATGAAAATGAATAGGGCCATTTGGATCAACGTAAATATTTCGCCTTTTTGGTTGTATCGATCAAAAGTTGGAATTCGATTTCAATGGAAAGGACAAGATAAATGTGTTATGATTGGTACCAAAATGGAGTCACTCCCTGAGCAATTTGTTGCATGTCCAAAAAAATAGGTATGTCTTTATGACGCAAACTAATTACCACAGTTGTATCTTCAGGTTTTCCTGTCCTGTTATTTGGCGGCCACAGCCTAGTGTACTGGAAACAAACATTTCAGACACACCCATGCCGAATAAAGTCTAATCACAAGTGAATTATCGCTCCTAGTTACAGGACTTTGTAGCCATGTGAGAGTTACCAACCCATATACGCAGGTGATGTGCAGAGTGTTCTGTAAGTTACCTAGCAAATGTTATCATATTGGGGAAAATCAGATTTACAAATCGGGATGATTTTTGGAAGGTTCAATAAATATGGAGATGTGTCTGTCTAAAGCAGCACATGAACAGGTCAAAACCCAATCCATCGCTTGCTTGCATAACAACAACATTCCCAATCCATGTTCTTCAGTGGTTTGTTCTTCTGGGACGTTGGGATCCATGACTCTTTTTTCTTTTAGTGCTTTGGCAGTTTCTTCGAACATACTAAATGCCTCTTCTCTCGGAATAAACAAAGAACTACAGAGGAAGAGATACCGAACAGCATTTCTGGTTGCTAGCGGTGTCTCACTCGTCGGTCGATGAAAAGGAGCAGAGCCATAGAAAAATACCAAATCAGTGTTTGGTTTTTCAGTTGATGTTTTCAAGAAAAGCTTTGCTAGCAAACTGACAGAAACGTTGGTGTTCAGTCCGGAGTGATATTCGAAATATAGCACACCGTCCGTAGTACAGCTAACAACAACATTGAGGCTTAAGCCGTTGTTCTGAGGTAAATTTCCGATGCATTTTCTACCCTCTACTGATCACCCAGAGGCCCAAGAATACCATGTTGTATTTGGTTTTATATATGTAAAAATGTGAGACGGAGATTCCTTCAGCCCATCGCATATTGAGCTCGTCCCTTTTTGACTTCAATCCAGTTCTTCCCGATCGTAACCATAGCCATCCATAATTTGACCAACGGGGAAGAAAAAGACTGACAAATTCGGATACATATGCTTTAATTTTTTACTTATCCCGCTTGAAGAGATTTCTAGGTTCTCTTCAACGGACACAGTTCCTTCACGAAATAATTGAAAAATTCAAGTTTTTGTGAATCTTCATTTAGGCTGAATTCGATGTCTCTTATGGTGATGGCTCTGCAGGTTTATGTGGTTATTCCAAGATAGTAGGAAATAAATTTTAGCTATTCACTTTCCCTTGCAAATCGAGCGATTCTTCCGCGGTCTTGAAAACAAAGTGTTTTCCACTTACGACGCGAATCTAGGTTCACCTGTTTGTTCAGGCCGATTATCTCAACTTATACCAACGGGAATTCTGCGCATGTTGAAGCACTCATTCAGCTAGTGACTTGAAAAGTGATCGAGAGCCGTGCTGTTTACGTGGTTCACACAAGTCCCCGGAGTCTCGTAACAAGTTTGGTTTTACCTTATTCGATACGGGTGTGTCTGAAACGTTTGGTTACAGTGCATAAGCCTGCGGTCGCCTAATAACAGAAAGGTGCTATTAAAAGAACGTCAATGGTTACTTCACAAAGGGAAAGCCGTAGTTTTCTGATTCTCCTGCAGTCTTGTTGCGGATTTACTAAATATCTGATGAGACTGGAAAAGGATTTAAATGAAATTTATCTTAAGAAGTCTATGAGCTGGTTGTTGGTGGAGACAGGACGAAGATCACCCACTCCAGCTGATCATCCGGTTTTGCAGTACCATCGAACACCTGTGAAAAATCGCTCATTTGGTGGTCAACCATAGAAAGCAGAGCTGCTTGTTTGCATCTTTGGTATCCACTTCATGTTGCAAGAACGGGAATCTGACTGGGGTTGCCATTGTTTGGTTTCAAAGTCTCTTTTCATCCTTGTGCATTTATTCTTTAAGACATACTCATGTCCATTATTCCACCAAAACTGCTCATTTTGTTTTCGACGTTTAATTATTTATTTATCCATTAAGTGATATATATATATATATATATATATTTCACCGTGGTAGTACCCTAACTAAACATTAATAAAAACTCCAGAAATAAACACTGTTTTCATGTTCCCAAACAGTAATTGATCTTGACATTTCGTAGTACTCAGGGTACCGTAGCTTAATTGAATCACTGAGCTTTTCTTATTTGTACACATTGGATTATTTTGATTACTAGTGATTTGCTGCAAAAATAAGTGGAAAACTGTCATTTTTGTTGCGTGGCCTTATCTGAAATTAATGTATTGAGTAGAACTGGACTGAATCAAATCGGCAGTAATAATTCTCTGATAGTGCTGTTATGATAAGAAACTGAGGAGTTCCTTGGGCCCACAAGTAAGATGGACCCGAAAGTCTGATTCATGTGTTCTCGAAAGATTCAACTTACCAAACTAGGGTATCCATGTTTCTAATAATTAATCAAATATGGTGTACATTTCAGATCCATCAGGTAGATGGAAAGATTTGTTCAAGCGTGTGAATGAAGACTTGATTGCACTTTCATTATCGGCGGCTGTCATTTTGTGATTATGGTTCCCGTTTATAAAGTATGTGCTATTAGTTTGGTAATGACTCCCCTATTGGTTCCCCGTTTTCAATAACAAATTTTAAAAACAAATAAATCAACTACCATGAGCAACCATCAAAAAGCCGAAACTATTTGACCGTTAGTGTCTGCGACGCAACAAGATAAAGACGTCTTGATATCGAAAAGCCGTCAGCTTTTCTAGAACTCCGACGATTGCCATGGTTTGGAAATGTCCTACAACGTCGGGACATGGAGATCTCTCAAGAGTGCCTCTCTCCTCTATCAAGTCCAGGACGGTGCTGTCGCCTTGGTGGACAGCTGAAAACATGGGTAAATACTGTCAGCTTGGAGTCGGAGAGACTAAGACTCCAGCTTCCCTGCAACTTTCGAAGCTGGAATCAGAACTGGATCTCCCTGTGCTCACTTTTCTCCTCCGAACGTCGCTCATGGACAGGTTGCATTCAAGATATGCACAATGTCGGCTCATTCCCCCGCAGGACGTAGTTGCATTCAAATAAATGTAGTTTTAGATAAAAACCCCACATTTGTTGATAAACTCGGGAATAAACACGAATCAATGTGCCTAAGTCATACAATTAGATGGGTCTATTTAAACAATGAAAAGTGTTACCTTCAAATTACTAACAATGCAGCTATAATGCAGGGTGACTGATGCATACGCAAATGTACAGACGTATATTGCTTCTGCGATATATAATTATCTTCAATCATTTGAACATTTTTGTGTCGACAGAGCACACTAGCGACGTGTTATTGATCACAAGTAGTCGTTTTTTTTTCGGATAAAACGAGTGATTTCAATATCAAGATATTTGCCTGGTTCCACATCTGGTTCAATATAACGATACAGAGTGAAGACGATTCTATTATTCACCCTGTTACATTCACATACTTTTTTTCCTGCATGAATATTTATTGCTACTGATTGTGGCAATTGTCATATTCGACGTTGTAAATAAAAATCAACAATTACTGATGTTCGGTTTTGTTTCAATAAACAGTCTTTGGTAAGATAAGTTCATATTAAGCCAAACATTTTGGATGAGATAATGCTGTTTGTTTATCAGTATAACCTAATTTTTTTTTAGTTCAACCATTTTCGTTCATCAGACCACCGTCGGTCCTACATTTTACAGTGCGTCAAGTACGGCTAAGGTAATCAGGTAAGAAATACCTTGGGGATTACCAACTCTTCTTCCAAAAGCAGTTCATGTGAAAAAACTCTTATTTAGGTTATTTACGTTCTTTTGGTTGTATAATACTCCTTCAGTATCTCAGAAAAACTGAGACGGCCAATTTAGGATGGCAACTGGCGACGGTGCCTGGATATCGACCTGGATCGATGGCTAATATCGAAAAGTGAAGTATGCTTCAACTTTCTGGGAATGTCGATATTGCCTAAACTGGTGAATGCGGTTGAAATTTATAAACACCGCTGTTAGGTTAAAGAACATATGAAACGGGTACATTCTTATTCGGTTTTCTCCGAATAACTATCTTCTATTCCACTGCTTCAGCACTGCACTTTATAAAAAAATGGAAATACCTATGCTTTAGTCGGTGAGACATTTTATTATCGAGTGCCAACACAAATAATCTTTGGTAATGAAAAAGTGGATCACCATTGTTTAGAAATCACGAGTTGCTTTGATATACTTAATTATTGAAGGTTGAGCGAAAGCTTCCTGGAAACTGGACTGGTGATTCTATAAGCATTCCGTACAGGATTTTTTACTAGGCTCTTTCCGGCAGTTACGGTTCTGCGCGCTCACTCCTTAAAACCAACCTACGTCTTCGATAAAAGGGGATAACATTATTCTTGAGGTGCAGGATAAAAAAATCACGGGAATATTTTGAAATATTTACCGTCTCATAAATTCACGTGAAAACCCTGACAGTCTTCCTTCTAGCTTTTTTATCATCATCCACGGGTAGCATTGGGAGAAAAAATAAGTGACGGTTAATTAGTTCGCATGGCCTAGTTTTGTTCTGCGTGAATCTATCACTGGACATTGAGAGACTGTCCAAATAGTCGTGTTCAATGGTGCGCAATTCACACCATTCTTCCACTTGCCTTGTTAGGTTGTTCGAGGCGGGAGTGATTTTGTTCTATACCACGCTCAGACAATCGGAAAATTAGTGAGAAAAAAAACTCGAAGAAAGTGTTTCACATGTTGGACTGAGTGCTTTTTGTTGTTGTGATTTTCTTGGTAAGCATTCAAGTAAAATTTTGAAGTAGAATAATCTTTTTCCACAGTTCCCTTATGATGGATGGGCTGATTCTCTGTACATTTATGACTTGAACTGTTCTATCCAAATGTACTTCGTAAACAAGGTTGAAGACTATGTGGTAGTTTATCGATAGATCATTCTGACGCACAACGTACGTTGAAGAACGTCTAATTAACCAAATCATCGAAGCAGGCTACACTTCAGAAATTTTGCACTACAAACCTTCTGCGCATATGTACTGCGCATATAAACCAAATGAAGACGATTTTTGTTACCAATGTTTCTCTCCAATTATGTGGATTATCTTTGTTTTAGGACCAGGTATTTTCTAGTACGTCTTGTACTCGACAGATCTACCACAACTTTCAAATATACTGTCTCTAAATGTGTAAGGCACATTCGATACAGTATTACCATTGCTATCATCGACGTCTGTAAGTATTTACACAAGAACCTGGGCTTATTGCTATTCCATGTCTTGGGCTCCATTAACGGTTATCGGGACTACGATATTCGTATGAAGAAAACGAGCCAAGAATATTTCTTCTTTAGTTGCATGTGTTGTGCATAACTTTTGAAGCCCTGAAGTTTACGACAATAAATAAAGCAACATATATTCCTCTGTAAATAAATCATAATGTATCATGGAATAAACTAACTGCTGGCACGGATTCATCTGTAAAATGAACGCGGTAACTCTACTGCGATAGAATATACATCCAAAAATATTAGTTCATGTTTCTATGTGGTGTGTACAGGATCATTTTAATTTTCCAACCGCGCTATGCTCCTCATCCGACATAAATTCCGGCACGTTAGCTTACGTCAAATTTGTCTGCACTCGATGCACTTGATAGTGGGCAGCCCAGCTAATAAAAATTTGACATCTTCCCAAGCACACTAGTGTAGCTATGTAAATCAAGAAAACAGATAGTCATTATGAGTTTATGGAGTTCAAACACAGCACTGTCATTCTGATAACAGCTCCAGATTATATCAAGTAAGGGGATAGCAATTAGAGTAAGGAAGAAAATCGTTTTCCAGTTCCACCGTGCACATGCCCGACTATGCACGACAATATTCTGTTACAAACTTTATGAGAAGAATTTTACCTGAGGCTGCCATTAAAGATTTATTGACGACCAAATGGAGGCATTTCCATAGAAAAAACGGACACAAAAGCTTGGTGCTGTGTTGCTTAAACTATCACCCGTTATTGTCAAAATAGATTGTATACCATCATTTGAACGTATACATTTGGTTGAGTAGAGTACGATAAATAATAGTAAGTTGATAGTTGATGTGGTGGTGGTCAGTCGGTTTCCACTGTAAAATTCAAAGATTTCCGGTCCCCGTTTCTAGTGTAGCTATCACCGATCAATTTAGTATCCCATGGCAAAATGTTGTACTGTGTTAGTAAAGTAATTACAAAGAGTAAAAGGAATATCAGGGTTATCGATTGTTTCGTTCATGTGTGCTTGTTGCTGTAATGTGATTGTGCCGCTAACTGTTGGACGTTAAGAAGGGGAAAACAGAGGTCGGATTTCTCATCCTTTAAGGGCCAAGCTCCTCTTCCCGTGAATATGTTCTGTTGGTGTTATAAGGTTCTCTTGTGTCTTTTCAATGTAGGCACGTCTGCGAAACCTGACTTATCGACTGCAGAGTACATCTGATTCTATAGTGTGATAATGTGTTCACTCTCAGCAAGAATACATTTGTACTGTTTTATAAATACGAATGCTAGAATACAAGTTATTGGAATTTGACCAGGCCATTGGATATATATACATTATGATAGAAAGATCACTCATTATGTTACGGAAAATTATAATAAAATGAATGCATGGAAAAGACAGTAGGAGGGTGAATTTAGTACAGTTTAGTAATACGTCGGCAAATCTGGTTTCAAACGAGCAGAATAATGACGCAAAACTACGTATCAACTTATCATTCTAGTGTGAGTTTGCCATGATTCGTCAGTTGCTATAAATATCCCCGGGGTTTGTGTGTCGTAAGACATGACGGATGGACCATTTCGGCTTGCCCCAATAAATATGGTTTTGCTCGTTTCCAAATGGAATGACCACACCTAGATTTCTCGTTATCTCGGATACATTACTGACCTAAAAGATGATTGTTTCAGCAGTAAAGTGAATGTGGCTTCAGCGGTTAGCATTTCGACTTTGTACTGCCTTCCAAAAGGTTGTTCAATTAGGCTTTGTTCTCCATGAATTAAGTTGTGTAAACAGAAATAATGAAGAATCCCTTTTCCATTATGTATTTTTGTGTCATCAATGTCTCTTCCGTGGTAGGAGTATATAGTGCAAAAAACACGCGAAAAAACCTCGACTGTGTAAATACAGTTATCGTTAAGCAAATACAGTAATCATAGTAACCCATTCGCCGAAGCTACGATGAGGGATTGGTGGTCTGTGACCAAACGTGTGAAGAGTTGTTATTGTAAGAAATGTTAGAATAAAGAAAGTAGTGAAAGGTGGTTTGCAGCTACGTGTTAGCAATACGCTGGTGGTGCACGGTACGTCGAAGTAACAGCTTAATGGTAATTTGTAATTTTAGATGTCATTCATCAAAATATTGCTATCTATCTTATTTTTAATTATCCAGTTCAAGTATGATGTTGTTAGGCTGCGACGTCTAGAGAGGACCAAGCATTTATTATCAAGGGAAAACCATCAGTGTTCGATGAAAACAAGGTACATTATAAAAACTTATAATCACGTGATTGAAATTATTGACCTCTCCCATTATTCATCACAGGTGGTTAGACAAAAATATTAATAATTTGGATTAGGATAGGGCGGTGTGATGTCTAATAAATGAGTCACCATATACTTTCGTACTCTAACTCAAACCCAAAAGTGAATGAGGCACTGCTCAGCTGGTCTATCAAGAACAGCGGTCACAGCGGCGAACCTCAGCTGATCCTCAACAGTAACTCGAACCCTACTTGATCCGACATGGTTACACATGACATTTTTTCTAAATCTTACATCGTACCGGGCTTTATTGCCACTGGCTTCGACTGGAGCCCATCTATATTTTTGCACCGTCATTCACTCTCAGGATGTACGTCGTAACCTTGACTGATCCGAGCGGAAACAATCAATATCCTATAACATAACCTTTGCAGAGACTGGCTACCTGAGCAAGGCACGTATGAGGAGACTTAATTTGCCCATCAAATTATTCAGCAAGAAAAACAGCAAAAACTGATGTTATTTCGGACCTATCAGCCCGAACAGCCTAGTGGCAACGTTATCCACATAAAATCGTGTAATTCTGGTACACTTTGTAGCCTAGGCTTGGAGGATATGCACAGCGTACGAGTTCCTCCATGTTGGATGAAGTGGCTTCGCAGTGATTCCAAAGTTTTCAGTACTGGGTTGGTCACTGGTAACGCATGTTGAATCATCTGGTAAAATTACGCATTTCCATTGCAGTATCTGAAACTGTACAAAATTCACTGCAAAAGAGATTGAAATATGTTATCTGTTCTGTGTTCGCAACTGAACCATACACAATACTCACAAAACGATTGCCTGTTTTGTAACCTGAACTGCATAATTGCTCACCTTTGTAGAGGCTTTCAGGACGTTTTTGACGTCAAAACATATACTTGGTAAAAAGTATTCATTTTAAATGAATGTGTTGAAAATCCGTAATTATCTATTTTCATCCAGTAGTCGACATCAATCTATACACTTAAAATTATATTACTCCGTGGGCTGAGATCGATTTAAACCCAGATGATACTAGTGCGATTATGCTTTTTCCAAATAATTTATCTGGGTGACCAAACAAAATTCCCCGAAGCGCACAGCTGATTTCGTGGTGGCTTCCACACATCAGGCACGCCTATCCGGTACTCTTCCGCCCAATCATCCCTGTACTAGAGCACTCTACATTTTGTTTTCATTTGTAATCTCATTTGAATCACATAAACCATGCATAGACAAAGAGTCCATTTTTAGAATAAGAAGGTGAATCTCCAAAATGTGTTCAGTTGGTAAACACGACTGGCCATCAGAAAGAGGATATGAAAACTTTTCCCCGGGTGACGAGATGAGTAGCAACAACCGTCAAATCGGCCGTGTGCTTCCGAGGAAATTCCGCCTTCTCATCTAGGTGTAATATCATTTCGAAAATCCTTACTTTGGACCATGTGTCCTCGTTCTGATGGTCAGCCTAATTGTCCGACGAAGCATTTTTGTGTGATAATAAAAATGGACCCTTGGTTCAAGCACGCTCCAAACAATTCGAATGGAATAGAAGATTTAGATAAAGCCTCATTTGTAATTAGCAAGAATAAATAATTCGGCGGAATAGAGTAAAAATATCCACTACAACTGTAAAACGTCCATGAGCTGTGCTCAATTTAAAGGTTATACTATTGACTGAATGGTATACTTTGGAGTGTATACCGTATTGGAAAGCAAAAAGCTAAAGTAATGTGGGCCAAATAGCAGACTGAGAGTGGATGGTGATAAGGAGTCATGTTATTACTTACCAATTCATCTGATGCAAAAAATGTGGTGGGTATCAATGACCACGATGAGTAAGTATCCTCGGATAAGGTAAGCCGACAAAAAATGTTTTTAACGATGAGATTTATGAAAAGTTGTTCACAGTAGCTTACTAAACATTTACCACATTTTATTTCGTCTTTCGTTTTAATACGATGCACATAGCCAGAGAAATAATATGATTCACAACATGTGAGTTTGTTAATAAGAAACAGTGGCTCTGTAGGTAAAAAACAGACAAATAATTTTCATAACTAAATTCCCATAAATATTTTTTTGGAAATAGTGAGCAGATCGACTGAAATAGATATCCTGCACGATTCACCTGCGCAGATATCATCAAATTAGAAGAGCATGTAAAGTGACTGCTGAAGAAAGGTTAAGTGCATGTGAGCTGAGTATATCAAGTACTGCGTGGTCACTTAGATATTCGTATGACCCCATAGTGTAAAGTTGGTACAAATCTTTGATTTGATACAAGGAGATGGGGGAGTCTCAAAATTTTGGTTACTTTTTCAAAAGCAACTGCATGCCAAACTTGTCGGGAGAGTGATTCATTGACTCAATCGTCACAAAAATTTCAAAAACACACTCCATGCGTTGTGATGTTTTACGAGTTAGCTTCATCGTAGATATTGGCACGTTTTGTTCGAAACCGAGCAAACCTTAATCGTGAACTGCGAACTGCGGCTCTGGTCTCCAACTCCAGACACGAACCCCGCTTGTAAATCACAACAGTCAAGGGTTTCTGGAGAAATGTTTGGCATCATATAGCCACCACCGGATGCAGCACCAAACCACATCTTCAAAAACATCTAACTACTAGGGGATTTATTTTTTTGAACCCGGCCCGGACGCCACAAAGGCTATGATCAGAATTCTATTCCGGTCATCAGTGCCGTGGACTGGCTGCTCTTGACATTTGACACTATCCGCCTGGGCCAGTACTGCATGTCCAGGAATGCATGGGTGTGCGTATTACATTTTAATCCAACTGGTGAGCTCTACTGTTTCATTTACTGAGCGGTTTCGTGTTTCTAATATTCTGATTTTACCATGGCATAGGTGATTTACTATCCTTAACAAGCCCCATTTGGGTTTTGAAGACGTCGGTACTCCAATAGCGATTGTCTGCGTATACACTTCTCTTGGACTAGTCATGTTGCTGAACCGAACGGAAGAACTAGCTTACCTGAATTTGCGAAACCTTAGCCCTTTGTGGATCTGGGTATTAATGATCCCAAGATATCTCTGTAAAATTTCGAAATTGTCTTCTGTGTATGCGATGGCACTTAGTCTAATGTTGAGTTAAGTGCAGCTGTCTAGAAAACTTCTTATATACCTGGTACAATGGCTTAATCAGACTACAACGTTTCAGTGACTGACGCTGATCGCTGAATAGGCCTGCTCTAAACGTTGCGTAATTTTCGAGATAGCGAAAGTGTTGTGAAAAATGCGTAATAAATAAAGGCGAATTTAGCTTCAAGATGAACAAATTAGTATCATTGCGCAACTAGATTTACGATACATGTCTTTTAACTCACTGATCAATGTAACACGATTATTATTTAATGTTCTCCCTAGTCTTTCTGTCCCGCTTTAAAATATAGTAGACATAATCACGTTGGACTCTCTTGGTTAATCCATGAAGTCATGTTTGGGTGATTCCCTAATGGGTTGCATTCTCGAAGAGTGCAATGATTTGTGGAGGAAAGATCTGTGAAGCAAGAACTTTATATCAATCTAAGCAAACGAGTCCGAAGAGAAGGCTGTCTTCGGTTTGTTTTTCCTCAGCTACTTAATAATTATTGATGGTCTGATATTTTGAGTTTAATATTTTCGCATCAATCTTCTTTGGTTCTAGAAGCAATCGTTCCAACGGAAGTTTTTGGTGCAAAAGCAGTGACAGAATTCATTCAGCAATATATGTATAGGCATATATCAATGATTGGCTCATAAAAACAGTCCCAAAAAGAGGAAAAGAATTCTTTCCGGATTGAATGTCACCATTTCCAATCCAATAAATAACCCATTGATTTCCAGGACTATTCTGCCATCGGGAAGTAATTGCAAGCCTAATAAATAAAGTTTCGAAGAAGGACTGAAAAAATCGTAGTCATGATTGTGATTGACAACCGAACAGTTTTGATGATATTCTATTGGTCCACGATTGCCTCCGTGGTGCTCCGTCCGTCAGTTCTGCTACTGTCTGCGTTGTGTATCACCACATATTAGAGGAAGCTCATTAAAAATGTATCTACTCGTATTATTTGTTTAAAAATTTCAAACTGCTTCCAAGTGAGAGCAATTTTGTAGAAAGCAGTCAAATTTTCATGCTTACATCGAGCTCACACAACCAAATCTTTGGCATGCAATGCAACTTTTGCAAAATATTTCCACTCAAATAGGCGTGGTATGACCAAGGTTATTCGAAAAACGAATCAGGCGTACAGATTTCAACGAAAAATTTCAGTGATCTCTAAACTGGTATCCATAAGAGAAATCTGAGGGAACACTTTAGTTCAAACTGTCGTCTCTTGGGCTAACATTCAAGGAATTTCACAAATTCAATAAAGATCCATATGAGATTAAGCACAATTTGTTTTACAGTATGTGATTAAATCATACAAGTGGTTACTCCTCGAAGGATGGTGACTACCGATGTTACAAGCTTCTATTGCAAGCTATTTTAGGGGGAGAAAGCTCCAAAACTACTCTACCTGTGTACTTAATGAAAGGCCAAGCAATGTGAACAAACAAAACAAAATGGATAAGCGAGAGTTTTCGTCCAAACTAATTAAGGTTGTTCGTCGCGTTTTTTAAAATGTATTCCGTGGGGAGAGGAGGATAAAATTACTGAACAAATGTTGCTGAATTCCCTTTGACATTTTGGACTACAGAAATGAATCCATCCCTACATGGGTTGTTTCCTCCTGAGACAGACATTCATTGAGACCACAGCCCACAACTTCGCGGATAATAAGAACTGAAACATTGTGGATTACATGTCCCTTCGGGGACGAAAAAACCATGAATACTCTAAATAATTCGTCTTTCTGTATACGTCTCCAACCGGGAACGAGAGGGATAAAATGAAAGACAACGAATATTTGAACAAGTGTGAATCCTCGCTTTAACTTTCGGTACGCCTACCATTTTCCGGAAAGACATTCGTTGACATATTTCTAATCTCAATGACTTATCTCAGGACTTAGTGCTAAGATATCCGGTCATTGTAGCACTAATTATCCCACATTTTAGGACTTGTATGACTTACGCAGCCAAAACCTGAAATGTGGAGGGAATACTGAGTTTCTTTTCCAGCGCTGTCAACACATTCTGCATGTAGGTACCTGTACATTTCCGACTTTTCCCATGATTTTCAACGTCTCTTGGTGCGACACTCCTTTGTTGTACCGACGTTTTCATGTAAAACACACACCTTTTGGTCGTCATCACCGCGCAATACAAAAAGGCTATAAATAAATCTTTCATTCTGGCACGATCTCATCTTCTGGTTTGGAGTGTCTTGGAATTATATCGGTCGGAACTAACTGTGAGAAACAACACATTTTAGAAGCTTCAACGGCGTCTCTTGACACTTCGCTCAATACCATCCTGTGCTGTTCAATGGATGGCTGTCAGACCAAACTGAACTGAAGACATTGGCGGATATTGGCTCTTCGGCGCTCATTTCCTGATCACAAGAACACTAAACAATTTGAGTTTGAGTCACGCCTTTTGTTTCATTTTAATTCTTAATGTACATACCCTTTTGGCCTTTTTATCACCGCACGCTTCTCCGCCCATCTTAGTTTGCTAGTGTCGTCTTAGATATTGTTGACATTTATTTAGTGTACCATATAGACAGAGTAGTACGGTACATGCATTACAGATGAATTGGGGCTGTTTTGGGGCTACTGGGGAAAACACGCCTCGCACGTGTTCCGCTGCTGTAAGATCAAATAAGAATGGATTATCCATGTACATGATGGTTTGTCACGTACTCTCATGTGAAATAAAATACGACATATTCTTCTGTACAAAGGTAATCAGCCCAGAAAAACTTCCTATCGGAGGTATTTGAAACACTTATTTTTTGAACTCTGTAATAAATGTATTGTTTGGACTGGTATCTGTGAAACTTTCGTGCTGTACTATTACTCAGCTCAATCAGTTTGTTGAAATTTAAAAGCGAAAAGCCACTAGAATGATGTTTTCAGTGAGTGGTTTTACCCACACGCTTTTTGTGATCTCTGTAATTCTCACATTAGACTCTACGACGGGAATCGATAGTCAAAACAAATATCGATGTATTTTGAAGTGTCCCGCTGCTGAGGTAAGTGATCACTGTCCTTGGGTGTGAAAGCTTGTTTCACGTCGGCTGAAGAATGAGAGCTGCATTTAATTCTTCTAACGGAAATATACCAGGAAATATATTTTCTGAATATATATATATATATATATATATATATATATATATATATATATGTATATCTTTGTAATAAAAATTTTGGAAACATCTTTAAAAAATCAGATGTGGTGATTCATCCCAAAGTGCTGTCGTGACACAATGTTTCACTTTATTATTACAACATCGAGTATTCATTGATGAATAAATTTCTAGCATTGTCAGTCACGGAAACACGTACTGATACATTATCATAAGTGTGTCTCTTCCATTTGTGGGAGTAGTGAAATGTTATCGATCTGGTTGCACCGTTCTCCATCAGAGAGAAAACTGGTGGTTGTTGAACGTACTGGACTCACATAAATTTAAAGTAAACTTCGTATCATTCGGAAAAATCAGACAGCTTCTCCAGTAAATTAGCGATGAAATTTCCACTCAGCTGCGTGATAATACTGCAGTCATTGAAGGAACGATAATGTATGTCCGTTGCTAATGATTCACGGAAAGGATCAAACAGCCAAACTGCGCTTCTGTTTTTCAAAATTGAGTTAAGCGTTCACCGCGCATAGTAGATCATACTAGGTAGAACCTAATATCCTACTGCTCACACTCAATCTCTGAAGACCAAGATTATATGAAATCTAACGAAATAATTCCTTCTGACAGGTTCCGCTCTTATTCAGTAGCGAAGTAACACGTAAATTTCACATTCACAGATTTACATATCTTTATTAATAAACTTTTGTGGATTGTTTTATCTCATACTCCAAGATGACTTATCAAGTTTGGAAATCACGTTAAAATTACCCATAGAAAGCAGATCTTGCGTAATACACAGTGCGCTACGTGTAATGTATACTTCAGACCCACGGTAATTATTTACAGTGGTCCGGATGTGAAAGAGGTATATTTCTACCAACAGTTTATAACATCTGGGTAATGTTGAATAATTAACCAGAAGGATAGGACTTGTATTTCAAATTTTTCGCGAATTTGACTAACTGTTGTTTGTCTTACATCAGTTACCTCTTGATGTGTACTTGATTTCATCCGATTCCGCCGTTCTCAACGAAGCAAGCTTGATAAATCTGGTAAAAATGAGGAGATATTCTTTATGAAAAAAGTTTCTAGAGGCGAAACCCCGGGAATATGAAGAGCTTTCAACGAATAATTTTTGTTGAGTATGCTTCCCTGTGACCAGCTGTTTGTTGGCCTCAATGTGAACCGAAAGCATACGGGGAAGACATGCTCTGTTCAACTCATTTCGGTCCCATTGTCTATTCAGTTTGTGCAGTGATATTCTATCAGATGCAAATATAACCGAAGTGTTTCCCAATATTTTCCAGTGAACTAGGGGGACATGGTGAACTCCTTGTTTTTGTAATCTTTCAATTCATCCGGAAAGCACCTTTTTCATCTTTCCAGTGAACGGTTTTATTCACTATACAAATTCTGTAGTATTCTTTTTTGTTAAGAAGAGAAAACGATACGTAATGAAACAACGGTAATAGGTTTCTACATTAGTTCATTTCTGACCATTGTCAGGAGCTAAACGGTCACCTCAGCAAAAGCACTCTATCACCGGCTAGTGATGTTCATCGGTGAACCTGAGTGAGTGTTTCAAAAAAACGCGAAAATGTACACTACGATGTGGTTAGAATTACCATTACACACTCTCAGCGCTATTATGTCAGTGCGTCTGCTCTCAAAAAGTAGTTACTTATCAAGTTCCGTTGCGACAAGTAGATGCTCAATATTTCACGGTAGTAATTTTTACACACAATTATTTCAATCTTCTCCGACTCAATTTAGTCTCACTTTTCGCCGGTAAATTTCGCTTTTATTATACAGTGCGGACAGTCAAACTGGGGGGGGGCGTAGACAACTCATACATTCCCAAATCCCTTAGTGAAGAAAACTGTACCCAGTTGTGTAATCAGGTAGTCACACGCAGGCATATGATTCATGTTCCCATTTTTTTATACTGAGAGTGAGTAACACATCTAAAAGAAACGCGTAACACAGTCCATTTGCTTGGCGCTTATAAAGGAACGAGAGTGAAGACCAACAACCATAAAAAAGCGAAGGTATACCAGCTTTTGATAGATTAGTGAAGCCCAGCAGATAAATACACGAAAAGCTTTTCCGTGAGAAGCAACCGTGAAGTTACTGACAGTAAAAGATGTGAAACGAGTGTGATTTGTTTTGACCACAAAGATGCCGTAGTGCAGCTCGTGTACCTGAGGTTCTATCCAGTCGGTTTCAAAATTTGTACTGAGAAACGTTTGCAGAAATACGCATTCCAAAAAACACCGCATCATTTTGTTTGATAGGTATTAAAAGATTTTGTTTTTAGCTCAGTTATTCTTGTGAGTATTTACACATCTTGGTAATGATAAACCTGCAGAAAGAAATAGAAGATTAATTGAGCTGAATCGTATAGGTTTGTCAAATTTGGCACCGACCAGATACCAACTAAGTATTAAGAAATCCGGCATCTTGACAAGGTTGGCTGCTCTATTTCAAGCTAATATCACCAATACGGCTTTTTGGTTTTGCTTTAACTAGGTACAAATTCAGCAGTACTGAAACATTGTATGTTAGAAAAATGATCGATGGCTGGGAGACACTAAGATTATATTTTGTGTGGTCCATAAATTTTGAAAATAATACAATCCTGATCAATTGGTAATACAATGGCTGCTATAAATATGAAATATTGATAAAATAAAATGTCAGCCGCTGCATGACTCACAATGCATTAGTCCATTTAAATATATAACTCACATCAATGATCCATAGATCGATGAATTACAGTTTGATGGAAAATGTCCTCGTTGCGTGGAAAACGAAGGCAATTTCCAGCATCGAAATGGACTCAACAAACGCCTGGCGATTTGTCTAATCACGAAACGTTGTATTGTGCAACTCATCGGTCTCCTGACTGTATGAATGAAAGCAACCTTAGGGAATGAGTGTAGATGTTTTTTCCCCTAATCTCATGAGTGTGCTCCGACTTTAGTTCACGCTCCCGTAAATTCTTTCTTATCCTCTGCTGAACTCATATTAGGCCGTGACCGTTTAGTAAATATGTAACCTTTAGTTGCCTCATCAGTGGCCTCCTATTGGTTTAGAAAAGTAATTCCGCTGCTTCCAGATTAGTCACAAAGTTATGGACACGAAGCATATGAAACCGCTCCCGTTTGACATAAATAGCAGACGTTTTACAACAAAATGCCACTAGCAATTGCATTCAAAATGGTTTTACCTAATTCTACAGCAACCAAAATCGAAATGATAGAATCGAAATGAAACCTGTACCGAAAAAGAAAAAAATAACAAATTACTGCTGGTATGTTTTTCCAGAAAAAACAGACTGAGAGGTGGTTTTTAAACCATTGATAAATACCACTTGGTCAGTGCTTTCAGTGGGGCTAATAAATAATAATTAGCAAATAGTAAATGTCCAATCGTTAAAAAAAACCGACTCAAGAGGCTAAGTGATGTAGAAGAAAGGCAGCTAAAGAGGTTTACTTCCTTGAAAGGAAAGCTTCTCCTTAAGTCAAAAACCTTTGTCGGATTTGGATTTGCTCAGAAATTCAAAAAGGTGCTGAATGTTTAAAAAAATTACCCTGAGCTTGATGGGTGGACCTCCGGAGTTCAATTCTCAAAATGAAAAAAACAAACTATTTTTGAAGTTAGACAGTAAAATTAAAAAATGAGGACGCAGTTGAAAGTACATAGGTACAACAGAAACGGAAACAAGTTCAGAACAAAGCAAGGGCAGTAATGAGGTCATTGGCATCATAAATAGTAGATGAATGTATCGCAGTTCTTAACGATAGACAGAGTGGAATTTATGTGGGGTTTTGTGCAGCACGCCAAAAACATGCGAAGCCTACTGGCAATAAATCACAAATATATGTTCTCTGTTTCAGAACTGTTGAATGAATGCCACTCCTAGCAGGTTATGCGATAGAGGTGCAACTGTTCTCCGTTAATTCGTTTTGGGAATGTACAAATGGATGATATTGAGGCAAATACAGCTCAAGGAGTAGAAAGAAGCACTGCTTGGATCCTCGCTAGGTTAATAGTCATGGTACTCCAGGCAAAGATCAACTTTCTCATTATCACTGATTCCAAACCACTGATTGCAATTGACAATATCTGGTGGGCGTGTAACAATTAGCAGCGAAAAAATCACAGTAAGTAAAACAGATCCATTATAAATCTGACCCAATGAAGCAAAAACACGTTTCAATAAAAAGGTGTTGTCTGCAATAAAAATAAACAATTGGGTTTGTGTGTTCCATGCACAAAGTGCTTTGACGTATCAAAATGCCACCAGCTGTCATGAAATCTTACTCCGCTATATAAGTAGAAGGTCCGAATATTGCTTGGTTATTGGTCTTTATACAACGGCTTGTTTGGTACAAAGCCAAAATCGTACTGGCATGGTCATCGGCACTCCCCTCCCCAAGCTTTAGACGGTTGTTAAAATGCACCTGGCACAGCATTCGATGTGGGACGTTTTATGTTCGTTTCATCCAACAAGGTGCATGTCATCAACAATTCAACCAAAAAAAACCAAACAAAGAGAAAAATAATCATAAAATGTGACCAGTGATTTCAAAAATGATAATTTACATTACGGATAATCTGGTTAAACCCTGCCCGTAACTTTTTGCATTTCACTGGTTTGCACGCAATTTAGCGTTCTTATTACATGGACTTTACAATGCCCACCGCGGTAACTTGTTGTGATCAAAAGTGGCTGGGAGTCGATTTATTCAAAACAGTTTCGAAGAGAAACCAAAACATCGGATATTCACACAACCTTCAACTTTTTAGACGAATAAAGTAGCATAACACGGGTTGTAGATTCACTCAAATTTGACATTTTCACATGGATTCGACTGAACAAAATAAATTTTCCTGTAAATATGAAATCAGGTTTCATCGAGCTGACCCGTTTCTCAAGAGATTAACTGAATAGGCAAAGATGTATTGACAGTGTAATCAGCAGTGATTTTTCTCTATTGTGTTGTCCAATAAATAAAATGTTGGATGCAATTTGTTCAACGCAAAATAGCGTCACCTGTAAACAATGGACTCCGGGCAATGTGGAACCTGACTTATTCATTTGAATTCTGGGCGGCTAAACTTTGACATCCTTATTTTAAATATCAGTAGATTTCGGTGCGCCTTCGACTTACAGCTGGTGGAACGCAATACATTTTTGCAGAGAAAAACGGCTTCCTGGGTTTACATTTCCACTGAGTTGACAGTGTTACTTAAAATAATTGATTATTTAAAATTCCAACTTCTGAATTGAATGCCTATAATTTAAGCACCAGTTTATCTGATGATGAATGATTGCTATTCAATTCTCAAATCTTAGAGAATAATAATAAATTAGAACCAGTCGGTCGAAATAGGTAGAGCGTAATTCATAGTGGGCTGGGGTGCACATCATAATAATTTCGCAAACATCATTCCGTTTTTCATCATCGTGCTCGTGTTATCTGTGCTTTTGTCATAGGTTGATTAACCCGACTTAGTTATTGAAATATCCACATTTAAAAGCCAATAATGTTTACAGAAGTTCATCAGCTTGCTAAATACAACTGACTTTATGAACTACAAAATGTTGGATTTGCTCAAGGACATTTCAACTTCCTCCTATCTGCATTGTAGTTATTCACACCAGTATCCCGTCATCTTTGTGAGTGGAGAGGTGTCCAATCATGGAGAAGTTGCGCCTTCAGGCTGCTTCCAGTACGTTGACAGAGCGTACAAACTAGTACGGAATATTTCTATTGGAGCTTTTAAATTCATCTCTAGCATGCTCCAGTCGTTCAGCGGCCTGTTTTTAAAACGTGAGAGAGTGAGTTACCATGCCCTAGATAGCTCCTGCCCAGCGGAAATGTTTGAGAAATCCCTCCAAAGGCTAGACAGTCGGTGATTCTCATCGGCCGGTAAAATCCTTCCTTCCACTTTTATTTTTCCACTAAGTGTAGCATAAAAGCATCCACCTAATCACTGCTTTCTCATCACCTGGCGTGGTCACAGTTTGATCGCCATCGAATAGCCCCGGAATTCTATCGAGGTGACAAACTGCTTTTCAAGTGGGATCTTTTTGGCATTGCATTTTCAAAACATGTACTGATAGTATTACTGTTTATAGGTGCATTGCTATCCCTGTTTACCCTTTTAGCAAGGCTTCGATACTGTGACTTCATGCAAACACGGCTTTGGCTTTGCTTTTCGTGGAGCTTCATACCCGGCTCATAAGATGGACATGCGTTTTACAGATGATTCTACATGATCTAGTGGTATCGGATGAGTGTTTATCTTTGACAAACTAATCTATCAAACAGCTTTCCCGTCGGCTTCGATACTACACCCTTCGACAAAAACAGGTGGTGTTCTCATGCCTTGCTTATTAGCTTGCAAACAATACGATCAATCCGGCAGACTCCGCAGAAGAAAAATAATTGATGAACTCATAAAGGTGCAATTCAAATGAATTCCACACTTCAGTCCTATTCGCAATACAATGTCGATAAATATGTTGGACTCTAAATGCCGAAGTAATTAAAACCCTCAGGTTCTTCGTGATGGTTTCGGTCAATGATTTGACCGCACGCTAAAGCTTATGATATATTTAAAGCATACTAACTGGTAAAGTTCGTTGAATCTCCGACAGAAGCACACAAACTTATCTGTCAAGTTCGAGAATTTAAAGTAAATGATACTGTTTACTTGTTTAAGCTACTGTGTGACCCAGCAAACAACCGTTATCCCTTCGACGGGCTACAGAATATGACTGTAGAATTTTTCGATTGAAGCTATAGCATTCTACTATCCGTAAAAGAGTAAACACTGTTAATTTTTTGCTCGACAGCCTCGAATGGAGACATGGTAACTGGTTCTATTGTCATAGAGGAAGATATCTGCACTAGCCTAACCTGCGGACTTGGATCAGCCCAGACTAGATTAGAATGGCACAGTAGTAACACATAAGACTTCGAGGTGCGATGGCCTAGGTCCGAACCCTGGGTGTGGAGAAGAATAAGCACCAGGGATGAGCTCGAAGAAGAGGGAAACTGGAGTCTGGTGATTCTTAGTGCTGGATGGATGGCATGATCCTACGTTTGTGAGTAAAATATGGAGTCCAAAAGACAGTCTTCCAAACAAAGATTCATCAATCCATATACTACTCGCAAGTACTCGTGTGATAGGTACACTCGGTTATTGTTCACTCAGTTCACCAAATATTCCAGTAGTTCCTTGAACAAACACAACTGAAAATTAAAATACATAAAAGAGACATTGTATATCTCTGAAGGCAGATGGCTCCCGCTGGCAAATAGACGGTCGATAATTCATGTCCTCTCAGTCAGTGAACGCCATTACATGGTACGTCCAATTTGTATTAGGTCAGGTTTAACAGAATCAGTCGCCCGCATTTGACATGTCCTTTTTTGTTTCCACGGCAAAGGACACTGTACACCTTATTTGATTTGGAACACGAGTTTTGAACGAATATCTTTCCGACAATTCCATTCTCAAACCAATAAAATCACATTTATATGGAAATGAATTATTGAGAACAGTTGAGAAAAAGTCTAATGGGTCCCGCAACAAATGTCAAGAGCAATTAGGCTTCGGGCGCTAGTAACTGCCGAGACTTTTATCATCCGCCTCTCAAAAGGTGAGTTTTGCGCGCCGCTCCAATTAGTCCAACACTCCAACTCCCATGGCCAACAGTCAACTGTGTAACACGGTAGGGCGTAGCGGTGACGTAAGCTAATTATCACCGTCTCCACAGCGTGATCATTCACACGTGTTTCCGTCCCCTCTCACCCTTGTTGCTCTATACTCAGTTAGTGAAACTTTTCGAAACCCATCTTAAAAATTCGTTTTCATATAAAAGTGGTTTAATTACAGCTGTAATGTCATTTGAATCGAATGGAGTGTGTGTAGGGCGGAGAGTAAATTTTTAGAACCATCCGGTTATTCGTCTTAAATTAATTTGTTGGTTAACATGGCTAACCTTCAGAATGAGGACATGTAGTCCGAAGTATGGCCTTTCGAAGTGAGTAGTGTGGCACTGTATCTGGAAGACAGGAAGAAATTACCCCGGAAGCACCCCACAGGTTTCGCGGTTGTGGCCACTCAGGGTATGAGTACCACGTACTCTTCTGCCCAATAATGTCTATACTTGAGCATGGCTTGAGAATGAGATCACCGAAGACATATGTTTGCCTGCAACTCCTTTTTCGACTACTATGATGGGCTCATTGAGCAATCTGAAAGAATTACTTTCGATGTTTCTATTTCCAAGACTACTTTACCAATATTGCAAATGGGTGCGATAAAAGGGTCAACGGTCATTCACATTGAGTAAAACGTTTAGGTGCGGGATGCGATAACAGGTATTGGATCGATGCTTTGGTCAAGCTCGACGTGGTCGTGACAGTCGCATAGTCCGGATCTGAGTCACTTGGGACGGCAGTGGTTGACATTCGGCCAGGGTTACTGAAGAGCTTGGAGGAAAGTTTTCTGTGTACCGAGTGCAGGTTCGAACTGACGGATGCTGATAGCCTCTGTCGTTATCAGTGTGTGTATTTTAAGAGAATAGGCTGGCCTCCCTGGATTTTACAACAAACAGGCGCGTCGACGGAATAGTTGCCACGACGATACACAGAAAGCCATCAGGGCCCTTTGGGGGCCTTTGAATTTGGTCGTGCTTTAATCCAGTCTTCCGTCGTCAGGATTAATTAACACGTAGTCCATACTGGAGCAACAGTTCTCATGCTTTCTAACCTCGGTTGCCATAGCAATCACCGTTCCGCTAAGAAGTGTCGACCTACCCTTGTGAATTTACGAGATTTATCAAGTCCACAATCACACCACGAACATTTATCGAGAAACAAGTAGGAAACAAAATAAAACGGATTTCTTCTGAAGATTTTGGAATACAGAAGAAACACCGGGCCAGGTGGAAATTGACTCTTCGGAGACAGAAAATGTCAAACACTTACATCCCCTTTATTCTCAGTTCAAACGAGCGTTCACTTGGTGGAAACTTAGGTGATTTGAGATACCTTGCCCTTCGTCGGGAATATGAACAACTAAGAGCCACTCTGCTGCAAGAAACATGGCTCCACGACAATATGGATGGTGAAATTATCCGTGTCGATAGTTCTACCCGCCACCAGGCTGATTGATCCTCGTTTCGCAAAAAACGCAGAGGAGGAGTTATCACTTGGCCTAAAGATAATTGGTGTAAGTCTGCCAAGTACTACTGATTCACTCAAATTCCTACGTTGGTCGTTCATGATCATATGTTGACCCAAACATACGTGTATATATCTCTCCATAGTTTATGCGAATGCCTACATTTCTTCCACATTCCTCATTAGTATTTTGGGGGTTTCTCTGAAATGAGATCTTCCAAACATTGCGCAATGTTGGTAGTTCCCTGACTTTGTTCGTGGTGATTTCAATCATTCTCATCCGGAACTCCTGATGATATTGAGTCTGAAAAACGGTCTAAACTTTCCCACTAGGACTGATGTCCATCAGCCCCTATCTGGGCTGGACAACACGTAGATCTCCTCTGAAGAAATCGGATCACACCATAATATTGTTCTCTCCAACGACGTTCGGCTCAAGTAACCACCGAATTTTCACCAGCTGTCGTGAATTGAAAGGATGGAAGTATCAATACGATTCAGAAAACTTACAAAGACTCCAAGCTATGACCGAACAGACTCACCTCGACATCTTCAGCAACCGAGAATCCACTGTGGTTTGCGAGCATCTTAAACGCTACCTGAATTTTTACCATGACATGTGTTGTCCATTGGAGACCATATATTTCCGTACTGACCGATTTTCCTCTCCGTTCCTCAAAGAGTTGCGCCGTAGGAGAGAAAGTGCCCACAAAAGTGGAAACTTTGACACAGTTAAAACCCTTTCTTCGTCAACCAAGTCAGAAATCCGCAAGCCTAAAGGTATATAAAGTCGTGTGCTCTTAGATTACAATAAATATCGAGATCTCTGGATGTCAAACATTTGAATGGTATCTCCACAAGACACTTATCCCCAACATGCAGTCACGTCTTTTGGTGTTCAGTTGCATCAAAGTCACAGCTTTGGCTGCTCAGTCTCCCATAAAACACCCCTTCACGCTGTGAACAAGGAGCTGCCAAACCTCAAGATCGACAAATCCCACGGACCTGATAATTTTCCATCAGTGGTGCTTAAGCAGTTTGCACAAATACTCACACCAGTCACGACAAAATTACTCGATCTGCGCTTGGATTGTAAGAGGATTTCCTATTGTTGATGATTGGCATCCATTACACCTGAGCCCAAGAAAGAAACGGAAAAATTTCGTCCAACTGCCTGTGCCTCCATCACATGAAAATTATTTGAGAAGTTATAACTCCAGGAATTACCCAGTAAATTTATAATATGAGGCACAAACCGGTTCGCCTTCCGCCACTCCTGCCACTTCTGCCACTACTGCTTCCCTGACTCATCATGTCTTGTCGTCGACGGACAATAAATCAAAATCTGTGAGCACCTGCTTCCTAGATTATAGCGACACATTTACCAGTGTTGATAGACGAAAACTTCTCGACAGGCTCTCGAACAGCTGAATACAATCAACACTCATTGGACTTTTGTCTGATTATTTTTCCAGTCGGCAACAGTTTACAGGATACGGGGACAGAACCGCTTCCATCTGTGTTTCGAACCAAGGAGTACTACAGGACGCAATCCCCTCCTCTTACCTATTCTACCCCTGCACGTCCTCTAAGCCTGTCAGATACTGCTCCTTTCATTATAACGTATGCACATACGATGCGGTTGAGTAACTTCATCCTGATGCGTCAGCTACAACTGAACTCCAGTCTGGTCTGTTTGATCTTGACCACTGGTCCGAAGGCCATAACCTAAACTTAAATCCCCGTAAATACTCGGATGTCGTCTTTTCTCTTTCTAAAGGCTCTGAGTACGTGAACTTTCTGGAATCCTGTCCAGACGTTCACATAGGAAACATCTCTGTTCGTCACCAACTATCGGTCAAGTACCTTGGGATTACAATCACCCATGATCTTTGTTGGAATGAGCATGTTGCTTGCTTTTTCACAGAAGTGAGAAGACTAACCCACTACGTTTTGCGTCTGAAAGCGTTGTTTGCACCCCTTTACATCATTATATATTTTGTCCCTCCGTGCTTATTAATTCACTGGTTGCATTCTTCTTCCATCTTCTTCCCTTGATTACACACTAAAGACTTCACTACAATAAATAGGTCTCTCAAGCACCTATCCTATGCAAGTGGTATACCTCGTTTGAATCTCTCGGACCCCACCATATCCCAAAATCACAAAGTGTGCAAAAGATTCGCTGAGATGATTGAATGATTCACTTGACCCGCTTCACGGGGACCACAGCATGTGTGCTTCATCCTTTCTATACCAGCAACTATTATGAAATGATTTATGTACGCATGACTGTCCACTGGTCTTCCGTTGTCCCTTACCTTGCTCACTTCTTACGTAGTCCTGCAAACATTGACGCCCCTAAAATCACCAGTTAAGGTTGCGTTTTTTCATAGTGTTGCCTGTTTCTTTCTTGTTCGTGCATCGGCTGTGAGTATAGCTACGTGCTGCTGAATATGCTTCCACCGGGAAGCATGACGCAAATACTTGACTTGACTTGACTTGACTGGGGAGTATACCAAATTCCACGGTTTTGTGTCTATAAATACAAGAGAAAACTAGTTTAGTGCTTGGCTTCACGAACGAAAAATGTATGGTCAAAATGAACCATCGAAAACGAACTTGGACAAGTTAAAAATACTCTCAGGGAAAACGGCTACTATGAGCGTTTTTGGAAACAAATTTAAACGAGACTAAATAGTTATCGGAGTTACTACTTTCCAAAGTAAAACCGTATGCTATTCAAGAAAGTAGCCATATCGAACCTTGTCAGCTAACGTTTAACGCGTGCAGTGTATGTAACACTCAGCTCGGCTCGTGTATCCAGAGCATATATAAGGTCTCAGTTATCGGAAATGCTAACAGGGGTGTGCTGACAAAGATGACCACCTCTGTGATAATCCATTCCTTCAAATGCGCACGTAACGCATCCTACATTGACCCAGTGGAGAGAAAACTATCTCGAAGAAATAAAGAGCTTTGTCAACGATGACTCCAACACGGAGGAACACGAACCTCAAGGAGCTCCATTCTTGTGCATCTGGCGGATTTATGTCATCAAGTAAACGTAGGTTCAGCATTTCAGTTTGTTAATCCAGTGCCTCCTTATCTCCAGAATCAAATTTGTCTTTTCGCACCTTCATTGTGCGCACAGAAAAAGTTCGCCCTATCCCTGCATTCCCTCCGGTCACAAATCAATCACCACCACTACAGGGATTCAAACCCGGATTGCGTGACTGTCGCGACCACCTCGTCCGGACTAGTGCATCGACTTATTACCTGCAACCCCCTCCCCACCTTACCTTTTCTGTCCAATGCGAATGACCCTTGACCCTTTCAGCACACCTTTTTTCAAAATTATTTGCACAGAATAGAGAATGATTCATTGTCAGTTTCATCGAAACAAATAAAAGACAAATTGTGCTGTGCAAGGATTTCTTTTATTCTTCTAAATCGGTGGAATAGACAATGTCGAACTGAATTAGGAAACGGTCCGGTAAAACCGTTTGTCCCGCAGTGGAGACCTAAGTCTACTTATAAACACAGCCTGACGGAAGGCTAGAAGTTTTGAATTCATTGATAATTGTTGTTTACCCCAGAATACATATCCTGATGGTAGAAGGTACATACTACCGAAAAGAAATCTTAGCCGTCTAGGATGGTGAGCTTTAGAGCGACGGCGGGTTCACCTATAATTTGTGTTCCTAACTGATCAACTAGTTATAATGGAGACTGCAACTTCCGAATCCTTTCGGTTCACTGGTCCTGAACAATGTTTCTGTAGAATGACCGTATAAAATACATGCAAAATAAACGACGTGTCCCAACGGATTTGGTAACCACTTTTATCTGACGAACATTTAGACGAGTCAAACGTAAAATCCATGGTTTCGTTGCCCGATTCTTTGGGTAACGCGATCGATCGGCCGTCAGTTATTCGATATCTAGAGAGCCCGTTGACTCAAGGCCTGACCTCGATTCTGGACAGCAGATTTCCGTGCATTTCATGGCTTACAATGATGGCCCTCCCCCGCTATTAGGGCATCCCGCCAGCAGGCAATCAATTCGTTTTTACATCCAAATAGCACATGATACATCTGTCAGTCTAGAATGCAACGTTCAACAGTCACACTTTTGGACTGATTAATGTCTCTTTGGTCCTTGAATGTGAGAGTTTTGGTGTAGATGCCGTTTGGAAAATAGTTGAACAGTATTTATCATTTCTGTTTCAGGAGAGGAAGGCTTTACAGTTCTTCAGCTCAATGAATGAAAGCATGCACACAGAACCATAATTTAGACGTTCTATATTTGACGTTCATTCCGTCATTCAACTCAACAACGACATATCATCTTCAAAGGAAAAAATCGAGAGCCAGAGTGCTGGGTGTGGATGTTGTTCTAGTTACGTTTATTACCGGCACCGCTAATTTATTAGTGACATCAACGGATCTCATCAAGAGATGAAAGCCTCATCTTGCATACTATTGTTTCAAGCTGTCTTCTAGATAAGTTAACTAAAAGCCAAGAAATTTCTCTTTCGTCCATTACCGTGCATTGACTGTCAAACTGTAGATAAGTCTTGGGATAAAGCTGCTCCAAAAAGAATTCCCATCCTTTGGCCAACATGGTTTCCTAGGTAATGAGAGCACTCAAGTAGCTGTATCTCTGCATAGTTTTCAAAGCATTCGATATAATTCCCTCGAAGCAAAGATATCTCTTCTTTCCAACTTTTCATTTTCTTTCGCGAAGCTTTTCTCGACATTCTGTGCCCGTGGAGCTTTGTCACATACGTTGACAATGGCAGTGGTTTTATTAGAATATATATATATATATATATATATATATATATACGGCGTCTCTTGACACTTCGCTCAATACCATCCTGTTCTGTTCAATGGATGGCCGTCAGACCGAACTGAACTGAAGACATTGGCGGATATTGGCTCTTCGGCGCTCATTTCCTGATCACAAGAACACTAAACAACTGTGAGTTTAAGTCACACCTTTTGTTTCATTTTAATTCCTAATGTACATACCCTTTGGGCCTTTTTATCACCGCACGCTCCTCAGCCCATCTTAGTTTGCTAGTGTCGTCTTAGATGTTGTTGACATTTATTAAGTGTACCATATAGACGGAGTAGTACGCTACAATATATATATATATATATATATATATATATATATATATATATATATATATATATATATATATATATATATATATATATATATATATATATAATTTTGTTGCCTTTGCCTTGCTAACGCAGTTTTATTTGTCATTATTAGTTGTGTGTATGTGTTTGTACTTTTGCCCTTGGTCTCATGAGAACGTTCAATTTACTATTTACAAAGGATCACTTTGACTGCAGTATGCACTGGTGAAGATGAAGAATAATCTCTCAGGAATTTTACTCATCGACGATAGCAATTTTCATCAGGTTAATTACATGACGATTGTTTTTCAAAATACTACAGGCTGGTAACATTTTTCTACGCTGATTTTCACTCAGTTGTGAACATTCATTACACACCGAATAAGTTAAGGACATCTGCTGATTTGTGCCCTTCAGCACTTCCCTCCAGAAATTCCATCTTGGACGAGTGACGAATTTGTCCCATATTATATTACAACACTGGATTGTAGTCAGAAATTTTCCATCTCAATACAAATGCCGATGAAGTGAGAAAAATGAACCACAAAATGCGTGTCAAAAGGTGCTTCGAGCTCCACAGAAAGATGAATAGTGTCACGCCATTTTAGGAGTTGAATAGCCGATGTATGTGGTGTTCAGTTTCTTTACGCGTAATATTTTCATTCGAGCGTTTACCGGGGAATAAAATTCTCGGCAACCATCTATCATCGGGTTTTATGTTTGACACCTTAGTTCTCCGTTCCAGAGACGGACCTCTTGGGGCAAGCATGCCTTCACTTGAGGATAAAATCAAGTTGGGAGTGGAAAGCAGACAGACATTTTTGTCACGGGATTTACTGTTTTGCATTCACTAGCACCGTGTTCAGTCGCTTAGCTGTGGCAGTCACACAAAAAACCTATTTGTACGTTTGGTGTACAACGAATCTGCGAGAGTGCGTAATTTACTATCGAGACTTATTATTGGCAGGGACAAGTATGTCCATGATCCGGTGCAGTGCATTCTCAGATGAAGTCTAGCTCAAATTGTTTATGCTTATTGGTGTATCTGTCAACGAACACGTTTAGGTGACTGAGTCCGTGAGGATGGGTGAGCGAACCAGATTACTAAGTAGGCACGAAATTCAGGGTATCGGTTTTTGCTGTGTAGGCGGGAACACTAAGTGAATAAGTGATAAATGGGAACAGTGAGTATCGTAAAATTCGGTGTTCGCACCAGAGTATGGCGCCGAAACAACGTGTCCGGCTTTAGATCTTCAGTATCAGTTATTGGGAAAGGTCAATAAAACACCCTCTGTTAAAAAAGCTAAGGACTCGGAGATGAATCCGAGAGAGGTGTCACGAATGAACGGTGATCGTTCGGGTAATGATGTCCCACTTCGATTATTGTGGCCATAGATCGAACGTATTGTATTTCAGGAATAAATGAAAGTTTCCACTAATTTGCGACCATAGAATATGTATGTCCCACAATTATTTGCGAGTAGTGGGTGGGATCGATGAAACTTTGTTAGGTTGACTTTTCTTTAAACTCCACCTTTCACTCAAAAACCTCAGGTCATCCAACCAACCCCGCAATCATAAGCACCAGACTGTCATAGAGAACAAAATTAGCTCCGTTATTCAGATCTGCCCGGATGTGAATGGGGTAGTTCAATGATAACACGCCTTCGAGTTGAAAAAGCCCGGATTCACACCCTTGGTGTGACGGAGGATATGCACCAGTGATGAGTTCTAACAGAAGCGGAACTCGGGTCTGGAGTTTCCGATTGGAGGTTTGATCGGACAACCTGATGTTAGTGCGTGGAAGGTGCAATCAAGAGGAAAGTCACCCAACTGAAGTGATAGAGAATACTTGGAAAGTATTTATAATAGGTAAACATTCCCCATGTTAGCTACAATTATTGACTTCATGCTACTGTGGGACAGATTACTGATTTGCGTCGTCGCTTACACACACGCAATGTGTAACCGTAGTGGCGGTTGCCAACCGCACTGTAGACTGGGACACGTAAGACTAAACTAAAACACGTTTGGGGTGAATAATGCCGATATTTTGGGAAAGTGGTTGAAAGTTATCGTTCTATTGTCTGAGCTAAACAAGGGTAACGAAACGAATCACAGCCGTACACCTCATTGGGCTGCTCACGCAAGCAATAAATATTATTTATCTTTTCACACGGGTACTGATTAGAAGTTAACAATGACAGTTTTCTTTCGTAAGAAGCACGTAAATGGGACACGAGTTTCGATTGGAAAGTAATCGAACGAACCCACCAGGAAACGACAGTGAACAGTCCAATTTACCGCGTACAAAATATTTTTGAATTTCTTAACCTCTGATATTATGTTCATTCTATAAGAACCCATAAATACCACACATGCGTTTGACGTTAGTTCTACGATCCTAGTACATCATTTAGGAACAACCTAAATTGGTCAGACTGCAGAGATCGCGAAATTTTACTCCTGGAATTATGCATGCAGGTCAGTTTTTAGGAAAATAATTTCGATTGCTTTATCTTTAAGGCAGTTCCAACACAATTTGTACTTTGTATTTAATTGCATTATCGTTGAAATGAATATTTTGTTCCGAACGCTTTGGACTTTTTCAGAGTCAGGGAGAGAGCATCCGCAGTAACCTGATAAGAGAAGTCAAGATGAGGAAGCCCAAGTGAATTATGAGGAGAGAAAATCGCCAGTCTTATTTCTCTGATTTTTTAAACAGAAACTTTACTTTCAAATTTGGTCTGTGGCAATACTCTGAAGTTCAAAATCAGCCAGGGCAATATCTTTGACATTATCCGTTGAACTGTCGGGTATTTTGATTTATATGCATAAACGGGATTTGATAAGAGGTCGACTTATTTTACAGATGTTCGTAATTATATCAGGTCAAACGTATTTGATTACCTCGTTTACCATACTGGTCTAATTCCCTCCACCAGCTAAAATTACAAGTAGGGAAAGCGACTGTGGGTATCTTGTTGCTTCTATGTGTTGTTCCTGTACACGTTGTACGGAGTTTAATTATACGATATTCAGAATCGAGTATACACTGCATGACGAATTTCATAATTTGTAAGATCTAACCTCCTGCTACGCAAAAAGTAGCCAAGATCTGTAGGTTTTTCGAGGGAATACCTTTGCTTCTCGTTGGATGTGCACCGTTGTTGATATTTGGCTCGAAGGAAACCGCAGTACCGTTCTTCTGTGACTTTCAATAATCTTAAACGTTCACGTTGTATGATGAATCTCATATCATTTGCGGTATTTGCTGGATAAATAACCATTTTTCCTACGCAACCAGCAGTTAAATTCGTGCACTTTAATCTACTGTCCGTATTTCACATTGACTGAACTTGAAAGATGTCACAGTGTCCGCATGTTGCGTTCATCACAATAAACGGTTTGGCATATTGTCCTCGATATGCTATTCCAATAGCAGCGAGTAAAACAGAAAAATTTTAAAAGAAAGTTTCCATGTGATTATATTATTTTGCTCGATATTAACTGAAACATTCATACCGTCACCGACAAAATGGTGTATTTGAACCAATTATTCACTAAAGATATTTGCGCGAATTTCCATTTATGAAGAGATATTATCATAATACGCAGCACTACAATATTCAAGAAAGCTAGTCAGGATCGCTCAAACTGTTTTTTTTGCTGCAAGATGTTGCCCTTAAGTAGGGATTTTTTCAAATAAAGGATTTTCTCACACGGTAAAAGGGTCTGGTGCACGACGATCAGTCCTCGCAGAGAGGTTGCCATCTCAGAGGAAAAGCTGAACGCGAGATTCATGTTGCGTTTTCCTATGTAAATTAATAGTTTCAAATTACGCTATACTGGGCACCACCAGAAGCATTGTGCTATAACCAGATTGATTGGTAAAACACTGGCTGTCGACTCATTTGTAAGCTGGACTGGATAAACCAACTCAAAGAAAATAGGATTTGCCAATTCATTCTCGGGATTGGTTTTTGCGCTCAAACAATCTATAAACGAAGATCAAAAGCGTGAGAGTGGAAACAACTCGTGCAAACCAGGATAACTTCATTTAATTGACTCGGAATACTGATTCGACGGGAGAACGGATTTTGTTGACATTTCGTTTAACACATAAATGTATATACCTGCGGTTTGCAAGGGGTAGATAGCATTACTGTGAGTAGGTTTCTAATCAGTGCACCCGGTAATATCCGTTGTATTTTTCCTCGATCTTGCAGTACTATTTATTCCATGAACACTTAATTGTGAGTGCATTCTTTCTCTCTCACTAAGCTTTTATTACACGGTTACGTATAAGTGTCATGGAAGAGGTATACCCCACAACCACAAACGTCCACTGAACGATAAGAGATAACCGGGAACTAAACTCTCAGACTTTGAGTAGAGAACCAAGTAAGGTCCGAGTAGGTCAAATGTGGTAACGAGGCGGAAGACTGTGGGTTACTGTCTGTCACCAAGTGACCTACTGTGACGGAATTCGAACCTCTGCCCTCTGAGATGGTAATCAAAAGCACCAAACCATTTAACCGAAACCGGTTAAATAAAACCTGAATAGTATTACGCAATAAAATGATTGATCAATTTGTCTTTAACACCCACCTAGCTCTATGCCATTCGGCGCCCACATTACTGAAAATGACTGTTTATATCGACCAGTAGGATAAAATGCAATACAATAAGGGTTTGCTCAACTACGATTTGATATCACTACCGCTGATTTGATCACAAACGGAAATTGAGAATTGGAAAGTTTACACGTGTTTCAGTCATATATCACTGTGAGTAATTATCGTTTCTGTCAGAAACGTTCCATCGTCATATCTATGGTGTAACTGATAGCCACAAACAATCGATAATCCCGCTTCGGGAAAAAATGTCTCAATTTAACAACTGAATATATGTGAATATTTATTTTACTTTTGTTATTCGTTTCTTTATGCGTTCTATTCAATAATAATATATTGTATGATAGTGTCTCATTTGCAAAGAATAAATTTTTCCTATATTCTCACGCATAATTACTTCGCTTGGCTGACTGTTCTCCAGACTTCACCTTTCACACAAACTCATCTGACCACCCTGCACTCAGAAGCACCAGACTGGAGTTTCTCTCTTGTTAGAGCTTACCAGTGGTGCTTATTCTCCACTGCGCCCAGGGTTTGAACCCGGACCTTTTCACCTTGAAGGTCTGTCTCTAATAACTGAACCACCCCGTTAGATTTTGAGCGGACCCGAATTGTGCACTTTAGTTTGTTCGGTTGCGGTCCTCTGTGGCAGCCAGTAAGGTCCAACAGCTTTAAGGTGAGATTCGCTAACGATCCCAATAATGCGATCGAAGTACTCCTCTCCCCAATCGCAAGTATATGTGACGTATGTACAAATATTCAGCGCCTCCTATTGGCAGTGAGGTTTGGTGGAAGGGTGAAGCCTAGCGACTGGAGCGTAAACTAGTCGACCCCTTTCAGTTTTGTATGGTGACGGTTTGCTAAAGAATGTTTGGTGACATCAAATGGACCAGGTCAAGTAGTTGATTCAGCTCTGTTCAGAATTGATTGTGAAAGTACGGGGTGCAAAGTGAGGTAGATGATACCGGGAGTCCAGATACGCTGCATTTACCGAGTTTAATATTCACTATTCGTTGTCTACCACCGCAGACAAGGAAGAATTATTTACCACACCTATTTTGGTTCATAGTGTATAAAGGTCTTCTCGATATATCTACGCAGGTATTTACACAGCAATGAGTACACGGGCAGGTATATATAGATATAAATGAATAAGTGAAAAACGAATCCAGCAATCAGACATGTTACAAAATAAGGACTCCAATGCCCATGCTCTGAGCTACATGAATAATGAAAGGCCGTCACATAGCAGAAGAAAACAGGCTAAAGGACAAAGGTGAAAGAAGAAGGGGATGGTGTCTTATATTGTAACTTTTTTAGGAGCAATTATTACGTCCGATGCAATGGCGATGATTGTATCAGCTTTGTGATTTTCGCAAAGTCCTGGCTTCGGCAATCAGATCGCAACGGACTGTGATGTATTGAACGGCCACCTGTCCAATCCTTTGAAGCGAACCTTTATCGTTGTTAGCAGGGATTTGAAAGTTGTCGCTCGATCGATCTGGTGTGCACCATCTACCATTTTAGGTGCTTTTATCCTGCACTTAAAACTAAATGTAACAAGTGAAGGCTGTCCAAACCGATACCGGATTCTCCTGTCAAGACAGAAGAGCGGAATCGCGTCCCCTTTATGCGTCGCATATGTGCATGTAACAACAGCATACATGTACTAGGCACATCTAAACCCCTAGGTCTAACTTCTCCCGAGGAACCGACATTTTAAAGCAGTATTTTCCAACGATTATCAACGGGGACTTTAGTAGTACTTCCCATATTATTTACCATGTTGTAGAAAGAAACTGACTGTATCACCGACGTTGTCACGGTTAAACAGTTTTTCTTGTCAATCGACTATAAATAACTACCGGGTTTTTTATGTGGTTACCGAAAGGACATGCTCGGTGGTTGGAAAAACTCACGTTCACACGAAGTCTCCCTTGTTTACATTGTTTTTTTACATTATCCCAAACGGTAGAGTGTATTACTGTTTTAAATGTCGCGTAATAAATGCGGTTTACAACCAGGATACTTTTTCCGTGGAACTGGCTCGTTAAACACTGTAAAATAGCAACAATACCAGGAATTCAAACAATTTATCCCTTTCAAGCTTTTCTGTAACATTGAAACAACTCTGACTGTTTCAAAAAATTTATCAAAATGCAACTAAAGATCAATTACCCATGAGCAGTTTACGTTTGACTATTTATACCCAAAGCAAGATTTTGTAAAATTCCCGTGGAAGGTTGAATTCACAAGCCTGGTCTCAGCCAAAACGAAAATCCCGTCCAATCAAACCAAACGTACCGGTGTGAAAGTGGCGTGATTCATTTCATTTTTGGAATATCCAACCGCCTTTATTATTTAACCGACTTAAGAATAGTTAGGCTTCATCGTGATCTGTTTGTTATTTAGCCCCGTCTCACTCGACGGAATGACAGGAAGTCACTGAATTTTGTTACTTGTCACTTTACTGAATGCAGCGGCCAATTTTTAAATGTTATTCATGGATATCTTGCAGTGTAATGAAGCAAATCAATACTCTCTTCATGAGAAGGACTGAGTTAAAATCGATCTGTTAAACTGTTCTTCTGCTCTCCAGGATAAGAGGTGTGTTATTCTGCGGAAATAACTTTTTGGAATATAGAGTTGAGGTACCTGCTCATTGGTTTTTCTCACTCATCCCCAAAGCACGTTAGCATAGTTTATACGGACTAACTTGGCGCATCCGAATCTTTTTCTCATAAATTAAAATAGGTTAGTCTAGATGCTATATTATATTACATTACACTGTATTACATCAAAGATATTCCGTTTCCTACATGATTAGATAGCTCGTCAAGAGTGTATCGTTAGAAGTGTTGATTGACCAGAACCAAAATATCCCAATCAATTTACATTGAGTATGACTTTGCCGGTGCACTTTCTCTTGCAGCTGAGGCCGTTTTGACTAACGCTTGTTCACAATGTGGACAAACCATGTCAGTGACAAAATACAATCAAATTCAACGTCCCCATGTGCCGTTTTTGACAACATGCAATTCCACTCTGAGCGCGACGGTTTTTCTGTGCACAGTTCAGATTTCTTTTGGTTGTTTGACATTACTTTGACTATTTTGTAATTTGGCAATTATTTGGTATTCAAATGCCAAAGCCCAGCTGACGACATTCGGTTTACTTTTGTTCTCAAACTTCATTTACTTAAAGTTAATGCAGTTCAACTGATTGACTCAGAATGCTTCCTTTATTCTCGTGGGTATGTGTGATTGGCAGTGGGTCGTATGGTTTTGTGTACGGTTTTGTAGTCATTTGATCGTGAGGCAAACTTTCGCCAATGTGGCCAAAGAAATATTATTCCGGTGGGTCTCTTTGACGTACCAATAACAGACTATAAAAACGGGACAGTGAACTAGCTGTCACAGTTTAATCCCACTTCAAAGTGATACCATTGTTATCGTATGCGTAAACAACTGAACTAAGAGAACATGTCCCACCGACTGCATCAACAAAGAGTATACTGAACTCAAAAGGATATTGGCAAGAAGCGGATATCCTGAATGCCTTGTTCAACAGTGTGTGGAAAGCTACGAATCGAAATATAACTAACCCACTTTAGAAGGGAAGGCTGATCTACTTGTGGATTTCACTCGAAAAAGACATTTGCGAATATCAATGATAAACGAATTCAGAAAGGTGCATAATGCCGTTGACCTGTGTCACTGTCACCTTCAAACCAGGATTTTAACTGCAGTTCACAAATTTCTTTGTTCTTGTTGTGCAAGTTAAATTGGCTGTCACACCAGCTGCTTGGCTATTGAATTTGGAAAAATACCTGAGCTGCCTTAACCGTGCAATGCCAAGGAGCAGCAAGGCAGCGGTTACCGCGCATTTGCAGTGAACCCGTTGTATCTTCAGTTGAATCTTGCGTAACGTTTTTATTGCAGGCTTATGCATAAGTGCAGTGGAAGGGGGTATATACCCCATAGCCACTAAGGCCCACTGAACTTTCAGGTATAACCGGCATATAGAGCCTGAAACGTGAAGTGGAGAACCACATAAGGCCCCAATAGGTCAGGTTTGGTAATGATCCGGACGACAGTGAAATGCTGTCTACCACCAAAGAAACCGGCGGTGGTGCCGATTCGAACCTCAGACCTCCGAGGTCGTAATCGAACACTCTAACCCACTCGACCGCCACTGGCCGGGTGCAGACCTTTATCGCATTGCTATCAAAAAAAGGATAAGTGGCTGGTTTCATCGTGGTTACTTGTCACCTGCACGAGAAACCTCTGCACAATGATGACCCATTGCGCAATGATAAGGTTTACTAACAATGACTCGATTTCTGGTTGATAAGTGCAATAGTCCTCGTGATAGTCTACGGGGAGAGATCTGACCACTGTGTACCGTATAATTGAATGAGACAAGACGAGGGACATTTTAAAACAGTTATAAGGCGATGGACTTAGATGGCCTTATGTGTTAAAATACTTTAATAGCCAGAATTCGTTGTGTATGATGGAGGATAAATTGCATGGCCTAAAGTTTCTCGTAGTACTTGGGAGTGCTTCTTGTATGTCAAAACTCAGAAGATTCATTCCTGTGAATTTGTTGCCTTCTATGTTGATCCTGGGCACTCGTGATACCACCAGTTTGTTAACAAAGACGAGTTGGCAACTAAAAAGCTCATTCCACATACACGAAAGAAAGACATGTAATTAACACGAATGAAGCTGCGGATTCAGTCCATTTGGTAGACCAAGCACTTGGTGTCAACGAAAAATCTACAGTGACCTGGATTGCGAGAAACAATGCGGATATTTCTCTATTCAATCGTTGTGGTAGCTGTTTCAAATCTTCAGCCGATAATGAAGTACGGTAGTTTATTTCCTGGATTTAGGCGGAGTCTACGTCCAAGATTTCAGCCCTGCAAACTTGATTGATGACTGTGCATGGAAATGTTTCTATCACAATCAGCCGTTACATCAATGGAAAACTAATAACGCTTAATAAAGTTCATCAGAGGTTCGTAGCGATGACTCTTGTGTAGAATAACCAGAAGAGGTATGTTTGTAAGATGAGTCTAACACTCATTGACATAGTCGTGTGAAACAGCTGCAATGGTTTGAGGCACAACCTCATGAGGTCTTATGGACAGACGTGACCAACTCTAATCTGCAACGTTCGCAAGACTCTGGTTGAGCCCCGAGGGGTACAAGGGCGCGAATGCCAGTTGCAAGCAGCCGGAGAAAGAATCTGCACACGATGAGTGTGACAAAGGCCAACGGCCTAGTTGAGCCGACTGCTGTATCCAGTACTAAGTAAAACAACGAAAGCACATGCGTACGAAGAATCGATATTCAGGTACTGTGTCCGACGAACCTAAACCTGAGGAAGCCAAGCGGATGAAGGCAGTCAATCGATAACAGTCTCTCGCACAATTAGCCGCATGTGATTGGTAGAGAGGGGCCGCCATGAATCACATGCGAATGCCAATGACACATGGATTAGCCACGCAACAGTGACCGTTGGGAAGAAGCCAAAAACCGCAGTGGTGTCGACATTGGCTAAAAGCTGTTGCGCGTCACCTTTTGCATCAAAAGAAAAGCCCTTTGTCACTATCTCCGACATCGTTTCGTCATTCCAGATTGGAGTATTTAGCGGCAATCATACGAGTGAATGTTAGACTTGCAGTGTGTTCATCTGCCCTAAGTGCGAACGAAATGATATCGAGTGTGCTGAAAAAATGTATCAAGGATGAAATACAAAAGTATACGCAGATAATCTTGAGTCGACAGGAATGTAGAACCATCTCCTTGACAGAAATGGCCACGAGTGCAAAATCCTGGAATTCGGCACAGTATATTCGAACCCATTACGCCAAAGTTGAGCAAGTGATTGACTTATAACAAACTTCGGTTGCCAAACATAAGTGGTGGTTCTTTACAGCTGTGCATATTAGGAGGGTTTAGTATTGTCGAGATTTCTGCACGAAATCTTTGCCGTACACCTGCGTACATAACTCCATTTCCCCATTCGCCTCAACAAGAATAATATCCAAATAGTCCTGTTCATCTGATAAAAATATCAAAGAAGTACACATAAACAACAATGATGTGTTTTCTTTCGGCATCAAAAGTAAAGACCAGTTGGCGGTGACTCACGCGCTACGAGAACTACCGATGGAGACTGAAATGTGAAAACAATAATGCTGAATGGGATACTGGTAAAAACTACCCATTAGCTTATATCACGGCCTAACTGACAAAATCCCGACTGATCTTAGCAGCAAGGTATCAAAGTCTGAGGTGAAATGGGCCGAGGAGTAAGATCGCTAAGTGACACATATAAGGTGAACCAGAAAGAAATCACTGAAATGTTGGTGTTTATAGTTCCTTCCATATTGAGATGTTATGCAAGTTTTCATACACATCTGTTGCTTTGGGCCATTGCGTTACACTGGTAATAACGGACAGGCTATGTATTATGCATTGTTGTAGTAACGCGAACTATGACGAAGCACCACTCTGAGATTTGATCCTCTGGTAGCATAGTTTGTTGACGATTACATGGATAGCTGACAAAAATAACAGTGCCCGTCAAATGGATGTTTGCAAATTATTTGGAAAAAATCAAAACATTTCGGAAACAAATCTATTTATTTGTTGTATTTTCTCATTATTTATTCTTAATATTCTCTCTAAAAAAAGATAACCAAAGGATGGATCAGTGTAGGATATAAATGGATGATTGTGTTGTACCTATCTAGTTAATCGGTAAGAGACTTCAGAGCATATGTTTGTTAATCAGTACTTCTAAATTGAAAGAAAAAATATGGGTACCGCTCAGATAAAAATCAAATGATTCTTTGACAAACTCCACAGATGTGTCGATCGATTGAGATCCAGTGCATCTTCGGCTTTTCGAAGGTCAGAGGTTCTAAGCCCGGCATGTCGATCACTTTGATGTTAGACAGTAATCTAGTGCCGTCCGGCTGGTTGCCACGTTCGACCTGTTAAGGCCCTATGTGATTCTCCATTCCGAATCCCAAGGTCTGTTTTCCGGGCATCCTCATAATTGCAAGGATGCTTTCCGGTGGTTGCACTCACGCCCATGGACATGATTAAAGTCAGCTTTGTTGGAAAGTTATTAGTCGGTCAACGTTTCACATGTGATGGCAAATGTGTCTAGAGGAAGGTTACCTACGGTAACCAGGTCGTTAAAGGTTTAACAACATTTCTGACAACTCAGTTTCTGACTATCAAAAGTTACACATAATATATCCTCTGCTGCGTCGTCTTTTCGGCATACTCCGATTCGACCTTGGTTAAAATATCCCAGAAGCATAAATATGTGCAGAATAATACATGCCCAGAAAGTATTCTGTATTTAGAACAGCAAATAGTTACACTGGATCTAGCATGACACTAAATATTAACATGCTGGTTCTAGCTGGTATCCTTTTGTGCAACTGTTTTCGATAGTACTGCCGTAGTATCCCCCGTTCGCGAAACAGAATCTACCAAGATCATTGCCCACGCCCTTGAACTCAAACTTCATCTCCTGTTGCTGTCGGTCGATTTCCCAACTTTACAGCCCATAACTGCCCGAGAAAAGCTCGTTGAAATATCGTAGCTTTACGTAGTAAAGAAGAAAACAAAGAATATTTGGTCAGAAGTATTATTTGATTGACTATCCTCGGTTTTTTGCACTTCCTCTTAATTCAACCTCGCATTTCACCCCTCTCTGTGTTTGGTCATCTCACACAGCCTATCTCATGTATTTGCCAACCCATTAGGCAATTACGTGATCTTGCTCTCAGCCTCTCCTGTGCTTGCTACACAACTTGACCAATGATCTGGATCTCGGCACAATGAAGCCAGGTTGAGCACAAATATAAAAAAGTACGTGCAATGAGCATAAGAGACTCTCAGGACACGATAAAAAATGACTAAGACAGCGAAGGTGGTTCGACACGCGGCACGCACGTTGTGTTCTGGACACAGTACGTCTCTTTGGGGGGGGTTGAATGTGTACGATCTGCAGGGACACAGAAGTAAACCTCGATGATCCAACGCTCAACAACGGTGTAAACAGGTACCAACAGTTAAATATTAGTCGGTACTAGGGTGATTCTTCTGTAAATTACGTAGATTAAGGATTTTTCGTCCTCTGGACACTGGCTTGACGTTTTTCTCTAACTAGTCGCTGGATGTTAATCCCGTACAAAACAAAAAGAAGTAGACACCGACAATAACTGCATAGTCATTTAAAAGCGAATGAATAACGAACTATTTGACAGTGAAACTCTGTTGTGTAGCTATTATGTAGTTAGCAGATGATTCTACATTTTACCAATAGAAATCCGTCTCAATTTTGGTTATGGTTACAATTTAGGATGTTAGATGTTTAGCCACTTTTATTACCTTGGCTAATTTCACGTTTATTCTACGATGAATGCAAACAGAATACACCAGTCGACCACAATCTGAGTGAGACACCACTTGGCATAATATTCGAAGCTGGCTCCCACCTTTAGGTACAAAATATAAAACAGCCAAAAGGAAGCATACTTTCACCTATTGCCTAAGGGCAGATGGATAAAATGAAGAATTGGGTGAGATGCGAAACCATTCGCTTTGGTTCATAAGGAACCCGTTTGGGGAACAAGTCTGATAGTTCTGCAAATCTTGAAGACAGGAGGGAGGTAGAGTACTACAGACCTCATGGGAATAGAATGTACTTCATACTAGTCCATTTGTTCTGAAGTGTGATATCACCCAGTAAAATTCAAAGATCGATAGACAACGGTACAATGTTGAATGTTATAGGCAAAATGATGGAGTAGTTTGAATTCTGCATTGCTGAACGATGATGTTCTTGTTTAGGAAACTTGGTTGTTATTTCAATTGTGACTAGGTAATCAAGAGAGTCTGTTTTTGAATGAATATAGCTGTTGACGAAACATCAAAGATAAATTATTCCCTTCGCAATAAAATTGTCTGCCCCAATGTATTTATAGCGCCTTAAGCAAAGGTTGAAGATATACTTTTTTCATATGGTATGATGTTGTTTACTTCAGGTCTATGATGATCCACGTGTAGATGCAGCCAAGAACAAAGACAAACTGACAAACGTGTATGAAGCGTGAAATTAGAAAATAATGCAGTCTCTCGAGTTTATTGAATTTAGCAATTAACTTCATTGATCATCATGAAAGATGAGCGCAATCACAGGCTCATGCCAGCTTTGTACAATCCCTTTACACTTCGAAAGGGTAAGGCGCTTCCTGTATCGGACACTTCAGTCGCCGAAACTTGTTGTTTGGCTTGTGCGCCTCATTTCAGCATGACAATATCATCGACTTATTCGAAGTCAGATACCCAGTTCTCTTGGAAGAGTTCAACTCCATGGTTTAGTGGACCACACAAGGCGTTCTATTTACCATACCTTATGGCACTCTTGAAAAATGGGGATACAATGCAACGTCGGCATTCTTCACTTGAGATGCCAGCGACTGAGGACAGCTGGAAGTAGGCTACCACCAGACCGGAATTGTGGTGGTACAATTTTATGAACATCGACGCATGCTCAGTTGTTACCTCATTCCTCAAAAACGCTACTGCAGAGCAGTCATGTAAGCAGAGTAACGTAGTGCTTGAATGCTTATAAACTCGATGACTGTAGGTCTGTGGAAGGTACAAGGGTGCTTTAGTAGCTGCAAGAGAGGAATATTTGATCGATGCACCCAGGACCGCCACAAAACCCTGCCTGCTCACCGAGAGACTGATCTTAATGCAATAGAAACAACCTATGACGTGTGGCGGAAGCTGACAGCTTCGAAACTGTTGACATAAAGTTTATATTCTCGCGGTGAGCATAGTGATTACATGAACCTTTCCTCAAGATGGCGAAAGCAATAAACTATCTTTAGCGTGATTGGCAAGCGTTCAGATCAGCGCGCTAGTTTCGGGTCTTTAAAACTCAGACGAAAGAAAATCCACTTTCAGATGGAATTTTTGAAAACAGGTTTCACTCTTGAAGTGAAAAATTAACCGGAGCTGTTCTGTCAGCAGCTTGGGAATAGTGTTATTAGCTGCTAAAGCAGCAATGAGTTAAAACATGATCGGTAGAGAAAAACAAACTATTTCAGCCTAATTTTCAATGGATTGTTATCAGTTTCCCTGACCGTTCAACTAAACATGTGTGGAACAACAAATGGTGGTGAAAATGTCCGCTTTGAGTAATTCGTCATCATGCTATTTCCTAATAATTATTCCCAACTGTGTTGAATAAACAAAGCCGACCTAAAAATGGCATTGTTCGGTCAAAAACAAGAGAGAGGGGCGAGAAACATGGAGAGAGGGGGAGAGACAACCGCTTACAGTGGTGCAGTGACATATCTACTCTACACGTTCAACACAGACTAACAAAATGTACAGTTCGTAATGGAAAATGAAGGGAACAAATGTCTGCTCAAGCCATCGGGTTGATAGTTGCGCTCGGCTATGAGGCAACTATCGACAAAATGGAACGGCCACTAAAAACGGAAGCAAATTGTGATAAGAAGTTCGTTTAGCAGATCGCGTGAAATCTGAGGGACAGAAACAACGGATAAGGAACTTCAATTTTTGTTCAATAATCATCTGCGAAATCGACTTCCGTAACCCTTCATGTACTGGAAAAATTGTCAAGTTGAAGAAAGTATCTCGATATTGGTTCTCTGCAACTTGTCAGAACTTCCTTCTTTGGAGATTTAAAGTAGATATCTCAGCGGTCATTAAGCTTCAAATAATATCAGGACTTGTTGACAAAACATTTACGCGGCAAAGCTTTACATTATGTTTGCATACAAACCATTTCTGTCTTTTCGACTAAAGGAATAAGCGTCTGATTCTGTGATCGCATTTTGTACTCAATAATTTAACCTTTTCCATGGAACTGCATTTACTGACCGTACGACCAGACACTCTTCCCAGTATGGTCAGTATGGCTGAACAATGCAGTTGCTTGAGCAATAATGAGGGCTGTGTTGAGTGTGAGTGACTGATGAATTTTGCTGGAGCGTTTTCATTATTTTACAGTGTTTCAATCGTGCAATAAAGGCTGATGGATTGTCGCTTCCTGCCAATCTACAATCCTCGGTTTTCCAGCCAAAACCAAATTGTGTCGTAAATTAGACATTATTGTTACCCAAAGGTGGATCTCCAAGTGCATATAATTTGGAAAAATATATGATACAACTCGAATATGTGTCTAATGATCCTTGCACTAGTCCTGCACATTGTGAATTCTTCTTGTAGCAACAACAAACCGAATATCAAATTGATTACTGATGGCTTTTCTACTACAGCTCGGCCAGGGTGAACACCAGGATCGTCGAATTCATCAAGGGTAAAGCAACTGTTCCTACTGTGGAAACAAGAGCTGTGAAGTTGACCGAAACATTTTACCCCTAAGTATGATCCAAAGCAGCAGAGTTGGAATGACTGAAAACTACATCCTCGATGAAGCTTCAGCTATGAATAGTAGATTCTCCGGTAGAATAACAGCAGTTCGTAGAAGTCTGTAAAATAGCATCCTATGCTGAACCGCCTCTAACATATGGATCATTATGTCATGTGTGCACACGGATTTCGAGCGCATTATCCGCCAAGAATCTCTTCGTTATTTTTTGTTGGTATCGTTGAGTTAATTAAACTGTTCGGTGCGCGAGCCTCATGATAAACAATAACCGTAATGCCGATCTGGTGCTTCGAAGAAACTCCCCAACCGGCCTTATAAGACTTTGAAATCCAATAAAGCCCACTGTGTCGTTGTTTACCAACGTACCAGAGAGGAACCGTGCGTGTAAGTTGGCTAACGCAGTACACGTGAAAAATTTGTTATCAATGATTTAATATTTTCATAGCTCTTCCTGGCAAAAAATCTAGTTCGGGAAATTGAATTGTGACTTTCATACATATTTATTATCCTGCAAGAAGAGCTACCAACATGGCAGAGTTGAATACGGTGGAGCATTCCATCTGGATTTGCCATAGTAAGGAAAGGGGAAAAACTTTTTTACCTTTGTAAGCACATGCTAAGACTAGTATTTAAAACCCCGTCGTTTCTCAGAAAACTCGCAAGTATTCACTATTGTTAATGCTGCAATTGTCAATTTGCAGCTGAAGATGATAAACTTCTGTTTTCCATGGGGCTGCCTGAATCCAATTTTTCCATCAGGCAGCATCTGATAAATAGCATCCTATTTTATGAAAGGTCGATGAATGGAATGCAAACAACTGCTGGAACAGTAAGCCTTTATTAGTTTTATATAGTCACTGGAATTATTGACGCTCCTCAGTTGCACTGAATTTTGTCATCCTATGAATTATAGCAAGTTGTGTAGATAAGCAATTTGAAGTTTCATTGTTGTAACGTACCTTGAAGATAGACTGTTTCGATATCAGCTGTTTTATCAATACTTCTAGCGGTTTTCGTTGCAGGAGACTTGCAATCAATTAAATCCAACATCATAGGGCTTATGGCAAGCTCTACTCAGTATAAGCGATCAAAGGTAAGAACCGGCCTAATAGACACAAGACGATATTTGAGTTATCGCAACGCCCAGTCTCAAAACAGGCTGCCGACAAAATTAAATGAATTTTAGGAGGGGGACAATTTAATTATCAGTGAGACATTTTTAGAAACACGTTGGTGATCTGAAGTAAGTAACAGATTCAATCAAATATTAGCCCGATTCAACATTTTGTATGGCAATAAACATGGGACGATTTTACTGAATTATTTGAGTTTTCTCCCACTTTTGCCAAGCTGTAACTGGAGCAATTTTATTACTATTTTCCGTTGCCCAGCTAGCTTAGATAAAGGGCGTTCGTCAACTGGCTCAACGCCTACTTTCACCGCCGACAGTTTGATCGGTTAGTATCTGTTCCGTTTTTCTAGTAGATCACGAGAATCAATGCTTTTCTACTTTGTTTACGGTGATAATATTGACTTTAGTCTAACCTCTGTTCAGTTAACCAAGGTAACATCTGTTTCAAAGAGATTCATTAACAGAAAAGATAAAATAATTTCTTATAACTGCCTTCAGTTTGACCAAAAATCAAAGCACAGAGATCGCCAAATACACTACCTAGGTTGCGTTTTTGGTATTATCCTATTTTCCTTCTAAAACTTTGCAACTTGACGTACATTTCACGGTGACCTGGAGTAGGTGCAATAAACTAACCGCTTGCCGTGAAAATAAACTATCAATATCAATCAAACCTGAATAATCACGAAGAAATTGTTAAGGTAGGTTTACTGAGAAACTTCAGGGTTTCGCTATTGTAAGGGCTTAGGACTCTCGTGAAAAATACATTTCCATGTCAGGGACATCCGGCAATATTACAATTCGGTGAGAAATTTTTCTTGGAATAATTCATCGTCTGATGAACTTCACCGAATGTAGCTTCCTGATGAATTGTGCTGTGAGAGGGTTGTTGTCGATATTTCTTCGCTGATAAGCTGGATCATGGTTTATTTGATGACGAAAATGACTTCGGGTACAATTCGAAATGAGTCTTGGTTATAACAAGTTTTTGCAAATATACTGCTAGATTTTTATAAGTCTTTGTCTGATAAATCAATAAATGGCGTACGTGGATTTATAAGGAAATCTTTCCCGGTGTATATTAGCTTTTCTTCTATACCGCACTGCGCATATCCTCATCAGGTCTATGGTATTGAACTTTTTTCCTCCATGTCCCGTTGTGACACCTATATTTGGGATGAAAAGTCTGAAAACACACGGATCAGTGCATGTAAAGTCAAGGGACAATTCTTGGTGCAGGTACACGTTTCTTGATTACTCATAAATAATTCCCAGTTATATATATTTAGGCAGTGGAATTTTATGGACTTCACGACATCCTTCCTCATTATCTCAAAAAAGATCATTGTCCATGACGGCGAAGGACGTGAATTTAAGGTAAACTTAGTTTTTCCTCCATCTAAGTGTACTTTGATTGTTCTCGGTAATTTCTAGGCAGAACCAATAGGGTGGACACTTTAGTAGGAAATAATGCTATTGTGGGGATCACTACGTTGAGTTAATTCAGCTAAACCATCCCTGATAGGTTCTAACTTCGTACTTCTAAGCATTAGTCATATGTTGGTTTAAAAGTTTAGGGTTTCAGCTTGATAAACAGATTTAGTGATGGAACGGTACAAAAATTGTTGACTGCACATATATCACGAAAAACAAAACTGTGTTCGAGAGGAATAATCTGATAGTAAAAGTAGCCGGGCTGACAAAGACAATTCAAAATCCCATGAACTTTACGCATGTGAACTTACGACGCGCAAGCCGAGTGTAACCGGTGACCTTCCGTTTTCCGGGTTGAAGCGCTGGTGGTACATCTATCCAGTTAGTGGAAGTTAACCGGTTTGATTTTAGCTTGCGGCATGGATTTTTGGATGGAAAAATACGGGTGTAATTTTCCATATTCTCAGTTATGATTTGAATGAAATACTTGGTGTTAACCACTTGTTAGGCACAACAACATTTTTTTTATTGGGGATTTTAAGTTCGACGAATCTAATCTGTTTCTTCCATGTATAATGTCCTGCTACTTGGTACTCTCATCGAACTCAAACTTCATATGACATAACAACACTTGATTGGAATTCCGAATACATATTTTGATGCTACTTTTCGAAAACATTTCGCATTATTTAATGTTTCCTCCGTGATCAAAATACACTGGCACTCAACTGGCCGCAAACCCGCTTCCCTGATTTTCCGGAGTATCACATGAAGAACAGAGAGAAAAATACAAAAGATTATTAGTTATTTATGTTGTGTACCTTCGGACAAACAATACAACATTTGAGCAGGATAGGCACCAGCTGACGTTAAAATTTTATTTCAATGTTACCAGCACCAGTATTGTTATCCGAATGATTTCTTATTTGAAAATAAGGAACAATGTTCTTCTGTGGAGATAAAAAGGTGACCTAGCGAAGAAGTTTTATTTGTGCATTCGTCTTAAACAGCGAATTAGATCAGAGCTCCGGAAGCCTTTCAGCCAGTTCAACTCGAATGTTTTCACAAACGTATTCTGCAAAGTCACTGCTCAGTTTATCAATAAAAATGAACAGTACCTTGATGCATAACTAGAGTAAATCCACCGAATCCTAATTAATACCCGATATTGGATTTCCATGGTGTGCAAAAAACATTTTCCGTTCTAGCTCTGCATGAAGTTGCAATCTTCTCCCACCGCAACTGAAATTACATCATCGAACGCAATCGCTGTACAAATAAACGAGTTTTACCGACCAAAAATGAAACTTCTGGCAAATCTTCCTACCGCTTGGAAAATCCGTCGAGCTTTTATGCCAGATGATGGATAATTTCATAAATAACTCCAATTTTTACATCCGAGTATTGAATATCGATATTTCGTTTTCTGCTTTTACAACAGACGGACTCCTAAATTAGACTGCTTGATATTATCTTCAATCGATTTTAATTTGGCATATTTCCTTCTGGTGTAGATGGTTTTGTACCGTTATTGACAAAATATAGCATCACTAAAATCCCTGCAGGCTATCGCCAGACATGTAGGTGAGTTTCACAGAAGCTAAGTGGGATCTGTTTACAGATGTCATCGTTTTGTGTGATAGAAATCACTTCAGAATATCAAAGTTCTTCTCAACAAACACAATTTTGATCTGAAAGTACTCCTTTACTGTTGCTTGAATGGTCTTCATATACGTTGAAAAAAATGAATTGAGATTTCAGTCTTTTTATTTAGTCGTTTTTCCGAGTTTGTTTGCCCAATGGTATCTACATACAAATTTTAGTGTATTATAGCTTCGGCCAAAATGCTTAAATCAAAGTCATTCAGACTATCGAATTTCTCACAAAGTGATGAAATCAGACGACTTCAGCCGGAGCATATTGCCAGCTTTGAAAGTTACCAGCTTGTAATTTATTTTTCAAAATGCGACACAAAGTTTCTTTTTTGTTCATCTTTCATTGAATTCGCCCTTGTTCCTGAAATGAAACTTCATAGTCTTGTAGTCCTTCTAAAAGAATAAATTAAAAATCGACTATGTTCCCAATAGCGGCAGTAAAGTTTTTCTGAGAAATGGTCAAACGCGCCCAGACAAATCGACGCTTCGCTCAAAGCTTTTATCTATATCTACATTTTCTTAATGCATCCATTAGGAATTCGCCCATTAAACATTTGGGACATCACGAGATAGACGTGTTCCACAAATCGTTTTAGTGGTGGAGCAACAATTCATCCTACCCCGTCGACGTAGCGCATCCATTGATAGCAATGCGTTAAAAGCCTGACGGTTTACTTGACTGTGTTCACGCGCATCGGCGACGATCCGTTCATGGGTCCGTGTGAGGTAATTTCGCGTACCATGGATTGGTTAACTGAGCAAAATATTCATACTGCATAGCGAACAATTTGATAAAACATCAACAGAGTAATGATACCTCCTACACAAGCGGACGAATAAAACTACTTCTTCTCTAACACTTAGCCATGAGACTATATATGATCTAACTGGCAATTAAAGTTGGCATATCCCAGATAGGGATTCGTATAAGCTAAATAATGTATCATTTTTTCCTTAGTCATTAAACTGGATGCTGTCAAAAAACTCCAAACCTAAGCTCATTAATTTCTGTCAAGTCTCTTGAGACCCCCAAATGCCTGATAAAAACTGATTTGTTTTTTTGGAGACAACAACATGGTTGAACTGCTACATCAGAATTCACCTTTCTTTGACGGTTTTGCAAAGTCAATATACTTTCCTTCAATATCAACCACAGATCCATGAAGATGACATCGTTCCTATTGGTAGCACAATCAGAAGCCTATGTGAATTCTAGTGAGTGCTTGAAAGCATAACAGGATTGTATTGAACAGGAAGATGATAACAGCATAGGGATGTCAAAAGTTCAGTCATTGGTGACTTCTATGCTATGAAAAATCGCCTTGCTCCAAGGTTCGAAATTTGCTAATAAGGTGTGGAAAGCTGTAAATACAGACAAATGGTTTTTCCAGCTAATTTTGTGTTCCTTATTCGAATGATGCGGACAATAGTTTTTTTGAAGTGCTTTTGGTTATATAATAGCAAAAAAAATACGGAAAAAATATCACCTGATCATTGAGGACGATAACCCCGAATAACTCCAGCATCCAACATACGACCGCTACACTAAAATGTGTAGATATTTCGGTGGAAACTGGTAACTTGGGTGCAGGTTTATGGATATATAGAAATAACTGGGCAATTTCCGCTGCCTCTTAACAAATGGTTTGCTTTTATGGCCTGCAAAATCATAGTCTCTTTATGTCTGGATTAATTACCGTCTTCCCAGAGTAACTTTCCAATTACCAAATTCAAAAGTAACTGCTTATCTTTAAAAAAAGCCGAGTTTTTTTAACTTCCATCAGTTACTATGGCTAATGTAAGGAGAAAAAGATCTTAGTGTTAGCGGGTACGTTCATGGAAGGGCGCCCGTTTGGAAACGACAAAAGACCTTGAATCGGGAGCGGAGAAACACATGAGTCTCGAAAACCTGAACACATCGTAAAAGAAAGATTTATCATTCCCAAGTATACGAATTTTCTGCATCTATTACAGTCATGCTTCACGTAGCATCTTTTTGTTCATAATGACGTATTTTCTATTTTGCACGTACATTTACCAATCAATATTTTGCTACTTCTATGTGTAATGAAACCGTTATTGTTACCAATATTACCAAAAAGGCTCTGTATAGAAACTTTAAACTAATGCAATCCAATACTTTTCTTTATAAAAGATGAACACTAAAAAATAAGCTTAATTCGAGGCTGGCTTTTCAAAATCCGTATAATAGTTATGACTATTGCGGAAAATACTTTTCTGGGGGTGAAATCGAGACAGATAATCAATTTCCCCACGAAGCACTCGAAATGAAATGTGGGTGAAAACAACCGAAGTTTAAAAAAAAATCACTAGCCAGCTGCTAAACTTGATTTGCATGCCATAGGTTATTACCTTTGCATATAAATGGCTACGTCCTACGTGAGCTTTGTTACTTCTCCACAATAAATGTTCGCGTGACTGTCATTTTAAAGTAAGTTTGTCGCCGAATTTCGATGTTCTGCTTCTAGATTAAACAATAGCCGATCCGTCGATTTGAATACCTCAGTGAACAAATAGGAATGTATATTTCACATAATAGATGCGAAATCAAATAAACTAACAATTTGAGTTTATCGACCCAGTGAAGAAGCGATCTTTGTTGTGGTCTTCTTCCATAGGAAATTATCGGGAGTGTCGAGGTTGTGAATTGCTGAGCAACATTTTGCCCATTTCAGGCTGTCATAAATGAGATGGCATTTATCGATGCTCCTGGAAGATCGTCACATCACTGAGTTCCACTGTAGGCAAACGGTATTTTTATCTCTCAGTAAAACGTGACACGCTCAGCGTCAACAGGAGAGCGGCACTCAGCCTTTGTCTTCAGAGATCAATTTATTATTCTGAATTCTTCCCTGAGTAACATCTGACGTGAAAACATGGATTTCCCCTACCTGAATAAAACAACACCCATTGAGACAAAGTGTGGTCAAATGCGCGGATGAAATCGAATTCTTAGGCTATTCAACATCATTTCTTTCTAGCGCTGAGGTAAAGTGAAAGTTAATGTGTATTTATTTTGCCCTATAAATAATTGATGATCCTAAAAATACGACATTCCAAGATACTGCGGAGTTATAGAAGGACCTACTACCCAATACATTTGTGTCGAATTTATTTACAAGAAACGAGGTATATAGCCGTCAGTTAGACGCATCTGAGCAGCAAACGGGTGGGAGAAAATTCACAAATGTGTAACATACTGTTTTAAAGGAAGCAATCCAAGATTTTAGGCAAGAACAAATCTTGAACTCAACCCTGTTCAACTTGTGAGCATACCTCACACGACTTACCTGATCGTATCCTGACCAGTACTGGCCCATTCTGGTTACCGTTCGGTTGTGAGGTCATTTGTTGGCACACACACACAACACGTCGGTATCACTGTGTCACTAGTGAGCCAAGGTTCTCAAAAGGATCTTTTTGAAGTTGAGCCCCGGACTGCACGTTGGCCACACTGTAGTATTGTTCTCAAGGACTAGGAGTTGACTCTTAGATAAATATGATTTCTGAAGAAGTGCAATCTCGTTTTAAAATTCGACATCCAGTAGTTGATTTTGATTCACTAATGCTAATCAATAGCACAACGATAAGTAGGCAGTTTCACTAGAGTAGGGCTTGCCATACTCTGTCGCTGGTTTACTCACACGCATCCCATACAGAAGTAATATATCTGTAATTGATTGGTTAGTTAGAGAAACGTTCTTGCCCTTGGTAAAGGTCAAATGCATTATTCTGCGTTTGTCTTGGCGTGATCGCCGTATTCTTTTTGGTATTATGGCATAGTATCCCACGCCCAGTTGTATTTCTCAAAAAGCATACACAAAATGAATTATTCTTTGTAGGTTTTTCGTAAAATTCTTTCCTCAGATGAATATTAGTTTCCATGCGGATATTTTGGGAAGAAGTTCCCAGACGTTCTACTTGCCATTTGATTGCAACCGGTCCCTGGCAGACATAAGAACTTTCGAACTGTGCGTTGCAGATTTGTAGCAATCATGTAAGTGATCATATTTTGAGTTCGCCGTAGTTGTTTTGAAGTTATTAGTCTAGTAGCTTAATAGAGAGGCAATACAAACAGGCTGTGAGGTTTTTGAACAGAAAACCCGCATAATGTGAATTTTATAGCTCACCAGTTTGTCTTTTGGGGTTGGAGTCACTAGTCATGGCAAGCGTTGCTTTTCCTCTGAAATATTCCCTCAGGGGTAAATTCTTCTAATTTCAAGTGTGATGCGAGCCCTAAGATACAGCCGACGGGATTGCTTCTTGGAAAAAAATGTAATGGTATAGATTTTTGCATGAATGCGTCGTCTTTATATTTCTTGTTTGTTCGTTTATTGTTCGGAGTTTATGTAAGATCTCTGTTACAGTCTACGGCTTTTGTCCAAACATTTTCAATTTTTCGTTCTACTCGGATAGGTATACTTCGTACTACTCACATTTTTTCGGCACGAGAAATTTTGAGGTAACACAGAGCAAACAATTTGACTTTCACCATAGTTATTTGTTTGGTTACACTTGCTACTGGCTATGCGCATGAGAACATTTCGCAATACCCTACGATACCATCACCACTTCAGAAATACCTCCTTTCCTAGATCGCAGAATGATTTTTTGCTCTCCATACGATTTCTTTCGAAGGCGACATCAAAGGTTTCACCTTCTTGTACTCAAAACTCCTTTGTGTCAATTGATAAAAATAAAGAAACTTGTATATTTAAAAAGTGGTTTAAAATACCGATAAAAACCTCAGAACTATTGGGATTTCCTAGACCGAAGTTAAAAAACGTTAATCAATATAAAATAAATCTCTGGCCTTTGATACTTGTTTATCTGATTCTTCACAAGGGCTCGTGAGAACCAATGGACGGGAAGAAAAATTTTTAATTCAGTTTATATGATTCTCCTGCAATGAAGGTATAGGCCAATTGTTTAGAACGTCACGTCGTTTACAACCATCAGCTTTCTTGAGTGATATCGAAGGTATATTTCCGTTTCCTGAAGGAGTTACCCATAACAGGATCAATAACTGATAACAGTGATACCTGAAATACACACATGGTGCAAAAACACGGGTTGTTACGATTTCCCATTGTTTGTCTTGTCTAAAGTGATTCTTTTAGGGTTTTATTGCTGGCAGTCAGAAAAATGAAGGAAAACAAAAATGACTAGATAAAAGAAATCCAAAACGACAGCAAACTTGAGTGTATTATATTTTGCCAATAGAGGTCTTCACTAGGGACTCTTCACTTACTAGGGGCGAAGTATTGGGTCTTCATGTCCTGTATTACACTCAAAAAGCGTACAAAACATATACTACTTGGGGCACTTGAGGTTCCTGTACCTTCACTGTGGATTTCATTTATGCCTCTGCTTTGACAAGTAGTATAAACACTCACCTGTTTTGTGCTGTATCAGTTTTTTAAAGAGTTTATTGTTAGATCAAAATGATGCATTTACTAACTGAGTTAATTGGGAATCCAGGCAGAAAGTCCTGGAACCACCGATTCGTGAGGTATCAAATTCACCGGGAATTATTAAGTTTCGAGCTCAGAGTGCTAATTTGTAAAACTAGTATAAGTAAAAACCCTATAGATTGGAAATCATAGGGTATTGTTTGGTGCACCTCAAATATATACTTTGAAACCACTCGTTAAGTGGTGCGTGAATCCTTCAAGAAATCTCAAACGATAAATGTATTAGCTACAATTTTTTTCAGTCCAGTGAGGTTCTATGCTAGGATTACCGAAAGGCAAACCCACGAGGCCAACCAGGTCCACAAATAATTTTCCGGAAGAACCATACATTTGATGTTAACATATGGCCGCTTCATGTTATCAGCACGAGCCAATACTAGAAACTGATACAGCTACCGTCATTTTCAACCGATACCAATATAATGAATATTTTTTTCCACTTTTGTATCCAGTTCAAAGTTATTTAGCTCGTTGTGAAGTGCAGTAAAAAACAATCAGTTGACCTTCAACTAGTGAAAACTGCACGATACAAAGTGCGGCAGCTCGTATCGAGAACTAGTAGCCGGGATGGCCAAGACTGTTTCGTCCTGAGTGTTATTGCGTCCAAGAAGAAAGTAAATCAGAAGTAGAAACGACAAAAGTGTCTCTTGCATGAAGGATATTGCAATAAGGGATATAAAAAAACGAGGAGAGAATTCAGTAAGTATTTGGCCGAGCATAATTAATTGCACATCAGCTAGTAAAACCACATTGCATCAATTATGTGCCCATCCTAAATTATAAATCCCGTAACAATATTCCCGACAACAGAAATGTTTCAATCCAGCATTCTATTCATATGTCATTTTGTTCGTCACACCAGCAACACCCTAAACAGGAACGGAAAACGTTGTGATACTGTGTAAACAGGAAATACATGAACCCCATAGTTTTCACCGAAAGTTGTTGTTAGGCCTTGATAGGCCGGGACCACATCCACTTATTCACAGTAAGCACAAGAAATGAATCCCTGAATGGATACGAGTTTGAGGAATTCCAGAAGAAGTATCACTGCACAAAACGACGGAGACAAATTGTGGGAAAAAATGTCTGAGGTTATTAAATATAACTAAACTTACTAATACACTGTATTTTTCGGGGTTGGATTATCACTTGAGGATTCGTTTGAATAAGCAAAACAGACTGAACCAAGATGGTAGCACGGGAAACACACTAATCTCACCAAATCAGATTCAAATGCTTCATACATATATATGATCATCGCTGCTAACTGATGTATGGGGGTTGTTTTACGAGTTTTCCCAACTTCTCACTGCTCGATAATGCCGCCCTCATTTACTGCAGTTCATTGCCACATAATGTTATGTGGTAAGTGGAACAAAAAATGGCCAATATTTTGACTATAACAGAGTATCGTTTATTCAATACCTTCAGAGTGTGATTAGTTGGTTTTAATTGCAAGCCGCTTGCTTGCTAAACACAGCAGACGAGGAGTAAATCCAAATCAGATTATCACTCAACAGATTTGTATTTACAAATGGGTAAAAACGAACCAAATTTTGCAGTCTCTGCTTCCAGAGTTTTGAAACCTAGCATTGCAAAACTGAAGTGTTCGATGATGTTTGATATAAAGTGCCGAAAAATGAGTTCGTCGGGGTTTATTATTCGCAAGCACAACTCACCGACTCATTCAGCTGACAGTTCTGGAAAGCTTTCAAAAATAGTGTGTAAATTTGTCTGATGACCAATTATCTCGCGAGGTTGATAAAGCAACCTGCTGAATAACAGCATACTCCAAAAGTTATCGATTGCATTAAGACAGTCTCCCAAATAATTTTCTTCCATCATAAATAACGTTAGATTTGACCGATGGAAATTAGCTAGACAGAATTTACCACGGTATTTGTGGGGCATATATAGCAGACGTTCCGTCATAAACTGCTCGTCAACGTATTTTGCTTTACTTTCTAACACGCGGGTTGACGAATGTAATTTTTTAACCACGTTACTCTTGTGAAAAGTGGTTACTGCCTTTAGGATGTACATGAATTTGCTCTGAATAAAAGAACTTTCAAGCTTGTGTCTGCCTTTTATACCGGAAATTCCATACTGCTCAAAAACAAATCAGAAGTGCCATCAACGTACGCATTCAAAGCTTCAAAGCTGTGAATGGCAATTTATAAAAGGAAAGCAACTGCATTATTTGTTGTATCCAGTGAGACAATGACAATGCCCACAAAGTCTCCTGTATACCTCAGTCGTATTGGCTTAGGCGTCCCATTTTTCTATTGGTTAATAATCTAGTGGGTATTTGATGGTTTTCATTCACTTATTATACATTTTTATTGGTTCGCAAATAATGTGAGTGGTTTTGCAATTTCCGAGTATTGTTGGTAGTTGAAAGGAGTAATATGATAAAGTAAGCCTGTTCTGTAAAGACTGAAAATTGTTAACCCTTATTTCACAAAATATCCCATGTGATTCTGGTCAGATTTTTATTAGCTTTTCATGTGATAATTACCAATTATCGAACAGTTGCAATATTTTATTTAGCGAATAAGAAAGCTTTTTGCATCATATTTCCGTGCGCATCCAAAATGGGTAAATCATTCAAAAGAGACTGCTGTATTCACAAGATCCGCAGAGTTTCCGGTCTTCTAGACAACTCACTTATCACCTAGTAATAAACAGTTGACGCTAAAATTCCACAGGCTGCAAAGACGCACTGTTGTAATTCCCATGTAAAGCTGAATATAACAGAACAATTTCGAAAATAACTTTGTGATATTTTTTGTACTGTGTGCATTTGCTGGAAATGTAAGGTCAAGCATAGTGCACTCATGCAAATGCCAAGTCAGTCACTGATTGCAGGTTGCATTTTCTAAAAGGTGACGAAACGGGAGATATGATCATAGCTACAATCAGTGATACATTGTTCTCAACGATGCATTCGTAATTGGCCGCCCTTTTTCAGGTTGACATAATCTTTTGCAGTTCATAGTGGGTGTTGTAAAGCGAGCACTGTGATGTTTCGCGGTAAAACTCTTTCAAATGCACTGATAGATAAAAGTACATCTCGTTCACGGCTTACCTCCCCGGATTAAAGATGAATGAGGTATAGGCTCTAGCTCAAGATCAACAGCAATAAAAGGACTGATATGAACTTCGGAAATCAGAGTTTTCATGGACAACACTACGTCCGCCGTTCATTGATGCTAATTTTTTGGTTCAGCCGTTTTGGCCACTTCATGCTCCGTGGATATTTGTCAAAGTCCGAGTTCAATAGGGTTGTCATATTTGCCACCTAATCTGTGCAGTGTTTTTTTCATTTTGCATTGACATTCCATGGTACACGGTGTGACAACTTATTATATCATTCCAAACAAAGTTCCTCATTTGTGGGTGCATTAGTTTTGTCAGTAAACACTGATATCTCGGAAGTGATAAATACCATATTGAGAGTATTACCCAAATCGTTACATTTATCTTTTTGTGAAATCCTGCTGCATTACAGTGCTAAGCTACTATGTACATTTCGGAATTCATTCCAAGTTATAATTGAATCATCGTGAATACGCCATTACAAATACAATTTACTCATACATATAGTCCAGAATAAACTGTATGTAGTAATACTAGTAGTACTATTAGTACATTTTACCTTCATTTGCTTGATTCTGTCCATAGTTATTGCTCATTCGAATACCGGACTGTGATTTCAACCCGTCATAAACTCCGCAGCTCTATTCCAGCCAAAGTAACTCATATTTTGTCATGCTTATAGGTAATTTTAGAAAGGCGGATATTTTGTCAGGACCGCGCAGATATTTTCATACGGTGGATAATCGTCCTCGGCTTACCATTAGAGATGGTAGAGATGGTAGACGATTAGGTTTGCAAACTTCCCTTCTAAGTCATGAACTTAAGAGAGGAGTTTTATTCCAAACTTGCAAGATAAAACAATCAAAGGATGGCTATTTTCGATGGAGAGAGCCTAACAAATTAGGTTTTTCTGAAAATAAAACCAGATTCGTGAGACTGGAAAGGGACCGCTTAGATTCTGATTTATGATGGAAAAGGTATATCTGGTGGGAAACAGTATCATACTACTCCGTTTGAGCGCGGTGTTTGCATAGTTCTAATAAAAATAAGTTGATACAGCAAGTGAATGTAAGCCGAAATAAGCCACACAAAATCGGGATAATAGCTGTGAAAAAAATCAAAAATTTGGGAATAATTTACACGACTGATAAATTGTGAACCGCTAGCAGACAGCCTGAAGTGTAATACGAGGTTTTTAGCCTTGGCGTTGTTTGCAAATCAAGTTGTTAGTCTCGATGTATTTTGATCAGAAAGAGTTATTACCAAGTATGTTTCCAATGTCAAATACTCTGCCACTGCATTGGTTTGGTATAATTTGAGGACAGAAAGTAGCTTTCAGGGAGCATGCGTGCTTTAGTTGCTACGCTCTAACGTGCCTGAATATACCCTCAGATTATTTTATAGTCACTGTCGAGGACTTGATGGATATAACCTGACGAGGAATTAGGAAAAACAGTGATTCTCTCAGGATATGATCCGGTGTGGGGAATGACACTCCACAAACTTTCTCATCCAGTCGGCTGAAGTTTGTCTGACTCCTTTAAGTTGTGATCACTCATTTGTGTGATAAATAGCCAGACAAACAGTGAGCGAATAGGTTACAGCTGCTTCACATGTGTATTTCACACCATTCGCTGGGTAATTTCAGATATGTATCGCAAAGGATGACAGTCTGGTATGAGGGGAGCAACATTTGTTTGGAATGCTATTTGGTTGGTGCATCCAGGTAAATATTAGATGAGTAGAAACCTATACAGTCCAGATTCTCTTCATTTTGATTTGATTGCCTTAGGCTACGAACAATAGTTAACTTTATCTTGAACATCATTTCATATGATATCAGTGCAAAAATACAAATCATACAGAGCAAAGAAAGAATAAAGTTGTAGATTTGTGATCTGACTTAGGAATCTTTGGCTACACAGCCTAAAACTTGTCTGCATCCAGTAGAAACCTTTTACTTGAAGGCCATCGCTTGCTAAATGACATGTCTTAAATCCGAACAAAAATTCACCCCACCTTTTTCTGTAGCTGCTTGTTTGCAAAAAGGGTCTTGTAGAATTTTCAGACCTTTCAAAAATATTTAACTTTTGGGTAAATGTGGTAATTGATGAGGTTCTCAAAATTCCTTTTGTACTGTGGTTTACAACGTAATCTGGGACTAATAGACGCAATACAATTCCTGGCTTCAATAAGACTGCCTGAGCACAAAGTCCACTCCGATAAACTAACTTAACGCATTTTCGAAAACGAAACCAAGACATTTCCTCTGTATTTATTTTATTCTCAATCCGAGTACCCAAATTTGTCGGTATCGGAACTTTTTTTCAGTCAGTGAGAAGTTAATCTCACAGTTCGTTAAGCCACCACGAATACGGACAAGTACGAGAAAACTAGAGTTGGTCAGATAATATTCGATATATTATGCAAACGGGTGTGCTTTTGGCTTTTAGCTTTCAAAGGATCCTCAGAACTGTTCAGCTTTCCTTCCGCCAACTTGGTGTCGGGTCAGTTCTGCACCTTTTAATTCGTACTTCTTAGTCTACCTCAGTCAGACATCTACAGCCTGAAGATAGATGAGAAAAAACATTATTCTTCGTTATCTTTCAGTGAATTTATGGCTATAAAAGATATTTGAAGCTTCCAAGGTGGAAATGTTGATGAAACTAAAAAAAAACTATTTATCCCGTATTTCGATGATTGTGCTGGCAAAAGAATGCCACACTAGAATTTAAAGACTATGAAATGTTGGCTTTATTCACACTTTCTAAGGGAAAGCATTTTACGAAACTTCCTTCAGAATTTGATTTAAAAGTAGTAATTTTGTATTGATCCTCATCCGTGCTTAGGTTCTTTTTATAAAATAAGTTGCCACCATTTTTTATCTGGAACTCATCTATTTACGTTGTTACAATTTTAGAGATTCGTCTGCATTCTCTGGGCACTCAAAATACAACGTTACGGTATTGATATACGGTTATAAAATAATGCAACTTAAAATCTCGTGAATACAAACAGGACGGAGATACCGTGCATATAACCGAAACATTGCCGAAAGAGTACCGACATTTGCAAGAGTCCTCCGAAGGATTAGAATAAAACGATTCATCTTATGCTTGATGCATTTTGAATGTTTCCTCACGTGAATCTCAGTTCAACGATTCAAGGTGATTCGCATTTTGAAGGGTTCCACCCCCCTGCGGTACACTAGGAATGAAACATCCCAGCATGAGGTGCACCACTGCAACGCTCTCTGAGGATAAAAAGCCATATACGAGTGTACATGCTTCCCGGTGATAATCATGAGTGACCATCTGCTAAGGTTCATGCATCGACGTATTGGTTGGTTATGCAAATCACTAGACAGTCCTACACCGATATTTCGGGCGCTATTCTGAATCCCAGAAAATGGAATAGAGAACATTTCGTCCCGTGTGAGGTCAGCGGAAGAACGACAAGGCGGTCCGGTCTCAGAAAGCACAACTTTAAACAAGTTAGGTTTATGTCTAATAGAGTACGTAAAACACTAGAATAAAAACCAGTAAACTGAAAGGAATTAGGGAGGGTGAATTCTGAGAAAAATTTGCATGCAAATTTACCATAAAAAAGGTATTCACCAACGATTTCCATTCTGTCAAGTTGACCAAGTTTTTCCAGAAATCTCCATTTATATTCCGACTGAAGTTCAGTTCAGAATTTCCCATAGTTGAGGATCTATCATATTCGTGAACTGACATATAATAGATTTGAATCTTGTCCTTTTACCAAATAGCACTTAACTATTCCGAAAACTCATTGCTTACCCGCAGATAATATTCATCAGTCAAACTGCCCATTAGATAATCAACCCCGCTATGTTTCCATACGTTAGCTAATGTTTCTTAAAAGACCCCTTTCCAGCAGGCAATGAGCAGAACCTTATTAGACATTGACCTGGCAAGAAATTAATGGTAGGACTGACAGCCTTGATATGCTTAGAGCGCAGACCTTTTTAACGTCTCTACTCATCCATTAACTTTTCAGTTTAATGCAGTGGTAGGTCAATTTTGGGCAGGTTTTCTTCACAAAAAGAACATTGATAAATAAAGCTGCTCTGTGAATCGGAATCCTCTTCGAACGTGGAAGATATCCAAGAGAGAGACCAAGTTGCTCTCTAACTAATTTTCCGTGTCTAATTTCTATTTGATTGTTTGTCTTCAACCAACGAGAGCAAAGAAAATTGTTATCAAATCGGTGACGATTAATGTTTCTTTCACCATTTTAAAAATGCGATTCACTGAGGTATATTAATTTTTACTGCCGTCTTTATTGTTGATGACTTTGAAAATGACCGGAAGCAGACTCAGCCAGGAAATAATGTTGCTCCTAATTGGCAACCTGGCGTACTTTCAAAGTATACTCAATTTAGTCCACCCGTCTCATCAAGAAGAATTATTGGTAAAAGTCAATCACCAAGAGAATGTTCGACGCTTTCAAAACAGGAGTTTATGTCTACCAAAAAATTGGAAGCACTTTTTGATAAGGAAATGCACATCAAATACGACTTCGCTGTTGTGGACAATTGTGATATTAAACAGTTTACCGTAGGTAGAGACAGGAATAACAAATGAGACAATATCGTAATGCTGGTCGTTATGCGTGTGAGCAGTTGCGTATCACTGCTGAGACGTTATGACCGCTACACCACATTCATCAAGCTAGGCTGGTGTACGTATTCATACGCATTTGATGGTCGTTTGTGCAATGAGAGAAATTGCCACGTCGAATCACATCTTACTGAGATGTACACTTTTTTCATTTCCCTAGAGATTAGCGAATGCACAACTAAATCAAATATTCTTCGTATGCGGAAAACTACAGCTTATTTTGCAGACTCACCAAATCTTTCTTAGTTTTCAGTTGATTGGCTTCCCCGTCTGAACGCGTAGCATAAATACTGAATAAATCGTGGTAGATATCAAACATCCATTTATTCTACCAGCCAATGAAACTCAACGTTGCTTTATTTCGGCAACGGTCACTTTCTACCTAACCGGAACTTCAGATTAATAATCTTTACCAATCTATCGTTGACCCATGGAAGAGAAGAGAGGAAGTAGTTATTCCAGAATGAGATAATAAATGAAACATTTCGCAGATGGGATTGCATTAGATAGATCCACTTTCATCTGCAAATCATTGTAATTATTACCGAGGTTTGCCAGCTTTGACTGTTTTCCCTTTATTCAGTGTTTCAGTTTGCTCAATGGCAGACATCGTCCGCACACGCAGTTTAACTTTCCTTTTATAATAATTAACCAAGAATCGGGATAGGAAAATATAGTTATATTTTTAGGAATACCTGTTTTACAGTGTAAACAAAGTTTCTTGATTTCCTACGGTTCAGTACCGGCATGATAGAAATATCTATTTTTTAAATTAAAGCGACAGCAAATTTCTACTGGATTAGCAATAATAACAAGAGAAATCCTTATTCGAGAAGAATATTTTTCAACACTTTACAGATAAATGTATAATGTAAACTCATTTTGAATCATTTGTAGCATCGCATTTTTTCGATATTTAAATTGATTTTGGTTACTCTCATTTCAAGGTTTGCTCACCTAGCACTTGAAGACTTTTTTCATCCATCGATTCTCAATGAATTAAGTGAGCCTAATGAGGATTTTAACTAAAACACGATGAGTACCGGTTGCACATATATTTTCGCAAAGATAGATCTTTGAGCATTCTCATTGAATGTATCCTTCTGTAGATCAGGTGAAGTTAGACCTCAGTTTCTTAGCCCCTAAAGTTCTATTGTTGCAATCATATTTGCAAATAAACCATTTCGACTCATTCGCTTACGGTGCTTGCTATGGTCACTATTAACCGTATAAGACTTTTATTCACACTCCTCCAAAACAACCTACTTCATTTTCAGTGAATTTGACGGGGAACTATTCGTACTTATAAACACGGTTACATCGAAAATCATTGGTCAATCCATAGGCATATGAACAATATGCCAAACAAGGTGGCAGCTTCCAGTTGGTATTCAAAGCTTCTTCGGAAATTGTCCCCTTTACAAGGCTAATATCAGTGTCGCGCTTTTGAATTTGTTCAGCATTATATTATTGCAACAAATCTCGTAGTGTTTTACGCAGGAGTTATCGACTGTTTGGATGTTAGTGCGGGAAATATTAAGTTGTAACTTTGCACCTGTGCGGGGCTATGAATAATTCCCTTTCAGTTGCAATCGATCTGATTGGAAAAATAGAAATACGTTACAAGACTAGGTTAGCAATCTGGTTTATACGTCATAGTTATACCAGGGAAAGGTGATACTCAAGCTATGTTTAGATAAACTGTTTTGATCCACGAATTTCAAATAGATTTACCTGCACTCTCAAATAACAGTGAAACTATAGAAAATACTTGTATTCTTATTGTTCCAACGGTCTCTTTTGTACTAACACCGAAATTACCACAGCAGTTGGACATGTTTTTCTCCAAAGTAGACGCACAATGACACCTATTTCTAACACACCGGCAAAGATATTTTCAATGAAAGCAATTTTACATGGTGCAGTTTGCTTTGATAGAGCATGATGGTCCCACGTGACATTTTGGAATTATAGATGACGTGTTGTTGTTGCTTTGTGAATGAATATGCTTCGATTATAAACCATTTCAAAAAAGGACACTGATAACGGTGAAATTAGTTGTGTTGACTCAACATTTGAAATTTGAAATAGGAACGAAAGAAATTCATTTGGACTGATAAGTTCCGAAATTTGCTTGAGCCCTGTTTCGCCTGTAAACAAGAGGTAGTTTACGCAAAGGTTATCGTGCATCTATCATTCGCAACAACATTTTTGTTCATCGCCTTGCACGTTTTGCTCTGCACTTTGATAATGGGTGAATTCTGATGTACTGGTACACTTAAGTGTTTGATCAGTTATCGGGAGTAAATAGCTGAACAATTTTGCAAGACTTGGAAACTCCCGAAGCTTGTGAGATATAAGTCATGCAATCAAGGTAGACCATTATTTTGTGCTGTTTCTTAAACGTCTATCGAGCAGGGTTCGGAAATCCTGGGTAAACAAATGTTGATTTCAAAACGTTTGCATGGCTTGAAGTACTATTTCATATTTTGAAACGTGGAACAGAAAGCAGCAACGAGCTGTGTTTAAAGTGTTTTGGGCCACGTGCTACTCAGATTTTGTTCATCCAGGTATGCTTTTTTACTAAACAGATTGGTCAGATGTCAGAAGCAAATGTTTAGTGATGTGTGCCAGTGATTATACGTTATCCTTCCTATAAAGAAGTGTGTTTAAATAATTTACTTGTTCTAACTTCAATGTTGCTTAAGAGTCTTGATGACAAGCACTGACAGTCAACACTCCATACATTCTTTGAGTTTTTCGGATGTCAGTTGAATGAACACCAGTCAAACGATAATTCCTTTGAATTAGGATTTGCATAACCTCTGTTACGAGCTACACAAAAGACGTTTGCCATCAAGGTCAAGAACTCACATCTTATGTGTACACTTTGGTGCCACTGAAGTAGACAATCGTGTGTTGTTCGCAACTAATTGGATGATGCTATTTTAGGAACGACCACGGTACACGTTGGTCGGGAAGAAATACGCAACTGAGCACCTCCATAAATCAGACATTTTCTTTCATCCGGTACTGTAATACATTAGTGGGACCAGAATTATGAAATTCTATTATTGGTCGATTTTATGTGAAAAGGTGATTTGGTTGGTTAAGCTGTAAAATTCACTCTACCTTTTTTTGGTAAACCTTCAAATCGTTTTAGTAGTCGCCGGTTCTGTTAACTGTTTGCCGGACCGTAAATTTATTTTCTCCGTCACAGATATGCTGAAGAATAGCACTTTTGGTCACTTTGTTCGTTGGGGTCGATTCACTGTTTGGACATTCAACTGGATGCGTTCATAGCCATCCGTGCGATTTTTCTCTCAGAGAACAATCCCAGACTAAAGCATTCACATGAACGTGACTGTTACGGCAGCTTTTCCACCTTATGCAACAGCCATTATTGCACTTCTGGCGGCCGCAGTTTCCATAGCTACGCAGGTTGGCAACCTTGTTGTGCTCACTGCTTTTCTTGTGGAATCTTCTCTACGGATTCCAAGCAACTACTTCATTGCATCTCTTGCCGTCACGGATGTACTGATTGGGCTGCTATCAATGAACTTGTTTATCACTTATCAGCTGCTGGGTTATTGGCCCTTGGGTCAATTTCTCTGTGACGTATGGCTTTCACTGGATTTTTCAGCATGTTTGACAAGTCAGTACACTGTTTTTCTCATCACTTTGGATCGATATTGCTCCGTGAAAATACCGGCTAGTTATCGAAATTGGCGAACCCTGGCAAAAGTAAGCTTTGTGTTGTTTTTGGAAGCACTGGTACGAGATTATGTACGTTTGCTCAAATATTTGTTTTAACTATCATATCAATCTGTTGTTACTTCCCAGACCATGGTGTGGGGGGCTTGTTAGGATTGAGTCAGTTTAACTCCTCTGATGGGCACAAAATTATTGAGAAGTAATTAGGATCATGAAAGCACTCTGGTTGGCTTGTGTGAGCAGATTAGGTTTACCGAAGAGTTCTGTGCGCAAAGCTCAGCAAGAAGAAGATTATTCTACCAAAATGGAAATTTATCCAGGAAAAGTGGTACTCCACGAATGCAAATACAGTAACAGAAGAAATGTACATTACGATTCAGTCTCCAGCAATGACATCGTCATTGGTTATCTTCGGGGTCCACCAGGTCGATACCTTCCGCTGGAACAGAGAAAGGAGCATGAATTAGTACGCGCAATCCTACGTTAGGTGACCGTCTTCAAAATGTGTAACATGTGTATTCTTCTAGGCATATAGGGTCAGTATCACTGCAAAATTCACAACTAGAAGGATCTTATGTTAGCGGCATATGACAAGCGAGTGGGCACTGTCCCAAAGTTGAACAATATTTTCTGCAATTAGTGAGGAGCGTTTTTTGCACAGCTGAATATCTTTGAACCCTGTGTGTTTGCAGACTATTTTGATGCAAATTACCTAATAAGCAGATGAATCTTACGGTGGTTTTTTTATACAACTAGAAATAAATGAATAAAAACGGCACGATTGATTTTGTTCTACTACTAGGAGAGCAAACCCGTTAGGAATCATAGTTACTTTGTAATCGTATGCCGAAATCTATCGATACATGCTGAATACGTTTTTTCATAGGATTTTAAGCAAATGTTTCATCAATAAAGTCACTTTAAAACCGATATTTATGGACTTTCATTTTGCCAAACACAAGTTATTTTGTGGTTTTATGTGGTCGTTCTTCATAAGGCAGACAAATAATATGTAAGAAGGCAGCAAATGAACTTACGGTGATGTTGAACGCTGTGGGAAAAAGGTTTAATGTAAATTCATCTTTTGTTTTGGTAATTATTTGAATTTGTGTGAACCGCAAATTTTTTCGCCGATGGAAAGGTCCAGTTTTTTTTTGCAGAACTAGGAAATAACTGAGTTGAAACTCGAAACGTACGTTGCGTGTTTCATGTAGTTGGATGCACCGCCTACAGAGACCGTGGAGAAACTTGAGTCCATTTTCACCAAATTTCTGGATCAATAAAAGTTAGGAGCATTAGTGTTTGCACACCGAAGCAGGGAGTCAGTAAACCCTTTGTACCTGAACCTGATAAGAGAAAATATGTGTGTCACTTTCAGTTTTTGAAGTAATAGAAATTCAATGAACAAATTCTTTTGATTAGTTCGTGTTTGTCAATGAGAAAAGAGTTGTCTATTTGAAATGCGTGGAATTTTTGGTTTGGTTTATTTTGCGAAAATATAATCTCACAGATAAAGAATAGCACGAAAAAAATTTTCTTGAATTGTCGGTGTCTTGTACTCATGCCAAGAAATGTACCTTTATAGTTTTGACACGGTAACCATTGGTTGAAGCGTCAATCACAATTTGTAAGAACTACACGACTTCGCCTTTCATATTTTGCACAAAGGTACACGAAAACTACGGCTCTGATCTACATGCTGCTAGCGAATTCACTATAACTAAAAAACGCAGGATGAATTGAGCAAACGAAACAGATTGCGATCGTCATCAACCAAAGGAGACTGTTCACTTATTTCATTTTGGTCTATCCGTTACACAGCACACTGTTTGAAGGTATTGATATACAGATTATACCCAAGAAGCATCAAGTAAAATACGGATAGTGATAACTATAAAATAACTCCTTTACAAGCAGATTGGATCAATATTCCATGCTTGATGAAGGTTCGAACTGTTTCCTGCAGTTTATTGAAAACTACTTGCACATGCTTATACCTAAGTCCACCATAAACAGAGGGTTTTTATTTAGGTAAATCAGCGGATCCACATTCTTCACAGACCACCCACTAGTAAATCGGAGAAAAGAAGGTGAGTGACAGAACTCAGTAGTTTATTCTCCATGATCATCAGTGTCACAAATTTGGTAAGCTTGACAGTCAAATTAAAATAAAAGCCTAACCCGAAAGGTCTCCAAAATGTCTCCTCAAGTATACTTTTGAGCAGGAGGATTCATGACTTAAAGACATACCTGGTTGATGGCACTTTATTTTGAAACACAAAAATAAGCCAGCGAACATTATTTTGTTTCGACTGATTAGTTTTTACTTCGTAGACTATAAAGTTCGTATGTTGCCCATTTGATGGGTGCAGGTTTTCTGAGTTCGATTTGATCGACGATCGTATAGTTTTCAGAACAGGATTAAAGTTATTGGCTAAAATCCTAGAACTGCTTGAGGTGAGACAGAAGTAAGTGTGAACATTAGTAGAGCATTTGAAAGGTATCGTTTTAACCAATTGATTAGCGTTACGTTCGTTGTTGATCAAAGTATCCCGTTTCTTAACTCACTACTTCAGGTTGATATCAATCAAAAGTTATTTAGGGCACCTCCAGTTGTTTAGTTAAGTGTACTGTGTTGAACACATATTGTCAAAATAGATATTCCAAATGCAGCAACATCGAAAGGGCGCAACAAAAGGAGTGTGTGATTGGCCGCTTACGTTTAACTCGCTTTGTGCGTGCCGAGTTGGCTCGTTATTCGCTTATAAATCATTATTTATTTCAGAAAAGCTGACTTTTTGTATTTTCATCGAGTTAAAAGTCTCTAGAAGGTGTTCGTGACAAATCAGATGCTAATTATTGGGGGAAGTGATCCTCTGAAGCAAAGTAGTATTAGAACCCGGGACAACCCCCAATACAACTCCCCAGAGGAACCAAATATAACGTCACTGATCCTATAACAAAATACAGCAGAAGGACTACAGAAAAAGTATTTCAGCTGCTTGACGTGAGATAATTCGACCCAAGAAATAGAGAATAGCATAGTATTCACTCATGAATAACAAATGGCGTGCACAAATTTACAACGCATACCCGTAGTCATTTTTACCAACTTTCAAGACTATAAAGTACACATCACCAAGACCGGATTCTAGTTTTGTTAACGCTCTTCTTAACTACTGCTTCATTCCAACTACTGTCTGTATGCCTTTCCAAAATTGTGCATTGTTCATTTTTCTCTCAGGCATCCGTAGAGTATTTCGTAACGGATAGCCCGTACAAGAAAGGTGTATTGCTATGCTTTTCCACGGCATCAGCAAAATTGGTGTATAACGAACTAATCATTTTGGAACAGATTTTTTAATTATTGCACTTAGAAATTTAAACAGTCTTTTGTTTCACACTTCCATTATTCAGAAAAATGATTACAAAAGAAACTGAATTTGGGTAAACGCTTCAGTCATGCAAATTATATCATAATTTGTTCTTCTTAACATAAACCTGCGCTCAAAACATTGATACGAGTCACGAAATAAACTGAGCTTGCTTTTTTAGCTATTTAGCGTGAATACGTTGAATATTCGCCTCATTTGTTTTCCCATACGTCAAAGTTTCTCGCTCTCACCCAAAAGGTTGACACAGAGCCCCTAATAGATGTTGGCCAGGCGTGCACATATTGTCAACCAGACTAACCATTTACCCAATCAGGCGTATCTTGGTAAGCCTCTCGTGATGTGTATTGTCTTGTTTCGAACGGATCAGAAAGAAACTGCTTTCTTGAGAAATAATCCTCCACGTCACCAACGTACATCAAAAGTAGACTGATTAGGCGATTGTGGGCAAGAGTATAAGTGGTAATATGGATTTGTTACGTAACCGGGCCAGCCGTGACGGAAATAACAAATTAGGTGGAATAATGGATAACGACGTTTGCATTATCTTTTAGTAGAGAGCCTCAAGGTTAAATCTTGCGGAAGACACACTTGAAACAAATGGTATGTGTCCCTCTGAACTCGTCGTAATCGACAAAGTATAGATGGTTTCAATAAGAAAACCAACTTCTCTTAATCAAACGAGATTCGTGGTGTATCAAAAAAATATTACGCCTTGTGATTTTCTAAGCGGTGAAAATATAATGTCAAAAACATGGCATCATCGGTGAAAACTTTACAATTATCTGACGTTTCGGCAACCATGTGTAATCTTTTGGTCAAATCAAGGTAAACGATATGTCAGATGCGTGTAGTTTTTTCACCGACAAAACCGTGGTATTGACGATAAACTGTCCTCTAAGAATGAACCTATAAAAAGAACAAAAATATGGTGCAGAAATTATACTCAAAATTTGGGACACACTCTTCGGAAAACATGGATAGGGGGAACTCGCTAGAGAAACTACGGCCCATGGATTTGTCATCGACTTTATAAAATCAGCAGAAGTATTTTCATGACCAAAGTAAAAATCAGATCTTCGCATACAACACTCTCACAACATGGCTGTTGTCGGACGGAATATCGTACTTGAGCTGTGATTGAAAAATCATTTGCATTTACCCAGCGTAAAATGAACATACAACGTGCTTTATTCGTCACACTTAAAAGCTTACCATTTTGTCCCAGTATATTATTCCTGAGCGGGTTTTCAAGCCAGTATGTATGGGTATTTTTATACGCGAGGCATCCTATCAGTAGTTCCAACTGCTAACTCAATTGAATAGAACCAGTTCTCCGAATCTCTATTCTAATTCATTTCTTTGTAAACACCTGGTGTTTCACTAGGAGCAAAAGATAGAAAAACATGATGCAGTTTAGTGCCCTATTCTATGAGATAACTGAATGACAATGCAAAACTCACTTTTCAGTCGATTCTCGAATGCTTCCATTTGGTATTCAAGATAAAAAGTGCTGGGGATTCGTCCACGGAATATACATTAGGCAATTAACATTTCACTTTATTTTTCGACGCCTTACCTGAGAATCCACAATTCATAATAGGTTCATTTGTTGAATACATTATATGATTATTTCTTGCGTAACCGCCCTTCACAACTGTTGTACAGTGTCAAAATAATCAGGTGTTAGATAATTGTTCACAATAGGTGGATTGCAAGAACGAACGACATTTTCGTTTTCATCACGTGCTGTCCTAGGAAAAAGAATGATCCCAATAATCCAAGAACGTCTGTAAATGATCAACTAGATTCCGGTCAAGCTGCTTAGGAAATGCACATTTGAATGCAGCATGCAGTAACACTGCATGATTCCTTACGGAATTCATTTATTTGCATCTCAAGTGATGCCTACCGCTACGTAATGAATGAATATTGTCATCTGAATAGCCACCTCTGATATCAGCCCACCGTTGGCGTTTTATCGCCTATTTAAATTTACCTTCCTTTTTGCCACTCGAGTTCAGGACTCGATGAATACAATCATGTCTTGCCTGTTTTCAAACCATAAGAATTATTCAGCTTTTTAAGGCTCTATCTAATGAAACCTGTGGGAATAAGAATATTTTTTTCAATTTTAACCAGAAAATTGGTAGTGAATTTTCCCAAGCGAGCAGATTTTATGTCATTTACAAACATCATTCATATCATTATGAAGAAGATATTTCAAGATAGTTTTCAGGGAGTGAAAGATGACTCGACTCCACAACTTCCATCAATCACCGACCACTTAGGTCCAGAGGAAATTGGCCTATCGAGTCCTTTTTATTCACGTGTGCACTATCAGTAGGATAGTTTAGAATGGCTACTACAAACTTGCGGACTAACGCGCCAAACACAAAGCAGAAGCTTCATCGGATGATCCCACCAGAAACTAAGCTGTGTGCAAATTCCTTAGATTCGTGCTGTTGAGTTTGAACAAAATTGACTTATCTTATGTCTGAAAAAAGGGAAAAGAATGTACACAAGGGTGATTTCATGGAGATGCTCGGTAAAGCTATTCTAAAATTATACCGGGGGGTAAGAAATATCGTGAGACGTTGATCACCATGACTAATTGCCTGAGGTTTGTTAAACACGATTATCTTTAAAGGCTGCGGCGAAAACATTCACCAAAATGTGGTTCATATCACTGTTTATCCATACAGAAATTTCAGCCATATTTCAGCCTCGGATGAGGACTAGAATTTATGAAGACACATCTTGGTGAGCCATCATTTGAGATAGTTCATTGGTACTTTCGCGGAAGAAATAGTCCAATGATCTTGAACGCAGTACTTTGACAGTAAGGTTAAATGACGATGACCCGGTACATGTACACGAGTTTCTCGAAATGGGCTGGACAGCTGTACCCAAAACTAGCAAATATCACCAATTTCGTGGAATAGAGAGAGTCGAAACCCAAAGAATCCATAGGTCACCTGTTTATGTCAGAATAATTTTCTTCGATCGGTTTGCAAACAATATACATTTTTTGCAAACCGCAGGTAAAACTTGACATCAAAATTTGCAACCGTTGACAAACGAATACATTCAGCTTACGAAAGGACATCGTTTGCATCAAGATGAAAACGAAAACTAATAACATCGGCAATTTCATCCCGGTGGTTTTTCGGTGCATTCATTTGCAGCGAGCTTCTAATTTATCCAATGGTACCAGTCTGAACCTAATAACATTTACTACTGCTGTCGACGAGAGAATAAAATCCTATCAAGAAAAGGTTTTTGACCATGGGCTCACTCTGATTTTTATGCGGTTAAATATGCAGGACCCACAAGAACATGTTCCACGCTGAGAAATTCCCCGGAAAAGGCATTTCAGTGGCCTTTGAGTGACGAACCAGATTGGGAAACTAACCGTGATCAACTTTGTCTGGGTATTGATACCCCTGTTGATCTAGGTCAACACAGCTTTCTTTGAACTGGCACGATAAATGTTTTAGTTGTTCAGACAAAACATTCTCTGAAGTGACCGGTTTCCTGAAGGCCAAAACTCCATATCGCTTACCGCAGCGTCTTTTTTTCAGAGCTGTAAACATTTGCGTTCATTTGATTGGTGATTTTAGACCAGTGGCATCACAGAAATATTATTTGCTCCAGTTTACAACCTACTTGCTAACAGCCCGCACTGGGAACTACGAAATACTTCTAATTATTATCTGTATGGTTGAAGTCATCTCCACTGATAGAACAGAGCACTCCTTTGGCGTATCATCCATAGAAAAGAACAAGTAAATCGTGAGTCAAAGCCCATCATTTGGAGCATTTAATTTCAAGTTCAACCTCTTTGGTGTTCAGCACGATTTATGTAAAAAGATCATATAACATGGACTCCACAGCAACTATATGTTCTGACTGAGGCTCGTACTGCAAAAATCCGTATTTCAGAATATTTTCCGAAACTACAACAAAAATGATTCATGAAATCTGGAAAAGATATTCAAAAATCTTTCAATATTCTTCGTTCACCCTACATAATTGGATGCAAGACTGAGCTTTTTGGGTAAAACACTGATTCAAACCCGCCCGAAGAAGTCCCAAGATTCGGGAACTGAAATCACCCTAAGATCGTAGGATTTTTCATTTTGGAAAGCGCAACGGAACGAGATTTGAAAAATTAGGGAAAAGCATGAATTCTCTGATATCGACAAAAACCAAACAACATCGCCAGGCAGGCAAAAAGACGAAATTTTCCAGAGGTTGATTAGCTAGCCTGGTTCTTTCACAGAATAAATAATTTAGAAACTGACAGACAATCTAGGGAATCATGTCTGAAGTTTTGCAAACTGAGTTGTTTTCATACTAGAACAACATTGTTTATTGGACGTTGTGCCCACCTTCGATAGGTAGACATTCCTATTCGCTACGGTGGGCATTTTGCTTGCCACAAGAAAAAAAGCCTTCATCAAAGCCAAAACACGGGTTTCCAAACACAGCAGGTATGATTCTGTGAATTGACGTAATTTATACCCACTGAGTTTGTTCGTCTTGGGTACCATGGATTAGTTCTAAATAAACCAAATTTAACTAAATTGGAACTGTTCGTACAAAGCACCTCGGCCAAAAATTATTATGAAAATCCAGTTACGGAAACTGTTGCCAAAACTATCGTGTAATCTGTCACTCATAGTTGACGAAATTCAGGAATATAGCTAATCTTTCTGGCTAACTGTGCCATAGCGTAAAATGTAATTTGATACTGAAAATTTTGGGCTCCATTTTGTAAAAAATATTATTTTCGAGGTTAGAAACAACTTATTATGATCTTTTTGGGGCTTTGGCTAAGCAATTCAGATGGATAGGTACCGAAAACAGTCTGCTGTAATCTAATAAACTTACTTACCATCTTTTGATTGCTCCCTGTCTTCTCGTGCACTTCATTCCAGGTTCTTTTCACACAGATAATCGTGATTGCCCCTCCCCCTATCTCCATAAGTCTGTACTCTTCCATCTTACCGACAACAGATGACGTACATTGAGGTGACCTAAATAAGCTTAACAGTCATTTTTCTAATGGTTTATCATCAGTGATCTATCCACGTGTAACCGGCGTTATGCAATATATTTGAGCAAATTCACAAGATGACGAGTTTATGATGTGGATCACGATTTCGGTTAACATTTACGATGGAAAAGCATCGGCAATTCACAAAACTCTACGAAGTCATATATAATAAACTTAACGTACCCCGGTTATTCGCTTTTTTCTTCACTATAGAGGAAGATTTAGGGTAGAATGCATAAGTCTTATCGATTTAGCCTGTGAGTAAAAGACAACTCAGCATAATACGCCAAATTTGCACACTTACTGGGAACTTTGGAATTCAAAAGGAAGTGCTCATATGCTGCATAATATCCATTCCTATCCGACTTATACATATACCAGGCATATACGGTATGCTAGGGAGTAGCCCATTGATAGCGAATCATGGAATGCTCCGGCTTATGTGCTTTTGTGACTAGACAAAGGAAGGAAGGACTTTTGTCAAAGATACCCGTCAAATTGTTGATGTTTCCCAGAAAGCACAGATTAGTGCAAGGTAGATCTGGCGTGAGCTGATATTTGGATGAAAAGTGGAGTAAATAAGTACAGTTCAGTAATCGAAATAAACCCCTGTGTCACAACTCTGCGGCGCTTTAAGCAGACATAGGTGGTACTAGAACGTTTCGATCACATGACATTGTGATGAAGAGGTGAACTCAATTGAAATCACCAGTAAAATAGGGCTCAATTTTTCAAAAGACATGAACATAGTTTATGTTGGTAAAAGTAGTCATTCTGTAGACTCCAGCTTGTTTAGATTGTTCTGTTATAAAAAAAATAGCTAGCATATTAGGAAAGCCTTTCTAATTTACTTCTTGAGGTGGTTTTTTTATGAGAATTGAGTATTGAGTTGGGTAGATTTCGTCTCAGCTAGGGTAACATATCAGAATCTGTTACAAATTCAGTTTACCTTGGGCAGAGTTGTTTTTCAAACTGATAAAGTCTATTAAATATCTTAAATAAATATAATAAAATGAAAAACACTCGAACATCGAAGAACTTCACTTGCGATAATTATACCATGTCCAAAGGGTCGACGGGTCTCGGGGAACAAAGTGGTCACTCTTGGCTAACTTGCTTCATCGTCAGTCGATAGATGGTCAGCTGCCTCCTGAAAACAGGGCATTATTATTTTTCAGGTCACCTGTAAAAGAGTTAAGTGTCTAATTATTTGACAAGTAGACCAGAGTCCTAGAATGATGACTAAAATATTCGTTTCTAACTTCTTCTTACCAATATTTTCTCTTTCCCAAAAGTAAAGGAGAGACTGAAAAAGAAACAAGTCAGCTTTGAAACTACCCTATTACTATTACCCGCACCAATTTTAGGGTGTTTCGACTGATTCGCGCAATTCGCCCCACCCACCCCAACAAAGCAGTGCCATGGCTTCATGGCAGCAGTGTTATTACTTTTGATGCCACGAAAGCGAATAATGAGATTTAGTATTTCAATGGATTCAATGAGTACTGGAATGGCTAGCCTAAATCTCACATCAGCCACTTCTCCACGAAAGGCAAAATTATTACGCAGTTTTTCCTTCTGAGGAGCGGAGGTACTTTACAGTACCTCCAACATATCACATATCAAAACGATATCGAAAAATATAATTAGGTCAATGGATTTTTCATCAATACAAATTTGTCTACATTTCCATAGAAGAGACTCGATAGTTTCAATGTCAGTATTTATGGTAAATTTATGACTTACACTACTAACCTGTTTGTCTTGGGCTTTTTGGTAAAATTATGAGAAATTAGCTGTGGTCGGAGGGATATTAGGCAATAATTCTTGTCGTGGCGACTTGTTCATACAAACCGTCGTCCGGATTTCACTGCGACCGAGGTTCACTCTGTAAATGGCCACGTGTATCTTTCGACCGACAGCTTAAAGTCAAATTCATGAGGATGGCTTGCAAACGAAGAAGTGATGCACACTCGGAACACTGAGCAATTTTACTCGACGCGGAGATACACAACAATGAGGGTATGTAGAACTCAAAGCCGCAGCAAAACGTGAAGTATCAGAAACATTTGACATACTGTGGTGCAAAAATTTTATCAAATTAGAAATGCGCAAACACAATTAATAAAGAAAAACGGAAACATAGAGATTGCCTGAAAAATGTGACGACTAAAGGCAAAGGGTGCAGATAGGGGACAGTGAAACAGCAAAAATCATGGACCATCACAGCACATAGCTTGAAACAGATGGTTATTGCTTGTTTTCAAAGGACTTAAAGTGGCATTCAATTAAACAATATTATCACGGTCCCATTCATTGACATCTGATTACCGAAACCCTTAGTTGCTTTTTAAGTGTAACACTAGTTCAGTAGAGAACAAAGCATAGTTGCCGAACGAGGAATGGTTTTATAGCAACTTGAATGTCTCTTTTGTTTCGGCTAGGTTCTAAAAGAACTGATGTTCAGTATGATACGGTTTTAAAACAGAGGGTTTGTGCTAAAAGCACACCAATCTACCTAAATTCATATATTTCTTTTCAATAGTTGTATCAACTTTTTTCGTCTCAATTGCCCTTCATCGGGGTATATTTATTCACTAGCGAATTCGTAGAGTTGTGGTAACCTGCGTCATATTACTTGTGACTGCATCTATATATATTCGTTCAGTTCTTCGAGCGAGGGAAACGGGAACACTTTCGAGTGGGTAAACATTGGCTCGGTTGCACTGTTTTGTACTAAATTGGTTGAAGAGAGATTTCAGTTTGAAAAGCTATCCGATCTCACTGACTCATGCAAAATTAGTAAATTTTACGTACATGAAAATGAATGATCTGAGCAATCCCACTGTCATGATCATATTCACAGCAAGGCTGAGAAGGGTGAATAATCGTTGTCAGTTTCTCCGATACGTGCTCCTAAAAAAACATATAGATGAATCGACAATGGAAAGCATTTCGCACTGGTAGAAACCAATGTTATTACTGTTGCTTTGTAAGTGTAGGTGAAGTTGAAAGTGTGGAGAGAGAGAGTGTCTCTATTGTTGTGGACAATCTAGCAAGAATCACACTCCGTCCGTCACGAGTGATAAACAGTATTGGGTTTCCGGGTTTCGGTGCAAACCATGACTACGACAATGAACTTTACCCCAACCAACGGCTAACACAGCCCAATGTCATCGCAACCATGTAATTTCTAAGAATAGGTATATAATTTGTTTAAAAGAAATATTTTCCTCCCCATCTTCTTTTTCTCAAGGCAAAATGTTTAAAAGCATCTAAAAGATAGAGGACTACAGTGAGTCCTAAGCAGTTCTTCCGATTAACCCAAACACGAAGATCTGTGGCTCACAATTTGAAATCCAAACAAACCGTACTCCGTCAGTTCGAACACATTATTTAACTTCATACTGAAACAATTAATTTTTCTGATATAACTTGTATATTTTTCGCGAGAAGAGAACATTTTTATCATATCTTAGCAACTCAGAACCATATGAACGTGAGAGTTCTCTTGTTGGCCAAGTTTATCGGGGCCGTCCTGAGGAAAACGTTGTGAGACCCAACTGGAGAATACTCTCCGCTTTTATTATCCCCATAAAATGACCAAAATTGGTCGTAATAAATAACGGCTAACCCTATGTGCACGTAGATGTCGATACGGGAACATAAAAAGAAACTTCTTTCGTGGACTTCATTATTGCAAATATTTTTCAAATTACGGATATTACTCTAAGTTTTGCTGATATATTTCTCACCATTAGGCCAGTTGTGACAGTATTCCGGTGGACAAAATATAAAACGAGCACGTGCTTGAAGTTAACCGTCCTACCGGTTTTATCTGTTTTTCATATAGGGTGTACTCGAACTGGTATTGTCTGCAGACTGTGTCGTCGAAAATTATCACGTGTGATCACGTTGTTAGGTGTAGTCTTTAACGTCACCTGATAACTTTACGTTGCTTAGCATCTCTGCACAGATCCATGTGAAAAAATGAAAAATTATCGCCCAAGAGCTTCGAAGTGGGGATAATACTGATTTGATGAAACAGACCAAATAGAGTGAAATTTTATTTTTGTAAATCCACCAGTGATTATTACCATGACAGTAGTATTCATCTACTAATTTCATCCATGTAACTGTCAAGAGGTTCTTTCTATACTAATGACTGATAAAGGTAATCGAATACATGTATGAAGCGTCGTTAACTCTTTCGAAAGAAATATATACTTGAGAAAAAAGAACTCCAAGTATCCACCAAATACATTGTATTGAGGATTTTTGGAGTATACCACTTTGAGAATTTTTCGAAGAACCTGTAATGCATTCGGAAAAATGTCCTCCCTCTTCACAGATGTTCAACACAATAAACTCCATATTCCCTATAAAAATAAATTGGCCCCATTGTATTGACTAAATGGCAAACATCGTTTATTGAGAGAAGACGAATTTTGGGATCCTGCAACGAGCACTGCTAATCCACTAGGGCGACTGTTATAAGTTGAAACACACGCAAGTTTATCTCAAACCCATAGTCTGTTCAGAGAAACAAAAACAGATACGGAGAGAAATCATGAAATATGCGATTTTTCCATTCACAGTAGAGCGATCCGAAATTCACCAACTTATCCCATGATGGGTTGTCCCAGTTTTGCTGGCATTCTATGTTTTTACTAATGAAGATTTATTTGTGGTCATGGGACGGAATACTTTATTCGAAAACCAAAGATTATTGGTATCGCTGTGAGGAAATCACGGCCATCTATGTGGACAAGAAGTTCGTTAATTAGTGCTTCTGACTACTTATGACTTACGAGAAAAAACCATCCCGGTTCATGATTCTACGGGATATCTTTCTATTTCATTTCAAAGTTGAGTTGCGTTAGCTGATCCGTCTTTAGCTCCTCTGGGTTGGAAATGACAGTATCGGTTAGTGTGCAGTGAGAACTCAAGATAAAACTCCGTTTCGTTTATAAGACATTTTATGTAAAGATGCACAAACATACTCGTTCACAAAGCCTATTGATGATCCAACCAGTCTCTTTCGGTTGGAAAGTGAACAAAATAATTTTTAGCTTTTTGCTGCCTGCAATGAAATAACGAGTTTCTTACGATTGAATAAAAGCTCATCGTACATGTATTTGAGAAAAATAAAAGCCAAGCTCAGAAGTCATTTTGAGAAGCAAATGTTGTAGTGTTCTGATGAACCAAACAGAGCAACTAAGGAAAGGAATGGCAATTAACTTAGGTAGACTCGGTTTTGGAGCTCAATCTGAGGAGTGCTATCCTTCACACAGTGTTTATGGCCGACTCATGTGCACAAACAACCTGTGAAAATGTAGCTTTGTCACAAATTCGTTGAGACGACCGCGTGTGCTAAATTCACTATAAGTGATAGTTTTTTTTACGAAAAGACACCCATTACATCTAATCTTGGCTTTTCATAGATCGCATTCCGAACTGTTCTAATGTACGGAAATTTCGCAAAATTATACAAACTAACAACAAGAAGTAGAGGATGGTTTTATTTATTAGGTCATGTAAAACTTACCAGGCTGCTGCCTTATTAGGCGAGTTCCCCATTTCTTTGTACTACGCGTGGACTACCTGTCCTTTTTAGTGGTGCTCTGCACTACAGTGCCACAATCATCGGAGCAATGTTGTCCCCACTCCATAAGAAGGAGAACACTCTCGGTGAGGAGGGAGCCGTTAGAGTATTTTGCAAAAGCATGCGTGTTGCGTGTACCGGTCTTACTTAAATGGCCACCGTGTTTGGCTGCACCAGCTCAGATAAACAACGCTATGGTAAATAAAAAGGCAACGCCAAATGTCACTGCAAAAAGCCTTTTTCATGGATCATGATTCTATGCCACTCATAGAAAACAGAAAATTACTGGGTAACTTGATGATCAATAGCAAATCCACAACCTTTTGAACCGTATAGAAACACGTCGAATATTGCATCCAAGTTTGTGCTTTTCTTTTTCCCCTTTTTCACCTAATCAGGTTCGGATTATGATCTGTGTCAGTTGGTTATTCCCTGCTGGTCTGTTCACTCCGGTGATATTCGGTTGGAAACAAATGACCTCAGAGCCTCCTCGATCCGAGGGCAAATGTGACGTTTCGTTCACCTATTACCCCATATTCAATACCACCCTAATACTGTGCTATTTTTGGACAACTCTGGTAGTGATGTGTAGTTTGTATGTGGGAATCTATCGTGTGGCAAAACGACTACAAAGAAGGAACCAGTCGGCCGGGAAAAAACTTGCTGCTTTGTTTGCCATGGGTGATCAGAATCCGGAAGAATACGAGGACGGGGAGGAAGAACGAGAACGGGCGAAATCAAAATTCAGTGTGACAAAAGAAATGAAACGGACGAACAAGGAAAAGTTACAACTGCCAGTTAGCAGTACACAAGGCTCGTGGATGGGCAACGATAGCGGGTTCAGAGATTTCCCCTCTGGCACAGACGATCCTGTTTCAGAGGCGGAGTCTATCAAGATGGTCACTCGGTATAGACTGAGCGGTTCGGAACCTAATGAATTTAGCTGGTCAGATGGTGAGAACCACAAGATGTGAGTTTCGTTTTTCTGTGGTTTTACCATTACATGATATTTGTGTTTGCAGATAAACGGATCATGCAGAGCAGCCCGTTTGCACACTAATCTCAAGAAATATACGCCATTCATTCTGGGTTCGGTCTACAGTGTTTCACAATTCCCTAAATAATATCCTAATTTCTGTCTGTAGGTCATATAAGGGTGACCCTATCTGCACTGACTTCCAAGATGAATTTACGTCTGTGTTAAAACGTGCATCTACCTATAGAGTATTCACGATATCAATGGGAATGGCTTTTACATCAGTTCGTTTTTCTTGGAAAGCCTATACAGTCATTATAACTCAACCATTCATCCGAACATAAGATTATAAACTGTCATTGTAGGCTTCTTATCAGAAATATGCATGTTCACATTAATAAATTCTAAAAACAGTATGAGAGTGCCTTACGCAAGTTAGACGTTTCAACCAATCATAAAAATAATGTTTGGAAAAGGTTACCTGACTGAACAAAATGTGGATTTATTTTTCCCCTAAATAAAGACTTTGGCAAGAGGTCGAAAAAGGTTGGTCAAACTAAACCCTGAGAAACTCACGTCTCCGCTTGATTCTGGCAGTTATTCCAAAAGAGTAACAATCCCTATTTGACTGCTTTCAAAAATTTCATAATTGCGCCAATACAACGCACTTTGTCTTACGGGAAATCCACTTGCAATTTTCACATCTAAAAGTCCCAGGGAGCAAGTCGGATTAAAACTGGCATCTGCCCGGTAAGATGAGTGTCGCTTATCAGATTCGGGCGCTCGGCGTTGTACTCTTGGATGTAGAAAAATGAAAGGAAGTTCCTGCCAACTCAGAACCAATCAGTAGGCAGTGCTATGGGTAGAAAGTAGGGTGGTCTTTCGGCACTTAGAGGAAATTAGTGTGTATGACAGAGTCGAGGGCTCACATTGATTGCAGTTTTACCACTCAATGGATGTGACTAAAGTGGTTCCACAAATGACCAAAATTCGAAATGGACAGTCGAAATTGGTGGTATTCATTTGCTCTGTGATCAGCCCTAATGCGTCCGAAATCAGTCTAAGGAACTCTGAAGCTTACTTGATCTACCTCTTCTTCAAAGGAAATCCACGATCGTGGGTCAGACTAAATGCGCGGATAAATTATAATCTAATTCCAAAGACAGTTCTGGACCAAGCGTGTGAAACTTGCTCTGCTGATTTCTCTTGTTCCTTTCTATCAAGTAGTACGCCTTTTTCATGCTATGCTCGTCAATCAAAATAAAGTTCCAGCAAATCATCGCCTAACATTTACCTGACAGCTTTTTCGAGCTAACTACTAGGATTTCATTTCTGCAAGTATTTGGCAGAAAGACATCTAGTCCATACGGAATAGCAAAGACTGTAGCCATTTTTACTCTGATTCAAATTTTGTGCCTAAGAAGGTTCGGAGACTTAGATAACTCATATCGCTCCACAAATCGTACTGTAACTTCGCTGAATATGAAGAAAACCTAACTATTTATACCCAAGGCACTTTTTATCTGCAATATCGTGCACAATTTTCCATTACCTTTGTGCTGCGGCTAACTATGAATACAAGACATTTGTTTTGAATAGCATTTTGATGAATGGACGAAGGTTCTCAAAAGTACACGAACGGTTTCGTGTTTGTTGCTGCTCTTTCGGTATCCTTTTTTGGTACTTCTTTGGCCAGGCATCCTCATACATGTATTCGACGTGGGCAATATGTTCACAACCAATAAATTGGTAGATCAGAAAGTGCAAATAAAAGCTTTTGATAATCCGCTGTTGGGACACAAATGTGATTCACAGGAAAGCGTTTTACACTCAAAGGTTTACTAATTACGAACGATATCTGAACTAGCGAAGGCAGTGACCCTCCACCTAAAACTTTCAACTGAAAAACCCCCAAAAACCTAGGCGCAAATCACAGTGTTGCAGTGTTTTCTTGCATTTATGATGTACACATTATTTATTTTATAAGACAATTCTCATACTTAAAACAGCTTTATTAGTTACATGCTATTCCGTTGAAGGCCGGTTGAAGCCGTGTTTATTTTATTGATTATTCACTGATCGGCAAAAGACTTATCCATAAATAATCCAACTATTCAACACTACGTCTAATTCAGTAGGTAGTTTTGATCTGTGACTTTACTCTACTACCAAGTTCATAATGAATTTGAATTAAGTAATAAGTTCATTGTCAAGTCCGGCTTTTCCACCACTGCTGGACATAACAGGTGAACTAAGTTTTACAATGTAGCAATTAAAATGAATGGTTATGTGCCTAGTTATTGCATCTGGTTCTTTGTTATCGGAAAACAATTAACTCTTCAATCGTGCAGTGGACAAAATGAGAGCAAAGTATTATTTATTCCTGTGTTGACTTTTGCCCGTAATGGACTTTGTGCATTTATCGCAGTCAACATAGCATTCAAATGAATGAAAACATTTCAGGAGGAAAGTCCACAATGTCTCTAGAGACTTGGTCAAGTTTCAAATTTAGTTTTCAAGCTAGCCACCCGAAAAAAATCTCGTTTGTTTCGTGCAGTCTTCTCCATGGAAAAAACATATTTTCCTCAACAGATTTCGGTGAGTACAATGTGAAAAACAGAAAGAAAATAAAGAAACCAAACACAAATGAGCAGATCGGTTGTTATTTGGCTCACTCTTTCGTTACCGCAAGTAGCCTACCTCATTATTTCTCTAAAATCAGTTTTAGTTAACATCACATAAAAGCTTTCTCCATAATTACACAAGTTAATTCAGTATCACGTTAACTGTTATAGTGAAAAAGAGGTCAAACAATTTTCGAATGATTTTGTGAGCTCCATCTCGTGCTGACCTGCAAACAAAAGCTTTCCCGTGAATATAACAGAAAGGCCTGCTTTTTCGACAATTTATTTTTAAACTGCTTAACTCCTATAGTAAAATTTAGCAAGGCAGAAGGGTTTGCTTATTGAATCAATGAGTAATGTAATGGTTGGAAAGTGTTAACTTCAATTTTAGTGTAGCTTGTTTAAAAAAGGAACTGATTCATTTATACGTCTAGGTTAGCGGTAAATGAGTAAAAACATTGTCGTTTCCTTGGCTGATTATTCCGAGATTACATAAGCAGGTCATGGGCCAGGGAAGATACTAAGCCCGGCCCTACAGTCATCGAGTTTGTAAAGGAAATTATAAATATTTCCGGCCAGCCGAGTGAATTAGAGATGTAAAATATGCACGTGGATTTTTCAACCTGTATCCAGTAAACCGAGGTAAACGATGTTCGTCGTGTTTTAGCTAAATGTATTTTGGTTCGTTAATCACTTCAAAATATATGATGGTTTATATGTATTGTGACTCACCACAGCATCAGTGGAGAAGTGTTTGTGATTAAATATGTACAGTTATTTCTCTCTGAAAGATCTGTTATTCATCGAACAAAAACCCATCAGTTCATCGTCCTTATTTGAGACAACAGCTTACGTAGGCTCTCCCTTTATTTTATGCGGTAAAAGTTAAACAATTGCAACCGCTGACTCATTTGTTCATATTCTACTCCTACAGATTTTCGCCACTTAAAACTTCCGAAGAACAATTTGACCTCAGACAGGTCCGATCCCCGGAGGGAGTGAACACTGGAGGCATTATCTTTTCTGAAAGTGCCAACCACACTCATGATACCGACGGTACGATCGAGGAAAACGAAGCCGATATAAAACCACCAAGCCGAATTGAATTAGTAGACTGTTTGTCAATCACGAAGTATAGTGACTCGAACGGGAGAAAACCATCAAGCCAGCTCCATCCTGAGCGAAGAAAAGTATTACGTGACTTTCCGGAACCATTCTATTGTGAATGTGATCAGTCGGCTGCCAAACAATATAATCCACAACTAACTGACAATTATGAAGCCGATTCCCCAGGAAGTTCATCGCCATTGTCATTAGTTCCAGTTCACTTGTTTGTCCCCTCTCCAACGGTTCCGATTAGCGGTGCACAGGGTAGTATACTGCAGCCCAAGACCACTGCCGATCCATGTTGCAACCCATCAGTCAACGACTCGCCTGTGTGGATTGAGAACCATATGAGTAAGCAAACACCGACGAAGAAATTTTACTATTGCCCAGAGTGCTATCAGATAATTGGTCCGAGCTTCGTCTCCTATGACTCGGCACAACCATATCGCTCAGCTGACGAGGAAAATTCCTGCCCAATATCTCCTAGTAAGGTGTGTATACATTAGGCAATATTTTCATAAGTTTTTCCTTCATCAAATGCAGAAACATTCTAACTTAAAAAGTGCTTTGCATCATTCTGAGTAGAAGACAATGTGCAGATTAAATCTTAGCTGAACGGTTAGTGCAAATATCTGAAATAAGTTTCCATGAAATATAGAAGCATAAACTCAACACGAGCCAAATATCAAAGCTTTCATGCGATTCCAAATGATTATTGCTCTTGAAGAAGTAATTTATGGCACTCTGCTAATAAAGACTGAAATACAAATTTCTTGTGGTATGACTCCGTCAACATTATCACCCTGGTAGTTATAACAGCCAACAACTGAGTTTGACTATTCAGAAATTTATGGAGTTGTATTTATCACCTGTATTTGGGGTAAAGTAGCAATGGAACTATTTTGGAACCGAAAGTACCTACATTAGACACCCAAAGGCAGTAACTCCTCAAAACTGCGTGAGTTGAACAAATCCCAAAAGCACAAGATGTTTATAAGGAATCTAAAATAAGGTTGCCCAAAAAGAAGTACAGAAGCAATGAGGATTCGTTAACATAACTACCGTGATGTTCTCCTCATTGCTGAATGAGTAAACTACACAACGCAAAGATTCCCCCAAATTTGAAACCAATTTTTCTGGTGATATATGGTCCACTTATGTTATAAAGAGTAAGTCAGTAAAAATGAATAATACGATAAATTGCTGATGAGAAAAGAGGACAGCATTTCCTGCAGACAGCGAATTGCTCTCTCTTGGATCGTTGTCTCTATTAACCAGATAAAAAAAGCTGAACTTCCTCGGCACTCCAATTCTGGACCATGACTTTTGGTTGTTTCACATAGTGCCAGCTAACCCTGTAGTTAAGAGTATTTTTCTTCTACGGCCCTAAAGCATTATTGAACCAAAAATGAACAACCCACCAGACCAAGTTGTAGTCTAATCATAACACGTCTCCGATATAGATCACCAGCTTCGAACCACATGCGATTAACGTGAAGCTTCGGACAATAGTTCCTTGTGATATCATCATGTTGGGTATGAACCAGTGCCGGAGACTGACTCAGCTGTTCCAGTGTTCATCCAGAAGTAATGCAGGCTAAGGTGCTCAGAAAAATGTCACCGAAGTGCTTTATCCTACATAGTTAAACAAGAATATACTACCACATAATAATGTTGCGGAAAAGACCGCTACCATGCCAAAGATGGAACTCTGCCGTACACGTGAAGTTGGTATCCGTAGCATTTTTCAGAAAACACTGTCAAATTTTTCTGATAGTGTATACTGTTTTTTCGCATGTAGAACCACCTTCCCGGAGATTCCCCTATAATTTGCATTCCATCAACAGGGGAGCACCTCGCTAAGGACAAGATTATGTGGATATCAAATTACTTTAGTTGGCAGTAAATTTTCTTAACAGAACTTGACCCGCTATTTATTTGGTTTATACTAGTTGATTCACAGAAGAGTATTGGTCTAGGCAATCGAATTAAAAGTAGGGTCACTGTGACAAGTGCCGTTTGCAAATAAAATCCCAGTGAATGAATTATATGCTGCGTATGCGTTAGTTTGAAGCAACTGTTTTGACACCATTACACAGCGGGTAGAGCACACGAGTTACTGAAACGTGGGAAGCTTCTGTGCGCCGGTTTGGAACACCACCGAATTCAAAGCATTTGGTAATTTTGATGAAATCAAAAATGTACTTTTGTTTAACAATGATTGTTCGTTATGAGTGCTTCTTTATGCACTGTGAACACCAGAGTTTTATAAAGAAAAATACTTACCATGTTTGAACGTTATATCAAAGGCGCCGATCACACCGAAGGATTCAATGAAAACGAAACTAGGTGTCGATAATGGTTGATATATTACCGCTTGTTTTTAGTGTTCAAACGTCATAGTTTTTCTCTTTTGTAAAGATATTTCTCACTATGCGGTATCTCCAACCTATAACTGCGTCTTCATTCGTTTTTAAGTGAAATCCTACCGAGTTATGATCCTGAAAGCGTTTCTTCTTGCAACTCCCTAGATCATCCCGGATTTTTTGTGTGTAGAAGTAAATGGAGAATTTATATGTAGGCACTGTCCCCGAGAATTCATGAGACTATCTTATCCGTACATCACAAACTAGCTGAATTAGTGCTTTCACGTATTGTCACTGGATATTCTTTGATTCCATTTTTTTAACAAAAGTACTAGAATTTATATCAGCTGAATGTTTCTTCTCTTAATTTCCATTACCTGGTAATTATATGTTTGCACCCGTGAAACCGCAAAATTTTAGTTTATATAAGCAATTCCGTGTACATATATATATATATATATATATATATATATATATATATATATAATGCTCTCTATCATACTAGGCAAAAGAATTTATAGTACTTATATTTAGCAAAAAGAGAGCCCCGAAAGTATGAGATAAGAGGAGAAAAGGCAATTTTTCATTGTTTTCCACGAACGACTTCCGACATAAAGGCTAGAGTACAAAAGTTACACTTGTGAGCATCGAATTCAAACTGCAGAACAAAAAATACCAAAGTGATCATATGTTTACACGTTTGAAGGCGAGCTACTTCTTACGATTAGCAGATTTATCCATGTAGTGTTCTCTTTCACTCAGTGTTTCGCTTTCGCCAAATTACTCGCAATTATCAAATTTGTATCCCTCGGTATTTGTTGCCCAACAATGACAAACGTAAATCACTTCTTTGACTAGAACGGAACAGATGGTCTAAGATGATAAATGTCACGTCATTCGTTATCATCGCACAAGAGACAGGTTAAGACCACGTGCAATTGTTCAGTTCAAGTGCAGAAACGGACGTCGGTAAAATAAGACGGAACTTGTTTAATGTCAAACAATATGGAAGAGCCTAAAAATTGACTTTTGAAATTTTATTTTAATTTCTTTTAGTCAAAGAAATATATTTTCCAAAGACTCAGGGCTCACTGATTGATTTTTGGTTCCAATATTTGTTCTATTTCATCATGAGTACAGGTATGTTTACTTTCACATTCTGCTTTCGATTGGTAAATACAATTTGGAACTATTTTTGATCATATAAATGAGTTATTTGACCAATTATCCGTCACATTTGGTCCTTGAATGATGGTTCTGACAAATCGCGAGGCAATGAATGCAAAAAGGTTCTCATAGCCTCAATGATATCAGCATCCGTTTGTTCACAGACTGTCAGCTGACATTCACCTATACATGCAACGTGTCTTCATTTATAACCACCGTACGCAATACGTGTACCCTGACAAAATATGACCTCATTCACTGGTCGCTGGAGTAGGGTGCTAAATTGGGGACTATTTCCAAGGCTTTGTGTGAACTTCACTTCACACCCTAAAGTTGCCTTCCAATTTGGATGGAATGGAAAATAAGCTAAACCTACTCTAGTTCTGCAGGCTTCTTTGTTCCATATGGTGGACTACGCAGTACTTGGAAACAACAAAACCTTGAACTGAAATTGGTTTTTAGTGTTAAATGGAGGTTGAATACCTGAATGATTGCCGGTTGATTGTCTCAAAGTTAGTCTTCGAATGAGCAAAAACTAGTATTATTCACTTTTAGAAAAGCTAACGTTTTTCTCATGAGAACTTGGAAGACGAATTGACTTTCAAAAACAGTGGCGAAAAATGAAAGTTAACCATTTTTTGCTTGCTCTTCATCAGTTCCCGTCAAGTAAAGCAAGAAACATTTCAGGTGTGCGACTTGTTGACGTTTCACGAGGCATAAGGTGAACGCGTAATTATACACTACTGCGAACGGACCGTTCGCTCGGTATTGGTTTTAGGACACAAACTAATGACGGTGAACTACTAAAGGTGCACGAACACAGGTACATTTCGGATAATGATTATGTGACTCCCTCGGCAATTAAGTAAACGTTCTTATAATATTTAGAGGTTCTTGCTGACAGGAAACACTGGACAACCAAGGCATAAATGCTTTTCACCAACATACAAGATAAAAGTGAATTTGTTGGATATCTGGATGAAATGTTCAGATTGGTGCAATCAACTGAATAAACAGAGCGACGAATAAGTTGAACCGGAATTGTACCACCATCATCATCAAGTTGTCTTTTCTTGATGCTTGTATCAAAGTGTCTTACCAGTCTTCTAAATGAGTAGTGAATCAGAGTATCACATTTGTCTCTCAGTATACCTTTCTAACCACCCACAAAGGTTTTAAGGAAAAGGAATGATGAGATCATTTGAAGTGTTAACTGCAGCAGTGGCGAGAACAGAATTTGTAATGCTCATAAGACAATACAATCAGGCTCCTATCAGGCTTCTTCTTTATTAGTTTACTGGGCCACGCTGTAAAAATTCTTATATTTGGATGGAATATTTTGAATGTTTCCTAAAAGCAAGTTGAATAATATACACATTTTTTCTGTCTTCTGAGCCTTTGTTTAACCACGAAACCGATTTTTTTTCTCGGCTCGATCATTCGCGCGCACGCTGTCGGATCAAAGACGGAGATTTTTTCTGAGTTAAGCAGTTCCGGTCAAAATGAGAGCTCAGATAGGACAAACGATCACGTTTTCGATTGCTACTGCTCTTATCATGCACACCTGGCTCAATCAAAAGCAATTTTGTTCACTTCTGAGAGCAGTGAGACGAGTTCCTATTCGGATGCTCCTATTCCTTGGTATAAACGTACACTGTGCCCATGCTTTTGGAAAGACAAATATGAACCACAAATCCATGATTTTCATCATCCGTGCGCTGGTACTGAACGTGGATTTGATTCCAACCAAGCCAGACGATCGATATCAAATTTACTTCGGCAAAGAAAATGTGACGTATGCACGAATCTCCGACAGGCATTCGCTGGATTCAGTGAGGCTTGTGTCATATTTCATAAAAGAAGTCAGTTTTCCGGAGCAAGCGCATCACAGAACGCAACAAATCTTGGGGTGACTTATCGCGGAGTGCTCCGCAAAACATCCTCAATAGTGAGTAGCAAACGATCGTTTAATCTCGCCAAACAAGCCGCTCGTAATAGTCTCGCACATTTTGGAAATTCACGCAGTTTGGAATCACACAACCGTCGGCATGCACGCAAGGCTTTGCGCACAATCAGTTTTATTCTGGGTGCATTTATTATCTGTTGGACACCTTATCACGTCATCATGATGATCAAAGGATTTTGTGATGATTTAGAAACACATACAAGTTGTGTCAATATGCATCTGTACAATCTGTCCTACTGGTTGTGTTATATGAATTCCCCGATCAATCCGTTTTGTTATGCACTCTCGAACGCTTCTTTTCGGCGAACATTCTTCCGGATATTACGATGTGATTTTCAACGTAAATAACGAATTGTCCGTACCGTGACACAAGTTAGTGCTTTTTTTTAATGTCTTCAGATTTTTTAGTTGATATCCGTTTGTGGTTGTCCGTAGTCGACCTACAAATACTGTTGAAGATACGCAAACAATCATTTGGAGATGAATCAAAATGACCACATTGTCAGTTCATTTCCCATCCCATTTCGAGAACAAATGAAACGTTTTCTTTTTCCAAACAGTGAAGGGATAATGTAATAAGAAAGCCCATAGTGTAACCTGATCTCTGTTTTTTATCCTCAAACGTTATTTATTGCATTTTTGCCTGGGTTAATATTATTACAAAACCGATTTCACGAGAAACATTTCCTGTTTGTTACAATAATTCAAGGATAGTTGAATTATCATTAGGGTTAATGGTTTTTTGGTTTGTTGAGTTGAAACACTGTAATACCGTTTTTATCATCAAATGCGTGAAGTGAAAGAAAACAGTACTAATGAGAAGGTTCACAAACGGTTTCATGGAATTATTTGTTAGAACGCATTATTTATTTATGTATATGTAGGAGCATTACTACTGCAGTTAACCAGTCCATCAGTGAGTTCATATCAAAGCAGGTTAGCGAAGTAGCTCATTTTTAGTTATTCATGTTGATACCAGTGCACAACGATAAAAACGACTCCAAGCCATTCTTGCTTCTCCGACTGAACGACAGGGCGTCAGATTCCGTCTTCTCTTTCTGTATGTATTCAATCACTTGGTCCCGTGAAACCAAGTACAATAATTGTTTTATCTAGCACTTATCCGACTGTTTGCGCGCAAATCACAAGTTTTGCCTGAACAAGGAAGTAATGAATACAATTACGAGTGGTGTTTGTTTACGTCTCGTAAAGTCATATCATTCGGTGGAGGAAATAAGTGCTTTTCGCACCACTGGTGACGTCAGGGCTAAGAATCAAGACTAGGTACAGCCAAACCCGTGAGTACTCGTTTCCCCAACACTCCGTATGCGTGGTAAAAACAATTCTCACAAGCACTCCAATTCTCTTGACCCACACCTAGTTCCCAAATGGCTTTACAACCATTTAAACGTTGTAATCAATTGGACAGTCACGTGCACAGAGAGATCCGAATTTTCAATAACCTCTATTGTTTTCTAAGTCATATGCAAGGGTGTATATTCGTATGAGAATGAATAGTCAAAAACGAAGCCATTTTTCTCAGCTTTTTATGGTTTCATTCGAAAAATCCTAAGAATCAAGGATATTTTGATAAACTAGCTTAAGAGACTTCAATAAAAACAACGACTTTATAAAATATTGAACGACTGAAACAAATAACCATGGTAAACACTAAGTAAAGCATAAATTAAAGTTCGAGTGACACTTGCTTTACAAAGGCGTATCGTATTACAAAAGTACAGTATTTTTCAAACACCCCAAAAATGACAGATTTTTTGACGTAGCTGCAGTTTAGCAATTGATTGAGAGCTCCTGTACTTTGGCAATCACTTGCTTGTGTGGTGTGAGCTTGTAAGGTGGTAGTTCCGTCACGGCTTGTGACTTGTCAAAGAGAAATCCCGAGACTTGAGGGCGGCAGCTGTATAACCGTGTTTTGTTGGTAATAATTATTCTCTACTCCCCAGCTGCACATCGTATGTCTTCTAAAAATCGCCAAAATACTTGAGAGAATACCGATAACGTAACGCGTTCCAATGCATTCAAAGGTCTATAAGAATGCCAGTTTTAAACACTGACACGCGAAAGTTTTCCTTTCTTCAGTAGCTAGCTGATGCAATTCTCCGAACCCACGCGGAATTACCACCATAATGTATCATGGGCTTCTATGTATGTAATTTAAAATAGTCGTACTTGTTTAGGCATGAACTACTTTGATGAAAATATTGAGTAGAAACCACTTGAAAGACAAAATGATGTATTGAGGCTTTGTAAAAGGCTGATCAATTTGACTGTTCAACGTTCTTTTTTAAGGATAATTGGTTGTTTATTGTAGTGTAAAACTTTCAACACGCCAAATACTTGATTAGAATGGGCGCTTTAAGATACAATTTGACTGCATGTATTGAAATCAAACAACACCACAGGTGGTCCACCTTTATTGACTCCGTTGTTGATGGAAGATATCGAAAGTGTGAATCAAAAGTATTCTCCATGCTCGTGCATAATATGTATAGTACGCTATTACTGCCGTGGTCTGCACTACAATATTCTCGATGCTGAGGCAGTTTGGATCATATATTCTGTCTAACAATCTAACCTAGTGAATACCTCGGAAAGCACCACAATAATTGTCATTTCAAAGCGTTGAACAGTTATTAAGTTGTTTAAATTAGGAACGTTTGGAAACCTGACATTAATACCGAAGCACAGTTTCTTCTTTCAAAGAAGCATATAAAAGTGCCTCCTCGATCGTATTTCGCAACAGCTTAGCATATTTAATTATTGACTCGACTGTAATAAAACATCAGCCCCAAATCTCCATTCCCACAAATGCACCGTACAAACAAAATAATAGAGAGTTAACTTGATATTTGATGATTCAACAATTTAACCCATTTGCGGGTGTGTTGTGTATCTTGAATTTACTGAGTACTTTCTTCGCATTCTCCATACTCTAGTGATTGCATGACCTAATTGGCTGCTTTATTGATTAGATACAGGTGGCACGTCCTCAAACTTTATGCAGGTCTTGACTGACTGCCTGTCGCCAAAAACGACCTGATGGCTAGTGGCAGACTCAATTATTCAGATTTGCAGTGTTTCGAATTTCGGATGAGATCAACATATCGTTCCAACGTTTATGGCTTGTTACTGGGGCTTGATTATTTTATCCTCGAAATTACCACAATGGTGAAACTTTCGGTGCTTTTGCACTCAGATTAACATAAACAGTCACATACCGCACTGTACTACTCACAGCAAAAGTTCAAACTTAGGACCATAAATCTTCGTAAGGAAAATCATTCTTGTCAACCGACAAAATAGCTTTGAAAGAATCAGCCTGTGAATTTTAAAGTAGACACCTTAAGATCCAAAGGAAATTGCAGCCATAAAGGTTACATAGTTTACCAAAATACAAATATTTTTGAAAATCCCAGCAAGTAGCCCCATGAGATGTGGAAAAAAAAAGTAGAGCAATAGTAAAGGGAAATGTGCTGAGCATATATTTTTCTTTGCTCTTCGTTCATTGTCCTCAAAAACTAAGGAAATGTCGAAGGTGGGAATTTCAGTCACATATTACCAATTGGTAGTGCACGGTTATTTTTTACGGATTTCCTACGTATTAGAAAATAATATGGCAACAAGTGTCCCTCAACTATTTCCATGAACAGATCAACAGGAATGAGCGAATTGTTAATGAAAGACATTTTGCCTGTCAAAAGCTCCACTTCCGCTCATCCTACTATGGATCATCTGTGCTGCTTGAATGAGGCATTTTACCTTGTGAAAAATCTCCCGAAATCCATACTTAGTTGGCGTTCACTTGTTCATCTAAACTGATGATGGTTAGAGTGAGTAAAAAATGTCTATTTGGCTACTGATTGCGAAAAGTGTGAAGCAGGAACAGAATGAGTTCAGAGAACAGCAGCGCCCATTATTAAGTTTAAAAGTGGGTTCCGCGGAATAGACCGGTCCGTGGAAAGGAAGGCAATTTGGATAGAAAACCATGAAGTAATTTACTTTCTTCAAGAAAATAACCAGCTCAAGGGGAATTTCCTTACGGGCTTTTTCCATTAGGAACTCTGAAGATGAACGGCAAACATTGTGCGACACACTTGTTATAGGCAATTCGGAGCATGGACAGATCGGATGATTAAACCGATTTTCAAAGCCTAAACCGAGTACATCTTGGGTTTTGCAGAGAAGCTCCGTTGCTCATCGAATCAAGGGGACAGAAAATGAACGATTACATGTCGAAATATCAAAAAATCAGACTCGTACTTGCATCCGGTTTGTTAAGATTCGGGACAGATGAGAAAAGTAGAGCTTTATAGACTTTAATGCGAGAGGCTGTGGAGCGAAAAGAGAAACGTGCAGAGGAGACCGTGTTACACAACTGTGTAAGGGGTGAATGTGGTATGGAAAGATTTCACACGCGGTCAGGGGTATTTCACACAATTTGGCAGATATTGTACGAAAGATACCCGACAGATAATAAATAGACCTCGCAGAAGAATTTTAAAATCCTCTTCAGTAGACCATCAAATGTAACGGATGAACGTTGAATTAAAACAGGGAATAGTGCCTTGCTTACCATTCTAATGTCTACGCTTTCGGATTTGTTTACATCGCCGCGGTAGTTTCTATGCAAAGTTTGAAATGTGAGATGACCACGTCAAATTTGTACTGCTGGCGGTTCTTAAGTAAATGACAGAACCTGATGTAGCTGATGATTCTGTAGAATTGACAGACGGACCTCAAGGGTGAGCCAATAGAGCACAAGCGAATATCAATTCAAAGCATTTGGACAAATTTAAGCCTATACCGGGTCCAAAATGGAAATCAATCATAAGAAACAGATTACTGGAGAGGTTACTGAAGTCCTGGGTTACCAAAACTGCTTGACAGTGAGTCATCTCATCAGAGTACCTAAATAAATGCACCGGAGAATTTTGTGAGACATAACTAATGTAGATAGAAAATAAATAGGGAATATGACAGCTCATTGGAGCACTGCAGAGTTACTCACCAGAGGCAAATATGTTTCAAAACCTAGTCGTGTGCATTGAGTTCTCTTGACAGAATTATCAGAAAACCATGCCAATAACGGCGTGGAACAGCCGAAAGCTTCCGAGTCACGACAGAAGAACGACCGCAGAATAGAGTAAGTGGGCATAATAAGTCTACAAAAACCGCATCATATAGACTTCGTCGGTCTGCCTAAGGATTTGGTTACACGACGGACTAAGTTAGAAGTAGCATCCTCAGCGGATCCGTTCGGCTTATAGGGGAACTGTGAGGGATCATCAGAATAATTATTAGAAGATTTCAGATGTTCAAAAATGGCCCATCCTGTAGACCTAAGACCAGATGAAGTTAAAGCACTGAGAAGAAAGCATTTAGCTATAGCACTAATTTTACAAGGTTTGGGTATAGGAACATTAGTGATGGGTCTCCAATTGTTAGGACTAAAATACGAGCACAATGATCTGTTTGAAATATAACGAAGCCAATTGGTAAGATCAACAGTAGTATGTCTCGGAAGTTATGACCGTGGGCCATCAGGACCAATATCCAAGTTTATTTCTGAGGTTTTAGAGAGCATAAAAGCTTCAACTGCAGAGAACGAGTTTTATCCACACCAACTCCTGGAATGAAGGAAACCGGAAAGTCCTTTGATGAATGAATGAATACATTGTTGATATTGTCAGCAGCAAATTTCACTATTTTACCCCCTTAACATGAAAAAGCCAAAGGCATTATCGTAGTCGCTTAGAGTTACAGCTCCGTGGGAGTTACAAAGCATAAATAGCGTCAGTATATTTAATTTCTTTTTTTACCAAAAGAAAAACACGTCTTACCTTCGAATTATCCCTGGATTTGTAGAAATACCCCTTCAGATTTCTTAAGGTTTTGAAAGTCGGAGAACTGACTCAACAGTGACAGAGTATAACGGTTTCTAGGAGGCAGCATATATCCAATGTTATTTAGGTCATCTCTACAAAAAGTTTCAAACTGCTGCTTAGTAAAGATTTTGGGGAAAACTAGGAAGATACATTGAGAAAGGACTTTCTTGGAGCAGGAATGTTTTCACGTGGAAATTATGGAGACGGTTTTTGATTTGGCTGGTTAGCTTGAAAGGGTGGAATGCATACCGGGAGTATATCTCAAGCCTTAACAGAAGCAGATGATAGTCATTGGTTGAGACAGGTGCACACAATTTCAGAAAAAATAATTCTGGATGATTTGTGATAATTCTGTCAAATCATAAGTAGGATAATTTTCATAGAAATAGTTATATTGTTCGAATTAAATTCCCAAAAATTCATGCTTATCATTTTACCTGATAAAATCTATGAACAACGTTCCTCCAAACTCCAATCAGTTAAAACAATGACGTGGATTATATTGTCAGTAGCAGTCCACCCAGATTACTGGACAAGTAAATCTGATATAACGGACGATTAGATGGTCACACGCAGGAGCGGGAAATGTTCTAGCCTGTTAATTTTTTAGAGGTTCTGTACTGAGAAAATGGAGAACTTCATGAATGAGATTTTCCATGTAAAGGTTTAGCATGACATGGTACAACTTGATTTATGTTTGATGTGCTTTGTATTTTTGTGAGCATGCTGTTTAGTTGTCCATTGATCTCCAGTGTAAAAGCCTGACCAAAGATCAGTGTAAATGCGGCTTTGATTGATAGCTTTTCGCATGAGAGTTTTCCAATGAAAAGTTAGCACATTCATCGCTTTTGCAGATGATAGTGTATGGCAGTCACATTGTATTTAAAGTTGAAAATGAAATTTGTGTGTGATAATAAAGATTATTTTAATACAATGTTATTTGGTCATTGGGCAGTTAGTATACAACTTACAGTGCACACAATAATATTAACTACTTCAACCCCATATAGAATAAGGACTCTGGAAGACAGTTTTCATGCACGGAAGGGACCTGTCCAAAGTAAACTATAAGGGTTTTTAAAGTATTTAAATTGTTAGATACGTATGAGAGTTACAAATTTGAAAATACTGGGTGCAAAAACAAAGGGTAAAACCTGGGAAGAAGTATCAAGACTATGTTGCAAAAGTAGTAATCAAGCATGTCTCATGCTTGGAATTTTCATTCTGACTAAAAAAACCTCATCAAAGCTAGTCAGTTCGGAGGGCCCGTTTGTGAATAACAGGAGCTAGAAAACTTCTTATTTCAAAGAAGAAGACTTAAAAGACCGTCTTTTTTCCGGAATTATCGATACCATCCTATCATTTTGCCATACATCACTCCCACCCACTCTTTGACATTCTTGTAATGTCAGTAAATCTCAATCGATCTCCTTCATTATGTTGAATAAGTTTACAACACCAGCGAGAGATAAAAGACGATCACGTCAGTGACTGGAACTCTTTACAGCAATTAGTGAACCTCTTACACCCTTACGGTAATTTTGGCACATTTTTACTTGACGATGTCCCAAGGACAATTTCCGAGTTATTTTCCTCTAGTTTCACTTGCAAGTCAAGAGTTTTTCACAATTTTTGCAGCAAATGTCTTCATAATGCTTTTATCCCGGAGGTACCCGCTCAGATTTAGAAGTGGTTCTTCACAGTTCAATGAGGAGTACAATAATACTGTTGCACTCAACTAATGCAGCTTTATTGACCACCGCATTCTGAACGAGACGCGTAAGGCTTATTAGGTGAGCTGTTTACTAAAAGCACAAAAATTTATATTTATTGTGCATCCAAATTTTTAGGAAATTATTCTCAGCTGACGACCATCCATTTTGTATTGCAAGTATTCCAGGACAAGAAGCTTATTACACGCGAGGATTAGGCTGTCAGCTTGGTCAGAAATGTACAATTCTTTGACGGTAACAAATTACTGGTTCGCATAATTGGGCGATTGAAAAGCCAGTTCATTGCCCAGAAATAGCCTCAGACCTCGATTAAGATGCATTCACTAGAAGAATAGTAATAACCCATATAGCATGACCTATTTCTTTCGGAGTATATATTGTGAGCGACTTCTCGTGAAATGAGAGGAGATGGTTCCACCAATCTATTCGAACATACCGCAGGTTTCACTGCAAAGAAAGATGACCCCGTATTACGCATATTACTTCACTGATTTTGCAGATTGCGCACTTGTTGCGCAGGAGCCGGTATGTATTGCATTTACCCAAGTTCATTTTGAAGAGACTTTTTAGAGTTTCCCTTTCTAACCATTCATGTTAGATTTTTCACCCATTATTGCAGTCTTAGCAGATTTCTGTTGCTCGAGAACATTTTATTTTTGTCTGAAAATGTACAAATTCATTGACCGTTTTCGACTGTCTTTTGTATTGTATTTTCAAAGCCTATTTCTCAGGTCGTCATATGAGAGACAATAATTATAAATAAAAAGTCTACATTTCTTCGTTTTTGCTACAGTTAGTGTAACAGTACGCACTCCCTGCGCATCCATCATCTAATGGGCTATATGTGAGAATAAACTAGAGAAGCACTTTTGATATTGAGATGCGAGATATCACATAAAAAAGGAAATAGGTACGAAAGAGTAGCTGCCGGAGTAATCGATTACTTAAAAAGAAATCAGACAGGAGAGATGGAGTATGGACAGGGATTTGTTGAGAACTTGTATCTGTAAAATAATATGAGACTGCATATCATGTTTTTGCAGTCGTACACAAGTTGAAGTTATTGGCATAATTACAGAACTACAAACTGCTGGTCCGAAAAAGAGTCAGAGAAGGAGCCATAATCACTAGCCCAGCTATTCAATTGTCCTGATGACGAACACGTCAATCTATTGGGTGCCTTTTTTACGCTATCCAAACTGATGTTTTCACAAATGAAATAACTGAGCGGTGTGAGGGAGAAATAACTTGCCACCGTTGGTGGGAGGCCTGATGTGATTTCTATAGTGTGGACAATATATCACCAAAAATTATTTGTTAGCATGCCCGTTATAGGTTGATCTCAGCGTCATTACCACGAGGTTGACAATATATATGTACAGAAATAGACAATGAATTGAGCATAATGCAAAAACAGCACAACAACAATAAAATGAGTGGTAGGTGAGAATAAAACAGAATATGAGAAGCCATTATTAGAATAAATAGATGCTATTAGATTGTGTTGGCTTGTTCACTTTAGGCATTTTGATGTTTTTTTGTAACCTTACTTATCCGCATGACAGTTTTGTGTGACTCCGAGACGCGGAAGATGAACAGAAGTTCAACAGTACAATATTTATGCAACTGACTTCTATTCTGGGTCATAAACCCCAAAGTCTCTAACCAACGACATTCCTCATTTCGTGGGACCAACCAGGAATCTGGGAAGCACCAACCGAAGACGGTTCAAATACTGACAGCTTCATACCTTTTAGCCAAGTCCGGGGCTGACCACTGCTTTGCTTCTCCCAGCATTGTCCTTCACTTACAATTAGAGACAGAAAGGCAGACGTCGGGTAGGCATACGCAAAGTGCGTCCAAGCTATCGGAGACAGTGTGAAGCGATCACTTCAGTCAGAGAATGGTTACCTCTACCTAACACAGGATGAAAATCACTATTGCTCACTTGATGTCACCGTCAGATGACAGCGATGCTTTGGAGACATCAGTGGTTGAACATAGAAAGCCGCTGAGCTTCCTTAAGAAGGAGTGGTTATTTTTCGCAAAGGTTAAGCCAACCACTATCTATTGTGGCTTTGTGCTTACTTCCGTTAGAGGAGGGCCTGATTTCACCGCTGCTACACGGGCTTTGCAGGTTGACGGAAGCTCTGGGTTATCGTGAACTGAACACTGATTCAACTTGACCTCAGCCTGTAATTAAGCTCCAGAAGTACCTCATGTTACTGGCTAAGGGTAAATGATCACCAAAGCCGGCCAGTGGTGGAACAGACCCGGGCCACTCAAGCTGAACTACTGTGCACTTTGAAGGTGGATATTACCCTACTGGGATAAATCGGTCATCAAGCATTGCAGTGCTTTCTGAGTTTCCTGTGCATTGTCACTCAGCGTGGAGATGTCACCGGCTTATTTCAAGTCGAAAAATCCGTTTCCTGGGTGGATTTAGACTCCAAAACTTGAAAGACAAGACGAAATATTTTGCAGAAAATCTTCCATTCTAAAATAGAAAAGCAACTGAGATGAAGGCAATTCTTGGCTTCTCCGCACGAGATGACAGAGGTCGGCCAAAGCTGGTTCGGGGCCCCAACCGGCTATGAGTAATGACGAAGCAACTCTTTGAAGACCCGCACATAAGTCTCTTGTACGTTACGTATGGCAGACTAAGCACCTAGGACAAGGTTGTATAACTTCTTTGGTCCGAATATCTCGATGTTACCGGTGGTGTAACTCAAATGTTCGTTTAAAGTCTTGTAATTGCGGGCTTTCTGTGGGAGTATAAATGGTGTCACAAAAATGGGCACTTTGACTTCATCTCTGTTGAGAAGTTGGCGGAACATTTGTTTTCGAACTACCACAGAAAAAAAATCTGGCAGAAACCCTTGGGCGTTATTTTACTACTACTGGCTACCACTCCAACACACAGAACTTTGCTTCAGTTCAGCATCAGCTATCAAAAACTTTAACATAAAGACAGTTTTTTAGTGAGTAGCCCCTTCTCCCTTACAAATACTATTTAGCAATAATTAATGCTCTTTGCCGTTAATGCTTGGATTATTTTGGCAAATAAATTAATTTACTCGACTGAACCCTGACCAGAATTTGCAAGTTAACGTGAAAACAGAAACTGTAAATGCACCAAATTTACTTCACTTGTTCCGGTAACTAGCAAGTCACTTGGGGGACACATCCAGACAATAAATATGCTTCTCTTTGTCAAACTGACCTAACAGAAGCAAAGAACGTTCAGTTTATTTCTATTAGCAACAATCAAAACTTTATTTTAAAGCATTGGTCAGCTTAGCCAGGTCTGAAATATGAAAAATGTAGCAGATGAGATCTTCCCAAGATTTTGGCTACGAATTTTGTGTGGCTTCCGTGAAACTCAAAGTTTTGCGCTGATTTGGTAAAGGGCTGTTCATCGCCTGTTGATTACAGCTGCATTTACAATCGTGCCAGTTGTACGACTTTAACTCAAGCCGCGAATTTTGTTGCGTAATCAGTGAACAGTTCGTACTGTGATAAAAATATCTGCAAACCGAATATAGTAGTAGATATGGAACTTAGTTGACCAAACTCGGATACCGCCGCCACCACTAATCATTCATTCTCCACAGCGACGCAAAGCAGATTTTCGAAAATTGTCTGCTGTCCTCTAAGTTTATTTCGCTTAGTAGAACGATTGTCAGGTTGAAAAATTTCTAAGTATTAGTCAGTCCACTGCTTCGTTTCAATGAAGATTATAGATCTGGCTCTGTCGCTGAGGATTCACTGAGTTTCTTACAAGAAACCCATGTATGAACAAGAGTGTGATTTTCAGTAACAACTTTATCTGAACTGACGGTAGGTAAATAGCCTCTCGCATGCCACAAATAACCCTTTCTAAAGTGGGATTACAATCCGCCTATCTACTGAACCTAAAATGGACTTGTATACAAAACATCTAATGAAAAATGAATGTCAATCCGTACCTGAAGATTTCCTTCCTGCACCGGTTAGATCCTCTACATGAATTAGGCACAAATAATCCACCCAAATGGAACTGGATTTTGGGAAACTTGTTCAGTAAATCCTATTGATAAGCATACTCTTACAGTAGGGAATAACTTTATTAAAATTCCAATAAAAAGCAGCATCTTCACAGATATTCAAGTTACAGCAATTTGCCTGAAGAACATCACTCATGGTAGTTGACATTCTTATACGACAAACAATACTGTTATCATTTGGCTGTATCACAGATTTATACAGAACATTCCTTAAGGATGAACATTCAGCAATATACTGTTCTGACAGTTCTAGTAAAAAGATTATTTTCAGTCAAAGTTATCCGGATAAGCGTACCCTTAAACCCAGTATTCAGGGTTTGTTGCGGTTGCTGGAGAGTTGATCTGTCACTGTGACAGCCACAGTGTGATTTTCAGTAACAACTTTATCTGAACTGACGGTAGGTAAATAGCCTCTCGCATGCCACAAATAACCCTTTCTAAAGTGGGATTACAATCCGCCTATCTACTGAACCTAAAATGGACTTGTATACAAAACATCTAATGAAAAATAAATGTCAATCCGTACCTGAAGATTTCCTTCCTGCACCGGTTAGATCCTCTACATGAATTAGGCACAAATAATCCACCCAAATGGAACTGGATTTTGGGAAACTTGTTCAGTAAATCCTATTGATAAGCATACTCTTACAGTAGGGAATAACTTTATTAAAATTCCAATAAAAAGCAGCATCTTCACAGATATTCAAGTTACAGCAATTTGCCTGAAGAACATCACTCATGGTAGTTGACATTCTTATACGACAAACAATACTGTTATCATTTGGCTGTATCACAGATTTATACAGAACATTCCTTAAGGATGAACATTCAGCAATATACTGTTCTGACAGTTCTAGTAAAAAGATTATTTTCAGTCAAAGTTATCCGGATAAGCATACCCTTAAACCCAGTATTCAGGGTTTGTTGCGGTTGCTGGAGAGTTGATCTGTCACTGTGACAGCCACAGTGTGATTTTCAGTAACAACTTTATCTGAACTGACGGTAGGTAAATAGCCTCTCGCATGCCACAAATAACCCTTTCTAAAGTGGGATTACAATCCGCCTATCTACTGAACCTAAAATGGACTTGTATACAAAACATCTAATGAAAAATGAATGTCAATCCGTACCTGAAGATTTCCTTCCTGCACCGGTTAGATCCTCTACATGAATTAGGCACAAATAATCCACCCAAATGGAACTGGATTTTGGGAAACTTGTTCAGTAAATCCTATTGATAAGCATACTCTTACAGTAGGGAATAACTTTATTAAAATTCCAATAAAAAGCAGCATCTTCACAGATATTCAAGTTACAGCAATTTGCCTGAAGAACATCACTCATGGTAGTTGACATTCTTATACGACAAACAATACTGTTATCATTTGGCTGTATCACAGATTTATACAGAACATTCCTTAAGGATGAACATTCAGCAATATACTGTTCTGACAGTTCTAGTAAAAAGATTATTTTCAGTCAAAGTTATCCGGATAAGCATACCCTTAAACCCAGTATTCAGGGTTTGTTGCGGTTGCTGGAGAGTTGATCTGTCACTGTGACAGCCACTGGACCTAATGAATGCTACCCGTCATATTCCCTTCGGCAGCTCGAATTGGCCAACATCAAGGTGTCGTTTCTTTATGAACTGAAATATGAAGGGAGTGAGCACGATAGTAGCACAATGGTTTTATGGTTGTCAATAAAACGATACTTCATGTTCCGTCATAAACACGGACATTTTTTCTCGTGTATATGGATCTCTACCGATCAGAATCGAACGCGATTAGAGTAGCAAAATGAAGCAAGTTGAAATCATATCAAACAGCACATTGGGTAAATGATCTGAACTGAAAGGAATTGGGATTCTTTCGCAAGTTATCAAAAACACTGCTCAAGTCGTCCAAATCTCAAAGCTCACTTATATACGTAGTTCTAATTCTATTTCAACGAAGAGCATGGAAATAGCTTTTTGTATTTTTTTAATACACTTCATCTACTGTCATAAAGGCGTTTCATGAACAAGGTAATAACAAGAGCCAAGTCCAAACACCACCGGATCCCTTCAATACCAACACAAGTGACATCATTTTTGTCTTTAAATGCACGAGGCAATTTGACCCTAATATGTCAATTTTAAGTAACCCTGGCCCTAAAACTGATATTTATGGACGAACGTGATATTAAATTTGAACATGAACCATCCTCCATTCATAATGTGAGTTCTTCGGCTCTCCTCAATTCTCCACCTCACCTCACATTTCACTAACCCTGGGACTTTCTCTCTATATTCGAATGAATAGTTGAACTTTCTACATCACCACAGCACAATGATAATAATGGTGAAATCCAATCAATCCAAATTTTGATATTCAGGATTGAATATGGTTATTTCGTCGTATGAATAGCAAATGGGTCATAATGTGTTATTCCATCCCATATAAATGTGATTGACAGATCATCAGGAATCTCCGTCTGATTCAGCACAGGAGGCTGTCAGCGTTAGATGTTACCCATGCTTCAGAACCTGAGTATTTTTCGACAGCTTCACTGCAGGTAATGTGTTATCTTATTTCCCAAAAGCAGTATATTTTGCGTCTAATCAATGAAAAGATGAAGATACGTAAGTATAATGACCAACTAAAAGACTAACAGGATATCTAGGACAAAAAATGATTTGTTCGCGTCGGGTGAGAGATATATTTGTCTGAATTAGGTCGAGATTTTATTGGGTAATTTTTACACTAGATAATTATGTGTCTAGAGTATTTCCGGAAAGTGATCGTTAGAAAGCCTGTGTTCTCAGCTATCTGCTTCTATCGTGAGGGAAAATGTGAACTACGACAGAAAACACTCGTCAGTGGAAGTTATCAGCCATCTTATGCTCACCCATATGATCCTCAGATTAGCGGCTTTGATTGGAGTTGTATTTTTGGTATACTACCTGTTATCAAATAAGCATTGCAAAAAAGGTACGAAACGTATGCAGGTTTTATCCTTTTTGTCAGGCAGACAAATGTGTCAAGGAAATACAACATATTTCTAACGGTAACTGTGCTGTCCAACCCAGCTGAACTTAGGCTTGAATCATCACACCTTTTCTTTGCCCCAATTCCGTTGTCCCCAACTGAAAGTTGGACCGCAAATGGGAGTTTGTCAGACTCATTGCACTACCACAAGTCAAAAATAATCACACTGTATAGTGTCTGATATGCATGTTTCAAAAATAAAGGATCAGCATGAACAAATTTCTGTTATATCGGTTGTTCACATTTTATAGTTTTTTACTTTCCTTTATTAAAGAGACAGTTAAGATTTGACTGCAATATCAGTCATCAAAAGGTTTGGATTGCTTGCCCCTTAGACTGAAAGGAATTTTTCTTAATAATTGTTGATTTTGGTTCCGACTGCATTTTTCGGCGGTTTTATGTTCAACTATGACCTCCGTAAACTTTTAAACTCGTATCTGAATGTATCCAACTTGCTAAAATCGACTTATATTTGCTGAAACTTGCTGGGTGATTTACGCCAATAAAATTAAATGAACGTAGCCTACAGTGATGAGGATCACGGTAATGTTATCGTCTATGACGGGTACTTGAACCGGGCTTCGACAACCCGTTAATCTTTACAAACAGATGATCGTGTAGATAAGTGTTTCTGAGTTAATCTGAGAGGTGCAACGTGTAGATTTTTTGGTCAACTGAGAGCTCCCTAGGACACTGAATAAGTGGGTGCATGTAGCAGTATGTCCAATAAATCCCGACTAAGTCAGACATATTTGCTCTCACTTAGAAAATTATCGGCACAATAAAAATTCGTGATTTTACTGTTCTGTACAGAATCCACTGCTATTACAGTATACATATAGATTTACTCCGTCATTAATAGACAAACGAACTAAATTCCAATAATTTTGACGGAAAATATTAAGTGACAAAAAGAAACAAAGAACCTACATCATATTGTTATCTACTGAGTGCCTTATTAAGGTATCATGTTCTTCAGGGACCTGCATCACGTGAACTGAGTGAACTAACTGTACAAATGACACATGACGTAAAGGACTCGGTAAAAGATTCTGGTTTCCAAAGGGCTAAATAAGAAAACCCTATCATCGTTCTCATGAGTACCTAGAAATGGAGAAAAATCCACAAGCCTGAATGTGCTAGATATATTCTGGAGTTTTGGAACAATAAATCGGTGATCATTTACGAAACATTTTCAGATTCTTATCAAAAAGGTTTAATTTAAAAAATGCTTTTCATGATGCAAATCTTAGCCAGCCTGCTCAATTTTGAATTTTTCTGTAAACTATTCTCATTTCTTCAACGGCACCGGTATCACTGAAAATACAGTATAAGCAAGCGTCTGATGTCTCATTTAATAGGATCTTGTCAGTTGAGGTGATGTGTAGGTCAAACTCCAAGTGACCTGAACAAAAAGGCGTAACTAACATGCACTAAACATATTGATCACCGGGCAGAACAAAACAAACTGAAACAATTATATTAGTAAATTACTTACAACTGTATCTAAACTTTCCTCAGTTTTCAAAATATAGATCGTTTTGCTGAAATCTCAAGGGAATGAATTTCGGTTCACCGCAGAGTGTATCCTAGTCTCCTTATAAGGCATACATCCTGTTTCTTGAATAGTCTATTCATAATGTTTAGTTCCATTTGAAGAACAATTTTCTCTTTAACGTGGTAACTCACTACCTTTAAGTTCTCTTCCGCAGCTGTGACAAATTTTTCACCGTTTTTGAACTGGGGATGAACACTTTTTCCTCCAGGTAAGATTACGGACATAGTATTGTATGAGTGAACACAAGGCAGTGCACTACACTGTAATTATTGTTTCCGGGCCCAGTGAGCGTGCTTACATGGATCATTCGCGTAATACGATTCTAATGATAAAGTACGGCGAACACAGTGGGAATATTTTTTGACATTTGCAGTGAATTATTAGGTAAACTTTTGAGCTTGACGGGAGGTAATATATCAAAATGGAACGATCTTCCTTAAACCATGGTGCGGATTATTTACATCGATGAGTTCCCCATCAGTATTTTCTTGGGAATTCAATTCCATAAACATATCTCACATTTTCTTTTGCGTGCAAATTAATGAAACGGATATTTATACACAAACTATTACCGATTTCAGTGTATGCGCAAAGCAGTTGAATGAGTCGCATGTCGTACCAGTTACCTCCACCATGGAACGAATTAGGGACGGATCTCTTGGATTCTGGCTAACAGTTTTTTTGGTGGTGCATCCGCAAGAAATATTAATTTGAGGAAAGAAAGTTTTAAAGCTGACTCGTGCAATTTTATACAACCTACACGTATGGCTTTCGAGTGCTTTATTGTGATTACGTGAATTGTTCATGATAATGCACTTTAAAGCCTGTGCCGAACGATTCACCACTTTAAATATGATCCTTGAGAGCTTGTCGGTACTCGTCAGATTCACTTGACTTTCCTCAAAAGCTCAAAGTGAAATAATAAGATAAGCAGCGTCATTTTGCGTTGACCAATCCTTTGAAATTCATTAGCCATTCCTTTGCATATGACCTTTGGTCAGATTAGATCAAAGTACGGCAATCAAGTTGTTCACGCTGGGAAACCCTTTGTGGGGTTTACATTTGTCTTGATTTGACGCACAAACCACATTACACTCCGCGGATGTTTTCCGACTAATTTTAATTGTAGATGTATCAGATGACCCAAAAGTGTCTAATTTCACATCTTCCTAAGACTGAACTTTATCCTGCAAGTAAGCAATTCCAAAATGTACTTGTTGGTTTCGGTCTCCAAATTCAACTATTCAGTACTGAACCATTCAAAGGTTGCCCCTCTTATTGATTTGAAAACAAACTTAATCCCCGGATATCACAGGCATTTCTCAAACACCGTCAAGGAAAACCATGGGCAGCATCATGATTTTAGACAACTTAAGGTATGAGCTTTAGAAACAGTACCACAAAATGAACTCATTCATTTCAAGTATGGAGAATAAGTCTTAAATCTTTTGTTATTTGATGTCAGTTACTTTTGTTTCTCTTTTATTTCTTCTCAAACGGAAGCATACGGTTTTTTCAGTAAGATAAACTCCTGAATTTGGAATATGTTTACACCGGTAGATTTGTTCATAAGGCACATTAGTGAACTCTGCCAGAAGCAGTCGGGGTAGACGCCTGCAGTTTCGAAAGTTAAACGGCGATAAAAATTTGGCGTCCACGAATACAAAGTAGAATCCAAGCTCCTGTGTAGCCCATTGACTGGCTGGCAGTAAGTATGTAAGCTTTACACATGAGCAACGTACGCGTTTGTTGGTATTCTAGTGAGGTCGGCCATCTTCATTATTTGCATATTTTCAAAATATGGAAACGTTTAACCCTTGAAAATTCAAGCAAAGATATCCATGATTGTTTGCCGTATCTCTCTAATTGCATACTATAGTCACGATAGTCAGGTACGCAGTAAAAAGAACGAATTTTGAAGGAACCTAATTTACGGATATTTGAACAACAAATTACTTTTAAAAGGAAAGGGAGGGCCGGTAATTTTTATCTCAAAAAGCTAGTGAATCTATGTTCAAGTGTTCTCAGAGTCCGTCAGTGTTTACGACTATAGTGGTTGCGGCATGTCCTAGTGTATTCAAACACAAAGATCTCAAAAAAGTGCTTCGTTTCTGTTCTCTGTCGAGAAGGGCGCTGTCGCCTTGATGGGCATCTGAATACATCAGTGTTGAGTGACTTTACATTAGTCTGTCTATAAGTTTCGCAAGTTAAATCAGAACTGTGTCTCCTCGAGCGCGGATCTCACCGTGAAAAGCTGCGCGCGGGAAGATGCAATCCTTGATACCCATGAAGCCGAATTGTCATTTACTATGAGATATCTCTATAGAAGTAAGTGGGCATATACAGGCTAGCAGACCGTTCAAGTTGCTTTCTCAGATCAGGATCCTAATTTTGAATGGTCAAATGTTTAGTGTTATTCAGCTGTCGTTTGATTTTAATTATTTCCCACCATCTCTTAGTCAAATCGAAAAATGTTTGGTGATTGGATTACGGAAATGACCCTTATTCTGGCCATAGAGTTGGCTAAGGTCCAAAATAAATCCGATTAACTACCTTCGACTTGACAGAGAAAAGCAGTAGTCATTCCAGCAGTGGCAATCACTGTTTTGGCTTTTCAGTAGGTGTTTTTGTTGACAGAGTACAGAAGATTTATATATATTTGACTGATATCATTGCTTCAATACAACCCACAGCGTTGGCAGTGTTTAGTCCTTTTATCTCCAATCTAATGAGCCTCGAAGTGCTTACAACCGTACCTTGTATTGCAAGTAAGATTCTCACACTCTTTTTGAAATAACCTCTTGAAAATGATATCCTTTCCATCCGTTTGAAGTTAACAAAATACATATAAACGTTGATAAAACGAGGTCTCTTGATGAGCAACTGATTTTTTGGTTAGTTCATGGGGCCGGTGGATTGCTTTTATGTCCAGGTGTCTTACTTGGTTTTATTATTCATTGTGGTATGTGAAAGTGAAAACCGGACTGGACTTGTCGGACTCGTCCAATAACTGTCAAACCCTCCGATAGGGCTAAAAATGGCAGATCAAGTAACTAAATTTCGAATTTTGAGTCTGGAGGTCAAAAGCCAAGTTACCATGATTAGTAACCTTTATAGGTCAAGGTCGTATACAGCTCAAGCTGCATATATTTACGAATGAATACAGGCAACCTCATCTGCTCAATGATGACGTCGCCACTACTGGAGACGAAATATTTAGGGCCTAAATGCTAAGCCTGGCGATCACTTACCGATACAAATAATCAACCTGAGCTATATAGAACACCAGTATTCAAAACCAATGGAATCTGTCAAACCGAATTTCATAGTTTTATTCACGTTAGTTTGGATAAATATTTCAGTCTGATCTGACAGCAATTGATGTGGTAAATTACTGCGTTTATACTAGCATGACTGAAGGAAAAATACAGAACCTACAATTTCAACAGAGAATGAACATCGCCCGATATAGGCAAGATTTGGTGTTCACTCAGCAAGACTGAAGTAAAGGCATCCATAGCAAGATGAATTTTGTGATCTTTCAAGATTATTTCCAGCCTGTCTGTCCGAAAATATGGTGATTTCTCAACAACTGTGAGAAATCACAGTACACCTTGACCTGCGAGCTACACTTGCCGTTACCGATGGTGATGCGACAAACTACTGTAGATGTATATGGCAGCACGAGTGGTACGTAGAGAGAAGAATTGAATGTGAGGGCTGAAGGCCGCTGTACTACAGTAAATAAACTTTGCTTGCTCTAATTAAACGGTAACGATAACACACGCATTGCTCCTAAGGAGGTACGTAATGTAGACACGTGCTCAAAATTCATAGTGATTGATGTCGGCGACAAAATGAGTACACTTTGACAACATATTTGCCGTTTCGTTCATTTTCAAGCAGAATCGTAATGAAACTTATAGTTGGACGTTTGATGTATCCCGAATTGTGTTACTCGCACCTCAACGGTTACCAGAAGTCCGTTACACTTCCCAACTGCAAACCAAAATACACTAGATGGGGTACAATGGGAAAGTAGTTGCAAAAACAATAAATTTATTTAACGAAATAATGTTCTTCATTATGAAAAGCATCTTTTTTGATAGCACAAATACTGTCAGTGTTTACCTATTCTGACCCATCCGGTTTTTACAGCAGTCATTGTAACTACTTTCCTTCTTCCTAAAAGGAATGAAGAATTGCAAAAAAAATTCCAATTTGATTTTGCACTCGAATGAAAGCCAGAAATGTTTGTGACAAATTTCATCGCAATATTTTGTTAATAAAAATGACTTTTTAACGATATTGTCTAATAATTAGCAATGTGATATCTATAGCTTTTTTTGTCCATTCTTCAAAATACGCATTGCACGACAGACTTGAAAATGTAATGACCATTCCACTCGAAATGGAACCTACTAAAACACTTCGTTTTGATAAAGTTTTGTTTTCTTTGCGTAGAGTGCTGTGTCAAACTGCGAATGATTTGATCTATTTGGTATTATTTGTCCGTCTACTCTCTCGCGAAAACCGTTTATGGCCCATGGTTACAGTTTTGTGAATAACAATTGCGGAAGCATTTCGGATTTTCTGCACTTTCGATTTCAATAATTATTCAATTTTGAGATTCTAGGACTCTGAATTTAGAAGTCTCGGAAACTGTTACCATGGTAACGAAAGTTAAACTGATTTGACCGCCTAAAAATTAACTTGAAACTAAAGTGATAAGTAAAATGTCATAAAATTCTGTTTTCATCATGACTCGAAATGAATAGATGCCTGAACACAAAAATATCACGTAAAAGGTATTTTCCACGCAATTCCCCGCAAGAATAACACGTGAATTGTAATTTTAGAGCTACTCAGTTACATTCTACAATAGCTTAATCGTAGTACGATTATTCTGTTGGGAGAGTATTACTTCAACATTTAACCACTGTTCTAGATATATTGATAAATTTCCGTCCTACATTTTTGTCAAGCGTTATTAGTATTATCTGGTTATCTAGAAATTCCTCCCTCTTTGTTCATCGCGCAACAACAGAAAACCAATTAAACGTGATCCGATTTTCTTCTCAGTTTGGACCTGGGACGGTTGAATGGCTCAAAAAACATAAAGAAAGTGATTAGGGGGAAAAACTGCTTTTTCGTTCACTTTCTGCTCTGGTGTCATGAAATCACGCAATCACAACTATAACGATGTGATCATCAACAATTTTGATGATGTGACTTAGAACTAGATTTTTTGGTTAAAATTATCAAAACTTTTGAATTGTTCACTTTTGTTAAACAGTGTAACATAAGAAGTGGGCCTGTGGGACACATGCAATCACACCACAGATAACATTCATATGAGTTAACCAGTCAGTTTAGTAAAGAATAAAAGCGTGAGAAAATCAAAACATTTGAGGAGAAATAGGCTTTTGTCAGCGTGGTTTAAAGACAGAGGTTGTAGTGCAACAGCCAATTTATCTGACTTTAACCTTCGCCAACCTATTCAGCCTCAGTACAGTCCAGCAGCTATTTTTCACAGACGAACCCTACACTGCCCACTGAAAGTCATAACGTTTCAAACAAAGGCTTCATCATATCGAGGATGCGATTTCCCTGCGTTTTCGTTGAGATTTGTACAAACGTACTTTTGTGTTGCTTGTACACCTGTTGTCGTCATTCAAAACCATCAACGGAAGTACTAAACACTAAGCCATAGGTTGATTTGTCAGAGATATATATATTTTAGGCTATTTGGTTTTCTTTTTGAGGGTTTATAGGGCCTTTCTTTTATTTTCTGCATTAGGAAATCCAAAGCAGTCGAAAGAATTCATCTAATAATGCAATAATACGATGGCACATCGATGTACCTCACATAATGGCGTTGATTTGACCTAATATTCGCCAACTTCACATAGTATGAATTGGAAATATAAAGACTACGATTTTTTTGGATGAATTGGAGTCAATTTTTTCAAACTATCACGAAACCGAGACGATATTGACTGCAGGCAAATTGATCTGTTTTATCGCGTGAGTTAACAACGAATTACACTTCTTAAATTTCCGAATGTTATTAATAGAACAAAAAACCAAATGAAGAATTTGGTAAGATAGGTTTCCAACAGCGTAGTGAGTTACTGGTTGATCAGCATAAGTCAACAATTTTTGCGTCCAATTAGCATATTTCTATGGTGGAAATACTCACATCTTCCTACCCTAAGTTTTTGGGTTCTCGCCTTCCAGACAAATTCATTCTCTATTTCCGACAAGTGCCAACAACAAAGCTAATTAGATTCAAGCCGGAACGGAACACTAATAATAGTAAGTTCGTTGTTATTTCAGTTAACTCTATCAAGCCAAACCCTCAATCCCACAAACATCGTTCGAGCTTTTGCTCTTCTTTTGGACTGGCCATACTCCTCAACACTTACGGATGTTTTTGCCACTTTATCTCTGAGTCCCGTTTCATATTAATTCACACTTCCACAGTTTTATTCCCGATCTGTTTGTACTTCAGCAACACATTCTCAAAATATAAACAGGTAGTAGACAGACCGCTCATAATATTATTGTGCTTGTAGACACAGTGAATCAGAAGCATTGTTTATCAGTTTAACGAATGTTTTTGCTTGTCGCTCGGAGCTCATCGAACAATCCTCAAGCGATGGCTTTATTTGATCATTTCAGCAACTATTGTTTTTGGCAGTCCCGAAAAGCACCATTGTTTCTGGAGAATTTTTATTTCAAATTTTGATTCTATGGCCTGCTTGCTTGTGTTTGCACTGGAAGTTCGTTGACAATCGGATGCAGAACAAACGTTTTCGTACAGATTTCCCAGAAAACCAAATATTTCAGTAAATTTACCCACCATCGCTAGCTTAATGATATGATCGAATTTGCTCAGAGAAACTGTATGGAAATCAGCAAACTTTCTTTTCAGAAATTATTGGATTCAACAGTGTCACGGCTTTGTTTTGCCTCATCAATAAACTACGTGGGTCACGGTTTTCATTGGTTGGTCAATAAAGCAAGGAATATATTGTTGTGGCAAGCACGCAAATCAAACTGTTTTAAGCCCTTTTGTTTACTTTGGTGGTCACGTGTACAACTCACAGTTACGCAATCCGGGTTCTGGTCCAGTCTGAGATTTGGTGGGTAAGCACTAGTTACGATACCTAACAAAGATTAAAACAAGCTTACGTTGGCTTCATGTTTTCCGAATACTGGTTTGAGCATTTATATTGAATCTCATTAGCGAATAAAATCTGCTCCAACTGAAACCAGCTCAGTCACCAGGAACCACCACGGAAGTTACCCAGCATTTATCACTTGAGCTGATCCATCTGGCCCTGAAGCTTCATCAATTAGGTGTACATATTAGGTGCACTTAATTGTCAAGGTATACCCTTCGATCAGACAGTCATGATGGGGTTTTTCGTGACCGTGCAAATCATTATACTTCTGTACACATCGAGTTTCAGTGCCTAATTTTAAGGTATTAAACAGTTTTATTTCCGAGATAAGAGCAAAAGTGTACATTACCAAAGACTGCGTTGATACACAAGGGACTTCATGACAAGTTTTCGAAATTATTCAGTTTCTCTTTGCAAGTGGACATTTCGGAATACCCATTTTTAGAAACCTCAAAACTTCCAGCATCAAAATAAAGAGTTATATGTTAGGAAGACACCCTTCGGTAAAGCATGTTCTCAGCTTTTCCTCTAGTATTCTATTGGAATTGACAGCATTCCGATAAATATAAAAATTCGCTGAGATGACTAAAATCTTAAGCACTCCACACCAATGTGAGGGGGAAATCACCGGATGAATTGATCAGGGAGTGTTTAAATACATCTTGAATCGATGGATTTTTTCTGATTTTAAAATTACCTTCCATTATCATCAGGGAATATTTAGTTACTTGATATTTTAATTTATTTTCTGTGCAGACCATAATTTGGATTTTCGTCCGTGCGGGTTTTCGATTTCCAGGTGATTAGGTCAACACTCTACGCGGATTTTTCGCGATTACTCTCATTGTTATCATACTAGGCCAGATGTGTGAAACATTGAATGATTCGAATGTGATCACCCTGCGCTCATCTTTCTTGCCCCGGACAAACATCACCAAGAGAAAGATAAAATTTGCTTGATCACAGATGAAAATCAGGCACAGATATCTAAATGCAGTTGTGTTATTTTCATGGGGACGTCTATTTGTAAAGCTTATTCTCCTTAGAACTGGTTAAATATCGCCTAGTGGGAAAAGATATCAGATGAAATATCTAGAGTAACTGCCAAACTACTGTATCAGACGGAGCCTATAATGACAGACGCTTCAAAAACTGTGAATCCAACATACCTGCTAGTTTTATTTAAAAGCACTTCTTAGGTGAATCAAAAAAGGGTTTTGAAATATATTCAAGATTTTCATTGATTCAGAAAGATTTCCACTTCTTTGACCGATCACTGGGATTGACATTCATCTTAGGGCTGAGGTTCTTGTAATTTGCATTGCGAAGAAAATCAACAAAGGATGTTTGGGCATTGGCAACTTGGTCATAGCCAAAATTAGGTATCAGAACATCATACTCATTCCCTGTGAGACATGATGCGTTAACACTCGGAGAGATGAATATTTATAGTGATACACTTTTTATGCCTAACTTTGGTAGAACCAAAAGAAAAGTTGTGAATCACTCAACAATATGCATTGCCGTTACCTATTCGTCACTAACTACCAAACGATTTTCAGTTTGACATACTGGGTGACCGTTCTTCCTCGCCAATGACATCATTTCCCGTTGATCGTTGGAAAGTTTCAATCTAAATTAACATTTCTATAAGTTCGTTACTTTCAGCCGTAACGTAAATTCACAACAAAGCAGGAATTTCACAACAACTCTACTTCAGGTTATCCTACGAGGAATCAGGAATTCAGGCGACAGTAATGTTTTCACTTTTTCATCAGGATACTGATATACTGGGCACATCATTAACCAAATCAACGGCTTTATTGGAATCAACATTATCACCTGAATGTAAGAATGACTCGACGTGTGAATATTCAGAATAACCTCATTATCGGCCACCAATGAAGAAGAAACCACATCAAAATATTCCAGTAGTTCAATTTTGACTGTGTTATTCAGACCGATGAGGAAATTTATCAACAAATTTGGTGTACACTAAAATAAAAAGACAAAATTTCTATTAAATGAGTCAACAGGCAAAATCAGAATGTAATTCACCATGAAAAAACCATGAAACTTCCGCAGGATTTTTCCCCCTGTAACAATAGGGATCATCAACACTGAATATCTGAGGAGTTCAAGTGCTAATCCAATGAGAAATGAATAAATAAGTATAGTAACTCTAATTTAGACTTACTGGACTGGTTTCTAACTGTTTAATCTACTTCAACACTGTTAGATTATTGAATGACAATGGTTGTTCTTTTCATGCCACTACAGTTCTCTCTCATCGCATACATAAATCCAGCTTTTAGCACCTATTTTACTAAATCAAATTAAATTAAAATTAAATTGTGAGTAAAGTTCAGTTTGCGATATGCAATTCTTGTGTGTGTGCGTGATAAGCTACGGTCTTGAATTCCTTTTATTCTAAAACAAAATTCAGTTTCCAATAACCTCCTGAAATAGGCTGTGTTCTTGAGCAAGATGACATAATTGAACTATGAAGTGGAAATGTTTCCATTTGTAACTGCCCCATCAATATCGAAAAGATTGTGAGAAACAAACATGAAAAACTCTAATACATAGATAAAGTGGACCTCAAAATTGGTTCTAGTCAATAAAAATAGTTATCTGATTACTATTTCCACTAGATTTGCATATCCGATCGCATATAGCAAGTAGTTGTTATATGTAGTGTACAACTTATATATTTATATGCATATATATATATATATATCACGGGAGGTAATTCTTTAATATATTAGCGCATCTTGCATATGATATCAGACAAACGACCATAAGCATGACGATGCCGTTACCAAGTGAACAGAAAAGGGCTACATAACGTTTCCAACACCAGATTCACGTGTATCACTTTGTGGACAACACGTCATGAGTTCTGTCCTTCCTTGGATTCAGCGATCCTTTGGGCGCATGGTTGTGAGTATAAATACCACAAGTTTATGCTCGCTGTATATGTTGTGGTCGGCATATTGCAATACTTCAGGCTAATAGACCTCTTCGTCAGCCCGTTAACTTTAGGTAACAGTATACAGTTTCATCTTGTATTATTGCCAACATGAAACCACGGTTCAGAAAATTCATTTTCGTCAGAAAGTGGTTTATGCCCTTATTTATGAAGTGAGCACGGAGACATGAAGCTATTATCCAATTCTGATAAACTATTAGGCTAACAATACACCTACTAAATCCGACTTTACAACTTAAGTACTATATCATCAACCATCCCTTTGTAGCCCACTTCAGATGTTCGGGAAAAAGTAACGGAAAAGGGATCAAATCCTCTCAGGAAATTTTTATGAGCAAGTGCCTAAAAGACATATCAAAAGCCGTTGAGTCATTCCGATTGGCGGCTGATGAACACCACTGAGGGAGGTCACGCGTTGAAATGACCGACGAATGGCCACGAGATGGAAGCCTCACTCATCCATATAAGCGTTATACACAACACAACATTATATACATTTGCCAAGATTCCAACAATCGTCCAGTCACACGTTGACTGCGACGACTAAGGAAGCTAATTAAGCAGCTCTAAACGCACTGATCACTCTGAATAAACTTAAATTCTTCGGGAAACGTTTCATTCTATCCCATCAAATAACAGTTAATTTATTAGACTTTATGAGGCTGAGTTTATAGTTAGCTACGTTGCTACCCTAGAAGGGTACGACTGCGATAAAATTTCCCTTTTCTTCCGTATTCATGTTTGATTTGTTATTCTCCTACTACTCATTATCTGCATGTCGAAAAAACTATAAGCAAAGTGCAAATCCATTCAGTTAATTCAATCTGACCACGTTTGAATTGTCACGGTGTTTCCGCAAGGATGTTTCTCTGTTAGCAAACATAGCTTCCCATTTAATCCGTTAACATAACTAATTATTTACCTAACCAACAAAATAACTTACGAGATTTGAATATACTTCATTTGTTTGGGGAAATTCAGAAATGACTGTGTTCATCAGCGTTTAAGTTCTCGATTCCCAGTTTTCAAGCCATTTCTCTTCTGCGCAGCAGGTAAATAGCTAAACTGACAGCGGTAACAACTAATTTAATTTTCAGTATGAAATCCGAAATAAAATAAAACCTCGGGAAAAAGATAAAAGGGAAACTAACATTATGAGGAGGATTCTTAACTACACCATGATAACTGGTATCACCATAATTTGTTCCATGAAATCGTATGACGTGCTAGACAGGAAAATCTATTGTCAGCTTCTTTGAAATGGTAAACAAATCCTTGATATTACTCAGTTATCCCCACGAAAGACGACTTCTAAGTCGATGACACTTTAACAAACTAAACAGATAATTAAATCGGAACACGAAGAGCGTATCTGCTGCTTGTTCCACGACAAATGAAACTTACCTCTCCAATGAAGGTTATGCAATCTGATAAGGATTTTAACGGAATAACTCTAGTTTTTATTTGACTTCATTTACAACTGAATAGATCATTGTATTCCTCATTTATGTTGCATGGGAACAAATAAAGTACAGCTTGCCCTCGTTATATCGGAACACTTATAAGGATCATAGACGTATGTGAGTTCCCGATGCAACATGCGTGTTGTTTGCCAACCGTAAGCTCCTTTTACGTATTTTTATTTTAAAAAAAACATCTGTTTATTATGTGAGAGTAATCATAGTTTCAACATTTCGTAGCTCATGCCTCGTTCAACGCCAGTTCACGATCTAACAGTGCGTCTGAGATAAAGAACCGTGATAATGTATTCCACTAAACTATATATATATATATATATATATATATATATTGGACTACGCACATATGACTTCCATGAACCTGTTTTTTAACTACCTGAAAAAATATGACGGTCAATGGCAGAGTGTGATCGAGTTTTCTAAGAACTGAACACACTAGTTCGTACAGTGGCAGTCGATCTTAGCAATGCCTGAAGTGATGGAGTGTTTCACATTTCTCGGATCTGCAGAAGACTGAACGATTAAACGAAGTCAACTCGGTTTTTTGAGCTTCGTCAACTAAAGATCTCTTGACATACTCGGGAAAAAGATGTAAAACAAAAGTAAAATCTTAGAGGTCATTCGCAATTCTGTTTATTTTCCACGTACGAAAGCATCTGTACTTAGTTAAGGTCAGCTCGTTCATCAAGGGTTAGTGTTTTGCGCTTACACACTCAGCGATATATTAAACATATGGCTTTCCAGCCAATTACGGATTCAGAGTAAGTGATTTTGAGATCTGGTTGGTTTATACGTGCATAACAAAACTCAGAATGCGAAAGAGTTGGCAAAACTTGGAAACCGTGTTCCATCAATGTAGAATAATGAAACATTTTGTGAGCATTCGAAACAACCGATGTAAGGAGTGTGACGAAAATGCCCTGCTCCATGCGTGGTTTTTATAGTGAACGTTTTAATGTTACTAACACAGCTTTGTTGGTAGACGTTATTCGCCAACTTTTCGGTCACCGTGGCTAACCTTTCTCAAAAATATCTGTGGGAGCGTTCAAATGTCAACGGATGTTTGGTAGTAATTTTGTGTGTGCATTCGTGTGTGCATGAGTATGTGTGCACTTTCATTTATGTGGTGGGTGAGTGATGCGTTGTCTTTCACACCCTACGCGTCGACGGTGACGGAGTCAACAATCGTTGTGACCTGTGGGAGGCTTATTCAGAAATCTCTGCCTCGTCACTGAGGTTGACACATACGGAGTTGTTGCTCATTGACAGAACTTCAGCATACTTACGCTCAGTGCATGTTCTGAATCCGAGTTGAAGTATCTTTGTGCTTTCATAGTCTGTGTTGTGACCTTCTGCTACAGTGTGAAGAACAATGGCTGAATCTCGCTCCAGTTTGGCTAAGACTTTCCTGTCAGAAGGTCTACACTCTCGTTTTTATGTTCGGTTATTCTTATCTTCAGTAGTCTACTGGTTTGTCCGGCAGTGATTTGATAAAAGCAAAAGGTATCATCAACATATTGTACGCACGGACGTGAGAGGTGAATAAAAGTCACTAGTGCCTTAGATTCAACAGAATGCAGAAAAAGGTCCGCTACGGTTGAGATGTGGCAGATCCCATAGCAACACTAGTCTTGACATGAACCATTTTTATGAGAACCGAAATGAATATCAGGGCTTTATGTTAATTCCGATTAATATTCACCCCCTATTAATTCCCATATATTATGCCATGATTAAATCAGTAGAATCCTCTCTTTTCTCTCCTTTTTCCGCTACCAGTGAAGAAGGAAATCAATAATTTGACGGAATATGCAGCGAGAAATTTACCACTCCGAAACATTTCGATGCAATGCACACCTATCTATATCACAGTAAATCAGTACGTTAACATTAATGAAGCATTTCCAAATGCCTGCAGCTCAATTTGATTCCAGTGTGTAGTAGTAGTAGTAGTAGTAGTAGTAGTAGTAGTAGTAGTAGTAGTAGTAGTAGTAGTAGTAGTAGTAATAGTAGTAGCAGTAACGAGCTACAAACCGCTGCATACGGTGCTTAGGTCGCCAATATTGAATCACTAACCGAGAAAACAGCATCAGTGATCAATAAAAGCCGAATTCAGGGATCGAGAGCCCATGAAAACCATCCACTTGAGCTACAAACACCAAACTTCTCCAAAATTACTCAGGTTCGATTCTGTCTCTGACCTTAAGAAGTATTTCTCAAAAACTAAATTTGACCCTGTGACATTTTCAGCAGTTAAAGTAATAACATAAATGTATTTATTTGATTCCACTTAGTACTGTTTTCTCAGCAATGATAAACAGATGCTAAGTTACAAAACTGCACAAGGTGGCAATCATGCTCGCTTCCAGTGTTTTTTATTCATACCATTACGTCACATTTTATACGAACAATGTTCAGCGGACAGAAATCAAATCCAAATATGGGGTAATAGGTCAGAAATAAAGACGAAGGTAGACCGAGTTTTACAAGCGTGACCAAGATCTACCTATGAACCGTGAATGGGTGGAGTTGGTAACGTTAGTCTGGTCAGTGGATCCGTGCGGATCAGTGGGCCCAATCCCTAACCCTAAACTCAGCACACGTGAAAAAATCGTCCCCTCTGTTCACTATATTCGATCCATAACCGTGTGTTCAGTATCTTTTTGTTCACCGAACACTTTTCTCACAAAATGTAATGTAAAGGCGTAGTTATGAATCACCGAAAAGGAGCTACTCTGCCACCTTTTACTGTTCTTATGTCACGTGAGAATATTCGTGCAAATTATAAAACTCCGGATTGGGCAGACTTCCAGTTGCAGACGCTTCTCTATATTTCTCTTCACAGGAATTCACCATCTTTGTCTCGTACATAATCTCTTCAAAAGTCCTTGAATGAAATGAAGCTTTGGTACTTTGACACGTTTTAATAAATACATCTACAATCATGTTGAAATTTCATTTGAAAACGTCTGTTCTACTTTCACCTGAAACAGCCTGCAAATACTTTGCATTTCATTGAGGAATCCGGATGGAAAATGAGAAGGCTTACAACCTTCCTTTGAAAATGCAGCTGTTGTTTAATACAAAACACTCGCCAGACTTTCTACTGAGTATTTCAAGAGATGGCGACTTCAGATTTGTCAAAATCTCGTTGCCAGTTGTCTGTCAACTTATAGTAAACATAGAACAGGCCCCAAAATGTTCTTCTTTGGAAATGTCACAAAACGATGTTGATTTTTGCCAATCCCTGTCAGTTGGATATGGAAACGTAAATAGTAACATCTAACAAGAAACCAATGGAACATTTAAGACTCGCACATTCCTAATCTAGCCAAACACGGAATACTTCGGGAATTCTCGTTATCTGTTGATCTGACGATGTACGTAATATGGCAATTTCATACAACCTGGATATCAGAGGTGTATGAACTACGAAGAATCCACAAATCGTCATTTCCTTGAACAACTTGCCACTCTCCTTCACTCATTTGCTTTGATTCATTTCAGATCATAGTTTAAATAAAACGAGATTCACTGGTCTAATAGGACAAAGTAGTTCCGTCTCAAGAAATCGAATCGTAAGGGAAAAAGCTCTGTTAATTGTTTTGTGCACACAGTGCTGGCTGATGCATCATGATTAGAATGGCTTCACTGAAAGCTGGAGCTCCAGTGACTTACAAACGTGGATTGGTCAGAACTCTCTTCACCAGAGCCCAGAAAATCTGTAATGAAGATCAAATACAAAAGGAAGAGGAGTCCATAAAAGAACGCTGCTGGCCAAAGGTTATCCGGAAAACTTTGTTAAACAAAATCAAAAGCCAAGACTTGTGCGCGAAAAAACAATGAACGCGGAGAAGAAGCAAGTTTTTCATCACTTTGCCTTTTAAAGGAGATCGTTTATCCAATCAAATAAATTGTAATCTCAAGTCAGCTCTAAGGCACAAATACACCGTGGCGCAGTTGCGTTTGATGCAGACGACCAAAAGGTTATGTTTTCCAAATCACTCAAACAGTCTTGCTGATCCCAATGTCTCATATATTGTCTATCAGTTCACTTGCAGTTGCGGTGACATATACATTGGTAGGACGGATCGTTGCTTGACTCAACGAGTGTCAGAACACAAACCCAAATGGCTGTCAAACTTGATGACGCAACCTGCTGGGGCAATACACAATGACGTGAAACCGCCAGCCTTTTCGATTGCAAGACACTTGATTGCATCAGGTCACAAAGTTGACCTGACCCAGTGCTTATAAGCCCTGTTGCGCAATCCAACACCGAAACTATTAGTGTTCAGTAATGCTATTCTAATCTCTTTTAATTTTCTGGTTTCAGGTTTTGGCGTCAGGCATATTTATCCCCACTTGCTTGTAAACTACATTTCCAGCGGAGTTCGTAAGAATGTTCTTGGTAAATAATCATTTTTTGGGTAGGTGTTGTGAAGCTCGTATCCCGTTAGGAACATCGGTGAACACTGAATATCATTTGGGGATAAGTTCACATATTTGGCCAACGTTTAGCACTTCGGAAACCAAATGTGGTTATTGTTTATCGGAAATAATATGAAAATGTAGTATATTGTACGTAACTGATTAACAATCAGCAACAAGACGTTGTTTGACTTCTTTTCGCAAGTAACCGGAATCTCAATTGGTGCGAATAATCTTTCTCAAAGCAGGTCTGTGGAGGAAATTAGAACCGTGTCAATCAGCCCCCTAAGAGCCCCCAGCAGAAGTCGAGTGTGATACATTAGGCCAATGTCACAACAAATAAGGTATGAAAAGGTCACCGTAGTATATCATTGCAGAATAAATGTATCAGGATTACCTTGGGTCATTTTTCAGATATTGCGGCCCATTTATTTAATTACTGATTTTGCTAGTTCAGTAGATTTTGCATATCTCACTACTATCTGAGGATGGTTTGTGAGACTGATGGTACTTTTCGCGGTTGACTGTGCTTTGGATTCGACGTTTCACAGACAAACCTCCGGTCATCCGATCATTCTTACACTCGAGAGCAGCAGACTCGATTTTCGCTCTTGTTGGAGCTTATCAGTAGTGCACATTCTCTGCAGCATCCGAGATTAGAACCCAATCTTCCTCACCTGGAAACGTGTGAAGAGGAGCTGATTTGGTGGAAAGCATTCGATTGGGGTTAACGGGGCCGTTACCGTATCTCCCTCCGGAGCCTTCAAGCATTACTGGCTGTCTAAGCGACCAAATCTGAACAAACTGAACATGATGGCTTTTAATCAGCCTGGAAGGTTTCGGGGTGGCGCCATGGTAATACACACGTCTTCGAAGTGGAAAGGTCCGTGTTCAAACCCAGAAGCGGCGAAGAATATGCAGCACTGGGCGAAACTCAATTCTGGTGCTTATGAGTGCAGGTTTTATCGGATGACCTGAACTAAAGGTGTAAAATATTAAGTTCAAAAGACATTCAGCTAAGCAAAGTTCAGTAACACATCAAGATGATGAGAAATCTTAGTGATACGTATTTGAGTATGATTTAGACAAAGTCCTAGTGAAATAGCGGAATCTACTGTAGAGGTCAGTGTAATAAATGAACCAGGTAAACAATATACGTAGCTGTTAACTAGATTTAAATCATTAGAATGCTCTTATCTATAAACTCACCTTTTCTTGCACAGTGAATATCGAAAGACGAACTATAAATTTAATCATAAATCTATATTGTTGGATGGTGATACGTGGGGGTTTAAATTTTGTGACCTTGGTGATTGTGGCAGATAAGTCGTACGCTTCTAAGTCCAAATTAATAAAATGTCGAATATGAATAATTTCCAGGTACAACACAGATAGCTTTCATCACCACGGAATAAACGCTCATCTTGTCAGAATGAGCTCACTTCACAGAAATGACAACCATACTGTGCCTTTCTGAATGAATCAAAAGCAAAACAAGCCCATCTGAAGAATACCAGATTATCTCTTAGATCAACGGTAATAACGCATTCTATGAAAAGCACACCGGGGAAATAATTTTCAATATATTTCAAATGTTTGATCTTCAAATCAAAGCAGTAGGAGCGTTTTTCTGAAACCTTGTTTCTATTTTCGCGATGATAGAGAAGAGTGTACTCAAAACCAATGAATTTCACTAAGTCACTAAACAGGTGATATAAACCAATCTGAAAATTGATTGGGCATCTTATTTGCGACAAACAAAAGTTCTTTATTTCACAATATTCACAAAAATCGTTTCCAAAAAAACGGGTAATGAGTAAATGAACAACACATGTTACCCTCACAATAATGTCATCTGTATGTCGGAAAAGGAAAATAAAGGAGGCGAACAAATATTTTACAGTGGGAACTTTTTCAGGGAATTCAGATAAGCCAGTGCAAATGTGAATGAAAAAAATAGCCTGGTGTTATATCTTGGCTAATGTTGTAGTCAACGATACAGTGATTTGTCTATCCATCTCCAAACAGCCTGAACTCTACTCTTTTTTGATATTTTATGTATTATCCAGAACACTTCGTCCCTTTCTGGCACTCATCTCAAAACCCAGTGCTTCGAATGAATATTCACCCTTTCGCGATCTTCTCATCTTAATGAGCATTCCGTCATGAACAATGTCCCCATTTACAGAGTAAATTTGGCCACGTTTTTATGTGCCACTATAAGCACTGATTTACCGTGGTCTTTCCGTATTCTGAAAAGTGTAAAGAAATTGCGTCTGGTCTCTTCTAAAACATAAAGACAACGGCAATTTGGTGTCAAACAAGCTGTCATAATTCCCTCTGCTCACTAAAGTTTTCTATCAGTCATACTTTACTGCTTTCTTGTATTCTGCCCTGGTTTACATAAAAAGAAATTTCATTCATTATACCTCTATTTGGCTATTACCGATTGTGTTTCTTTGATTCCTGCAGCCTCTGTCACCAAGAAGTATATGATCCACACATTTCTACCTGTAAAATATTCACTATGAAGACTCTTACGGAACCCAGCCATCCTCTTTCTCATAGCCAGTTTGTTCGACATTCGTACCTTCCCACATGTTCTGAGTCTAGACTCATTCTGTCCTGCATAAACTTTTATCACAACTGTATAGTGCCTCAGTTAGCACTGTCGACTAGTAACTTTTCACCATCTTGGATGGTACAACCTGCTTCTAGTTTTTCCTTTTTTCTGCTAACTTTAGAGATCGTTCCAATTAAACAGTTGCCGTTTCTTCTGCTCTTCATTTCCAAATTGTGAGTTGGTAATCTACAGAAGTCCTCAGTAAGAAGAGGTCCAATGCAGTTCGGTAACCTTTTATGGGCCCCAACTGGGGTGGCAAAAGGTTTCATTCACAGATAAAATAAATTTGAATTTAAAAGAGTTTTGAATTATAATTTGATGGAAAAATGAATTGTTATCCGAAAAATGACACGTACTTCAAACGCTATGAAGCTCGATAATATCTATTCATTTCATTTGCGACAACCACCCGCTAGCACCATCTGGAGTCGAAACTACCTATGATTGCCATCCATGCTGTAGTACCGTGAGTGCACTTCCACCTGTGCAACGAAGTCACGCCGAATATCTTCGAGTATTTCGCCTATGCATCGTACCGTCGAAAGCCCGAGTTACAATTGCACATGGTACACCCCACAGTGAATTACCTCGCAACTTGACTACTTACAAGAGATTTTCCGCGTGAATCAACCGGTGTCCACCGGCTGAATACCCGAAGCTCATTAGATTGTGAAATGAGATTTGGTCAATTCGAAAAATGCAGAAATGATCCAAGTGGTAATATGTGTCAAACCTGGCTGATACATATGACAAAACGTTTATACTGAGGTGTAGAGTTCTATCTAGGAGACAGGAGAGTTCCAGTATATGCGGTTGAACTTTACGCAAATTATAAATATCAAAAAATATACAAAGTATTTTTATGAATACTGCAGTCTATCGCAGCATACACTATAGATGGGGAATACTTGAAACAAGTGTTGATGTAGCTTATCACTTGACCGGACAAAAGTGCAGTGGAATGGTTATACCACACAACTGCAAAGGCCCATAGCACTTCCAGTGATAGCCGGAAATCAGGCTGTGAGACTCGGGGTGGCAGAAAACTACATGAAGTCCCCATAGGTCAGGTGTGGTACCGGACGTAGACGACGTTGGCTTACCGTCTACCAGCAAAATGGCATGCAAAATATTTCGGGATGGGATTTCTCCGGTGTTCTTATCAATGTCAATCTTCTCCCTTGCACTTCATTGCAGCATAAACTCTTCGCAATACGTCAACTGAACAGATAACTAAAATGTACTGCGAAAAATAAAACAACAAAAGTCTATTTTCGCGTGAATGCAACATTCCTTTCCACTTTATTTCCGTTTTGTTCAATATTTCTAGGAGCAACAAAGTGAACTTTCTGGTGCATTATCCCGTATTTTCAGGGCATCCAGAGTGCTAAGTGAGTGCACCCAAAGAGCAGCAGCACTGATGCTATAACCCGTGAAATGTTTAGGCTAGATAGCGTGACACTATCTGCTCCTTATTCAGTTAGCCATCGGCAGACGTACTTGTATAGGTTTACTTTTCACCATGCTATGTAAAATTATAAAACTGCGGGTGGAATTGTATGCCACATCACGCACAGTGTATAACTACAACATATTAGCTAATAAATTTGAAAGCTTGATGAAGGGAGGAAGGACCACATACTACAAGACTTTTGTTAAAGCAGGCAAATCTAACATGCTCGATGTGAACTTGCCCATCAGCAGAATATACGGGGTTGGGATCAGCCAGGCATAAATGTTAACAGTGTGACAAATCAATGGTCCGCTAAATTATTACCACTATCAAATCAAGCTACTTTGCTGTACCTGTCAAACACTTATATCGTTCAATTATCGCCCTTAATAGGAGATATCAAAAACAGTCAAATAAATACTAATGGATTATGTCTCACACGTTTCCTAAACCTTTCATTTAGTCCGTCATCAAGTTTTTCATTGAATCCAATAACTGTATTCAGTGCACAACTAAAAACTCACCTCTCCTGTCAACTGTATAACCAGAGGTTCTAAATGAAATGCAATGTAACTAAATTCTAAATCTTTCCATCTGTTGTACAGAAAACATAACCGGTGAAGTGTTCACCAAAGGTAAGCATCACGGCACTGAGAACAAAGAGAGGTAGAGAACTAGCTTGTTTTCGATGACTTTATCTTTCGGCTTAAATAGGATATTTGTAAAAGTCTGCTTCTAGTGGACTGTGAAGACCGCGAAATGATTGATTTGTAGTGACGGCGTGTGTTCGGCGACTGGAAGTTGCACGGATTCGTCCTCTGGTCTTAAAGTCGAACACAAGAATGAACTTGGATTTCGTCTGTCCATTTTTGGTCAGTGCACCAAATTAGCCAGTCAGGTAAACGAATGAAGCAACTTAAAAGTGAACTACAGAATCATTTGGAACGGGCGAAAAAGTGAATCGTCGCCGACGCTTGGCTACAGCTGAAGCAGTTACGATTTAGCTTTTCAGTCAGTCACTTTGTTCTCAGAATCGGGTCTTCAAACATTCCTAATACTCTGACCCAAATTCGACGGTGGCCCACCAACATCTTATGACTCAATACCGGTGCCAGAAGTGGTTAGATCAAAGCACAAGTGAATCAATCGCACTTCATCCTGCTCCGTCTCAGTGTTCTATTTTAAGGCCACAACCCGATTATTCTCATTTCCCAACTACACAGCGTACACCACCGTCATAAACGAATTATCTCAAGATCTTGACAATCTACCACTTCAAAACACTCTACTGATGCAACAACATTAGCTAATGGGTGAAGATACAGTGCTAAATGTTCAAACTTTTGCTGGCAAAACATTTAAACCATAATTCAGTTTCCCCCATTCATTCTCCATAGGCAAACTGAGACAGCTACGCATGTAATTCTATCCTCCCTGTTTCCGAAAGATTCTATCTTTGTAAAATGGTAGAAGTCTCAAATGAGTGAAGCTGTTGTTTTCAACCCACTGAGGTATATCCTGTTTCTCGGAATATTGAAACGCCAACTCTGAAACTTAGAATAACCTCCTTGCGGATGGTGTAAAAAGCTTTACTCGTTGAGTCCCATATCTAAACTGTCAGCATGTTTGTACAAACCATCAGATGTCGTTCTTTCTTTCTAAATGACCAGAAAATAATGTCACACTTCTGAAACAATGACTTGTCAATAAGAAGCGAACATTGGAGGAGAATCCCGTTTTTTCATATCCCTATTCTCAAAGCTAATTTAAGTGGGGCACGAAATTGACATTCCTTTTAGAATATAGAGCAGGTCTAATAGAAACAAATTCATTTATAAATATATGGTAAAAAGCGACTGGCTTCTCCAGAACGACTTTTGCAAAGTAAAGACAACCGAGAAAAAGAATTTTTTCTTCGCAATGTCCAAAATGGATGTCAAAGTTGTCATGAAAACTGAAGAGGAGAAGAACAAAAGAGCTTACATCAAAAGTTGTATTGTGTAACTGCCAGAAAATTTAAATAAGACTGACCCATCAGCTCAAGTGCTTCCGAATGAATCCAACCAGCTGGTGACCTTTCATCTCTATTGTTTACTCCAGTTTCTCAAGGCAGAGATAACACTATTCAGTTCAAGACATTGGCAACTTGCTACGTCGATCCGGCTGGCTGATCTCATCAAACCTGTCAAAAGGAAGCTTATGGCATTGGGCTCGCTTGATTCATTCAAATTTGTGGCTGATTCTTTGAGCACTACGGTGAATCCGACTGAAAGCTGTATTCCCTTGATTTGTCTTCTTCCTTTAAATCAGCACTCTAGAAGGAAACAATCAATCCTTTTGACTAGATGGTAATCAACTTTTTTAATTACATACAAATAAAATCCGAGCTAATTCAGCCAGGTTAAATACCGTCAAACGGGTCGAAAGGCATAGAGAGCACTCTTGGTTCTCTCAGAAGCAGATATTTTTCCGGCCAAAATCAGCAATAGAGCCCTTGATGAACAAGTCATGAAAGTGATTCTGTGCCAGCAAGTTACCATATATTTATCCGTGGTTGCCACCGTTCAGTATGGAATCGTATTTGAATTCACAGAAATCAAAACCTGATGAAGAGTAAAACAGAAATGGAGTCGTTAGATGATCCTACATGTATTTATTTATTCTTGGTTTGATGCCCGGAAGATTTACCGCGACCATCCATTCATCCCAAAAATCGTAAACAGCTCGTTATGGACAGCTACTAAAGTTTTTTTTCCAGTAAGCAGAAAAAGAACCTGACTCGGAGTACGAAAATTTAGTGTTGGCGTTCCGATCTACACATATCATTACTGGTGAACCAATGAAAGGGAAACAAATGCTTCTTGAGAATAAATATTATTTGATTTCTATCGATAAGATCCTGAAGAGCAAAAGTAGATAAGACAGCTTTCTAGCAGTTTATTAGGAAGTAGCCAACATTTCTGTTCTGGTTGAGAAGGCAGTACAAAGGATAGATAAAACAAACAGCCTCAAGTCACAAATATAACAGTCAGTGTTGCAGTTACATGTCACCACTTTTTCACTTCTAGATCAGTTAAAGATTAACAAATGTAAGAAAGACCAACGGAGTGCTCCATCCGTTACTGTGTGCATAAATTCATTTGCATTTGCAGTACAAGTTACGTAGTCGATGCACAAAACAACTGTCTCAAATCATAAAGGAGCACCGACCGAGTGGGTGGAACCTAGCAGCAATGAGGAACAGACAACCAGTAATCACCACCCATTTTATCGAGTCAGATCGAGGAATAGTTGCAAATAAAGACTTCTACCTTTCTCACGATGCCAAAGGAAGGCTAACGGCGAATTTTAAAGACCGAATTTTTACAGCCGCCGGAACGATTGTGATCCCTTTAAAAAACCCAGTTCTACGCTCTCAGAGACAACATATGAGGTCTTAGTCCATCCGGGCCACCGACTCAAGAAACAATGAGGTAACCACAGATCCCATTCAGTCAACATCACGATTATTGAAGCACTTTTTTCTCTTCCTGGACGGTGATGATAATAAAACCGTTTGAACACAAAATAATCATCTTTCTCTGTCACTGCTGTTGATTTTCCCGTATTTATCCCGTCTCAAAGCATCAACAGTTTGGTTGTGTTCGCAAACTTATTTATAAATGAAACTGCCACAAAATCTGTTGAAAACAGTTTACCTTTTGTAAAACCATTATCAATCTTAAAACTATTATCCGTTATCATAATAAAGCTCTAAACTTTTTTGGGTGAAACATAATACAGCTATTATCACCAGTAGTTAGGAGTGTATTTAAAGCAGCATTTCTAGAATGTGATTTTGAATCAGAAGTTACCTCATTCGAAGCTCCGGTGTTATTGACAGATCTAAATGCCATCAAGAATAAACGTGAATAAATATGCTCTGCTTTGTTATAATATTTAACCCCATACTCATGAGAAATCAAAGTGAATTAAATATTTTCAAATTTCCAGGTTGTTTGTGTTTTATCAAAAGTGGAAAACGACAGTCAACACCATCTAACCTAATACTGTACCCAAGGATTGAACTATTCGTTTTTACAAAACAATGACCCAGTTGAATAAAGTTTCGGTTGTATCTGTTTGTATTCTATGAAAAGAGATCAAGTATGAGATCTATGACAACGGAGAAAAGATAGCCATTCAAAAGGTGAGGGTAACCAAATATCACCAAGAAGGCTTTGACAGCGTAAAACAGTTCGATTTAGCTAGTGTTTGAAAAACTGGCATTTTTTCTCTTGCTTGTAATCTTATCAGACATATTTAAGTAAAAGTCCTCCTTCAATGGGATATCGAATCATTCAAAATAGTTCACTTGTAAAGATCAGTTCGTTCCCCTCATAAATCTTATATATACAATTATTAGAGAAAATTCCTAAATCATTATCGATGAAGCAGATTTATTCACTGTTTATTTTGCACATCTTGGATGGTGATGTACGTCTAATTATCCAATGCTGCAATGACTGACTATTGAGGCTCTTCAGGGACTAAAGGATAAGGGCAAGAATTTACACACGGTCTTACTCTTGATTACCTTTTCCGGAAATTTTCCATTCATCCGCCCCACTAAAAAACGGAACTGTGCGCAAATTGCAATATTTGAACTACGGCGGTGTAACTTTAATCTTGATTTTCTGCTTTAATTTGCGTTCCAAAATACAAACTATCCTTTTGGATATATGCTAGGGCAATTGTGTACATTTGAAAAGTATACGGATAGAAAAATCAGGGAGAAATTTTGTGGAGTATAGACTATTTTTTCCTTGGTGTAAGGCAGTCTGTGCAGCTTTCACAGTGAGAAACATGCTGATAATAACTGCTTCATTACTGCCCATATGAGGCGACTGATGGGATTAACACGTCTCGGCGGGTAATTTACCGTATCCTTGGGATATCCTCCACCTATTAGGTCTCTGTCAGGTACCCAGCTATCACTTGTGGCTCCACAAAGCTGGAACATTTGCTAGAGGCCACATCCCGGCCAACCGCTTGACAGGCGAGCCAAACCAGGTTCAGGGTCATCGAAGTCCAAATTATTCGGTTTGACGTGCAAAGGGAGTTATTTCTGAATAACGGGAGGAGATTTACAGCACCATCCAACCGCTTGTGAAGAAAACGTACCGGACCAACGGATTTGCTTAGAACCTTGGGTTGGATTCAGTTTAAGGACATTCTTGGGGCCTTCTTACCCCGTCAAGCAGCCAGCCGCTATATACATATATATATATATATATATATATATATATATATATATATAAAATAGCAATGAAGCCTTTATTAGTGATCATATAAATATCAAGTCGAATCTAAATGTATCAAATATAAAAGCTGCTCCAACAGTGAATGTTTTCCATGCTTGAGATTTTTGACTGCCATTTTCAGAATTCTGGACGTGCCATTTGTGATAAAAACAATGTGAATTTCCGACCCAACTCCTTGCTTTACATTAAAAAACCACTCCCAAACTAACCACTTAATTCGAGCTTGTTAAGCTCATTGGTAAACTTCACCAAATACTTGCTTTTGAACAAACAGGAGTCTTTCGTATGCCAGTTTACCATTAACAAACCCAGTCTAGTTCAGTTCCTAAACTTGCAGGTCTGTACTCCCTGGCTCCCGCTTTATTTAAATGGAAATATTATGCTACTGGAATAAATTTCTTACGTATTTTATCTGACATCCTTTTCTATTATACATCTGATAACTCACTTTTTGAACCACGGTCAGTAATAACGAGAGAAGCATCTTCCGATCAATAAACACTGACTATTTTGCAAATGCTTCGATGTATTTCCGTATCACAGAATTAAATCGCAAAGATGAAAAAATGGTTGTGCGCAAGGCAAATCGACAAGCCTTTTGTGAATTTCAAAGCCCAATCATTCAATATTTGTTTGCTTGTTAACCTAAATAAAATGTGCCAGAAAGCTGACCTAATGATCTCACTTTTCTAATGAACTAGTATTTTCAAGTACAACCGTGTATCTCTGCCGAGGAAGGACCTTCAAATTAACTTATTTTGTTCGAATGGCCAACGTTTTCGAGAATTCCGTTATTTTATCATAATATTTAGCCTCAGTTCGAGGATGTTGTCTGAGATTTGTTGTTTTTCCTCTGGTTACGAAAAACAATGATTCTATTTTCGTTTACTCTTTTGAGTCCGAACTTATTTATAGATCTCATCGATTGCTAACTGGCCCGAGGTTCAAGTAATTATTTCCTTGATCATATTGTTCACATTTGTTGATTGTTTACCCTCACACCACAGCGATTCATTTTTCGCATATATGATTAGAGAGGCCAAATAGATTAGCTTGCACAATTTGCACTGGATCCCTTTGCTGCACTCTTGCAAAGTACGTACTGCGGTCACGGCAAATAGTCCATAATCAAGGGAAATGGTTTTTGGGAATCCACACAGCAAACAACTAACGATAAGAAAGGAGATGACAGATTTATCTAAAATTGTGTTACCAAGACAAAATAAAAGAGATGAACCTTTCACATTCCTTTTGCTGCAGTAGATAAGTTCAACTGAGTCGTGCTGAAAGACACAATACGTATTTTCCTAAAAGGTGTGGAGTGATCGACGATCAGAAACCTTTTCGTTGCTTCCATGATATTACTGGTATGAAGTTGCTACTCGTTGCATCCTGTTCCCGTACCGGGAAATGTTCAGTTTTTCCTTGACAGGCAGTCGAGCATCGATGATCCAAACGATAAACAGAATTTAATTTGGCTCAGGATTCAGTAACTATTTAGCAGGCTTGGGAATCTGAGCAGCCCTAAAAACAGGTATTGGGTTCGCCGCGCCCTGGGTGCGTTTGACGTCAGAGTTCGGGTGCATGCTAATAAGCTGAGTGGTGGCATCTCTTTCAAGAAATATATCTAGAAAAACCCGGGTTTTCCGTACGTCGATCATCTTTTCTTCTTCCTCTTTCGGTTTAGAATACTTGTGGATTGAGGGCAGTGAGCAGCCATTCGCTAGCAGCTTTTCATTCTGCAACCAATACTCCGATCTTTGTAATCAATGCGAATGGTTTGTCTCTGTGCTTTGGTCTTGGTCACAAAAACTCAGAATAGCCTCTCGTCTTTCGTCCTTATCTCCAGAAATTGTGCGCAGTTCATCTATCAGGATTCGTTTTTCTTAACTATGTAGACCACCACCGTGCCTGCTGTATGTTTTTTGTAAAAAACCAGTGACAGGATCCGCGTTATACTGTACGATTAAATCTTTTTCTCTTCTCTGTTCGGTCGAGATACAAATGTTCCTTTACACGGTTTATTTGGTTTGATTTTTTTAGTCGTATCTTTCTCTCGGCTGTACTGAACCCAGTACGAAATGTTTGATGCTCTGCGAAGTTCACAAAACACATCATCTAGGCAACATTTAGAAAGCACAGGTATGAACCCTTCTGCAGTATTTTTTCCAGTTGTGTGGCCACCTTCAGCTTTGCAAACATTTTGCTCGAACTTGTGGTTAGTAAAAGTTTGAAAGCTTTTCTTCAACATAAAAACATTCAAATTTCTTTGAAATCAATCATCCAACGAAAACAACAGATTCTTTTTACAAAGCATGAAGTACTTTTGTTAGGTTGTTTTCCATAGTTATGATGCTGTCAGTCGAGCAGCAAGTGACGAACATCTTAGCAACATACCAACTGCCAAACAAAAGCGTATTTCCTGTAAGATATATTTCCTTAATAGGATTTCTTTTGACGGTCTAAAAGTACCCTTGATAATGAGTCAGTCATACAGGTAAAAGGAAAAGTGTTTGATTAATCTTAAAATATAAAATATGGCATACTGTCAGGGAAAAGGTAAAAATCGTGGCGTGTATTATTCTGTAAGCGCTACGAATTTGACAATAGATAAATAGATAGATAAGCAACTCAAATGTGATTGGTAAATGACTCGAAAATGAATTACTGAAAAGCAGTTGTCTTGCTGAATTAGACTTTTTCAGTGGAATGATGAACAGTTTTCCTACATTACAGATAAGCCCGTTATGATAATAACCCTATTTATAGCACGACCGGAAATCTAGTTAGGTGAGTTTTCACAATTTTGCTAGGGCAACGCCAGCACAATATAAACACTTGCTGATTCAGTGGAACAGCCGTTCTGGCAATCAGTTCAGTGCAAGCCACAGTGTCTTTTGAGCTACATTCTATGAAGTGTACTTTCTCACACTGACCAATTGCAACACTGTACCCCTATCACAATCCTCCTTCCTTCACATCAATGTTACTTTATCCATAAACAAGAAAGATACTATCTGCATGCACACAAGTAAAAAGTGAGTAAAAATAGCTTTACATAATTGTCGTTTACCAACTACCGTACCTTAGGTAATCCGTCTTTCTACGGGTTAGCAAATGACCAGTTAGATGAAAGTACGCGTGGTGTTCATACATGGTAGTCACAGATACACTTAAAAATACCGTTCCAAATGCTTCAGCTTTTTGTAATACAATAATTCAAGTACGTCACGGAAATGGACAAAACTTAGGGGTGAACAAAAATGAATGTGAGACATTTTCGTTCGGGATGTTTTCACGAGTCCAAGTTATCAGTTGTCGGCAAAAATCTTTTCCGTCACTCACCTACCAGGATTCTTCTAATTTTATCCTTTAGTAACTTCTTCAGTAGTCAGCCTTAAGTGAATATGAAGTGGTTCTAATTTTTTCGTCTATGACGTCCACTTTAATATCACACTTTTCAATCCATGTTGCGCTATGTTTTATCACACTGTGATAATTCGCAAAAGGATAACGGAAAAGAGTAGACGATATCAGACCACTGAAAAACTCACAAAGCATCGCGTTACAGGAGAAGAGCTTGTCGTCTCAGATTACCAATAATTATTTCCACTGCACATAGAGAACGATGTGTTGAAAATAAACTATTTTGCCATACGCTTTTCAAGTCCATAAAGTTCAGATCTGAAGAAGACTGCGATACCAGACTCAGTTTATAATGCGTTCTCTTCAACTGTAGTACCAAAATGTAAACGCATTCAAGATCTAAATAACCTGATGACTCAAACTGACTCAAGGAAACAAACTAACCTGTGATGTTTCAGACTTTACTTCCTATGCAATCAGTATTTGGCCAATGACAGGCCACAAAAGTGTAGAAACACAAATCCTCAAAAACCCTAGTATTTTGTAAACCTAATTACTGTGGAAAAAATGAGCTAAAAAAGCATTCAATACTACACATTTTATAAAAATCTGAATTGCATAAGCACAGGTAACAAATCAAAAATCATGGATAAACTGTTCCAGAACTTACGATGAATTCATTCGAGTGAGACCGGTGATTTTACACGACACAAATTCTTCATCAACCCAGCGACAAAATATTATTTGTCTATCAAATATAATATATTTATTTATGGTTGTCAACGTGCAACGATTCTTGGTCCATTTTGTTGCAATTCAAACATCATTAGTTCTACCAAGAAATGAATTCAGCGTTGCGAGCAGAAAAGGCATTTATAGTGGACTTTATAATGACAATCTATATCGTCTCAAGTCAGATGAATATACAGGAAGTGTAAGTTGCTATCACAAGCACATTTCAAAACAATGATCAACTCGCTCAATCAATACCTTTCCTCCTCTTTGTTACCAGGCGGTTACTATTTTACGGAATAGACAAGGTGTGTTATGTTTTTGCACAGCAGAGCGCTTTTGGCACTAAACGAGACTTTTGCACAGCAAAATGGAATGGGTGGGTACGTAGCACTCCAAAACGGAAATGTGTTTTTCCGAAATGAGTGGTGAGGCGTTGTATCTTGATGACAGGACAAAATTTCTCCAGAAGAAGACGATCTATTTCGCGGTTAATGCCGCTCGTCAGATAACGTGCCGATACTCTTCTACCCAATCATCCCTTTATTTGAGCACTCCTTAGTTGATTTACAGATGTAATCTCATCGAAGTCGTATGTAGCGTGCACGGACGAAGAGTTAGCCGTCTCAACTCACGAAATATCTTACCAAGAATCACCGCGGGATTTTAAAAATGAGCTCCTCGTCTTCGCGCGCTCCTCACAATTCAAATGAGATCGCAGCTGAAAAAGTGTTTTGTTCAGAAAGCGTTTCAAAGTTCGATAACTTGGAATTTCCTGAAATTAATCTCGTTGTCATTTACGGTTTTTTCGATCAACTTGTTTATATTGCTTATCTTATAAAAACGATTTTGCTCTACTTATTCGGTGTGAATGGGCAAAACAGCTATCCGTAATTTATTTAGAGTAAAATTACAAACATATTCTGGCTAATCAAGATAAATATAAGCCTTTCCTAGCTTGTATCATGAGCGCCATCACGTTTATTCCCCAAAGCATTATGCTGAACTTGAATCTAAATTGTTCACTGGCAGGCGCTCCATAACCAGCGAGTGTAAAAACCGTCTAGATCGAACTCAGTCTCGCAATATTATTTATCACAGCAGAGGAGAGAATAGAAAAGCGTTCTTATCACATTGTTGTCAGGCTGTTCAACTTCATCCAAGCAAATAAATTTTTCCCTCTCTCCACAGGGTATACTGGAGCTCAGAGACAATAAATTGCATTATCTTGATAGATAAGAAATACAAGCAGAATTATGCAATCAAACCCTCCCGTTTCTTTCATTTTCCAATTATCAAATTTATGTCATTTTGATCAGCTGAAAGCATGAATATATCACCCAAGTTACCTTGTTATCCGGGGAAAAATCTGTAGGGGAATTCTTCAGCGAAGATGTTTTCTCAAAACCTAGGTGTTTAGCTCTGACCAAAATATTGCATAAAACATGCCGCAGTCTAAAATATTTTATCTGTCTTCGCAGAAGCAAATCAGGATTATGATAATCATCTTTTGGGGTGAACAACTGAGTCTTTCGGTAACCAATAAAGTGTCAAATAACAAGGTGACATAGAATAGCCTTAACAACTGATGGTACTAAATTTCTCATGCTAGAAAGAATATTTCCAGTACTGATCATATGATGTACTACTGCCAAAATGACAAAGCAGTTCATTTGGCTAGTACGATCCTGAATCCATCCAAATATTTTGCGAATACTGGTTCACTGTAGGAAGAAGAATTCAAACGCGATTGCAAGTTCATATTTTTCTGGTTAATCCAGTTGACGTTTTGCCTCCACGCTCTATCACCATTTGAAGCTCTATAGCCAGAGTGCAGGCGATGGACAATGCAATCTTCAATTTGTACATTACTTTGTCCTTGGGTCTAATCTCGATAACTGATGGCTTTCGAAAAAGTGACTTTTATCTGCTGGAATTTTTTGCTCATTTTTAACTACGGAGACCCCGCGTTTTTACATTTTCACGAATAGCTACAATTTCGAAAGCCTAACCCACTGATGCCTGGTAACTGAACCTCATCAATGTATTCAGATAAACAACTGGAATCCGTGATCCTGGGTCAGTGCAACCGGATTCCAATCGTTCTGTTTATTTTAACATGTTAGCTTGCATTCCCCTCTTCCGGGAAACAGATATCAACCAAATCATCTTACTACTTGATGGAATTAGTTAAACTGCATCGAACATGAAGACATTTTTGAGTATCTTGCAGACCGTATATCTCTTCCTCTCCATTGAAGTTCTCTTTAGGCTCAAAGCACTACCTCGACTCGGTAAACAAAGCTAGATGGAAAATAAGTTCAGACCAAAAGACAGATGATGATAATAAATAAATAAACTCAACCTTACTGAAACGTTTCCACACTAAAGGCTGATATCCATTGATCCTGGTTTGCAGATAAAACATTAGGTATTTCATTCCTATGGTTGGGAATTCAATTCACATGTTTATGCTTTTCTCGATTCTTTTGTTCTCAATCACCTGCGGTAATTTTGGGTGGCATTCCTATACTTCTCTCAGACAAGGCATTTGGTAATTTTATCTAACTCGACTTTAAATTTAGTTGGCAAAAATTGAATTTCTTTGGCAGTTGTTAACAAATACACCAAAAATACTGCTCAGTTCTCATGTTTGCAATTTTATTGAGTTCAAACACATTGTCTCTCATAAACAGGATTACAAGGTAACACTCACTGAAACAATTTATCCTATGGACGAGGAATCCAGCAAATGCTTTGTGTGAGGGTTCTATTGAAATTCCCTGAGCATCGGGGTTTTTCGAAATAATGAACCTCAAGCATGCAAGGATGAGTCCTCGTAAAATTTTCTAATTAATATGGAAAATCTGCAATAACTATCTTCTTTCACAGAGGGATTATATTACTAATCTTATTCGCATTGCGGCCTTTAGCAAGAAATTTTGAAAGTTAAATCTTTGGTTTTGAATCTGTTACATTCTGTAACAAATGAGTAAATCTGTCCATGTCTATAAGACGTGCAGCCTCGAGTAAAAGTGACCTGGAGCATCATTCTAAAATGTAATAGTCTTCCTAAAATAACTTCATCATTCATTTTTGAGCACGGTGAATTCTACGTTGTTCAGAGCACCCTTCAAAAAGACCCATCCGTGAGATTAGTCGTGATTTTTCGAAGCCCTTGTCAACCGACTTGGCGAGGTTTTGTGAATTCAATGTCACTAAAATAAATCTCTTCGGAATTTTATTTTAACAACGGCCGTGTTCTTTAGCCCATTAATTCTCACTGCAGTTCGTTCAAAATGATTTGATAGTCAAAACAAATTATGACAAGGCTTGAATATTTTCGTGATAGCAGCATTTACTCACCTTTTTTGATCTTACAATGTTTGCTCTAGATCGGCTGAAGGCTGAAACAATTAGGTTTTCTTCACACATGTTCGCAGAGTAGTGCGAACATTTTTTACCAAATCTTCTCCCGGATTGAATACTTTTTGCTCCCTGTGTGTTTTTATCATCCCTGTACAGCTAGCATCATTATATGAGTCGGATATTTCCGTCTCTCATATAACAAATCTTGTCACAAAACTAGTTTTTACACGAATAATGAGAAAAGACGTGCTTTCATTCACAAGAAGAATAGTAAATATGTCTATCATAAGAACAAGTGATCGAAGGGCGTTCACAGTATCGTTTATCTCTTCTTCTATAGAGTAGCAAAATATTTCAGTTTGTAGTAAATATTTCTCGAACACGGTGAAAACAAAACGCATGTTTAGCGGGCCGTTCGAGTAAGACCTTGAAATTCAAGTCAAGCATTCGAAATAAACTACAATTTCTCTCCGGTGAGATTACCATTCATTGTGAGTTGGCCGTTTAACTGTTAGACAAGGTAGTATTCTACATATACGTTTAGTTTGTTTTTGTTTCTTTTTTATGCAGAAACAGCAGAAATTTGGAAACAGTAAACGTTTCTAGTCGAATTACCATTTGTTTCTCAGTGACAAAAATTACCCATTAATATTCTCACCTTCGTCGGCTTGACAATAAGCCATGGTAAACATTTAAATAATTTCGAACCTCTGAATTTCAGTCTAATTTATCATCATGACCGAGGTCACATAATTTCAATCGTCAAAGGATAGCAGCAAAACTAAGACATCTGACATCAAATTCAGTAGAATTCTATGTTTCAGCCTCGTGTTATGCTATAAACGCTCAAAAAAGAAGAACTGATTGCAGAGAGAAGTGTTCATCTAGCAAACTTCTAGGATACCTGTATTTTCTGAATGAGTACACCGATTTTTTCCTTTTCTCACTGTTGACTTCAGAAATGCCAGCTTTCAGTTTATCTTTATTCGCAAAGAATTTAATCTCCCTGAATACGTTGTTCATTACCATATTTATATCTTTCTGATATCCGCAAGTGTATTTTATTTAGATTACGAATGCAAAATCATTACGGCAGACTGCATGGTCCGAAGTGCATGCCAGCTGAGTAACGGTTCATTGAATAATCCAACAATGTAACCATGTTTATTAGAAAATTCACTTGTATTTGAGCATCCAAAAGTCCAACACAGAGAACCAGAATTGAACAGGTGAGGTCCTGGTTACCGGGCAGATCCTCTACCAGCTGAGCAATCGTAATACAGCTGGTCTGGTGTGAATAACGCAAATGAATAATCGATGATGCGCAAGCCAATCTTCCAAAGATAAGCAGCAACTGTCTCGTCGGTCATCTTCCAAAGTAAAGAGTAGCACACGGCTGAAAGTGACCCAAGAGACATTGAAATATATCCGTGCAAAATATCGTTATCCTGAGGAGCTTGAATCTATCACTTTTGGAAAAACTACTTCCATTTTTCACATTCAAAATATCAACGCTGCAAACCGGAATCGATATTCCACTTACGGGACATTCTACATGTGAAATCTGCAAGGGGACATTCCATTACATAAGATTCAGGCTCCTAATGTCAATAATACGCTCTATAAATTGAACTGTAGTCGGTAATTTGCAGAACAGCGCAAACTATCTGCTCGTGTATTGCTTGCCTGTATACTGATGAATTTGTCCGTAGTGCTTCTGTGTGATATGTTTAATACATTTTGACTCATACAGAATCACATTATCAAAAGCCAGGTAAATTATTGACTGAAAGGTACGCACCCAAATCAGTTGAGGTCTCCTGAAACGGATTATAAATACGGAGTGTAACACATTCACCGTTTAACACCCAAAAGGAGACTGAGGTTTCGTTGCCATAGGTTCCCTTGTTTGAACAGCGTGCATTAATTTAGCAGTTATTTGTGATTCCAAGCAGACGACAACCTCATTCCGAAAAAAAACAATTTACGAATGAATTTTGGTCATCAGACAATTAAATTCCTCGCCATGCCTTATCACTATCCTAGCGAACATTAGATAAACTATCTTTAGATATGCGGTTGCTCGCTTACCTCTCAGAAAATAACAATTATATCCCTTCAGTCTAGCCCAATCACTGGACTGCTGAAGTTTCGCACACTAATGAAATTCTTCGAATGTCCTGTCCAACATTTTGTACAGTTTTTGTCAAAACGATTATTAGCGTTTAGCATGGGATTGAATCAGACGTCGACTGTTTATTTGTACATGAAAAGTGATTGGGAAATATCAACAAAATCAAGCGGCCGTTTGATAAACGGAGATAAGATCAGAGAATACTTTTATCTTATTAGTAAGCTAATTGATTTCCAGCACAGTGGGTTCAAGTTTACCTACGTACAGTGTGCCTTGGTTCTTTTCAACACTAGATTTAAAGGCGAACATTGGGCCAGATATTTGAGAACAGAACTAGCAGGGATATCCCCTGAAATTCAAATCTGTTCTCACAGAAATATTCTATTTACGGCTAAAAAGAAGTTTTATAATAGCGCATTACTCCGGGGAAATCCGTAATGCATTTTATATCCAGATATCGTTTTCGATAATCGCACGATTCGTAAGTGACCTTCAGATGTACATCTGTTTAGCACACTCAGAAGTTTCGCACACTTTTCATGCACGCATTTTTCATTCAGTATTTTTTAAGTGCAACAGTGTTGTCGTTTGAACCAGCCAGCTGTTTTATTGCGAGTCTCATGACTCCGGGAAGAATGATAGCATACCGACATCTTCTCCGAAACAACGCTTATCCAGCAACAATCCGTACGGGGATTCCCAACAATGACAGAGAAATGCGAATCGATAATTATTTTACAACAGAACAAAAGAAACCCAGCAAGTAATTAGTATCTACCATGTATAGTCAACAGAATAGCGCTAAAAGTTTGATCTGCTAGAAATTTTGATTTCTCGATGGATTATCGAGTATTTCTTCCTAACAAAGTAAGATTGGTTTAAGCCTACACTGAAAGGGGCATCTGAAGATTTTGCAATATATTCATCAAACACCGGTAACGGCTGCCTGGCATGTCTCTTCTGCTTCAAAAGATGTCCTAACTGAAGCAGTTGTGTTCCATTATCAAAATGAATTACCACTGTGTGGGGAATTCTTTTTGTATACTTTCATCGGTCCATACATCAGAGGTTTGGAAACACTTCATTTACCGACAAAATTTTATATGTGTGGTTTTGGTCGGGAAGCATTTCTTTTCTACCTTTTATCTTTTATTTACTTCCTTTCTCTATGCAGTGTTGGTACAGTGTGTCAGGTATAGGTTCGTGGCTAGTTAGATGCTTCCGTTGCGGAGAAACCAGCTGCGGAAACAGGGTTTGAACCCGGGACAGTCTGACCACCGCGGGTCTTTTCTGCAGGAAGTCATTGGGTCAGCAATAAGTTGAGTTTGATAGCACGTAAAAGAAAACTGTAAAAAATTGAAACAATCGTGGTAAGATCTTTGATATGGGTTCGTGTCAAGTAATAACCAAGATATCACTCAGTCGTAAGGCTGGGTTTCAAACCCTTAAAAGAATCAAGGAGAATTTATTCTTTCAAATAAACGCGGATACCTGAGTTCTTAACCTAATGGAGGGAGCCAAAAAACTGGTTGTGATTGAATATAAGTTGTTAGGATACAGGGAGAGGCAAGGAACTGCAAAGGATCAGTAATCACTAGTGCGAGCAAACTGAGGTTTCTACTGGGATGGAGTGGTAGATGTTGATAGTTAAGTGCCAAGATTAGGATGAAGGAGTTACTTGCTATCTTCTAACATCTTACGGGAGGAAGTCGGGCAAGCCTTGGGAAGCTGGGTTGCGATAAGGTAAGCAGGTTATTTGAGATGCCAATATGTCGCGACAAATGCTTGGGTGGCATGAAGATAACCTTACTATCTTGTACAAGTAGCCCGAAGATTACGATGGAGGAATAACAAAGCTAGTGTGGAAGGATGCATGAAATACAAAACGTGGTAACAAATAAAGTGGGGTAGAAAACGACTTGAGTCGTATCAAGTAAAATGTGAGTCATCGAACTTCCAAGAACACTTCCTTGATATTATCTGTTCAGATTAGGTCACAGTTGGTGGTTACACCGAAGTACGTGATGGGGTGTACTCTGTAATATTGGTTAGCCATTGAAAACTGAGTCTGGATTGAATGCCTTAAGGTTGGAATATATTTTGGTTTTGGTTTTATAGAGACCAAACAGAATATCAAAACACTTCGGAGGTTTCATCCTTAGATTTCCATCTGAAGACTAGTTGACCAGCCCAATCGAACTTGGTTTTAGAGAGGGAGAATGAAGGGCCGTTAAATTTTGGGCATTCCGGAAGTCTCTTCAACGACGTATTTATTAGGGAGATAATTGTCATAAATAGACTAGACTGGTACATAGGCAGGAAACAAAAACAGTGGTAGAACGGTACCCTGAGGGTCACTTCGTATGCAGTGAAACGTGAGAGAAGTACAGCCACAACACCATGCAAATTGTTCTTGACCGGGGAACTAGTAAGACGAAAGATCAACGTCAAACGTACTGACACGGGTGTCCGTACGTATACCTGCCAAGTTTAGTCCGCCAAAACAATCAAAAGTGACACAATAATTAAGGATACAAACCCTGCCTACCTTGCTTTAGAGCTCAGTAGAAGACAAAGCAAAGTGGGTGAGAGAGGCCAGGGTATGGAGGGTTGATCGTTATTGGCGATATGCAAGTTGCTTGAGTTTTATTGAATTTAACTGGTTGAAGAACATTTTTGATATAATATTATCAAATACTTTAAATGTCACCGATGCACAAGCCATCAGGCGTAGTTTATAATGCACTCGTAATTAGTCGCAGCAGAACACGTACCTGGTGTACTCTAATAATTTGTGAGAACATGGGCTAACCCAATCACAGCCGGCGAGTAAGCCGCAAGTAAGTGCATAGAGAAACAAGATAATGAGCAGGCGAAAAACAGCTAAGTTACATGCACTTTCAGCGACAAACAAATAGGGTCAGTTTATGCATAGAAAGATCGATCAGTCAATACTCTCTATGGAGCAAAACACACCGAAGCAGAAGTAAAGGTAGTGCTCACAAAACAAGGAGGGTCGGACTGAGAAAGCTATCGAATATGACTCTGAGTAGCATGAGGTTTTCGGGGGTAACACTGTTGCCCCATTTCTTACAGTAGTGATTGTGAGTAAAGCTTGCGTGGCTACCCTGAGACTGAATCACTGAGGAAACCTTTACAGTCACGTGATCAGAATGGCTGTGTAGAGGGCAACAGACAACATAAAAAAAGTTTGGATTACTAACACAGCAAAGATCAAGCGAAGTTCCAAGTGTGTGGTGCGGAAAGTAACAATATTTATCAGTTCAAAGGATGTAAGTAGCCACACCTTGAACCTAGTAAAGTCACCTCAGACAACGTGTAAAGACGGGCCAAAAGAGTTCTGTATATTTGCGAAAGAAAAGTCAAAGAATTCATCCAACTTGGAGAGAGAGCAATTTGGATAAGTTTATGATTACAAGAACGTCAGGCATGTGATTACATAGTTTTTCATATTTGCATTCAATAAAATAAGCACCGATGTGTGACGTGAATTGCGTAAAACATTTTTCGTCCGTTCACACTATCCTTCATTGACAAAACTGATGTCACTGCCATCACGTTTAAGGTAAAGAGCCGGGCGTTGGACACGACAGAAATCAAAATCATCACATAAGACAATCTCATCGCCATTGTCCGAATAGAGTCAGGTTTCTTGTAGAAGAATGATGCCCAGGCGGTTGTGCTCCCAGTGATGGGTGCAATTTTTCACTTTCCCAAGAAGTTAGCGAAAAATGGATCTTGAAATAAATAGTCAGCACTTAGTGCACAAACATTTCTTTCGTAACCTAACCTTTCGCCTAGCCTGACATTTAAGGTAGTAATCTTTTTTCCAAAAACTCTCCCTGTTGCTTTTCTTACAGGTTTTCGGTAACTACTGCTCAGCAAGAAGTTCGAGTAGATGATGAAGAATTCACATGGACGTGATACAGAGGGCAACCATATTGGTAATGTGAGCCTGAAAAGAGAATACTGGAAAGCTACATTGAACAATTGGTATCCGGATAGATTTCGCTGTATATCATCAGGTGCGTAATACAGATAATATAATATTAAACACTACAACATTACCGATGACAGGTTCGAAAAAGTCACTCTTTTACCAAGTTACTGCTAGAGTACCAAACTGGGCTTCCATCTTTGGATCGCAATCGCTTCGGCAAACTGTGGTAGACGTGAATTGCTGGTAGAGATCACAAAGAATGCAGTTGAGCAGTCGATCCGGTGCTTCGTGTCATGCAAGTGACGTGCGATGGAAGAGGCTGGCGGCTGCCTGACCGGTGACCTTTGGCCATCTGCTTACCATTGGTTAACACAAGCGTCCACCTGTCGTGCGGCACGTTCGGTTGCTCTCAGTCGAAATTGCCATTTAGTTCCGCTTAGGAAGGTGGTCGAGCACCCTCGCGTGAACTTGGATAGGAGAAGTGATATGGCATCAAATGATAATGTTTTTTGGCTGGGGGACGGATATCTGTCTGCACGCGTTGAGTAGGACAGGTTTGGTGGCTTTGTATGACTGCTTGATTGCCAATTTGAGGCGGCTTGCGAACAGTTCGGCTGTGTCATGGTCCTTGAATGGCAGCTGCAAGAAAGTCTTACACTTGGGGACTGACTATGGCCGTTCACTTCAACTAATCGCCGTACAATGTTTTTTGATATGGTTTTGTGGGTAGCCGTTTGATTGGAACACTCTATTTAGCAGTTCCATTTTGGAGTCGAGCATATCTGACGTACGGAGTTTACCGGCTCTGCCATACGTAGTCACCACTAGCCCACGTTTATTACTCAGGAGCACAAAGCTCGTAAAATGCAGGTTCTCTCCTTACCATATGTAATTTCGGTATAAAAACCTACTGACACCATTGTCTGGACGCCTGATTAACATAACGTCGAGAAAAGTCGAACGTGTTATCAGATTAGTACCCCATAGAAAGCCGTTTGTTCGAATGAACTGCAATAAGTTTACGGAAGAGACTGATATAGTCCTGCTCTGAGTTGCTGATAAATATAACATCGATGCATCTTTTGTATGCTACAGCTTTTCTATGACCGTCAAAAAGGGGTAACGGAGAATAAGTGCAGACAGTGTGATGAAGTACAAGACAGTTCGCATGTGGAGTGAACAGCAAGGCTACGTTTCAAGGCCACGTCAGTTATGCAGTATTATTCGTTTTCATGATGAAAAGGACCATAACATATGTTTATATCTGAATCTATCCTAACAGCAAAGTAGGGGAAGTTTTCAAGACTGACCAACAATCTCAGGGAAACAGAACAAAATTAATTTGTTAGGAAAGTTGTTTTTCATTGGGTTTTGCTAAATCTCAAACGGAGGCTTTCGTGAACTTATCATCGAAGAAGACTAAGGCCCCTATGTTCCTGAATTCCAAATGGCTATCGCTGTTCTAATCGTCAGTTCAATACTGGTCTCATTATCCTTTTTTGAGTAATTTTATCACTACTATTTCTGCTATCAATACTACTACCGTTGATAATACTTTAGGCGCATTGCTGCTATTGTGGAGCAGAGTGCATACTGCTTACTTAGTAGGTAGGTAGTTGATTGCTCAAGACAACGGAGGACAGTAGTGGAGCGACAACGAATACGGTTAGGGCAGACTGATTGCAAGCAGCAAGGTAGAACAGAACGTGAAATGCATACGACCGTTTATTTCAACTGGAGGTCCACGGTATTCAAATGGACTGGACCTGTGGTATGCAAGCGAACATTGTTGTTGTGCATGATTGCTTTTAGTAAAGAGTGATTTTCAATAGAATAGACAAAACATTTTGCCACGCAAAAAGAATCATTACACCGGAAATATTTGCAGCATTACATTCCATAATAAATACGGAGTGGGATCTGTGATAAAATTCGCTGAAGTACTCACCGATTGGTAATCAGAGAGCTATCCAGATTGAAAAACATCATTATTGGGATGAAATTAAAAATCAGTAATACTCACAGAATGTATTGTTGGCTGAAGGAGCCTGAATCTCGTGTATTGGAAAGTTTGCTTGCATTTTTTCACATCAAAAAGCCGGACGCTGCAAGCCGGAATCGAACCAGCGACTCTCCGCAGACCAGGCAGATCCTCCACCAGCTGAGCTATCGCGGTCCGGACGGCCGGCTGTGAATAACGCAAGTAAATAAACGGTGATGAGCAAACCACTTTTCCAATAGTACACAGTAACTATCCCGGTTTTATTCAATTGAGATAGCCTCGTCCGTCACTTCCCAACGGGACGAACTGCACACAGATGAACGTGATCCATTAGACGTTGAAACATAGTCACGTCCAGTCTTCAATCAGATCATTTTGTCCCCCTTTGTTCTTTGTGATTCCTGGTGTTCTGCCGATATAGACAGCTGAACGGGCGCAAGTGAATTAACAGGTCGATAAAAAATAGGAATGAACAACAACTAATACCCATCAGTTGGGTTCACGAGCATATTTCCTTATGAGAAAACGGTTTGGCAGACTGAGATTTATGCTCAAAATGAACAATTTCTTTACGTATCTGGACAAGTGAGTATGAGCATTGCAGTGATCAACCGTAACCCAATTTCTCACTATGATTCAAAACCTTTCCGCATAAGAAACCTTTTGCTGGATCAAGAAGGCCATTTTCACAGTGATGATGAAGTCACCTATTCGGAGCTAATCTGCGTACTCACCTACAATCACGGTGAATAATGACGCAATTCTTTGTTTATCTTGTTTCTGATAGGCACTTCAGCTTCCATGTTTTAAGTAAATATCGCCATCGGTTTTTGCCCATGAGTCTACGCACTTTTATGTCGTTCGTTACAATCTTAAATGTTAGTTTGGTCTTGCATGCCATCACAGCTTCTGAGTCATTCCACATGAAGCATTAGGACAAAAATCACAGATGGCCCTTCTTCTGTGGAACTCTGATAAGAAAATAAGCATCTCTACCGGGTTAATTTTTGCCTCAGAGATGGCGAATTTCGAAAAATTGATTAGCTGCTTTTTTGTCAGTTTCCTTAATTCTCATTTATATCGAATTTTGTATCATTGTTTCACTTTTCAAAGGGGTTCTATCAAACAACAGTCCCAATGCACCGTGCTATATTTCAGACACTCTTATTTCTTAGTCTGTAACTGCCTCGATAATAAAGTTCCTGTTTATTAGTATTTGGTCAAAATCTGCCAAACCCCAGTAAATTAATTAGTGTCAAGATCCGACTGTATTAACAGCCAAGCGACTGAGGCGTTTTCTTAAAGAGACGTGCTTATATACTTCGAGGGGCACTATAAGTGAGTTTTCTATTTATTTCTCAAATTATCTTTTAATCAATCAATTTTTACAAACCGGCTTCTTTTCCAATTATTTTTGTGATTATCCACAACAGTTGTGATGAATTTATGGCCGGTCACGAAGAACTTTACAAGACCATTGAGTAAATAAAAAAGTATTTCACCTTAGCGGAATTATATTTTCACTGATTCAGCTGCATTGTTCACGACAAATGACAGCACTACTTAACTTTATCTACTTCTTATCCCCTTCACTCACAAAGAAGACAGTATTCAAATTCTTATTGATAACAGCTCTGACATCTACGAGAACATTTCACGTCACTCTTATTCCTTCAGGCAAATCAAAAAAATAGTTACAAACACTTGATGAATATCAAGGTCAAAATTTCCTAGGTGAAATAATTTTCGACAGTTATTCCGTGTAACAAACAGTGATAAAGAATTTTATGTAGTCGTGTTACGCAAAGAATCCACGGAAAAGTGACTACACGAGGGATGGACATTATTTTTGAAATTTTTCAGGATTTTACATACAATTCTTCACATATTTTGTAACTGAGCTCGTAACTGTGTCCACATTTGTCGAAAAGCTGTTTTACTTAACGGCCCTTGGGTAACATTCACTGATGTCCAGTGTAGATGGAAAACCAAAGATTACCCAATCAGTACAGCACTCAGTAAAGTTGTGACCATCAGAAGTTTCCTCAAAGACGACCACTTGTTCAGTGATCTACACCACAAAAATCAGTCAACTTTGAGCAGTACACTTTCAATTGAACAGCTCTCCATTCTACCGGTAACCCTGGGGGATAATATGATCAACGGCGAACTTATTCTGCGAGAGCTTTCTCTTTCTATTGTGTTTCATCCGTTTGTTTGAAGCTCCAGTGAAACTTTCGTTCATTTACCAACCCACCGATTATCTCCATGAATGACAGAAACTATCCAGGTGGTTGGTCTAGACAAGGATCCGAAAGAGATTCAGTGATCATCATCATCAAAATCAAGGGCCATCTTTTGCGACGAGAACACAAAGCTGGATTAGGTATTTTGGTCCAAACTGATGTTACGTAGTGGCAATTTGGAGTAGCAAACTGCCGGCTTAGTAACCCCTATCGCACCAAGTACCCAGATTCTCCAAGAGAGAAAAAAACAATCAATGAATGAATGAATGAACGAATGGATGAAAGAGAGAGACAGAAAGAGGAAAAAAGGGACGGGGGGAAAGGGGGAGGTTGCTAAACTAATCAATATGTTAACTACGGAATGGATTATTTTTTTACTGCTCAAAGTCTACATCCTGTGTCCACTCATTGTGTTTGTCAACAGTGGAATGTACAAATGTCACATTCGCTCAAGGAAGCAGTTAGGAAGTGAAGTAGAAATTTCGTCATTTACCAAGGTTCTTCTAGTTTTGTGCTGACTGTTATTGAAAATTCATCGCTAAATTTTGATAAATACTCTTTGAGCAAGGAAAGCGGAACAAATCTTATTTTAGAAAAGCTACACTGGGCAGCGAACAGTTGTTTTCAGTGATTCCTAATCTTGCTCTTACACAGCTTATAGGTGACAGTTATGCATTTGATTGGCCACTGGCTGGGTTGAAGATCATTTTTCCAGTAGATGTGTAGTGTGGGGGAAATGGTGTGGTCGTTGTCAGTTAGTTTGGCGATGCTGAATCGACCGCTAATAGTGGTTTGTCGGGGCTCACTTCTCTCTTCGGATGCTACATCCTTGGCCCAGGCAACTGAAATGCCTGAATCAGTCACTTTTGTGCCCATAGATCGAGGCTTGGTAGACGTATGGCGATCACTTAAGCCGTGGCCGGGGTCCGCAGTCGGACTGTCTTTGATCGGTAGAAAAGAACACAATACACAACACTGGATGAGTCATTCGGGTCGATCTTATGACTGCTACGGCCTAGGAGACTAGGAACAGAAAGGCTGGTTGTCCCCTTTTTCTCGTCACTCGGCCACTTCGGGTAATGTTCTTTGATGCGTTGAGGCAGGCATCTGACCGTGCAACCTATATTGTGATTCCATTGGTAAAAGCATCTGTAATATGAATCGTAATGCATTTGCCTTATTTTGTTTTCAAAGTCTGGCTTGCTTTATATCTAGTTTCAATCACTAATTCCGTTGCAAATACAAATCTAGATTTACATATGATTCGCCGTGCAGTTCCAAAGCTCAACTCACCACTGTACAGCTGTTTCATTCTTGTTAGGAATCATCAGCAGTGCACTTCCACCGAACATTCGCGGGGACTCGAACCCGGGGTGAACGACCATAAATCGAACGCTTTACCACAAGGCTATCCGGGCTGGCTCTCTACGGTTCGTTGAACATCTACACTACGTGATGTAGCACCCTTCAGTCACTAACACTGAACGGTAACAACCAGTTTCCTGCACGGCGATGGACTCCTGTAGTGGGTGATTTCTCTGTAGGGGCCTAGGTGCAGACCTAGATGTTGTCCTAAAGTTACCCTCCTGATGGTCTCATAGGTAGATTTACCGATAATATCATTGTTGCTACTCTTTCACTTATTTTCTCAAAAAGTAAGCCACTTCACACAAGTGGTGACCAAACTAGGTGTCATATGTTTTTCCGGAGGTAGTTAGTTCTCCCTTCGTTTGGTGTGTGTTAAATGAGTCATTTTCGCGAGTCTCGCTGTTTTATCCGTATATCATTACACCCGGACACCAGAATTCACATGAATACATTCAGCCGTGCACGTCTTAACTTTTGCACGTATATGAAAGGAAGAACGCAAAGGGACCAGTAAACCTGTTTTCAGTCTTGCGTATTGAGACTAAGCAACAAACAAGGTGAGCTTTGTGAATATATAAACTAAGAGAAGTGAGAGGGGAGAGGAATAGGTCAGATTTTGGTGATATATCTCTTGGTCAAAGGTGCGTTGAAACTTGCTTGTTCCTTATGGGGGCCGGCAATGAGAGGGAGGGTTATTGTGTTTGCAGACTGTTTCACCTCACTTGGAGCGGGCTGAAGAGGGGACCTACTACGGCTGCCGTAGTAACTAATAGGCGGTTTTTTTCATTTTTCTAGCTTCTTGGACTCAGACAAAATACTGGGGACAAATACATTTTCTGCGCTGTCTACCGAGTCCGACAGGTGAAAGGCATTTATGATGACTGAGGTGAAAGTGGTGTTCTTTGAGTCATAATCATACTCACTAGTCTATTCGTATGTTTGTCTGCTCATAACTCCTACATACGCTGTCCCACAGACACAAGTGCATGAAAGCACACTAGTGGACTTTGAGACGGCAGGAGATGAAACTTTGCATTGTAATCCTAAAATAAGCTGTGTTTGAATATGTTGCATCGTCCAGTTGAGGAAAGTGATTTACTGATGAATCAGTTCAGTCCTTTTGTAGTCATTTCCGCCAGTTAATCACCCTTGAACAATAAGGCAATGATCGTGGATCTGTCACTTGCATGCAATGGTGAACACGATACTAGCGCAAACCGCTTATTTTGTGATAAACGTCGAGGGAGCTTATCAATACCTTCATTCCATTAGCTTACAACTATTAGTGCGTTCCAGTAACTTCAACGCTCGATGTTTGCACGATCAGTCACCGGAATAAATCACGTTACTCACTCGAACAATCCTTCATTGTATTGTCATTTTGACTATAAAGAAATCCATTCTTGCTAGTACTATAATAACATCACAGAAAACCCTGCACACTTCCGCTATGAATAGACTGGAGAGGTTCGAACTTGGCTCGAGATCACAATTTATCAATTGTAGCTTTCTAATTTCAGAGTACTTAAGGCAGTTCTGCCCAGGATGTGTTTCCAGGTACACCATTGAAAATGCTGTGCTCATGGAAAAAAATCGTTCACCGTAGGAACCACTTGTTATGTCACCATCAAAACTGTTAGTCATAATTTGACTCATTCAAAAGCAACAGTTAAAATGCCAGGATTATCACCTGTTGTGTGTCTACTGAGTTCCAACACGACCTACATGTTGGACGACAATCATTCCCATCCCATCCGCACCCCTCGATTAAGGCAAGCCATCTCCGTACGCTTGTTCTAATAGGACGTATCAGATTTCGTTGAGATACGAAGCCATTTACGTTGGTACAAAGGAAAGGCGATTAGACATTTGGGCACCAAAAAGCGTCCAGAACTTGGAAGTGGACTTAGATAGTTAATGTCATAGCTTAACGCTAACATTACCAGTCACATTTTGAAAGCAGAAACCCAGTTCAAAGCCTTAAAATGAAGTAAAATATAAGTTATTGAATCAGGATGGTCAAGATAAAGTTTCTATGCTTGAGTGATTCAGTACACGAAAGAACTATTGTATTATTCAGTAAAAAGTTTGCAGCTGAATAAGTAAAACTTTCCCAAGAATATCTGAAGACTATGTTAACATTAAAGTTTATCAATTCTTAGACTGACGTTCCCCTGAAACCAGTGAATTTAAGCCTGACTTTTTGCTACACCTGACCGATTAGTTGACACGTTTGATCCACCACATAATTTATTTCTTATAATTTGCGCATATATAAGGGCGCACGCTTTCTGACAGATGATACCCACGGACAAACAGTGCTGTCAAGATCGATTGTTTGAATAAACTCCGCTATAACCGCACAAATTTCTGATTTATTCAAAAAGCACAGAAAAATGGCATCCAGCCAACTAGGGTGGATAGATATCAGTTACTGGGACAAATCTTCCGTATGCTTCGGCTGTTTGAACTTTAGAACAGTGCAAAGCTACTGTCAGTAAGCTATAAAAAAGGCAAAACAATCACACCCCCATAATCTGCATAAAATGACTGACTTAAACCTTACGATAAACATTCTTCCGTGGTAGCAAACCTACCTTTGAGGCAAGGTTCAGTTAACCGTTAGAATAACACGGCCTATTTCCACTAGAACGGTCGCTGACTCTATGTGCTTTTGGACTGTTTCGATGCAGCTCAAACTCCTTCAGATGGGACTAATAAATCCAAATTAGTATCTAAACTCTAGGAAGTATAACTGGTTTATTTTGGTCGGAGGAATTCAAATAGGTAAAGCAGTAGAAATGGTTGGCGAACTGCAATTAGGCAATCCAGTGACTAGATTTTCTTTCCTGTTTTATTGCATACTTTATACATCCAAACTAACTCAAGATACAGCTTTTCTCTATAGGTAGGCATCCCCAAATTTATTCAAGAGAAAATTTTGAATTGAAGAAAATTCACGTGGAATTATCCATTGGGTTTGCTGCTCATAGTTTTCAACTATGACTATAAAAATGTAAAACGAATTCATATTCGAGTTACAAAACCCCAACTCAATTCTTTCTGTCTTTTTGAACCCGGACTGTTTGACTTACTAGTGATATATTATATATATATATAAATATATATATATAACACTTATGGATTCTGAATAAAATATGCTGAACAAAGCTTGGAAAATGTCCTGCTTTGTGAAAATGACGATGTATCATTCATGACAATGGCTAAATTGTGGCCATAAAAGGCCAATATCGGAAGAAACGTTCACAACCACAAAAACCAATTAGACACATGCTTTGCTATTACATGTTTATTTAGTTTATCAGTTCGAAGTCTCTACAAACAGATGTCAAAATGCTTTATGCTTCATCACGTGGTATGTTCGATCCAACAAACTCACATAAATTCAAAATGGACCATAAAAGCCTCATTAGCTGACGATGATTTTATCACGAAACTCAACTACATACAGCAAATTCATCTATCCCGCATTGAATGACCGATAAAATTGGGATAAATATAGGTAGTTATCGGTTTTGTTTGTCACTGATATGATTCTTGATTCAGTGTCAACGTTCACCTCGCCGATAAAAATAATGGCAGCACTGTTTTCACCAACTTCTTAAAAATCACCTACTGAAGTGCACATACACCAAGACCCAACTTGGACTCTAACCCGGAGCGCATGACAGTGACTCAGCAATCGAACCACCAGGCTATTCACGATGGATCTCAAAGGTTTGTTCAACATCGGTGCAACATGATATACCACTCTTTCCCGGCTGATTTTTGAATGTTCACAGTCATCACCCGCAGAGTGATCGGCTGGCGTGGTGAATGAAACTGAATAGAGATTGAAGTTGGTTTTTATACTAGTACATTGAACCTAATGTCAAGATACATCTTATTGGACGTGCCTACACTTCCGTACAGTATACGTCGTGCTGAATTCGCTAATGTAGCACAACAGGTACATCTACGACTCAAAATCGACCATATTTGAAAGCTGCGCAAAGCTTAGCTACAGCCTATACATGTTTGAATCTACTAAAGTTCGATTCATTTGAACATTTGCAATTCTTTGGTGGTAATTGTAAAAAACCAAAACAAAGTGACCAAATAAGAAACCCTTGTTATTCATACACTCAACACTTTCAAATAAAACTCGTCTGAGGTAGTTTGGTGAATGAAGAATGGAGAAGAGGTGTAAAACTGAAGACACAATTTATACCATTGGTGGACAGATGCACAAAAATTCTGTCTAATGCAGATCATCGTTATTATTTTACGCTATTTCGCCAGGCATATTTACGCCCTACTTTGTTGGATAAATATTCGTTTATTTTCAGCTCAATGATAACATACTGAGTGGGTTTTACTTTAATGATACTCCATACAAAAAGATTGGCTACGGTATGAACAACCTAAACAAATGTTATTCTGACTCTCGTAAACAACGTACATGTTCAGATTTGTTTCGGTTGCGTATACTCTTCATTTGCCATACAAATTTTAAAAACAGCAAAAATAGATCCCAGCCTGAAACTGTTCTTGGGGAAAGCCATGGAAAAAGGAGCTGTTGCCCTCTCAAGAAAATACTCAGATTGAACAAAAGCACAAATTAATCCGGTGGCAAAACACCAGCGGCGAAGTGACAGGTAAAAAGGAGCGTGAACGAGATGACGTAATAATCCGGACGTGCCTGTCCCGCGCAATTTGATGTGAAGCAGATGATAAATTGAACGATCAGACATTTCTCTCCGGAAAAAATCAATGCTCGAGGAGGCAGACGAGAAAATTCTGGGGAAATCACTGAGGCATCGAATGAATTAATTTTATGCAAAATTCTGATGACAACAGCAGAATCACTTTTAACAAACTGCCTAATGTCCAGACATCGCTTCTCGGATTTCATATAGTGACGAATTTATGAAATGCGGGGTTTTGTGTTTGTAAGATTCAGTATCCAAGGGTTAGCCTAATGACAGAGTTCAGCGTGGTTCTGACACTGACAGGGGTCGGAAGCTCGTACCAAACCAGTTGGATTGAAATGACCAAACTGGTACTCGTATCTGTTTGTGAGCTACGTTTAGCGGCACTCGCGTACAGCACATATATACTACTAACGGATTAAATGAAGTATTGGCCTTTGTTTCCAAGCATGTCTGCGATTACGGTGCTTTCTGATAATAACTGTCCTTGTTAGAGGTGCCATATTACTTAGTTACTCCATTGAGTTCACGAAATAATGCATGACAAATCGACAATAATCTAATATATTCAAGCTTTTCTGATAAACCTTGGACGAAAAGGTTATTATCAGATAAAATTATGAGCATGGAAGAGTCTCTTTCAAAGCAGCACAATATACGTGTTCTTCATGGTACTGAGTCCCAGACCAATAAGTTTAACTAGTAATGGAGAGTACTTTCCACGTTTATTGAAAAAACAAGGCGTTTGGTGGACTACAGTCACATCCATGAACCGACTTACCATTTTTTGCATAAAAATTTAAGTAGTGTTCACGTTCGGACGTGAGAAACAGCATAGCTTTTTCCAAGCCACTTCATCGTGAAGAAATCAACAAGAATTCACTTATAATTGGGGACTTCTAAATTCTCAGAATCTACGTGAGATTTTTCCTTTTTTCAAGCCGTTATTAGTGTACTTTTGTATTCACTTTTCACAAACAATAGCAGGCCACTTTACCGTAATTCTCTCCAATTTACTTTAGACAGCTCCTACATTCTCGACCTTCAAGCTTTCGATCTGGACACTTCGGTCCCTTTGAAGTTTGAAGTCGTGATGCGGTTTGATCTCCTGACTTTTGCCTCGTTTTTGAAGTTGTCATTGGTGACTCAAACTGGATTTTTGTCTCTTTTTGTTGGCTTCCATGAAAATTAGCTACCGGCCAATTTCAGTTAGAAATCCCATCAGTTGGCATCATACATTTTTGTTCAATCTTCTTGTGGATCAAACTCGAAATTGCGATTCCCCATCTCCTCCATTTAAACCAGAACAGTACCGTGCGGCTAAACCCTAACTATTACATCCGCAAAGAGAAATATGAAGAAAAAAGATAAAAACTTGGTATACTTTTACTGTTCTGTTGACAATCTTTTCCGCACATTCACGTCTCGCACAATGAAGACATAAATTATCCAGATGTTCTTTTCAGCAACTTGGACGGTTACTGTGAAAAGCTTACACTTAGAATAAAACGACTGGATAACTGACCGTTGTCAACAAAAAGCAGTGCTCAGTTGCACCTTCTAGTATGATTTATACGTAGATCAGAAACCTAAGATAAATTTAAACGCGATCAGGATCTGAGTCGACGCCGACTGACCGTCTAGGACCCGCAATCGTCACGAAAGTGTGATAGTGACTTATGAGCAGAGAAAGGTCAGTCGAAATGTCGCTTGGTAATCAGTCATAAGTTCCTGGACACAGTCTCGCGTCCGATTCGCGGTATTCACTTGACTGCGTTTTCTTATCCCGTGCGATGTGCGTGATGGTAAAAAATGCACTGAAACAAACGCGGAAATCCTTCATCTGAAAATTTTGCGCATAGCAAAGGGATGGATTTTTTGATCTGTAAACAACGTCTTCATTGGGAATCCTTCGCTTAGTTTTATTTCTACTGCAATACTTCTTCGGCCATATCACGAAAAGACAGAGTGTCTAAGAGTTATGTCGCCGATAAGGCGATGTAATGGTTTTCGTTATTCATCTACCTCTTACATATGTTTTCTCTTGCTCGTGAATTCGTATTCACGCCTAATGCGGAGATGGTTTAAAGAAATATTTTTTTAATCATCTTACCAATGTGCCACAATAAATTTAGACAATAAATTTCAATATCTTCGTCATCATATGAGTACTAGGTGATTCGATCTTACCTAATGAGATTGACCATGCGGTGCGAAGGTTCAAACAGTTGAAAACCGAGGAAGCCCCGTACATCCTTTTCCTCCTTGTCGGGAGTCATCAGCAGTGCACATCAAACGAGCTCCCCAACTGGGACTCGAACATGGGGTGTACGATTAGCAAGCGGACATCTTAACCACAAGGCTATCCGGACCGACTGTCGGTAGTTTACTAAACTTATAGACTACATGATATAGGACTCTTTTGACACTTGCTTCGAATGTTGGCAGAGCATTTCCGACAAGGCGAGCGACTCCTGTGACCGGTGGCTTCTCTGTGGGGACCCAAGTACAAAAACGTCATCCCGGTAAACAACCTACAGAGCATGGTTACCATACAACTAATAGGAAATTCGATGTTACGTAATATGCGATTCATCGTTCTAACCAATAAAAATCAAGGAAGAAATGCACTTTATTGTATACGTTCACTATCAAGGTCTCAAATAACTAATCACCAATCGGACAGCTTCTGTGGCTTGGAATCAGAAAACTTTTGGTAACAAAATGGCCAGTATTAAGACGCCAAACATCATTCTTTTTCTTCAGAGTTCACTCTTCAGACGTACAAAAACAAAGGTTCTTCCCAAAATAGAGGAAAACCTCTATAACCCGGTGAACTAATAAATATATCAAAAAATTGCAATTTTGCAACTATGACAAATACCATCACGTTATGGTACGCCTCCGTACTCAGGCAGTAGGATTCTCTAAATTATCACACAACAGAATGAGTTGTCTTATAGAATCGTCAAAATTCCCAGTCAGCACAGAAGGATTCGTGAAAGTATTTGTTCGTATGGATTACATTTTGCGGTGTGTACCTTCAATTTGGTGTAGTTCAATAGCAGGTTTGGAAAACTTTTCAGTGTACCAAATACTTTAATTTTGCTGAGTGATGACAAATTTTTCACAGATCATCTTCTATTTGGTCTTCCGAGGCTCAGTACACTTGAAGTAAAAATACATATAACAGATGAGGAATCAGCTAAGTTTCTAACTTCTGACAAAACCGATAAGCCGTTGAATTTCGTCTGACGAATAACACAGTTCAACTTCATTCGTGCGGATTCCTAGACGCAGCAGAATTATTCTGAAAAAATATTCCAAGCTACACCCATAACAGACCTATTCATAAAAAGTTGTCGTTTTTCAGTTACCCCTTTTCTGGTTGTCTCGATAACGAACAGAGTTTGAAAACTAACAATAGACATTTTGACAAGTGGCACTTTGCTTTTTGTTCCTAAACAATGTCCTTTTGATTGGAAAACAGTGAAAAGGTTGCCGAACAAAGCGTTTGGCAAGTAGAGCGATATTTTGAGACAGTGTTTTGGCTTTGGGAACCCACGATATTTGTTCGACTTTTATAAACACAAATTCACGACAATGAAAATGAAGCAATCTTTCAAAAGACTGCCTTTAAAGGATATTGTGGTGCGGAATTATTAGCTTCACTAGTAATTTTTTGTTAGGAGTTGATATTTTATCAATTATTTGTCATCTTCCCTTCGGTTCAGAATGTATCTCTTCTCATTTAGAAATAAAAGAACTAACTGATCAAATATGATTCGCTTGTCCTGTCCATCGATCTACTTACTAACTGTTTTGTTCTAAACAATTACAAAAAATTGTTTATGTTCACCCCATTTCCTCATAAGATACAATCAGTATGCCATCTAGTTGCTGTAAATCAGCTCATTCCATAACATGGAATTCAACACTTGATCATCTAATTTTTTCAACTAACCGTATTCCATGGACACTGAGGATACAATTGCTTCATTTTTATAAGTGCAAAAGCAACTGTTGCTCATCGGTAAACGCGTTTGTTAGTTTCAAGGTCACCTAAGTGATTTAGGTACAATTTCTTAGGTTTTACATTAACCCTGTTCACAGCTATTCATCGATATATTTATTTTACTTCGATTATAAATATAATCTATATTGAGGATTCTGTTCTGGACGGAACAACACAACTTTTATGACAGTTTAATGGCCGGGACACCTCGCTTTTACCAGTCAAATATAATGGTAAACATCTTCCTTTTGGAAGTCAAAAATGCACCGGAATTTTTGGTTATGGTAATGAGTCGGAACTAGAGGCTAAGTGAGTTGGCGCAGCTATTATTGAAATCAAAATGGAAATCATTTTCTTGAGTGGATTGGTCAAATCGACTGTTCAAAGGATTATTCAAGATTAGGTTGTAAATATTTTGTAAAACTTGAGTCACGCAATTACCTTTGTGGGATTTGATACACAAGGGATGTGACCTAATTGCTGTCATGCTTTGTACAAATGGCCACCGTATGACATTCTGTTTCAAATTCCATTCAGAACACACAACAGAAAACAAAATTTGTTTATAAAATTAAAAATTTAACTCATCATTCTGCACAGTTCATGGTCTTTCTGACGCACGAAGCCGACTTGAAAGTTGCGCTCAGTTTAGACAAAATATGAAAAGCCTCAAGGTAATGAATGGAAGTTTCTTGTTCAGATATCGCCCAACGGTGAAACATTCTTTGGCATAGTGGTTCCTGCAAACAGTTCGGATTTGACGACTTCAGTTGATACCTTTCCAGGTGCTCATCTTTCTGTATAAATAAAGGTAAAGTGTAGATAAGGTTTAGTGAGTAGCACTACAACACAATCTTTTTATTCTAACAACCATTTGTCAAACGAGGAGATAAAATCGATTCCGATTTAAATCCTTTTCTTTTATACAGTAATTTTCTAACTATGTGAGAAATTAATTAATGTGGAAAATGGAATTTACAGAAAAACCATCCATAAATTTCACCTACCTGAATATGTGAAATATACCCAATCAAAGTTCCTTGTTCTCAAAGGGGATCTCTTATATTATGAAAGCACCCTTTTGAATAAAAACATAAGTAACTTTCCATGTAGTCACGTGTATAACTTTCATGTTTGATTGATTTAGTATAGAAACACTTTTGTGCACTCGAACCGAGTGACTGATCACAGATATAAACTTCGCTTTGAGAGACTGACAGACAGAAATGTTGCTGAATCATCAAAATAGGTAAAAATTACGAGAACTTTTGATTTACTACCCTAAGGAAATCCAAACAGACTCAATGAACAGGTCACTACCAAACCATCCTTTTGTTTTCCAATAATTACGGAATAAAAGAGTCTGGTCTCATTCAACGAGAGTCGTGAGTTAGAGCAGGATTTATTCTATCTTTGTCTTCCTCTGAGTAACAGAACCATCGGCAACCAGAATGGTAAACAAAACTTGGGCTCCTAAACATTTACTCAGAAATAAACGCGTACGAAGTACAAAGAATATGTCAACAGGAATCCCGTCATTTATTGTAATCAAGCTGACTTGCCGTCCTTTGCAGCTCTTTCAACGGTCTTTTAACTTTCTCCTCCGAGAATTCAGCGGTTGAACTGGTCAAATAGAGGATGTTATACAACAATTTTTGCACAAAATTTCGAGCAAACCTGCTGGCAGAGTCTGTTACGTTTTGCCCAATTTAATATATACATCTTTATCGCTCAACTTGTTTGACTAACAGGGTGCACCGAAATCCTGAAATTGAGTACTATATTAAACTGAGCCAAAATTTCGCTGTAAGTCACCGAAGAACAATTGGCAGCACCCTCATGATGACAGTAACTGAAGTTTAACCATTCCAGTGGTCCCAGAGCTGAGTCTTTCGACACCTCTTTTCAAGCTTTCCATCGAGAAGATGAATTCGTTCAAACGACAGAAAGCATAGAGCAGCGCGTCAAATCTGTCAGTGTTGTAGAAAACTTGGCCGGGGGTGTTGGTAAATTTACGAAAATGTACACACAAAAGCTGATGGGGAAGACGTGAAAACCGGGGGGAAAGTGAGAGCGTAATGTTTTGTGTGTGTATGCATAAACCTGCCCACGAAGAACTGTGTCAGGAAATGATTTCCAGCAATCCGTCAGTGAAACGCTCGGGTGTTACTGTTGATATCGTCAGAGTAAAAGACAGAACAATTTGAGTAGACTGGAATTTGGCTATTAGAAGACAGCCCGAGAATCCGCCTTACCATCAGTTTCCGAAAGTAAATCAGGCAATTTCACTTGATCGTAAGATAATTGCTCATCGCTTTGAGGTTCAACTTATGTAGAGGCCTGTATTATGGTTCACCGGGCAGCGTGAAAGATAAGGTCACCGTTTAAAACCCTGGCAACAACGTATAACCGCTTAGTCCGTGCTGAGATACACCAGCATTGCTCCTTCATCGATCCCTGTCTGCCACTCGAACACGGAGTGCACAAATTCATTTTTCATTTCCATGGAACCTACAAACGACTTTATTCACACTTGGTTTATATGGTCCGGTTATTCTGCCAGCACCACTACTGGTGATCTTCGAGATCCACTTGGCAGATATTTTATTGGTACAATTCATGATTTTAAGTGTACCAATCCTCGTTTGACGAGGAGAATTACTCAGCCAACTAGTGCGTGGTTACACCTGTCTAGTCGATAGATCATAAAGTGATTTTGCGCCTGTTGCGAAACACGGCCGTTTTCGGACAATCACGTTCCAGAGGTCACCACTGTTTCAGTATCACGCTTAGCCGCTCCAGTCATCAGATTTATTTCGTACACTGTTTGTATGTTGGCACTGCACTCTGAGGGTTGTCTAAGAGGAGCGGTATTTTCTTGCACTGTTTTTTATTTGTATTTGTGGGAAGTTTTCAAGCGCACATTTTAATCAAAAGCATTTGCTCAAAACATCATCACATTCGGTTTGCACAAGATATATGAAAAAGAATAAAAATAACTGATGTTTATACACTCCGAAGTTAGTATACATTTTGGCTATTCATTTTTTTGTCAATATGCAGGCCAGTTATGGTGTTGGTTCAAATTGGGGTATCGCGAAAATGAAGAAATGTGTTATATCACGGATGCAGCATGAAGCTGAAAAATTGAAGGTTTCCTTTATTACAGTTTTGATACAAGTAGTTTCAGTTTACTGCTCAATATGTATGTAAATCTCTGGTATGAATCAAGCTTTTGCTCTGTTGCCTGACTGGTCAGCATGCATCTGTGCAAACTTGGGCATCTGTTATATTCATTTTAGGTTTAGCCCCATTTGTTATCTACTATGGACACTACTGAAAATATTTTCATCTTCAGAGCCGGTCGCTGCATGGCCAACGAGTTCGTAACGTCCAGAGCCGGCCACGGAGTGTGAGTAGTCCACGCAGAGTGATCTCACACCCAACTACTCCAAATAGCGCACTTCTGCCGCGCTAATGAGTTTATAGTGAATGAAAGACTTACATAGTTGGCAAGGGTGTGCATGCGTGGACAGAGAATTACCAGTTATACTTATGAACAGCAATAACCGCAAGGCCGATCACATGCTTCCGACGCAGTATTTCCGCTCATCTTTATACGTCATACTTCCCACGTTATCGTAGATATGTCGAATCAACAGTCCCAGTTGAACCTTTTGTATACAGACCGCTAAGAGTTCCTCGAAAGGCGTATCTATAGATTTTCAAAGAAGAAGAAAGGATGGAAGAAAGAACCTTATAGGATAAGAAATATCGTCCTTAAGTTAATTCATTCGTAGACACTCATAAAATCCCGGATCTCAGAAAACGTCCAACATAAATTCAAGCGATTATCAAGTCAAGCTTCAGAGGAAAAGGTTTACCGACAAACAACAGGTTGACTTCACTCAGATAATCATAAGACCTCACAAAGATTGAATATAATAAAATAATAATTTGGTGATCAAATACTTTTAATCACAAGTTCAGCTGCCGCGTGAAAGAGGCACCCTGACTAAACAAGCATTTGCCTTAGTCATTACCCCGATATTTCAATATACTTGACTGAGATAAGAACATGTGGTAGTGAACAGTACTTTTGGCTTCTTGCAAAGGGGTAAATACAAAAAAAACATTATTCACTTTGGATTTCGATAACAATACGAAGAATCGTGATGAAAATGAATAAAAACTACTTGTAGACGTAGTTTCTGTGAAATCGGTGTCACGTGTGACAAGATGTGCTGATATGTGACTTTTTGTTCTCATAGGATTGATGATAACTTCCCCGTTTCTTGTGAAGATAGCCAGCGTAGGCACAAGGATATTAGGTGGCTTTTCCGAACAGTTAAACATAGATTGGTCATGTGGTTCGTGATCATCTCGAAGGTGGTTGAGGTTCGTTGTTTACCGTTCTTCAGTAGCCTACCTTTGACAATTTAGAAAGGCTGGTAGTCTTCGTTTGTACTGATTGAATTATCCAAAACTAACCGAAGGACAGTAACTGCCGTTTTTCTTCTTTCCATCGATCCACCGTTCAGTCAACTAGCATAACGTTTCACTATGCCTTAAGACAGTACTCTTGTGGTTCACCCTAACCAACTTTACCCATAAGTTCAAATTGGCTTGCCTGCATCAGCCAAATGATGATGTCTGGTCCGAAAAGAAGTCTAATCTCTGGGGATTTCGATAGATTTGGGTGATTTTTGAAAGGATGATTTCTTCCCAACGAATGAACATTGGCTTATGTAACCAGATATCTAGATGAGTTTACAGGGGATTTGAACTGCCTGTTCCAACGATTGGATGTGTTTCGAGTATCTTTTTAGTTGGTTCGTAGAAAGTAGTTCTGTATGTAAACACTGCATCTATAGCAGCATTCTCTATGCTTTTACCTGGCAATCGATTAGCCTGAATGGCTTTTCAAAGAGTCATATAAGGCCATTTTCTCTGGATTATATGACGCTTTTTATTTCAGATAGAAACACTTTCAAAAACTTAATTAAGCTCTTGATATGTAAACTTTGAACCGTTGTCCACTGCTATCTCCTTTGGTAAAAAAGCCAAACAATGTGTCGTACCCATACGATTGCTTTCGCTATCTCACCACGTCGATGGACTTCCTGTCATTCTCTGTGGAAACGTGTTGATAAAGAGGCGGAAAGGGCCCCTGAGGTTCATAGGGACCCAGAACCAAAAGCTCACAGGATATACTACCAGCTGTATCGGCTATGTTACCTGTTTCGGACTCTTATCGGATAACTGAAGTGTTACAGTCACGCAAAACGTTCCCACTGTTCCCAAAGTCCCATCCTACCAGAAACGAATTTTGAATTTCCGCTTGTTCAGCACCATTCCAAGATGGCCTCCGTGGGCATATGACATAACTTTTGGAATAATACGATCTGGAGCTACACACATTTTCGGTGCGCATAAAACATTCATCAGTTGCACACAGCTCGTTCCGTAGTAAACCATACAGATGAACCTGAGCGATCACTCAAAAGGAACTCCCCAACACACCCATTTCTATCGCTCAGTTTCTCTCCTGTGTTTTTTAAAAGCTTTTTGCACCCCAAATAGGTGAATAATGGCAGTCCTGCAATATCCTAGGTTTCTTCTGTTCGTCAAGCCACAGGCAAAAAACTCCCATCTGCTTCTTGATTTTCATCACTAGGCAAATACAGCATCTCCAAATTACAGTGAGGTAATCTACAGTGCCGGCGGAAGATGCGCAGCGGCTTTACACCGACATTTCAGTAAGTAAGTAAGGTCATGAGAGTTGCATTATGGGTACGAAGAGTTATTGGTCTATCAAATAAAAGCTTTCATTTCTCGCAAAACCAAACGTATTCCAGTGATTCTTTTTTCTCCTGCTGAGTGTTTTATTTTCCTTCTTAAGAGATTTTTAGAGGAAGTGATCATATCTTCTTCCTTTTGATTTATGGTCAGAAAAAATAAGGCAACTAAGTTACTATTGGAAGCATCACTTCTGACAATAGTAAGGCAGTTGCTGTCGCTGGTGCGAAAAATACCCGGCAGTTCATTCCATTGGATGGGCCTGCTTGTGAAGATCCTTTGAGAAGTACTATCATTCTTTGTCAATTTTATAAGAGGCTCTGCAAAGATAGTAAATCTTTCAAATTGAGCAAGTAGTTTTACCATAATCCCAAGAAATGTTTTCCCTCTGTGAGCTTTTGTGGACCAGGAGGGTCAGTAATTTTTCGTGTTTTCTCCAATTGGTTTATTGCGAAAATCTAAAGACTTGATGGATCTGGTAGAAAATTTGCCTTTCCGTAAGTATTCCAGAGTTCAGACCGATAAGCAACTATGAATAATTACATTTATTCAAGGAGCCATATTTACCCATAACAGTAACCATAAGATGAATTCTTTCAGAAGCAACCACAGGCCTGACCATTTGTTGTAGGACTCAAAGAAGAAGCCTGCTTCCGCAGCAGCGGGATAAAATGCGGTCTACTGATAGAAAGGTGGAAGTCAACTGGCCTCAAACAAACGCAATGAGAAGTGCAGGGTGCGCGTTCAAACCCCACACCTCATATCGTTTTCAATGGTATGGTTGTAGGACTTGCGCATTTACTGCCAGAATATTAATGCGAGATACGACAATTGAAATGTTTAAAGCGACCGTGGTAGCTCGGCCAAGCATAGAACGACTATTTTCGGACGTAACTTCACGGCCGACGAAAGAATAAAGGTATGTAGTTGGGGCGGTAACAATAACAAACCCGCGAACCTTTACCGTTGAGTTAGTATAGCTATTAAACTTTTATTATGACGGATGTAAGGAACGGTCATGTAGATATTTATCATAAAATGTTGAGGGTTCCACAGTCATGACAGACACTGAATCTAGCTCCAGATCAATGAAATTTTATAGAGTGTTTACAATAAACTAGGCGGACGAGTATCAAAAAAAAGGAAACTTCGTTTCGGAAATTCACTGGGGTTACCCCACGGCGGTGTGAATTCGATCCAAGGCACCAGAATGTTGCATCTGCATAACTAACACAAGCAAGAACAGCAGTGATAAAGATCGCACTGGGAACCGAAAGCTGTACTCTGGGCATGACTGATTGCAAAGAGTAGAGATAAGTAGTGATAATCAATGAGGAGCAAGATCAACCGACATCGGAATAGGAAACTGCCAATAGGAAACGAGGTCGGTATAGACCTAGTGTCCGGACGAGTGACGTTTTGTTTAGCAGATAGTGGAAAGTACATCGACTGTAGGTGCATGAGCGACGTCCGATATATGATTTGCTTTGAGTAGTCAGTTTCAGCTGTTTGGATATGAATCCAGTTTCAGAAGTCTCGTATTTTGTTAGACAAATTAAACTGCGCATGAATAAATTCATCAACGTTGAACCTGACATTCATAATCACGGGAGCACCTCGTAGTGTTTCATCCTTCTTAGGAATCACCGTCGGTGTGCCTGATATTCACTGTGTATAAAGCCCAACGTGGATTAAACAGATTTGTGTGTTTCCATGGTTTTCGGTGCGATTAAATCCATTGTAACATCCTCCCCCTATCACTATTTCGCCTTTCGCTGTTTTCTTGCGCTGATATCGAGTCCTTTACATGTGTTTCTGTAGTGCATAGACTCAGAATGGCCGGTTATCGCGTTTTGGATAAGAGCTCAGCCTATCATTTCCGTGCCATGATAGACAGAACAAAACCTACTATACCAGGCTGACTGATATTGTACATTATTCAGCGAATTTGAGAATTTCCTACTGGAAGATTGGTATGAATAAACTATTCGAATGAGAAATTTCTTTTGTTTATAAACGCAATAAATTATTCTGAGTGCCTACATCTGATAAATTGCGTTATTTGACAAAACCCTTAGCACATTGTTTGCAACTTAGCTGATCATTTTACCGCTAAAAGCTTGGCTCTGCAGGTTTTCTTGCCGTTTAGTGGTCCTGGCGATCTTTCAGCGGGTACTGACGATTATATAGGGTCCACTGCTTAGGGAACAGCAACCAAACCCTTCTGACACACCCATACTTCGTAAGGACACATCATGTGTTAGGCTTCGGTCGCGGTTACGGTGCTTTGCAGGCTTGTGCGATTCACTATCTTGAAAACGTAAGGACTGTGGAGGAGATTACGTAGATGGCTTAAAAGAACCACATCAAAGGAGAACAGCTTACCATATCCGAGTTACTTACATAAGGTTCAATAAAAGTTAAATTGTGTGTCAAATACAGCACATCAAGCGGGAAATTTTCGAATAAGCATTTTTAACACGATATGCTTGAGCAGGAGTGTAATGGAAAGGGTATACCGCATCTCCACAAGAATCCACTGCACTATTAAGTTAACCCAGCAACCAGACCTTGAGACTTGGAAAGGTGAACTATATAAAGTCCCAACAGGCATGCATACTTGCACCAACGTCTGTAACCCAGGTTCTTTGATGGCTAAGCCATGAGGAACGCTGTTAATCAGATCCTCGCACAAGTCTACCAAACCCCGTAACTGAGACCGAACTCTCATACGTGATGTGCTCTTGTGCAGTATGGATGTGTCGGAAAGGTTCGGTCACTGTACCCTAGGCCGTTATGTCTAAATAACTAGTAGTGGCTACAAAAAGATCACCAGAGGCCACTCAACAACAGGAAAACCTGCGGTTAAATCTGACAACAACGAACTGCTTACACATTCTGTTGGTTCTTAATTCACTGACGTTTAATTCTCCGAAGAACAGTATTGTGCTTCCTTAGAAGCGTTTAAGATTGCGTGTGTTACTCCTTCTTTGAAGTAAGAAAACCACAATCATCACTTTGCTTGCTCAACTGTCGAGAGTGAATCTTGTCTAAGACGCAAAAATGTGGTATGGATTTCATTCTACATGAATAGATGAACTTCGATCTCTTTTGGTGCAATAAATCAAATTCAGAATCGATGATTCAAAAACGGACCTATATGGAACAGTTTGATTTAGTTTTTTTTTTGTCATTTTGCCTTCCAACGGAGTGAATCGCGGACATTTCCGTAAGTTTACGCTGCTCTAATGAGATCCCGCCTGATTCGTAGCCGGATAAATCAATTTGTTTCCTTATCTCCACCGGGAAGCTTAAGGAAATGCAACAATAACAATCATAAAGCTGTTTTGTGTGCGTTTATGGCTGACCATAAATTATGATAATCGTAAGCCGTTCTCTTGCACCTGAACAGACAGACAAAATTTAGATTTTATCAAGCACGCAGATAACGTTGTAACAGATTGTCTGTCCACATTCATTTGTTTGAAGACTGGACAAATGATTTGACATTTGTCTTTCCTAACTTTCTCCATTACCTCTCATCAGCAGGGCTCCCTCTTTAATGGGGTAAGATTAAGGTCAGTGGTGTCAGTCCGCATCTTAAAACTTCTAACGATACTTTCAATCTTGCCACAGCGAAGAATATAGACCACAGAATGTACTGTATGTGATTTGAGGCCGTGGTTGGCTCGGTAACCAATCGGAGAGTATCTTATTGTCATAAGAGCGTGGAGTTCATGGGATACTGGTGCAATAGACGGCGAGATCACACTTCCTAAATAGACCTGAAATAGCTTGGTCCATACACTCCATAAAGGAGCACCAAAAACCCATTACTACGTGAGCACAAGTGAACAGGTTGATGTTGTTACGCAGATGAAGCAACTACAGACAATTTCTATAATAAAACAAGACGGAGCGAAGAAGATTTCAAGATGACTACTTCCATTCATGTAACACGTACCACAAAACTAGTATGATTCTTAAGGATTAGTGGGAACATTCCGTGACACGAAAAAATCATGAAAACTTTATGTTTAGGAATCATTAGCGAGTTTGCTGGTAATTCACCCAATAGTCAGCAGTCATTTGCAGCAGCAACGAAGGCATATAGCGCTCAACCGTTAGTAAACATCTATGCGTGCATCACTCAAGAAACCCACTTCCCATAATGACGAACTACTACTGTTCTAATCCGTCCTGGTAGCTCTGGAAGAAAGCTTTTTGTGCTTTTCAACCATCTCAGTTTATTGTTATAAAATATATCGTTTATATAAAATGTGTGCTGAGCACAACTAAAACCATGCATAAAAACTTATTAGTCTACTGATGGACTTAAAACGCCCGTCTGGCTGCTTTGTATGACTGCTCCTGGATTGGTTGTTTCAGCTCTGGTCGATTCAGAAAAATGTTAACCGCTGATTGGTACACTGACCACCTCACTGGCTCCATTCTTATCAGCAATCATGGTTAGCCAATCCCGTGATGTCTGCCTCACTGCCTCCGACCTTGTACTTGATTCCGGGTGGGTAACACCATGCTGCCTGACCGCTGAACCAGGTCGTCTTTTGGCAGTATGCTGGGCTTGTTCCAACACAACCACCACACCTTAAATAGTGGAGGAAAACTGTCAACCGTTAAGTTTTTCATCACTGTATCTTTATCGTTTTTTCGTCAGTAGACAAATAGCTTTTTCCGAAAAGACGGTATCAATTATTAGTAATTTCCCACATAGAATTGATCCGTAGATCTAATAATATCATAGGCTTGGTCGCTACCCCTTTCCTGAACTATGGTACCACTTGTGCTCAATTAATAAAAAGAAGCAAAAACACTTGTAAAAATTAAGCTTGTCATTCACTGTTTTTTTTCATATCATAGTACGCTCCAAGAGAGGCTGCCTAAAAAGTGAAGTAGTTCACCGTCAATCAGGATAATCCCGTAAACTTATAAAAAGATTCTTTTTTGATAACAGTGGTTTTTATACAACTACCGAGACTTGCACGCTCACCTCTGTATGACGGTTTTGAAGAAAACACTTATTTGATAATTGCTTTCCAGTCTTTCTTTCCCGCAAGACTAAACAATTCGCTTGTCTCATCAGGTTAAAAAAATCCTTACGATCATAATGTAAGCATTAGATGATCCACCACTGTGCGATTAATGATGAAACAGATAAATAAAACACGATCTTCGACAACGCTTATCTTTTGTAGTGACTAGGCTTTTGGCAGCCAAATAAGTGTTCGAATAATGTGAGTTCGGGCTCCCGGTGATATATTTACTGAGCTTTGCTTTCATGAGGTTTTCTCTGTCTGCTGTTTTTGATCGAAATCGAGAACCCCCCCCCCCCCCACACACACACACACACGCATACGAATATCATTGGTCCTTGCAAACAACACGTTCATATTGCTCAGACGATTCTCCGAAAGTGTAAGCCCTCTGCCACATGCATAAATAGCCCTGCATTCCAAACATCCAAAAGAGCGCTGATTCGGTTCTCCTCTGAAGGCAAAATAACTGGTCGCATCTTTATGAAAAGTAACATTTAAACAAAACGGTAACTTTTACATATTTGCTCTGAAATAGCAATTAGTTATGTTGTTCCAGTATGCCTTTTATGACTACCGAGACACGAATGTGCAGTATTGCAAACCTCCTTTCTGAAACAAATTATGGTGGCAAATAGTCCCATATTTGACACTTCAGTATGTGTCAAATCCCAGAAACCAAGGTCAAAATATACAGCTAAAATCTCAGTTCAACTAGAAATACAGCCTTCCACTTCGTTTATTATGAATCACAGGTAAGTATTAATAAAGGGAGATCGTTACCAATGAAAGTCTTCCTAAAGGAGAAGCGATCGGCGTCAGAGCAAGATTTGGATGCCGGACTCCTGGGTTCGTATTTCTTCGTGAAAGCCATCAAACCACAGTTTGCTATTTATTATATGGAAGTTGTATATTACCGTCCGGAAGTTTAGAGCGGTCGTTCATAAACTGTCTGAAAGGGAATGCTGTTCAGCGGTAGCTAGAATAGATTCCGAGACTCCTGGATAGGAAACAAAGGCTATACGGATAGGATTAGTAATGCCTGGATTTTGGAATCTAAAGAAATCAAGGGGGCGTTTCGACAACAAAATCTTGATATTACAAAAACGTATTTTTACTACGTTAGTCATAAATACGGCAATTCCATAACTTCTTGTATTAGACAAAACGTTCCACCATGGACAAATACCACTATTTTTGAAGCAGTTTGCAAAATCTTATATAAAAGTGGAATTCTACTATTCATATTTGGGTGAAAAACTGTAGTGAGTTAGCTTTTGCGACACTGCGCAACTTTGAATACCTTTACGCATAAAGCGGCAGAAATGTTTCATTACTAGCATACGGTGCTGCATAGTGCGTACAACTTTATCACAACATTGATCTATCTGACATTCGTCGGCGACATCCTGAGAGAACACTGCGGCAATTCATTTTTAATCCAGGAAATTGAATTTTGAATGAGTATATCAGGACCTAACGAAGTTGGGAGTGTATCGAAGAATCGATGCGCCATGTTTTGTGGTTTTTAAAGTTATCTTATTGTCAGAAACAGAGTTGTTGGTAGAGATTTTAACAAGCCCATGTTTTGGTTGCGACTAGTAACCTTATCAAGGCAAGTTTGCAGTCAAATCAAAAACCGACTGATTGAAAATTTGCCTCGAAAGAGGTTATCCGCGGTAACCAAAAGGTCGGCTAATTAAAATTTCTAGCGAATTTTGAATGCTTCTTTAATTCTCCTTGATCTAATAATCTTCTCTATGAATAAAATAAAGGTGTTCTTTTAGCTATATAAGTTCTTTTAGATACGTATTACCGAGGTTAAATGGATTCAGTCAAGCATTTAGACGTTTTGTTCACGCTTCACATCTTATCAATTGACAGAAACAAAAAATCTGATCCTCTGTCAAACAGCAATTTGCCAATATGACTTTTTATCAATAAGTTGCTCAGTCATTTGCATAGCCATAGTAAACTGAAGAATTTGAGTAATTTTACAAAAAGAATATAATTAGTTCATTATTTTTTATCAATCCTAGGTTTCTATCCTTCTGGAACTATTGGTGTCAGCCTAAACCTCAGACCTGTGAGATGAGTGGTCGGGTGCTTTTCTAGACACATAGGCCGGAACTGTATTGATCAGCTACCTATCTGGACTAGGCTGATCTGCTATGGCGCACCAGAAGCAGGAATATTTTTATAGATATTAAGTATCTCTTGCTTGCTAACGTGTCTCATCGTGAGTTTGTGGATCTTCTGCCTTCATTTTGCTTCATTTTCTGCAAAACGATACAAGGAGTCATAAAGCAAAGAAACATATCGGCCTTCTCCGTTGTCATTCTGTTGCCAATCTATTCCAAGGACAACTAAGAAACTAGTTCTGTTGTAGCCAGATATGCTTTAATGAGACAAAATACTTTTGAAAGCATTTCTTCGTTCCGCTAAATAGGGGAAAACTTTGATAATCGATATGAGTAGTATTACATTGTATCTGGATGATAGGACGAAATTCCTCCGGAAGCACACAACTGGCTTCGCGGTTATTTCCGCTCATCAGGTATGCGTACTCGTTACTCTTCCGCCCAATCATTGTTACACTCGAGCACTCCACATTTGGTTTACAGCTGTAATCCCATTTGAATCGAACGGCAAAAGTTTTATCCCGTCATCCAGATACAACGCTACACTACTCATATCGGAAGTCCCTACTTGGGATCATGTGTCCTCGTTTTGAAGGTTAACCGTGTTAACCGACGAATTGGCTTTGGAATAATCACTGTGTGATTCTAAAAATGGACTCCCCGTCCAAGCAAGCTCCATTCTATTCAAATGAGACTACAGCTGTAAAGCTTAGATAACCCTATTTAATTCGGTTTGCTATTACAAAAATGTTTTTCTTCCTAATGAATGCTTCCACATGTAGAAATCACCGCAGCGTGCTCACTTTTTGTGCACTAATAGTTCAGCTTTAGTCTTATTCTCACAGAGACCTTAAGTCCAGCTCCATGCTGTTGATATCCCCTTTCATGAACCCTCAGTTTCTAGCACTCTGTTAGGCAATTAAAAATGACAACATAGTAGATTTCCGTACTGGTATACAACATTTTATGCAATAATTTTACTCGCAAAAAGCAGAACATATCTTTGAGCTCCCCGTTGTGGTTATAGCGAGCTAGAATTGTATTTCTGATTGACCTTGAATAAAACAGTCACTAAATCTGATACCACATCATAATAATAGACTCATTACCTACTCTCCTTGCTTTGGAAACTGGTCATGGTAGATTTCCATGGGCTTATAATTTCCTGAATTAACCTAATAACTGATTTCCTTATACCTATCAAGTATTGTCCAAGCGTTGCAGAATTATGCTTCTCAAGGATAATGTTTTGGCTCTGTTTTGTACAGGTCAAAGTATAGATCGTCATACTAGTGTTCGATTAATTAAACTTCGGGAACCCGATGAGGAACCTATTGAACTGAGATCATAAAATTTGTCTGTGTTTTCGTCTTTGCAGATCGAATACATACAATTATCTATGGAATATCACTGGTTCAGCACACGACAATTCGTGCCAAAAACAAAACAAAGTCTTGGTCACCTCTGTGTGATCAAAAGTGTCGGGAATTATCTCGATATTATCCAGAGTACACCATTTAGTATACATTGATATAATCTGAAATAGAACACTGTACAGATGCCTTTTCTAACTTTGTGTGCCAAGAAACTTAGAGCGACCATATGCGCCCTCAACGCAACCTACTCTGCCCGCTCAGACAAAGCATCGATTTCACGAGATATGAAAGCATTTTCCACATTCTTTCCAACATGGTTAAATAATATGCATACGAAGCGAAATTCTGGGGCATTTGGTTTAGGCAGCTCATCACACAAGCATGAAACTAGGCACCCCTCAGTCCCACGAAATAATATATCCGCACACCAGGGGTGTAGCAAATTAGCGTTCATCTTTCTGTGTCTGTACAATTGGAAAAGATTCATCCAAGTGTTAGACTTATTAGCATCTAATCTGCTGTTTACATTGTGGAGGAAATGCTTCAGTACGATCTTAGGGCATCAGAGGGGAAAGAAGTTTATTCACTTTTGACCCAGTTATCATATTATTTTACCTGGATGGCAGAACAAAATCCCCCCCGGAAGCTCGCGACCAGTTTAACAGTTGTTTCCGCTAATCACGTATACGTACCCGATACTCTTCTGTATAATCATCCCCATACTTGAGAACTCCAAACTAGGTTCATCTCCTTAATTTTATTTAAGTGAGTTGTAGTTAACTAGTAAGTGAATGAATGGACAAAAGAGTATCAGGTACGCATAAGTGATTAGCGGCAACAACCACAAAGCTGATCGTGTATTTCCAGAGGAATTTTGTCCTGTCCCTCAGATACAACAACGTACTTCTTACGTCCTAATCCATACCTGGGACTATGTCTCCTCGTTCTGAGGGTTGTCCTTGAGCAACCGACGAAATACCTTTCGAGGAATCACCTTGTGGTGTTAACAATAGACTCTTTGTCCATGCATGCTCCTCACGATTCAAAGTTTATCCACTGTTTCATAAAAAGACTAATCAAAAGTTCTTTCTGAGGAAAGATCATCCATGCCAAAAGATATCTAGTTGCTTTATTCTAGAATAACCCACTAATGTTTTGTTCTAATGGGTGGTACATCGCGATATGAAAATGGAAACTGCAACAATCGCCGTTCACGTTTGAAACTGATAATATTCATTCAAAGTTTCGTCTGGCATCCCCGCGATGAAATTAAATCAAAGCGCGTGGTATTTTTTTCAATCGAAACTGCTTGGGAATTGAGATTGGGGCCAAATTTCGTCCACGTTCAAAGGAACTAGTTCATTTTAAAGTTTTTTTTTCCAGTTTTATTTTAACTTCTTTCAATCAACGTGATGAAAATCAGATTTCTTGCTGCCCGCACCAGTGTGCAATAAAAGGCACGCCTGTGAACTGACTGAAGGAGCAGTTGAAAAATCCCCAACGTGTTTCGAGCGTACGTAGTTACCGGAAAATGGAGAAGTTTCTAATTAATCAGTACGCCCAAATATCAAACTGTTAGGTTGAATCAACCAGCTAGAGATTCACACAAAGGTACTTGGTTTGAAAATTTCATTTTACTTTGAAACGTACCAGGTTATCCCTCGTGACTGTTAATGGACTTACATTAGGGGTTAGATAGTTACTAATGACGATCAAAACGAACTAGGCCAATAAGAATTGAGATTTATGAGTAAAAGATTTTTCGGGTCAACTTTTCATTTTATTTTACCAGACTGCTATATTCATCGGAAGTCTTATAAGGCTGATGCTTTCTGCGGGTTCTGAGTCAGATGTTACATCTACTGAACGAGCTTCAGTTCTGTTCCAAAGGAAGATAGCTGGTCGTTATCGCTCGAAAAAAAGCTAAGTGAAACCAACGGCACTGATAATATCACACTGAGAGGTGCCTACCAGTCTCCTTTGAATATTTCTAATGGTATATCACGCAACAGAGGTACTAATGGTCACAAACACGACCACAAAGATAGCTAGGTTGGTTGTGATACTATTAGCAATGAAGAAAGCTGTTTTCTTTCATTCAGTGTACAAAAGATGTCTAATAAAGTTTATCAAATCTTAAATTAACCAAATGCCGCAGAAAAGGATTCTTTATCAGCCTCGAAGAGTTCTAAACATCTATCCAGTTTTCTTAAATAACGAGAAAATGCCTTGACACTGCCCGGTCAATCCCATCGTCAGGCAGTAGAAGATGCGAACTTTACCTGACAATTTATTGCTTACAAAGACATCCCAAGAGGCACCACGTCTAGAGAACTCATGAGTGGCACAGTGTGAAATGGAACGTCAAAATTCACACTACAACTACAAAACAGATGCGATTCCGCTAAGTAGGAAGATTTTCCCTCGAAATATAAGGCCTACAGAATAATTTATCATTTAGTACCAAAATTTCACTTTAACAATAGCATTGCTTGAAGGCATTGTACTACATTCCCACCTTTGATTGCATTCCTCAGCAGCACATATCCGTGGAACACATGATTGCAGGTTGCATATATGGACCAGCAAGTCGTCGCTCTTTGTACAGAATGCGTTACCTCGTTTCAGAGCCAAGTCACTGGCTTCGAATGTCAACTCCCGTCACGACAACACAATCCTCGACTTCAGTGATAGTCATTTACTCAAGAATGTCTACGGTATTGTTGAGCATAGATATTTTACCATAATCACCGCCAAACTAATCATCATCCCATGGGTTAGATACTATAGTACACCGAATAACTGAAGTCATACAGCGTTACGATAATAAGCACTGTCAAAAGTTTTTGTTTCAATTTCTGCATGCTTTTTCAATCTATGACAAATTCTCTACCACTGCTGATAGTGAAATATTTAGTATAGCTGACTTAGTTCATTAGAAACACTGTTGAGGTGACTCTGTGATTAATTCAGCTTTGAAATTTTGGTCCAAGACAAAGTCCATTTAATCCGACACGTGATCGATAACACAAAATTAATGTTCTCCCAACCAATATTATACGAACACAGTTCATTCCACTTCAGACCGTAAATGCATACTATGCCCGTCGATCGTGAAATTTCACACTTTCGATCGAACTCTGTCGCCTTACAACATTTATTTAACTTATAAAGACTACTCATGCGCTCGTGATCCGAATGCTACTTGTCTAGTCGTTTCGCTGTATTTGCATTGCCCATAAAAAGCCATAATTTGCATGCTTATCAAACAATACTTTTCCGTGCCAATTGGTGTGATTTCTAATTTCAATTCGGGCAGTTCGAACATCGCCACTGTCTTACCGTAGTTCCAGAGAAAGAGTAAGAAAATATTTTTTCACTATCAATTTGGGTATTCGTCAACTGACATTGAAGAAGTCTTGTAGGACAATTTTGGACGGTGAAACTGACCACTGTTAGTATATTGTAAGCTATCTAACGTAAATAAACAAACTACTTGGCCGTAATATTATCCGAGGTTTAGGTAATCTAAAGTTTCACATCGTGGATCTCTCGTTGAGAACCATTTCTGTGCTTTTGCTAGTAAGTTTTGAGTTATTCATAAATGAAATCCCTTGTCTTCTGTTATTTTTCACATTTTCTAAGACATCGTCTAAAAGAAGCTCCATTATTACATCACGTGACTCTCACTGCAGTTTCACAACAGCGGAGCTAGAAATGCGTGGCACGATGTGACCCTCCAGGGACTTTCTAAAACACTTGAGTGTTAAAATTGCTTTCCACTATGACGAAAAACCACAGTATTTCATAATGAACTTTTTAGCATTAAATAAACAGTGAGCGAAAATCGTTAGTCGCTAACTTACACGGAGAAAATCTGCTGAAATTAGAATAAAGCAGAAGGCGGAATCGCTGTATTCCAAGCCATGCAGAAGACACTTCATTGCATGAAACACGAAAACGTTATATCCCTAACTCTCAGAGTCCCGTGGCTATCTATTTTCTCAAATTTCCATTACCCGAAAATTCAGCTGGCCAAAGCAGTGCTGGTCCATCTTTACGAGCATTTATAGAAGGGTAGGCGACTCCCGTAATATTTCACACTCGATAGATGTAACATGAGGAAAAAAGATGGTAAAAAATATTACTCGGTCGCATTTTCATATCCGTAATCACACTAAAATAACTTCTCTAGGGCAACAGTTTTGTTAGTCTTCTATCCCCTCTAAAAAATGAGAACTATTTGGGGCTTTCCAGTCGAAAAATATTCCTTTTTACTCTAAAAACTCCCGTCAAGTAAGCTGTTCACTTATCCTCAGGATTTTCTGCTTTACAGAGTATTTCGGCATACACGAAGCTGTTTTAACCCAGGGAATGATAATCGAGATTTTTTTCTCTCCACGTGAATTTGATTCTTTTAAATTATTGGTTTATGCACGGTTATAATCCTTTCGATGTCGAGCTTTTCTGTTCTCACAAAGTGGCTTGTCCTGTTGCAACTAACGCGTGATTATGTTTTATCCAACTTCTCTTATGAATTTATCGTCGGGTAGAATCAGCTGGACCTTTGAATACTTGCCACGCCATGACGGCCATTGCATTATGTTCCGTGATTTGCCGAAGAATCGTATTTTCTTTTTCCTATCCTAAATTTGACCCGATTTTCAAGGTCAAACGTTATCAGCAAAGGCTCTTCCAATTCCTTGCATTTCTTCACGCTTGGCACAGAATTTCATGCCTTCTCTAAAGGAGTTGGCAAAAGTGTAAAACGTCGGTTTCAGAAGGTTCATGGGCACTTAAGAAAGCATCATGCTTATTCGAGAGCTTCTCCAAGACATCGTGATGTTTCCAAAATACGAGTACCATCGATATTATCCTCAAGATTTTATTCCTTTTTGTGGTGATTTGATGGAGGACCCAATATCATCCTGAAATACGAATCAAAAAAGCTGGACAATTCTCCTTTTTGAAAGTTGCTTGTGCAAAGAAAATGATGATATATTGGTAGACATAACGCTTTCAAGGGCCACCAGTCTGCGAACCGGAGAAATCACGATGGAGGGGTAATCACTTCTTGCTTCGGTAATGGAGCAAGTCTTCTCACCTCTTATTTGAATTAAACACGACGAAGATCAACTACGTTGCCATTTGTAATTAGCCATCTTCTCTAAGCTCCTTTCGACATCTTGTCCCTGTCAATACACGTCATAGAGGATACTTCCTTTGAAGACATCAGACAGTCCATTGATGGCCTTGTCAGTTATCTCAGTGTGAGTCTCGAACACTTTTTGCTCGTAGTACCAGACGATTTCAATAAACTTAACTCACTTCTTTAAACGGTCTTCCTTTTTAACCAATCTTTCGCTCTTCCTAGCATAAAACAACACTTTTTTTCAACGCAACATTAGTTAGTTATCCAACTATTTTCACTGTACACAAATGTTCTCCAATTAGCACTTCTAATCAGTACAATTTACCTCTTCATTCTAAAGTTTATTTTAAAAGCAAATCGTTGTTCATCTCCGTGTGTTCCTCGTGCACTGTCCGCAAACGTGCCTGGACCCCTCAGAATTGCGATAAGCTGAGAGCAATTTTGGCTTCAATTACTTCTCTATCTTTCCTTTTCGCGGTATCCTCATACTGTAACCACTTAGCTGACTACCTTCACTTTTGCCACTACCTGCTTTATCCTTTTGAAACCTGTTATGTCTAGCCCGATATGTTCTCCTCCCTTCGCTTGAAGAGGTTCCTTAGTGCTGAGGGAAGGGTGTGTAAACCTGTCTGGCAACAAGTAGTAAAAATCCTATACATAATCATCGGGACGGAAGTGCGACATCTCAACAGACTCCTTATAGACACTGTGTTAGGTAACAAGAATTCCCGGGGGACGTAAAAAGCCCTGAAATAGCTGTGCTACGCTAGGCCCAGTTGAAGCTAAATGTTGAAGATCTGAATACTAGTTCATCGTAAACCCCGACACATCCTCACTTCCCCCCCCCCCCTCAATATATTGTCTCCCATGAACCCAGTCGTGTTGCACCTGTGTCTATCCTTGGAATTCTACAACGGGTCGAGTGCCATTAGCCAGATGGTCTCGACTTGTTACCTCCAGTGTTATTGAAACTCTATTCTTCTGGATTTACATCTTATTTTACTTATCTATTTAATCTTTGTGTTGATTATAGGTTGATTTCCGAATGTATGAGACCCATACCCATTGCAACTACGCTCGTGGGAGGACACGACAAATATCATCTGATTGCTTGCACTGACTTTTTCTGAAAGTACTAAGGAATTTACTTCCCCACCACATAAGTCCCCGATTTTACTCTTCTAACCAGACACAACTTGCTCACAAACCCACCCTGTCAATTCTTGATGCCGTTGGCTAGGTCGGTAACTCTGCTGTTTCTGATCATGATCGCACTGACTCCACGGCCAGGCTAATTTTTATTGATTATGCGACTGCGCTAGATTTTATTCACCGTGACACATTCCTGTATCTTATATGATAATGTATTTGTATGCCGTGCTTGAACACCTCTCGTAACTACTTTTTAAACTGTACACAGTTTACTTCTTGAGGTAAGAGGCAGTCGTCTTCTAGTCAAATTAAATCCCCTGTTTTACAGCGTGTCACTCTATCTCTAGTTCTTCTCTTTTTTATATCACCAAGACATCACTTACACCTAAACCCACTGGCTGCAAACATACCGAAGCTGTTGTACTTGAATATCCCTACAATGGAAACGAAAGTTTGAATTTTCTTCAAAACAATCTGACTGAACTTAGTTACTGGTCCACCTCCCATTCTTTTTCCCTTAGAGTTCTTAAATGCGTTCATATGCTTTCCAGTTATCGTTGTGGATTACTTGACAAAATCGTTTTTGGTAATATTCCTTATCTTTCCATTGGTAACCAACAACTCCCTAAAGCATCTTTCATTTGTTGCCTAGGAGTTACCCTAACTCACAGCCTTTTTTGAACTAGTAACGTTGAACCAGTGTACACTAAAGTCAGAAAGTTTTCTTCCTTCCTTTAGGTTGGCTTGGAGTACCCTTTAATCCTGTAATTCGATTTGCAACTTTCTGCGTTCCTCGTATTAACTTTACTGTCCCCCGTAAGTTGCTTCGTTTTTAAGGGAAATGATTTTTATCTTATCACTAAGTCCTTGAAATTGCTTTTCCGTTGTAGGGGTATTAATCTAGGCATTCTCACTAACTTAATCATCAGCAAGCAGTATGATACTTTGCAACAAATTCACATATAGGTTATTATCTGATACTAATCACTGCATTCACCACATCCTCTCCAAAGCCGTCTCTTACTCCTTCATTCGGTCGAAATTGAGCTTATTTCCGTCAAGCACGTCTGCACACACGAACAGTATGCTCCCTAATCTTCTCCGCTACGCGTAGACCGTGACCAAGTAATCATTGATCTCGTTTTCTACCTTCGTCAGTAATCTGAAAGTATATTCCGCCTCTTTTCTTTTCCACACCTTCATCTTCACATTCCAAATAGCCTTCATACTATTTTCTTTTGGATTCCACCGTAAATCACTTGTGTGCTGAAAATCTATCCTATATCGGGTGCGTGAAGGAGTTTGTTGACTTGACTTTAGGCTAATTACTCATCAGAGTTATCGAAAGATTGCCGAGCACTTCATATGAATAGCACTCTGTCAAGTCACTGGCTTGCTTGTTTAGAACACACTGTTTGGGGGTGGTTTCGCCGCCATCTTTTCGGTGATTAACATAGTTCTCATCACCTCGACTTCCGATACCGGTATTCGGGGTAGACTGACCATGTGTCTACACAATTATTTTCACCAATCCTCTTTATTTGTAATGTGAATTTTTTGTCCAGATTGGTTCAAATTTTCATCAAACAATGAATGAATCCCCATGTTGGATGCAATGGGTGAAAGTTCGATCGGTACATTGTCCACTGCTTCTTACCTGTAACATCACCCCAGTAGACGCTGCTTGTACACCGACATCGTATTTCAGTTGGCTGTTTCCTAGTTCCCTAATGGTTATCATGCATCCGTACTCGGCATTTACTTTTCTGATAGCAGTATAATTATTCTTCCTGTTGCTTTGGCGTGTGTTTGCTTACGGGTAAAATGCACATCATAAAATTGCCAACAATTTGAATGAAGTAAATTTGAAAATTGGTTTTGGTAGGGTTGTTTTCACGCATCAGTGAAACACATTCAGATGGCCATTTCTTCCGAAAATGTCATCCTCGTAGATATCACCTCGCACCACCCATGGAAACGAATCTTGTCGAATAATATCATCGTATAATGAGCAATTTTGCAAAAGCAAGCAGAATCTTTTATCACTTGACAGCAAGTAAATGTTGTCATTCGGGAAGGTACTTCAAAATACCTTCTGTTAATCATTATTATGAGATTCCGAAAAATGACTTAAATCCCATTGCAAGGAAATGAGTTACAGAATCTCGCGAGTATGAGTTAATTAGAATATGTAAACATACCTTTCTAATTGCAACCAATAAGCTTCTCACCGGTCGCGCTATCATTGGCCTCAGCAATCTTTATGTGACAATAGTCATTTTGAGATTCGCATTTTTTTCAACCGGGTCAAACTCTATGCTTACACTGTACGTTCCAAAGTGAAGTCCTTCTACAGATCGCCTACAAGCCCGGATAAACTGGTGTTGTATTTTCCACCTAAAACTGTTTACTTTGCGTTCGTATTCCAGTAGGAGCTCGTTTAATGTGTAATACTGTTGATTCCTGACAAAGACGAGACGGATGGTGCAGTACTTCCATGGTTTTTAGTGTTTAATTCAGAATCGATATTGCTCGACGAATTGTTATATATTTTAGGATTTTATTGCGTTTTTTTTTGTTGTTCTTCATCTCAAAGCGATAGCACCTGGTTGCAAATTATCTACATCGATGCATATGAGAGGCTGGTAACGCGAGAATAAAAATCCTTTCATTATCTTGATTCAGGCATCAATGTGTATGAAACAATAACGTCTTAAATGATCACATGTATTCAATGATTTGGTAAAAGTTATGGAACTATTTCAGCAATTTGACGGGAAAGTATGAACAATTAATGACTAGGAAGTTGTGAAAAAAAGAGACCTGTGGGAATTGAATGTGGGAACAGGATGACCGTTCTGTTCAGGCAATCGAGGTGAGAGCATTCACCTCACGTGGCGATAGCAACGTTAGCGCTTGCAAACGGTTACGCTTTCTTTATGTCTTAACTTTCCAACTACTGCGACTTAAAATGTGACAAAATGCTCCTTCCGTAACTACTAATTGGAATGCCAGGTTTTCACAATCATCGTCCGTTGAACTCCGTTTTGGACTTGAATATTTGTACTCAAATGACCGAGTATTGGAGAATATTACTAGAGATGTTTCTGGTCACTTACCTACAGGCCCCGCCATTTCTCTCTATCAAGTTCAAAAATGACTTAGTTGAACACAGTTCACTTGTTTCTGCTTAAAAACAAATTGTCACGTGATTGTTCTTCGGTGAAAGGATGCGATAATATTTGATTCGAATGAATTGAAAATACTACGTTGTCTAGTCTCAAGGAAGACATTCCGACTGTTTTCAGTGGAAGCAGATTTTCCCATGCCACGCGAAAACTGAACGAAGTGGATCAAGCCAGCAAAAAACTTGGCTCGAAAACGAGGACTATTTGTCGGTAATTCATTCAGTTGATCCACCTTTCGTTCAGGCTGAACGAAACCAATGTGACAAAGTGAATTTTTTCGACTATTTTTTCACAAATTTACCTTCTATTCCTTGTTCGCACGCTGCTAACCTGCTAACTGTTATGTAATTGGGATTCTCATAAGTATAGCGCGGTTTATACCCGTTGTGGTGACGTGGCTATTTCATGTAAATTACAACGGTTATGCCAAGTTTCACGCTGATCAGCAAAGAAGTTAATCAGTATTGTGTCACAGATAACATACTTGGTACTTTTAAATAGTTCATCATGCAGAAACAAAACTTAACTCATCAATGAAAAACCATGGAAGACCAGCATCGGTGTGTCAGCCTCGTTGAGAATCATCAGCAGAGGGCATCCACCAATGTCTCACCGGCACTCGAACCCGAAATGACCGATTGTGAGTCGAACACCTAACCACACACCATCCAGGATGGCTCTGGGTAAATAATCGCTTCGAAAGTCTCCACCTAGGATGAGGGTCCCAGTAGTTGCTCGGTGGAGGGGTACTACTGATGATGTCTAACAAGGATGAAACGGCTGTACAGTGCTTCGATGGTTTTTACCGGTGAGGGAAGCTTCGTTACTGCATGATGAACTATTTGGTAATCACATTCAATCTCGTGCTGGTAAAACTGACTTTTGAATAGCTTCAGTGTGTATCACCTGTACTTTAACTTCATTTCATATTTAGCAAAAATCCGTATAGGTATCTGTCGAGATAATTATAAGTTAGTTGAATAATCACCTTGGCAATATGATGACGCCCCAAACTATTATCCAACAAGAAAGTTGTTCGAAGAAATAGATGAAAGTATAGCTTCTTTATTAAGAATTTTGAAACCTAGCGGAATGTTTTCTCTGTACCAAGGACTATTGATTATGGCCAAGCTTAGACCAAGTGTAAATGAAAATGGCAAATTACATCTGAAATAAATCTCCACTTATGAAATGTGAGATTATTATGAAAAACTTGCAGTTTTATCATTAACTGAACTACTGTGTAGTAAAACCAATCATAATAGATTGACTGAATCGAACTTCTGGAACCCATATTCCGAATAGCTAGAGCAGCCCACGAACTGGTCCTTTTTGTACCCATATTCAATCTCTCATCGGCCTATCTTTGATATACGAACATCAAAACCACAATAACCCGCTGTGTGCCTGTTTTTTATCTGTACGGATAAAGAAGCTCGCATGGAAGTTCTGTATTTTTACCACTCATTGATCGGAATTATATTGGTGAAGCGCTATTTTTTACAAATTCCCACCCATATCACCTCATGTGTCATAAAATTCAACCCAGATTTCGTTGCTCCAACCCAGAACGGGAAACTCCATGGTCAGGTTTATTTTCTGTTGTTATCAGTTGTTCTCCGGACGAATGTTGATTTTTGAAATTCTATAAATTCGTTCTGAGTTCTTAATTGAACTTTGATTGCATATTCGTTTGTAGCATCTCGTGGACCAATTCACCTTTCTTGATTATTTTGTCACCTTTCATTTCAAGTATTGAAAACAATGCAAATTTACTGCCCCACAAACATATGTATCAAAGTTGATGGCTAAAAATCGTAAAATATAGAGCAGAAATCGACAAAACGGCTGTTTACATCATACGTGAGAAGATTTACAAAGCGTTAGGAAAATCGTTTACGCGGATGGCTTTATCGCGTTGGCTGTAATTGATAAATGCAAAAACCTCACCGGTAACTTTATACCATCTCTTGAGTGCTGCCGATCCCCGCAAATTAGCAGTCCAGTGTTTGTGTCCTCAGTCTTTCTGTGATTTACCGCCACATTACAGAAAGCCACTTACTTTGCTGGGTTTTTCATCATGAATAATAACGAGTATCTATCATGCAAATGCCCCACTGATTTAGTAAGATTCTAACACTGCAGTACAAGACGGACTGGCCTTTCAATTCTTTTAAACAGGAAGTTCTTTAACTGAATTTGAAATCAAAATACAGCGTTATCAAATTATGCTCTTGTGTATTCAAACTATAAAAGTAGATATTTGTAAGAACATATTGATGTTTGGCAGACTTTGACAATGTTCTGAGATGACCCAAATGTTAGAAGTCAAAGGCCCCAGCGGGACTCAAACCCACGCATGGTTGCCACCCTGGTCTCAGTGCCGCAACTGCTCTACCAGCTGAGCTACGAGGCCACGACGACAGGCTTCTGATTTTTCGCAGATGGATAACACAGTTCACCCACCCAAGCTACAGTAGCACAGTAGCTCGTTATTTGACTATCTGCAGCAGAATATCCCTAGGTAGATCACACGCGGTACTAAAACATGAGTGGCCTCTTGCGTGGGTTCAAATCTCGCCGGGGTCAACGACTTTTATTTTGTAAATCATTTCAAAAATTTGACGAATCTGCCAAATCCCAATATAAAACGAAATCATTCGTCCAAATGACCCTTACACAACCTATGGATATTTGGTTTACGTATTGATAGTGCTTGAGAACCACTTGATAAGATTTCGAAAACAACTCAATAATACGTCTGAAATCCATTGCGGAACTGTTGAATTTTCGCTTATTTACAAAGCTAATAACAGGAAACAATTTCCCGCAATTGACGTGAGATCAAATTCGGAATCATGGTGTCCTCAGCATCCCTATATTTTAGCAAGCCTCTTCCCCGCACTTATTCCAGCCCGAAATTCCGCCTTGAAAGTCCTTTTCTGCTGAGTGTTTTGCTTTTCCTCCCGAGATCATTCCCGCGTTTGCTTCTTTTCTTTATTTCTTGTCTGTTCCCGGCAAGCAGTAATTACTTCTTGTCATGCAGCTATAATCAAACTCCCTTTCTCTCCTCCCTTCTGACGTTTGACGTCTACACAGTACCAATTCTCGTACCGGTTTTCTTTCGCTAATGCATCTGTCAGATTGCTTACTTCCTGCTCCCCGATTTGACTTTGAGCCTATTTTTCGGAACTTGTGTAACATAGATAAGATCCTCCAACCAGATTCTCTGTTGTCCCAACTTCGTATGGGCATCCAAACGACCATGAAAATGTAAGGGTAATAATTGTTTTCAGTAGTCCCATTTTTTGTCCTATCCCCTAAACTAAGGCGGTCGTTTTCCCCAATACGGTGGTATCTAAAAGAATTGTTTAAAAGCAAGCTGGAATTTCTGTCATGCTAATAAGGACAAGCTCCTCTATCAGACGGTACGAGTTGTCTAAAAATGCCATGTAGACCGACATTTAGTTTTGACATTTACGTGGAAAGCTAGGTTCCTTTTCCAAGTTCTTTCCACCATCCCCCCCACCCCACCCCACAAAGTCAAAAAAGTAAGCTGAAGAAATCGTCCAATCCGCATCGACTTCTAATATTTTATTTGAACAAGAATCAATATTTTTTCTGAAAAGTTCAGCATGGAGGTCAACACGGTATTACTACAGCTGCAATTTCGTTCCGTTTGCCTGCAGAATCACAATTAACCACAAACGGATCTAGTTGTTACCATTTTGATTGCTTTTTTGTTCATGTTCACACGCTCAGTCGGTGAGAAGAAATGTTATAGGTGGGTGGGAGTGTTTTTAATCATAATGCAGTCCCTTCAGCCGGATTGGAGCCCTGTCGTCTTTCTTAAACTTCCCCTGTGAAAATTGTCATGCACACCTACTACTGGTGGCAATTCCATACCACTGCTCAAAGAACTCAAACTCGAGGTCAACAACTGCGAGTCACACACCTAGCCACCAGGCTATCCGAGATGGCGATAAACTGTTCGTTGAACTTATACTCTACGTGATACAGCACCCTTCTGCCAGTGGCTTTGAGTGTTAGTAGGACATTTCCCGCATAGCGATCGACCTCCATCTCGGACAACTTCTCTGTGCGGACCTAAGTACAACGAAAGGATTCCGTTAAACAATCTGCAGAGTCTGTTTATTATAGGATTGTCGATAGTGGGAGAGCCAGCTCAGATAGTCTGGTGGTGAAGTGCGCCGTTTTGTCTTATTTCGGCCGCAGACGTCGTGCTATATGAAAATGCAAAATGCAACGTGCTCGAGTAGCGATGGACAGGAGGAGGATGCATTGGTATAATCCGCAAAAGCACAAAAAGATCAAAAGTGCCCCCATTAGCTAAAACTCCATTGGTGCATCAACCGACTTTTCACAATTAAATCTAATAAAAAATCAACATGGCAGCCCATAATCTGGTAATATAATACACGAGCTAATCCTTAAGGTAAATAGGGCTACTTGGACTTAATTTATTCGGTAGAACAAGGAGGTCCTGTAAATAGGTAGACGGAGTTTCATAATCTAACCGTCTTTATTAGAAAAAGATGTTTCGAAAGGGAACCGGGAAATTATTAGCATAGTTTAGCACATTTCAGCTCATACTGTCGTGCATTTGATGTATCTGTTTTAGTTACTGTCCCTCAGCAGTAACCTCAGTCAAACATTAGGAAAGTCAACACTATAAAAATTTGAGATCAAAAGCACAAATTAGGCCTATGGAACATTGGAAAGGTCCTTCAATAGGAAAGCCACTTGGAGCAAACAGTACCCGAAGTTTTCAAGGTTCGCCCTGATGGCATTTAAATGAGACTTGACAAGAACCTTCTACCGCCAAACCGGAAATATCTGTGACCTTCCAAGGGGAAGAAAGCTTTCTTCGAGAAGCACTGGAACGTATTGGTTATCCAGAATGGTTCACTGATATTTCAAGCCGGAAAAATCCCTCTGTTGACCTGATCAATTAAGCCTCGAAGAACCTGACCTACCCCAGACTGCTATTCGAAGATGACCATTCTCAGCCAAATTAAAGAATGGCCTAGACAACCGTGGGAGTGATTCTTTGACAAATTTTTGTCTCACAAGTCGTGTGTGAGCTTAGCTTCAATAGGTCAGTTCAGTTCAGGTAACCATTAACCATGTGCTATGTCTGGTGACTTTGGTTACTATCTTTTAGCGACAACCTCAATCGGAATTTATGAGAACAGGAAGATGAAGGAAGCAATAAGAGAACTAAAAATACTAACATCAGGTCGATAAAGGAAGTTAGTGGATACAGGACTGCCACTGATCGCGACATCTGACTATATCCCCCAACATATCCAACCATAGAGTGGGAGGTTCTGTTGGACCCCATCCAGAAAGTCTAACACGCCCTACGTGACCGAGTCCACTGGTTAGGCTCTTCCTACCTTTCTTCCATGTCATGTACTGACCACGCTTGCTCGTCTTCCAACCGGTACCCGGCCCAGCCAATATAGCACGCCGAGGAATCCTGTCAGGGAACATTCGTAACACGTCCCAACCATCTTGACCTGGTGAGTTTGACTGTTTCATCTAACTATTTGCTTTATGAATCTAAGGCTGTTCGCCGAATCTTGGTATTGCTTATACGGTGTTTCCACCAGATCTGAGCAACGCTACGAAGATATAGGTGTTCAAATACTGACAATCTTTGTATATCCTCCGCCCGTATTGGCCAAGTTTCTGAACCATACAAAAGCACCAACCTGACTCCTGCAGCGTACACTCAACCCTTCATAAACAATCGGATGTCATGTCAAGGCCACAGATGACTCAGGTTGGCAATTGCCAAACAAGCCTCCTGTATACGCGAAGAAGCCTTATCTTATTTCCCATCTCCGGGTGAAATTCAGCTGCTCAGGTCACAGAGCTTATTCAACGGGTCTGTAGCTCCCGCGGATATTGAAGGGTTTAGTGTTACTTCAACCCAATCCTGCAAAAGTATCTTGATTTTTGAAGGTACAAAACGTACGCCGAACACTGCTACGCAGTTACTCAAGCTGTCCATAAAATCTTGCAACTTAGCTGGATCTTCATTCAGAAGAACTGTGTCGTCCGCATATACAAGATCTGATACTTTTTCATCCGGTAAGGTTTTAATTTTATTATCCTTCCCTGGCAAAAGCTTGGTCTCTAGGACCATATCAATCACCTTCCAGACTGGCGGGACGAATTGCTTGCCATCACCAGTGACAACTGAATTCATCTTCAAGCAGGTGATGGATTCAGTAACTCAAGACGAAATGGTCATCTGCAGCAAAATCCTGGTTACTTTGTTGACAAGCAACGGAAAACAACTAAACCCGGAGATGCGATTTAGGCGTTAGTCGCATAATCTCAAACCAACGTTATTGGGGCTAAGTGAAGCAATGCTAAGCAGCTTATGTAACCCACTCCTGTGAGTCCATGAGCTATTGATACCCTTGTGTCCAGAATACCAATGGAGTAGTACGTGCAATGTACTACGTACACGATAACGCACGGCCGCAGGCAAATGTAAAACTTGCTCTATTAATTACACATGGAAATTTACGATGAATATAATCGATGGGGGTCTGGACAACGATCTTATTGGTTAGGACAAGAGACGACCATTGATCGTATATGATGATAGTGCGTGCGTACCCGTGACAAAAGCGATGAGGCTAAATTGCGCGTAGATTGCTTTGGAATGTATAACGATCGTAAGCTGGGATGCAGCAGATACATGCAATTCGGTCACTTCCGATTTCATTTTAGTTTTCCAACGTAAATGCTATGTCAGATTGTTTTGCGTGGACGGTAGACAAGAGTACATCTAATGGTATAATTTTGGTGAATCGAAGATAGCATCAAGCCAATAAAGAAACTCTATGATTATAAGAGCGCCATTGTTGGCTACACCTTGTCATATCTTCCAATGCAATTAACCAGTTCGTAAATGGACATCTGAGACTCACCCAGGAAGTTTAACATACCTTAGTGGTCAGGATTTTTATAAATTAATTCCTCAGCAGGGAGTGGCTACCTTTGTTCATCTTCCAATCACTACTATCCTGAGCGACATAATGCTCACCGAGGAGAAAAGCATCCTAACCAACTTTACCTAGTTAGCTTCGACGTTTCGCTTACCGATTTGTTTCGTGCGCCTGACACCCTGCACTTACCTTTGACATAACTAAACGGGTGTTCCTGTCAGATTTTAGCAATAAAAGAAAATCAGCGATGGCCACGATTATCAATCATGTAAAAGAATTGGTGTGACTGTTGCGTTGTATACTCAAATCTTGATAGATAAACTGATGTGAGTGCGACGTATCGGATGAATTAGGTTAGCTGGAGTCCAATGCCTCTTTCGTGTACGCGAAGAGGCTTCATCTTATATGTGACCTTTGAATGAAATTTGATTTCCTGAATAACAAAACCTACCTACTTGGTCTCCGGATATTGTATTGGACCAACCCAGTCCTGCAGAAGCACCTTGAATTGATGATGCGAAATGTATTTCAAAAACTGCTATGCAATTACCGCGTTCGAAATTAATGATGGAAGAAGTAACTTTTGTACTCCAGTAATATAATTATGTAAACACAGCATCCGACCTTAGCCGGCGAGTAAGCAAGTACGCAAATGAGTAAGAAGTAAGCGGAATCATGTGGGTTTTGATGAGCCACCCACACGTTCAATTGGCTAAAGCCGCACAAGACCAATCGATACACAGTAAGACCGACCGGTCAACACTGTCCGGGCCAAAGCATGAGCAAATATCAATACTATGCAGGCACGATTTTCGGTTCCGACCGTGTTACTATGAGCAACTCATACAAACTCCAATGGAGATTGGTTTATAAAAATATTCCAGTCAGACCGTTTGTTTATATGCAGTGATTAAAAGATCTTCGTAGGGGATTAGAGGCGTTGTCCCCTAGACCATCTTCCAGAAGAGGATTCAGTTGTTCTGGTGAATACAGCAACAGGCTATGAGAGCTTTCCGACACAATCAGATCGGGCCGTGATTAGTCAGCTCATTATCTACATAAGGGATCGTATGTTTTTTCTCATCAGGAAAGGATGCTTTGTGCATAAACAAAGTAAATTATACTTACCGGGAACTCAGATCGTTTTCACCCGATTATTCAGCTTTTTGAGCCGAGATTTTCACAGTAAACATAAGTCTGACGGAACTACTTCAAGTACAACGGTTAATTACCTCAACTGAATTGCCCCGGAAAAACTCCAGTAGTTACTTGCTTCAACCGCAGCTGAGTCTAACAGCGATGCGAGATTCCGCATTCGTGGTGATTTGTTCTAAACTGGTCATTCCTCACTTCTGTTGGATTATGTCCCCTTCAGGATCCCTAGAAATTACCAAGGTACGTGGCTTTCTTAGTTCGATCTAGATAAATCACTCCATTGAACTGTATAACATTTCCAGCGGATTCAGGAAGGGAAATGGGACGCAAGTCCGAAAATTTTTGCTCTGTCACGTGAATAAAACCTTCAGCCTTGAATGACAAGGCGCGTATTTACAGACGATGAGGAAATCTTTCGCGCAACTTACAAGCTTCCAGCCATCGCTGACTTATCGCAGCTGTATTCGACCCTCTTTTAACGGTCAATTCAAAGCAGACTGTCAGCATTCATGGAACCTTTCATGTGCAGGTTTGACTGGTGTTCATTAAAATTTAAGTCAGGGTTTCCATCGGTGCTCTAGTACCTTTTCGAACATAGCTTAGTCCGGAAGTTGTTTCGTCGATCCATAAGATCACATGAATTCGAGCCTCGTATTATCATAACTGTTCCGTGAGATCAAGTTATTTGACACTAAAATGACGAGGTAGTCCAAGGAGACACCGGATCGTATCAAAAAGCGAATAAGGTTTTTGTTCTTCATATTGATTTGCCGAATGATCTCAACTCACCCTGACGATAATCGTCGCTTGTTTCCCCCAATCTCGCTGAAATCTATCAACTGGTTTTCACTTTAGGAACACGTAAATTCACTTTTGAGGGCACAAAGACGCGGCGTCCGCTTGAACACTGATCGCGGTTTGTATTACCTGATCCGCCCCGACTCAAGCTGAGAACAAAATCTCAAACTTTTTTAGATCATCTGATTGTACCGACTCAACTTGCAATCCGATCACGTTTCTGGCATGGTAGCTGGACTTGTCACCGGTGTAATATCGGAAGCTCTTGGTCATAATGGCAGCTTACCGATAGCGTATCATTCAAAACATGAGAATTACATACTATCTAGGTCACGCTTAATAAGTTGATTTTAGCTGACGACTCATCTGAGAACGCATTCAGCCAAATTCGTTCCCTTCCTGATGTCGACGTGGGTTGTGACTTGACGGAAACCCATGCAACTAACAACTCTGAGGACGGAACATGGAGGATATGAATCAGAATTCTCGGATAATTTTATCTCATGAATGAGTGAATACTGCACGTTGTATTCGCCAAAGCCGGATGCATTTGGCTAACAAAAGTGTCGATCTGAGCTGCGGTAGAAACTCGGTGGGAAAAGCCTTTGGAGTTCACGATGCACTCAAGTGCTGGGGAGCAATCCTCGCCGAGGGAAAAGCTGGTTCCCAGCTGTCTTTACAACCGTCAACTGTGTGGTGCGAATATCGTAGACAACATGCTCTGCATATATTCCTGTCGGTTTGCTGCTCACAGAGGGACATGGCTGCTTGGGAAGACGTCAGACGTAGCCATCATGAACGCACAGATTTGCTAACGACAGTTCGTTTTGTCTGGAGTTTGAAACTTTTCATTGAGACTGACTAGTGAGCTGTACGATCACCTTATTATTGAGAGAAAATTAGTGCCGAAATAACTCGCCCTGAAACAGCACGTACTAGTAGGGAAACAAAAAGGAAGTGTCACGTTGGATGCCATAATAAAATCTTTTATGTACTACTCGGATGCTACTTCATGGTGCGAACCATGCTGCCCCACAGATGCGTCAAAAAGTACATGTAAGTGCATGGTGCTCCGATACTTCGAAAAATTAACTCATTATTCACAGTTATGCAAAATATGGGTTTTTAGTTGTTTCATCGCCAGAAAGATGGTGCCAAAATTTATCATTTTCAAACAGCAATGCGATGGATTCTAAGTGGTATTTCGCAGCTGTTCGCCATTTTCGTATACATATGCTATATCTTTCGGAAGATCTCATTATTATTGTTCAAAGGTGAACAGACTAGTTTATTTAGGATATTTCTATCCAAGGTTTCGAGAGATATAGTGTCCGTACGGACACCACCGTTCACTCAACACTTTCTTCTCAATCTTCTAGTGTTAAACGAGACATATACTGAACGAGAAGTCACTAGGTAGCACGGCATAGAGACCGCGTCGATACCAAAATTTACGATGTGTGCCCTTATAACGTGAATGCAATTTTTGGTTCATACTTTTCTTCCAGAAACCTCTTTTATAACGGCAGAATCGTCCCTCTTCTGTGTGACAAACAACTTTCACGCACAGTGGAAAACAAGTTTGAGGGCATCGTTCACAGTTCCATTTTCGCAAAATACAGTTATTACGAATTTCTGTCAGGGTATAAAACTACCTCCAGGAAAAGACCATTTCACAAACCCGCTTGAGTCAATAGCATTACCACCGCGTTTACTGCCCGGTGAGTTGACAAGGGCTGTTCAATCAGCCATTTCTGTTTAGCAAACTGCTCCGGCTTGCCTTGCCCCAGGCCGCTGTTCATTTTCTTTATGACCGATTTTCTGTGTGACTCGGTATTGATCTACTTGACCATCTCCCTCACGCACAATTCGACCCTTCCGGCAGAAGAATGTGTACAAAGTTCACCATTTGTAACATTTATCTTGACAATCTCCACATGTTTCTAAAAACATTTTAAAGTCTTACATGTATGATGCGGTACATTTTAAACATCCCAGAGCATATCTTTCTCCAATCTCCAATTTGTTTTCTTTCAGTGTCTTGCCTAAACGCGTTAGCACATTCTCTAATTATTTTCTGCCCCGAACTGACCCAAGCAACCCGTCCCCTTGGCTAAACCAAGTTGACAGTGTTACTTACAACTCCGTCTAGTTTACTTACAAAATAGATGCAGTTTCGGTCTCTGTTCGTCATACTACTAACAATTTGAATGAATTAACTAAATCTATTCTATCCGCTTTCCGTGGACCCTCCTCAGTTTTCGGTTCAACCCCTCTGTCTCTAGGCAACTTCATCTCTTTACTAATCTCCACAATTACCGCCATGGGTCGCTAATTACTCAGTGTACTAAGACTGGCAACAAGTCATCAATCGCTTCAGTTGCCTGAAGCACAGTTGCCTCTCTTCATTTAGTTTTCCACTCCATAGGCGATTTATCCGCCACATTCCCTGATTGTCTTTTTAAGCACGCAAGCTGAGCCGTTTCAAAATAGACTAGCTCTGATTCCCAGGGTTCTTAGAAGCTTCCTAACAACCTTCACATTTCCCCAGAAAATTTGCTGAGTGCATCGTTTTTTGTCTCGCATCATTTGCTGTCCTTTCTCGTAGACCAGCAATCAGAGCTGACATTCTACCCAGAGTGAACTGTATCAAACATACCGTAGTTACCATCAACACCAACCTTTATTGATGTTCACGTCCCATCATTCGTCAGGCACGGCAATACTTCCTACATCCACCAACTTAGAGTCAATCAGGCTAAGCCTTTTACATTTGTTTCCCACTTTCTTCCCGATTTTTCTTTGCTGCTCGCCTTCCGTTTTGTTCTGAAACACGAAAATATTTAAGAGCACTTCTACTCAGCTTATTTGAATCGTATGGAGCGTGCATGGACGGAGAGTCCATTTTTAGAATCACATGGTGATTCTTCCAAGTTTGATTCGTCGGTTAACGCGGCTAACTTTTAGAACGAGGACACATGGTCCCAAGTAGGGATTTTCGATATTAGTAGTATGGCTGTAAACCAACCGTGGAGTGGTCAAGTATAGGGATGATTGGGCAGAAGAGTACCGGGTACACACACCTCATGAGCGGACACAATCTCAAAACCGGTCGCATGCCCCCGTGGGAAATTTTGTTCTATCATCCAGATACAACGCCATTCCACTCATATCGAAAATCTACTTCTACTCAAATCTACAATTACCGGTAGCAATTACTTCTTCAATAGCTTCAGGTGATTTACTCCGCGAATTATGAATTTTGCGCAGGTACTTGCGGGACATTTACGCACAAGGTTATTGTACACTTGACACCTGTCCTCCCATCGCCCCTGTCAGTCCCTTTGGTTTCATTTTTCTACTCAGGAAACTGCTATGCCTTAAATAGCGCGCGTATCTACAAACAGCGGTCACAACTAATCCATTGTGAATCTCATTGCGTACAATGTTTATTTTCACTGACTAAGCTCCCTGACATACTGGTTGCGGTTTGGGCACTAGCTTACAAAACTTACCCTGGTACAACACAGTGTCATGAAAAGCAACTAGGCTGCACAACTGTTGTCCTGCAACTACTGAAATAAAATTGTGCAGATTAACACCTAATATAAATGACGGAGGCACCAACCAAAGGTACCAACGGATGACTTCAGGTTGACGGGCGAACAAATCCTACTCCATCACACAGTTAACTGTATCAAAAGCCTATACCTGTTCTTTCCATCAGAGCGGGCTACTCATCCGTTACTCTGTTGGTTGGCTCTACATCGGAAGAGACAACCAGAGCGAACAATCCGCCACCGGTGAAGGAAAAATGCGATCGGGGGCAGAAATGGTTCGAGTAAATGATCAACAGCTTATGCAAGAGATATCCATTTTGCTCTTTCTGGTTCTCATAGGTTTTCACATTGATTAAAATTGTCCATTATAAGGCTAAAAATGCACTGAGACCACTGACAGCATGTGGCCGTAGGTACACTGGTTATGAAGACAGTTAGATAGATTGATACCTTCCGTTGAGTTTTGTTGTCCATAACAATAACTTAAGAAGAATGAAGGGAGTTTTAAACATGCCAAATTGGTGCAACATTTCACGCAATACATATCGTACCGGACACGGATAGGATCGCGGGTGTGTACAATATGAGAGTCAGTTCGGTGGTGTATTGGGGTTTGGCAGATTTGACAATTTTCTGAAACTATCCGAATGGTAAAACTAGTTGACCCCGGTGGGATTCGAACCCCCGAACGTTTGCTTCGTAGCTCACCTGGCAGAGCACACGCGGTACTAAAGCGTGGGCGGCAAACGCCTGTGGGTTCAAATCCTGCCCGGGTCAACGAGTTACCATATGTATCTTTCCAAAAATTACTGTATTCACTTCATTGTACCCATGCGCAATTAGTGAAGATAGTCGACAAAGGTGCAATACAGAATTCTAGAAAGTGGGTTAGAGATTAATTCTGATATGTATATTTCGCTAGCAAATGGTTCGCGTGAACCAAAATTCTTGAGCGGAGGAGGAAAAAAGCAAATGAGTAGCAGATTAGATTTTACATACTTACTTTCATCCCAAGGGCATCCGGGCCATGCAGTTAGGATGTTCGATTCACAGCCGTTCACCCCGGCTTCGAGCCCCAGTTGCGGCTCGGTGGATATGCACTGAAGATAATTCCTAACAAAGGTTTTAAACAACTACAGCTATACGGTTTTTCTATGGTTTCCAATGGTTTGAACATTCATACTACAAGATGAATCTGATGAAAAATAAAGCACTTTTGTGAACGATTTCCATTAACCAATGCAAGTTACTCGTGAGTAGCGGAAAACTGCGGTTGTACATAAAGATTTTTTGATTGCAAAATTGCCTTGAGAAAGGTTAGCCACGGAAACCGAAATGTTGGCGTATTACAACGACGTTGTGTTATCAAAATTATAAGTTTCAAAAAGATTTCCTGTCTAACAAATTCCTTTATTCAAACAATAGAAATCACCAAAAAGAAAAGGCGGCAAATTAAAGTACGATTTGAGATTTTTCTGTGTGAAAGCGTTTCGGGCGGATTTAGGCCACATTTTTACTGAGCTTCATAAATATTATCATGCGCCAACCAGCCACGCCATCACCTCTCCCTGTGAATGGCTGCCCATCGTCTACTTTCCTTGCTCCATTCGCACGCCCTGGGCAAGGTTAGAAGAAGCGAAGCGGTGGTCAAGCCATGAACTGGCGCAGAGGTTTGAAGAAGCTAGCATCAGCACTGGCTTCAGCTGGCGCTTCCCGCCTCCCTGGTTGAAGCCCAACTGACCAGGATTGTCATTGGTTAGAAACATCGAAAGACATGGCTCAGAACAGAAGTCAGTGACGCGAACGTTGTGCGGTTTTTTCGTCGAACTTTCGTACCCCTTGATCACAAAAATGTCATTCCGACAAACAAAATGACAAAGAACATCAAAAGGTGTATGGTGAAAAGCAGAACATTCAGAATTTTTTCACTTATGGTCTGTTTTACCGTATGCTATTCTCCTTCCCCCATTTTGTAATTGCCGTTGTTGCGCTGGCACCTTGATTGATCTCAAGCCGGTAATTATATATATATATGTATATATATATATATATATATATATATATATATATATATATATATATATATATATATATAAACAACTATGGTATTCATGATCCGCAAGCATAATTTACTTGGCTCCTGGGAATCTAATGGCTCCGGAAATTTAGTGATTTTTTTCTTGAGAAGTAGATTCACGGTCAGCCCATCGGTCGTCTGAATGGTTTATTGCTGTTTATTCGACTCTCGGAGAGTTGTCAAAAGCGGACACGAGCCAAAACGTGGTCCATGTCCATATAAGTGAACCGAAATGAATGACCACACTGGTAAGCGACGACGTAGCACTCCCGTCTTGTCTCGTCAGCTTTCCTCTCGTTCGTTCAGGCACACTTGCTACGTATCCCCTCATCAGTGACTCGGACAGTTATTTCTCCATATATTACTCCATGCTATCGGTCGTATTTGACTGACTCGACCGATGTCCACGCCGTGAGGAAGCCGCCTACTCAATGAACAAATTATGCAATCTACTATGTTTTGTTTGAGACACAACAGATTTGGCCGATTTAGTTCCAGTGTTAAGGTGCAAGAAGCCATGTTAAACAAAATCGAGTTCCGGGAGGAAAACTCCACGATCCGTGCACAAGTGAAAGGTCCTTGTCCGTTTCACAGCTTACAGTGGCAGTAGCACTACGATGCCCATTCTGTATCTGTAGTGTAGCTGGAATTCCTCTTCGTAGGTGCCCTTCCAAACTTCTTGTTCTTTCATATATTGATGCTTAGTACTCACATTTAACCGTTTCAGCAGTACCACTGTGCTGTGGTTTTGTTACGAGTTGATTGAAGCCTGACATCGGATTCTCAACCACTCAAGAATTCTATTATTATTCGTGTGCTGCTAATCGCTGTTGTGTTCAGAAGCAGGTTGGAAGTAGAATGACATGTGTACTGAACGTAGTACACATCGACCGAACGGGCGCAAGGAAAAGTAAAAGTCGGGGAAACCAACTCAACGGGGAAATACAGAATCAACACAAGGACGTGACTGGCCAGTTCGCCATAGGGCCCTCAGTGTGTGATCGTGCTCATGACCAGAGTGACAAGGCGATCATGTGCGTTGACCGCGTACGCATGAATTACACGTAAATTAGACACAACAATCGCCACAACCTGTAAAAATATGAGGCAAATTCAGTATATATATCGCTTATACGCAGATCCTAGAGTAGTAATTGTTCATGACAATACTATGTCGTCGTATTCCGTCAGTAGCTATACCTACGTTAATTTTGTGCATGATACAATTTGGCAGAATGTGCCACTTCACCCAGTGTTTTCACTTATCCAATGCCCTTAGTTTGGGTTGGGGCATTCTCATGTTCATTTAGAGTATTCCTAGTTGTGAATGCATTCCAAAATCTCAACACTGCAATTGCCGGATGTTGCAGACTGATGTATGAGCTGTGTTCTTTGGCCTAAACAGTTACGTGCGCAGACAGACATGGCCTTGCACGCACACGCATGATCTGCGGATCACTGATCCATAAACGTCGCACGTATGAATATACGCCTGATGTCGGACTCACATACAGCGTCGACTCCAATCGTGCTTCATCCCGGACTACTTTGACCAATGATACCGTCGCCTGTTAAACTGCCTTGGCTGGTCTGATCCGATTGCACTCGTCGCTTGAACTTGCGCTGACATGTAGCCGTGATTCATGTGCTTACCCCCTTACCTGTGTTTTTGCTTATATGTCCACTCTTTAGCTTGCTGTGTGCCACACCTGAATAAACGTTCATTGACACACGCATTCTTGTTTACTAATTACCGGGCCCAACACACTGGAAGAGGACATTCATCTGTCTTGGTTTCCGACGCATTTCTGAATGTCGAAAAACGTATTACCTTTATGAACTATGTTGCTGCATCAGGTTACAAACAGTCGATCACAAGGACGGCGATACCGGCAAGAAGACTCTCCAAAGTAACCAAAAAATGCAATACCTGGATGTTATGTGTCATCCATCGCGAAATTATAATCATTTTTGTCGATTGCGATTTCATGGCAGTAACCACCAAAAAATAACACGATGGACTTGCTCACCATTCATTTACCCGGGGGCTGATTTGCAGGCAAATTAGGCAACAATTTTCTGAGGGGAAGAAACTTGATCCAACTCTGTCGAACTTGTACAGAAGCAATCAAAGTCATATAGCGTTACTCCGCATGCGCATTTTTTCCTCTACGAATGGTCCACCTTATCCTGATGCTCCCACAACCCACAGAATGTTAAAAGTCCTGTTTTCCCTGTTAGCAACTTTTCTTACCACTTCTGAAGATTGTGCTGGTATGCAGGAATCGAATCCCAAACTAAAGAAGCTTTATGCAGACGTTGTGGGAGAAAGGGTTATTTCCAATGAGTCCGTCAGAAAACCTCTGCCTTACCAGCACAACGCGTCATCTACGGATTCCATCCTTTCATCCATCAATGTTGCAGCTTCGCTTGATCGCTCGTCAATTGCCAATCGTCATATCACTGTGACGTTACATGTGCTTACTGACACAGGGGGTGGCTCGGTGAGCGACATTTCGAAAAATGCGACTGAAAAGCATGGTAAGTGGGTGGTTGCATCACAAAAAAGAATGACCATAATGTCCACCAGCTTATCGATTTTCACTCACGGTCAGCTTTTTATATCTATCCAATTCTAAAACAGTTCTTACGAATGTGGTAAACTCTTCGTTACGTCTTATTTAGGTGCCGGTTTTACTAAGTCGAAATCTTCGACTATATGGTCGTGTTGAAATTTCGTTTTAGAATTCCAAACCCGCATTCCTACGTACACTCTTTACATGAACAAGTCAGAAAAAACTAGGAAAAAATCAAAGTTATCCTGATTAGGTGACTGGATAGATTTAAAACATACCTTAGTTTTTTTATTGCATGTTTGCGCATGAGTGCAATGGAATAGGTATATACCTTATAAACTCCAAGACCCACTGTACTACAGGGGACAACCGGCAACCTGATCTTTAGACTTGAAGTGAAGAACCACATAATGCCTCAGTAGGTCGAACAGTTACCAGACGGTGTGGATACGAGCCAACGGGAGAAATCCCACATGACATACAGTACACTTGGTCTAAAGAATGCTTACCATCAGACATTAATAAAGAATGTTGACAGATATTATACCGCATTCGAAGCTTGTGGTAAATTCTGTCAACTCTGTCGTATTCAGTCTGGCGTGACCAACAGAGTTGCTTTCTTTCAACGAACAACTGGTGATGGTTCGTTTTCTAACGTGGACAGCCTGGCCGTCTGGGTAACCACCGCAAAGGAATAAAACTAAAATTTGGAGAACTTTCCGGCGGTCGCTAAGAAGTACGATTTACGTTGAATGAGTATCAAACCAATATGCGTAAAGTGAAACTCAATCTTCGGTTAGAAACATTGAAAAGTACTAAAATTATTCAGGGCGGTAATCAAACGCCCTACAACACTGAAGCACCACCAGTTGGAGACTCTTACAGAGTTAAGTGGCTCATGGCTTGCTGGATTGCGTAAGGTCAAGTAACTACTGAGTAGTAAAACGGTTTGTCTGGACTATTGCGCTCTGCAACTTTAAACTATTAAGTGAACAGACGGACAGATGAATTCTTCTCAATGTCATGACACTGTTTGAACAATGAGCTTTTCGGTATAGCTCATGATTTTGCACTCCTGATGCTAAACAGAAGTGTCCAAACACTAATCAGCTGTCGGTAGTGCCGCACAGACCGCAAAATATGGCTCCTTAGATTAAAAATACCTAAAAACCACTGGTACATCCACAAATGAATGCAACGATTTGCTTTGCGTGAAACTGACTAAAAACAACTTGGATGTCATGGCACGTCGCAGTGAACATCGATAGGGAAACCGAATGCTATGCAACTACAACTACCACTACTACTACTACTACTAGTACTATGTACGCGGCAATACAACACAGTGACCTACATTTTATCACCAGATGGCCCTCTTGAATCAACACCTTCCAAACGTAAATCTAAAAGGATGCTTTTGGGTCAATATCAAGTCAGCGACTTCACAGTTCCGTAATCAGCAAGGTTTCTAGAACCGGGTGAGCAACCGGCTTTGTTGGTCAGGACACGTGCTACGTATGTCTTCCCATCGACTTCATCGAGGTGCATTGCTGCAACAGTTCGAAGTTTATTGGGAAAACCATGTATGGATGCAAACGAAATCCTAAACGATCATGTTATCAACCACACCACCAAAAACAATTGATATTCCTACCCGGGGTTTTCACGTCCTGCTCCGAAGTTAATTCACCTCCCCGCAAAAACATATTACTCTTGCCAGAAAATCACAATAGTTTCTGGTATCACGGGAGTTGACGTTGTTGACTTTAGATAGGCCCTTCACAAGACGTTCCATGACCGGTTGCCACAAATCCTCCGGACATTTAATCCCTAGAGCAAATTGCCTCACTGGACTGTGGATTTCTTGAAGGGGAGAACGTTTTCGTTGAGTTTCTCAGTCATTATTAAGTCTGTATGTTATAACCAGTGGTGTCCAGCGGGGCTACCTTTGCTATTCTACCACTTTCGGTTTGCAATCAGTGATTTTCGGTCAGTTTTTTAGTTACTAAGACTCATCTACGCACACGACCAGAAGGTGTAGTGCGCCAAAAATAATCAGATGTGGGCAGAGCTTCTGCTAAGGGATTTGGATGAATCTGCACGACGGGTCTAGGCCCTGTTATTCAACGAATTTAGAGGTGCGTGTATGCACGTCACGTGGAGAGGATCGAATCGTGTATTGCATTGGTGACCAATCACCCTGATTACCTAGTGAGTAAGACTTTCGGACCACGCTCTCATTATCTCTCAAGACTCTGGCTAGAACACGGATTAGGTCTGTGCTTCTGCGAGAGCCATGCTTGAAGCCATACATCGATTTTTCGGCCTACTGAGTCACGAGACCTTCCAGCTGCTGTGTGATAGCCACGTTCGTCCGAAACTCGAGTACAGATGCGCTGCTACCTGCCTCTGCACTGTTGGCGAGATGGTAAAACCGGAGAAGGTACAACGCTTCACTGAAAAGACAGTCAATGGCTCATGAGACCGGCTGTGTGGGTCGACCGTGGTCCACTGGGTTGCTTCTCGAACATTATTGGAGAATCTGCGGGGATATAATCAGGCTGTGGAAGATTCTTCGCGGAAGCATGCGTCCGAAACTGCAAGTGGAGTTTACCCGTCGGAATAACGACCGAATGAAGGGCAACTCTCTAACGCTGCAGAAGCTCCACTTGATCAATTGTCCTTGGTTTATCGTCTTTTACGGAGGGCAACGAACACCTGGAACGCTTTACTGATGGCAGAAGAGAGCACCGCCCGGACATTTGGAGGCAATGTAAACGACCGCCTAATTCTGAAAAGGGGCACACAGAACCTAAGTGAACAGGACTAAACTGGATAAATTTCCCAGCCTTCTGACATGGACATCAACTGAAAATTGAGCACGTTCAAGGCAATTTAACAAACCCAGAAAATCGCCGGACGAGACTGGTTTTAGTGGATTGACAACCAAACTGACGCATCATCAGTAATGACGAATTTGCTACACTTTATAACAAGAATATTTGTGCTTTAAACTCTAGTTTCTGTTCAGGTGCTTCATTTCGCACCAAAACAGGGCAATGAAAGAGAACAAAAATATGATATTTTGCATACTCTGAACCCGTTATTAGCTGAATATCTGCACTGCCTTACCAAGTTACCATTTTAGAAATTCGGGATGCTGGGCTTTTTTTCATTAGGGTATATATTATGAACATTCATCACAACTACCTAGGCCAAGGGTCTACGCGGTATACACGGGAAATAAAACTGATTTTGCGGGCCATTTCTGAATCATAGATCCGTTTGCTGCGTTCATACATAAATCGACGCCTCCAACGTGTGGGCTTTTCATAGTATTCTTGTTGCTTGATGGTGTTCAATACCTTGTCATTCTTCATTATTCTGAAAGAAATGCAAATGTGGATTACGATAAAGGATGCAATATTCGCATTTATGATAACGAAGCTTGTTCTAGAACGGACGAACCACAAACTCGTGGAATGCTGAAACAGGAACGCAAAAAATAAACTACAAAAGAATCAAAAAAAAGTTCTCTCTAGTTCTCCTTTCGACTTTTGAGGCAAATACGTGAGTCTCAATCCATTATAAGATAAGGAATCACAGGTAGCATTCGTCAGGCGAAATCTAGCATGATACGGCCGTTAAATTCTGTGCTTTATCATTAGAAAAGATGCGGCCCGGTCCGTGACCAAACCTAACCTATTAAGGACCCTACGTGATTTCCCACTTCAAATCACAGGATTCCATTTCCGGTTTTCTTTTATTAATAGATTGGGTTGACGTAAGTACGGGGCATACTCCTTCCATCGTGATGGTGCAAATGCAAGAAATTTAGATCTTACGGCATCTACCAACTCCAAAGTACGATAAACAATTAGTGGTTGTAAATAAATACTCCATCAATATTGTGAGAATGTCTTCCCATTAAACGGACCACCACCGTCGTCCCAGGACTGTGTGAAAAAAAGATCATTGTACTTGTTACATACTGACGCATGAGTGCAACTGTCCTTTGTGGTATTAGAAAAAGCCAGCAACCTGACCGAGCCTTGAAGTGAGGACCCATATGATGTCCCAATAGGTTATGCGTGTCAACTAGCAAAGGAGGCAACAGATTGCTGTCTACGCTCAATGCGTGGCAGGATTCGACCCTCTAACCTCCAAGTTGACATCACCAACGTTCACTGCATATTGTTGCTCTTACAGCGATACGCAATAGGCCAGTACGTTGAATACAGAATCACAACAAAAAGAGTCAGTGTAGCATTTTTTCTGATTATGTAGACTTTCGGTGTGACTGAAATAATTCAAAAAGTAAACTTAAGATTACGGGGCTAAATAATACACCATTTTGCATGACTGACGCCATCCTACTAAGGGACCGCTGAAAATAAAACAACCCTCAGTCCGGGGATCCTCTAATGATTCTTTGATTATTCATAATTTGAATGAGTTTCGCGCGTGAGAGCCGCAAGCGCTACATCTAACGCAGGGTAGCGTGTGGTCTCCACACATTGGCGGTGTTACTTACATGCAGATAGCGCTTCCCTTCCTTGTTGGTTTGCCCTGTGAATGTCGATTGTGTATGTCGATCATGCGCACCTCTTCTAATTAGCGCTGAGTTGAAGCAATAAGCCCCGTGATTTGCATATGAACAACCCTTCCACAATTATTTCCTGGCTTATTGAGGTTGCAAGATCAAGTGAGACAGAACCACGGGGAGAACCGGGAGTGACTAGCACGGAGCAGCAAGAGGAGATGGTTATTTGATTCGAGTCAGGTGCAGTGCACACTTACAATGCGACAATTCGACCACATTGGGATAAAGTGAACTGCGATCTATGTAGCGTTTCCATGTAATTAGTGATCCTTCTTTCCCATGTAACAAGTGCAACCCAAGCTGACCAAATGTCAAAGGGCGGCCATAAATGGTCAATGCAAAATAGGCGCACTTCTTGGGTCCATTACTTCTATTTTATTTGGATTCTTAGTATTATTCAATATTTATGGCGCTTGTCGTCGTATCCCAGAGTTTGCCAATTCACAGCAATGCTGCTTGGGATACCTTTCCCGTTGAACTCTTCACGGCTTCGTATTCTACCTCAAAATCTCGGGTGGACTGCTGTCACAAGGGCAACCGAAACAACTGTACAGTTTCGTCTACTCTTGAGCTTTATCGGGTCCCTGTGATACGGCATTCCAGGATAATTCACTACCAAAGGTGAATGATTTCAATTAAACTAATCAGTCAAATAAACCAATCCCAAGCAGCACGAAATGACTACTGACTAAACATAAAACTACCAAAAACTAATCACAACTAAATGCTTTTTGGTCATTCGCCGGCCAGCTGCTGAAACCGCGCGAAAAAGGTATTTTTGCACGCCTCGTGGTTGCCAGATTTCACCAATTGTCGAACAGACCGACAGATTTTTAGCGGTTCTAGGTCGACTGGAGCAACCCGATGAGACAAGCTCCTCTGATGTGCCACATAACGCACATCGGCTAACCGCAACGGCCAAACACCTATAGTTGAACCAACAGCCCATAATCGATCACTTATTGGTCAGTTAGCTGATCACTGTACTGCTTGTAAGTTTGGTTTGCCTTTCCCAACAGTACTATGAGACACTTGGTCGTCACCTGAGTGTTCCACAGGAGGCGGTAACACAAATTCTTCCATACAGTAAAAGAAATAACACTTCGACCTGAGGAATGTTAGTTAGGCCATGAATTAAGCTTTTCAAAATATCTTTTATAGGCAAAGTTCGAGATTTGGTTGAAAAATGATGTCAGACAAATAACCGTGAATTTCAGTTGAATTTGCAAGCAAATAAATACTTATCATGATGAGTCTCCAACAAACAAACATTTGTTTATATCGCCGATCACTACTTCCCTGCTAGCACGATTATTTACGCACTATTCCCCTCAGTTACCTAATCTACGATGTGATTGGTTATGTTGCATCAACATCATCATCATCGTACGGCGGTAAACAGTAGGGCAAGCCCCAATGACCACTGCCTTTCTCACCAGCTTGCACGCTGAATTAGAAAGTATGAATATACAAGATGGACAGGGAGTGGACCTACACGGGTAGGAAAAGGAAAGAACGTCCTAGCAGGCAACACACGGAATACACAGTCTAACTGTATAAACAAACCGATCAGTCATACTGACTCAACAGAAAGTGACAACACGATCGCCACTGTTCGCGGTTCTCTGTCATATCCTTCAGTGTCTCCAGCCAACTGGTTGAGAGATCTTTTGGACCCCAACCACGAAAATGTGAAGCACCCACTTTTCCTAAATTCGCTGTACATTTTCTCATTCCTCGTTACCAGGTAATCTGTTGACCTCCACGTGGTTTTTTCCACTCCTGAGGAGAAACGGAGAATAGGACACGATACGGTAGACGTGTGTTTGCCATACGTAACACGTGCCCTAACCAACGAAGTTTACTAAGTTCGATAGGCTGCGACAGAACGTTCTCCGAATTAATAACCAATACTCGATTTCTGACCTCATCATTCCTTACTCAGCTATTCCACCCAATCCTAGCGATACTACGCAAACATCGATGGTCGAAAACCTCAAGACGACGAATATCTTCAGCACGCAGACTCCAAGTTTCGCAACCATACAACAAAACTGAACGCACTGCAGCACAGTATACACGACTTTTCAACTTCAGTGAAATAAGAGGTCGGCGCCACAAGTGTTTCAGTCCAGCGTACACCGCTAGAGTCCTGGATATCCGCGTGCTCACCCCTACTACTGTGCTCCCATCCATCGTCACACTGCTGCCGAGGTAGGTGAAGTGGTCGACAACTGACAGCACCTCCCCATCGAGCACTAAGCTCGGAATCGTTGACGTCCAGTCTTGTAATATCACCTTACATTTTGAAGGTGCAAAGCGCATGCCGAATGGAGCTACGGCTCTTGAGAATCTATCTAGTGCACGTTGAGCATGTTCCGTGGATTCGAACAAGCAGACAACGTCGTCTGCGTAATCTAGGTCACATAGCTTTCACTATTTCCTGGTTCAACATTTACATCCTGCGGATTTTGCAGCGCACTCTCCATTATTTCGTCTATGACGAAGTTGAACAGGAACGGAGACATGGGACATCCCTGGCGAACACCACTGGTCGTTTCGAACCAACCGGATAGTTCGCCGTAGACCCTAACGCGGCCAGAAGTATGAGAATACAATGATCTCATTAGGTTCACGAACTTCTGCGGCATACCTTTTCGATGAAGAGTACTGAAAAGCGATGTCCGATCAACTGAATCGAAAGCCCCTTTCAAGTCTAAGAAGACGATCATTGTCCGTCGGCTGTGCGTGTGATGCGTTTAAAATATTCGGTGAAGAGTGAAGATCCGATCGATGCATCCTCAACCTGGGCGGAATCCAGCCTGTTGTTCGCGGATGTTCCGCTCGCGAGCGGGTGTAAGACGGTACAGTAAAATCGAAGCTAATACTTTGGTGACTATCGGGATTAAGATAATCCCACGATGATTACTGCAGTCATTGCGTATTCCCTTCTTGAAGATGGGAAAAATCAACGACTTGCTCCATATTAATGGAATACGCTCCCCGTCTCAAATGTCACAGAGCAAAGCGGTAGGTGGTTTTATCTACGCTTAACCACGCAGTTCGAAAAGAACTGGGGGAAGTTCATCGAAACCTGCCGCTTTCCCTAGCTTTAATAATCAAATGCTTAACTCTACTTCTCTTTTATTCAACCTTTGTCTTCTGTCCCTAACCATCCCTCTTTGCCCCATCTATCCACCCATAATGCTCCCATTGATAACACGGTCGATACTCGCAACGATTCACTGTCAAATAGTATCGGGAATAATCCTCTGACTGGTAACTCACATTTTCTCAAGCCCCGTCAGCCTCTGAATCTCGGCTCCTTCAACGTGCGTACACTCATGCAGGCCGGTCAGCAGGCGTGTCTAGCCCTCACAATGAACTCTCTGAAGATTGATGTTTGCTGCTTAAGCGAAACGCGTACCCAGGATTCGAGCAGTGTAATTCAACTAACTGCTCCTGGTATCTCATCGAGGTATATTCTGCGCACCTCAGGAGACGAAGCAGCTAGAGCTGTGGGTCAACGTGGTGTAGGAATAGTTTTGACTGACAAGGCTAAAGCTGCCCTCTGAGACTGGATCCCTGTTACCAGTCGTTTATGTGCCTTGAGACTCCAAGGGTCAGTCGGCGTTCGAAAGGATAGTTGTGTTAAACGCAATTTGTTCGTGATCTCGGCGTACGCCCCAACGGACTGCAGCTCAGACGCGCAGAAGGACGAGTTCTATGATGTCCTCGCCACGCTCGTTCGCAGTAGTAAAGGTTCCGACATTGTAGTGCTAGCTGGTGACTTCAATGCACAAGTTGGCAAACTCAGTGTGTCAGAAGGCTGTTTAGGTGGGCGTTGTGCTTTACTCGCTGAGCGCACAGATAACGGGGATAGGCTTCTCCAATTTTGTGCAGACAATCGATTGTTCTTGTCTAGCACTAATTTCCGACACAGCTCGCGTCGCACAGCGACATGGCGCTCTAACTCTACAGGTGGTTTTAGTCAAATTGACCATATCGCCGTAAGCTGCCGGTGGCGCAGTTCTGTTCAGAACTGTAGATCTTACTGGTCCACGTACGTAGAGTCGGACCATGCCTTAGTTTTAATGCGATTATCTCTGCAGCTCCATGGCCATCGTCGCAAACCGCAAACCGGATTAGCCGTGCAACGTTTGTGTGATCCAGACGTTTGCACCCGTTATGAGCAGAAGTTAGCACATGAGCTAGGATCCACGGAGAACAGTAATGTAGATGAGCATTGGTCTCATATCAAACAGGCGATGCACGTTGCAGCAGGTTTTGCCTGTGGTCCTGGATCCGTTGTCCATCAAAGACACTGGATCTCGCAAGAGTCGCTGAGTATAATGGAGCAAAAGCGTCAGCTTTCGAACCGTAAGGAGATGAATAAGATGCGGAGAAAGCTGCAAAGACAAGTTACGCGAAGCCTTAAGAAGGATCGCGAAAATTGGTGGGTCAATGAAGCCGAAGAAATCGAAGTGGCAGCTGCTTCAGGTAACAGTCAAAGACTGTTCAAACTTATTCGTGACACCGATGGACGGCGAACTCAGGTCAGTGAAACGATTTGCAATAGGAATGGAGAACCCATCCATAACAAACAGCAAAGGCTTTACCGATGGGCCGAGTACTTCAAGGAACAGTTTAGCTGGCCGCACGCTAGTGTAGTTACTCCCGTGTCAACAACTGTGACTCCTTGGGTGGTATCACTTGAGCCCCCATCAGAAGTAGAAGTAGAGTCATGTATTCGATTACTAAGGCGGGGGAAAGCGGCAGGTCCCGACGAACTTCCCCCAGTTCTTTTCAAACTGGGTGGTGAGGCGTTGATAAAATCACTAACCGCCTTGCTCCGTGACATTTGGAAGGAGGAGCGTATTCCGTTAATATGGAGCGAGTCATTGATTGTTCCCATCTTCAAGAAGGGAATACGCAATGACTGCAGTAATCATCGTGGGATTAGCTTAATCCCGATAGTCACCAAAGTATTAGCTTCGATTTTGCTGCACCGTCTTACACCGGCTCGCGAGAGGAATGTCCGCGAACAGCAGGCTGGATTCCGCCCAGGTCGAGGATGCATCGACCAGATTTTTACTTTTCGCCGACTACTTGAAACGCGTCACACGCACCGCCGACCAACAATAATCCTTTTCTTAGACCTGAAAGGCGCCTTCGATTCAGTTGATCGAACATCGCTTTTCAGTACTCTTCATCGAAAAGGTATGCCGCAGAAGTTCGTGAACCTAATGAGATCATTGTATTCTCATACTTCTGGCCGCGTTAGGGTCTACGGCGAACTATCCGGTTGGTTCGAAACGACCAGTGGTGTTCGGCAGGGATGCCCTTTGTCTCCATTCCTTTTTAACTTCGTCATGGACGAAATAATGGAGAGTGCGCTGCAAAATCTTCAGGATGTAGGGGTCGAACTAGGAGATAGTGAAAAGCTATGTGACTTAGATTATGCAGACGACGTTGTCTGCTTGTTCGAATCCACGGAACATGCTCAGCGTGCACTAGATAATCTCGCAAGAGCTGTAGCTCCATTCGGCATGCGCTATGCACCTTCAAAGTGCAAGGTGATGTTACAAGACTGGACGTCAACGATTCCGAGCTTGATGCTCGATGGGGAGGTGCTGTCAGTTGTCGACCACTTCACCTACCTCGGTAGCTGCGTGACGACGGATGGGAGCACAGTAGTAGGGGTGAGCACGCGGATATCCAAAGCTCGAGCGGCGTACGCTGGACTGAAGCACTTGTGGCGCCGATCCGATATTTCACTGAAGTTGAAAGGTCGTGTATACTGTGCCACTGTGCGTTCAGTTTTGTTGTACGGTTGCGAAACTTGGAGTCTGCGTGCTGAAGATATTCGTCGTCTTGAGGTTTTCGACCATCGATGTTTACGTAGTATCGCTAGGATTGGGTGGAATAGCCAAGTAAGCAACGATGAGGTAAGAAAGCGAGTATTGGGTACTAACTCAGAGAACGTTTTTTCACAGCGTATCCAACTTAGTAGACTTCGTTGGTTGGGACACGTGTTACGTATGGCAAACACACGTCTACCTTACCGTGTCCTATTCTCCGCCCCTCCTAGGGAGTGGAAGAGACCACGTGGAGGTCAACAGATGACGTGGCAGCGAGGAATGAGAAAATGTACGGCAGACTTAGGAAAAGTAGGTGCTTCACGTCTTCGTGGTTGGGGTCCAAAAGATCCGTCTACCAGTTGGCTGGAGACACTGAAGGATATGGCTGCGAACCGCGAACAGTGGAGATAGTGTTGTCACTTTCTATCGAATCAGAACGTTTGATCGGTGTACGTTTGTACAGTTAGACTGTGTATTCCGTGTGTTGGCTACTAGGGCATTCTTTTCTTTTCCCACCCGTGTAGGTCCACTCCCTGTCCATCTTGTATATTCATACTTTTTAATTCAACGTGCAACATGGTGAGAAAGGCAGTGGTCAGTGGGGCTTGCCCTACTGTTTAACGCTGTACGATGATGATGATGATGACTCTACTTCTACTTCCGATGGGGGCTCAAGTGATACCACCCAAGGATTCACAGTTGTAGACCCAGGAGAAACTACACTAGCGTCCCGCCAGCTAAACTGTTCCTTGAATTACTCGGCCCAACGGTCAATCCTTTGCTGTTTGTTATGGATGGGTTCTCCATTTCTATCGCAAATCGTTTCACTAACCTGGGTGCGCCGTCTACCGGTGTCACGAATAAGTCTGAACAGTCTTTCTCTGTTACCTGAAGCTGCTGCTATTTCCATTTTTTCAGCTACCCTGACCCACCAATTTTCGTGATCACTCTTAAGGCTTTCCGTAACTTGCTTCTGCAGATGTCTTCGTATCTTATTCATCTCCTTACCGCTCGAGAGCTGACCCTTTTTCTCCGTTATACTCAGCGACTCTTGCGAGATCCAGTGTCTTTGATGGACAACGGATCTAGGACCACAGGCAAAACCTGCTGCCACGTGCATCGCCTGTTTGATATGAGCCCAATGCTCATCTACACTACTGTTCGTCGTAGATCCTAGCTCACGTGCTAACATCTGCTCGTAACGGATGCGTTCTTATGGATCATACATATGTTGCACAGCTAACCCGGTGTGCGGTGTGCGACGATGACCATGGAGATAGGGAGATAATCGCAATAAAACTAATGCATGGTCCGACTCTACGTACGTGAACCACTAAGATCTACAGTTCTGAACAGAACTGCGCCACCGGTAACTTACGGCGATATGATCACTGTGGCTTAGAGTACCTGTAGAGTTAGAGCGCCATGTCACTGTGCGACGCGAGCTGTGTCGGAAATTAGTGCTAAACAAGAACAATCGATTGTCTGCACAAAACTGAAGAAGCCTGTCCCCATTATCTGTACGCTCAGCGAGTAAAGCACAACGCCCACCTAAACAAGCTTCTGACAAACTAAGTTTGCCAACTTGTGCATTGAAGTCACCAGATAGCACCACAATGTCAGAACCTTTACTACTGCAAACGAGGGTGGCGAGTTCATCATAGAACTCGTCCTTCTGCGCGTCTGGGCTGCAGTCTGTTGGGGCGTACGCCAAGATGGCAAACAAGCTGCGCCTAACACAACTATCCCTTCAAACGCCGACTGACCCCTGGAGTCTCACAGCACATAAACAACCTAATCGGTATCCAGTCTCAGGGGGCAGCTTTAGCCTTGTCAGTCAAAACTATTCCTACACCACGTTGACCCACAGCTCTAGCTGCTTCGTCTCCTGAAGTGCGCAGAAAAAACGTCGATGAGATACCAGGAGCAGTAAGTTGAACCACACTGCTCGAATCCTGGATATGTGTTTCACTCACGCAGCAGACATCAATCTTCAGACAGTCTATTGTGAGGATTAGACACGCCTGCTGACCGGCCTGCATGAGTGTACGCACGTTGAAAGAACCGAGATTCAGAGGCTGATGAGGCTTGAGAAAATGTGAATTACCAAACAGGATCATTTCCGACACTTTTTGACAATGAATCGTTGCGAGTATCGGCCGTGTCATCAGTGGGAGCATTATGGGTGGATAGATGAGGCAAAGAGGGGTGGTTGGTGACAGAAGATAAAGGTCGAATAAAAGATGGGGATCTCTGAGCAGTATCCCACTTATCACTACCTACCTCGATCGATGCAATGAGCAGCGCGGTCCTGATTATCCTGCGCGACGACCGATGCGGTATTGAATTCTTTCTGTTCGTGCAGTTTATGAGATGTTGAACGGATACCGCTAGGGTGTCCAACCACAAAGCAGGAGAACGATTAGGGTTCTCATCCGAAGCCTTTAGTCCTAACAGGAACCTATCCGCAAGGCAGTGGGATGGCTTAGTGGAAGCCCATTTGCTTGGATCAATTATTCTTCCACTGATTTTGCCAACTGAGTTGCCAGCTCAAATCGACCCCCAGCCTGGAGGACCAGGAGACTGGACTTTGTCTGGACTCTACCCATTGACCTATCAGGTATGATTGCATCTGCGGCTTAAAGAAGCCAACCTGTATTGCTCTTTTGGTCACATTGGCGCGCAAGCCATCACATCACGTCAAGGTGCAGTCTCATTGTGATGCGCGCACCACCAGTAAATCTATGCTTCACTTTTATCCGTCGCGGATTGAAACCTAATTAACATACACGCTAGTGGCCCCCGGCGATCGTATTTCATCGGATGTGTTTACCATTGCTTGTCCCAAATATTCTATTTGGGCCTGCCCGTCAAGCGCCGAAGGCGAAGGTGGAATACAACTTGTTCACGTTAATTCCACAAGAAGACCCCGGCACTCCCCTTCAGATGGGAAGAATGTACAAACAAAGGAATTCTCATGTTGCAATATTACGACTAATACCGATAGTTTTCCCAATGATAACCCTAGCCCAGCTGCGGAATTCGCAAGATAAAATAGATGGCGTCAATGGCAGAATAAGCTAATAATCTGTTGCATCGGGATGAACGAACGTTTTAGAATATCATCGTGAGAACCGCCAGCAGCGAAAGCTGCCAAATCTGGTTCTGTTGGAGCCATATTCCCTCAGATTCTACCGTCGCGTTCGTCGAGGAGACCAACGAGAAAAGCCCATGGAGCGCCAATAGCATATATTCTTATTGGGCGTAAGTACAAAGACCGCACGATGGCTTGTATTGAGGTGTGTGGTAAGTAGCTCCAGCGGTTGCTACCTGCGAAAAACGTACAGTGAGACGAGTGGCAGACGAGGGTGGTCGGCTGCTTACCACAGTGCACAACCTGATGCGTCTCATCATCAGTTCGGAACTTGCAGATGTCATGAACTACCAGGACGCTCATGACCAATACGGATTTTCACAATCCTTTTTAAGTAGATATGTAATTGAGGGCGTTATTTTAAGCGAATATTTCCTTCAGAATGGATCCACTAAAGAACATTTGCTGGTGTACAACAGGATAATGTTGTCTATTTGTAGCTGGCTGCAAGACGCTGCCAAACAACCGACAACACGTAATCCGGCTTGTAAGGTGCATTAACTTCACTATTCTCACCACCCACAAAGAGTACACTCAATTGACGGTCAGGTGCCGCCTCGGTCTCGAAAGTGATGACTGTACAGCACTCAAATAAAATCCCAATAAACATTGTTGCCACTGATACTGTTATTGTAGTTAGTCACATAAATGAACCAGCAAACGTTCTGTCGGAAGTTAACGCTTAACTCACCGATTAAGTGCCTGGAAGGCAGAATTAAAGTCTTTATCATGAACGACCACGCTTTTTTTAATAAACGGGAAATTTTTGAAGAAAAGTTCAACCGGCAGGCGAGATGTCATTTGATGGTTTCCTATGCCAGAAATCTTTCTTGGATGGTTTCGTGTGCTCGCTCTGTAACGAAAGAAGAATCAAAGATCCATGAGCCCAAAGCGCAGCAAATATCTGACATGACTACCAAACTTACGTTAACCGAACAACCACACGTCCCACACTCGACCTTCAGTTCAGTTCAGTTCAGTTCAGTCTGCACAGGACAGGTAATGGCCACGGCCAATCGAGCGTCCAGAATTCCTTCGATGGTATGCACACCAGTTATGCACCCACCGCTGCCGAGTGTATTTGATCGAATCCCCGCTAAAACTGAGAGGGAAACGGAAAACCTTTTAGTGACCTCGATCGTTTTGAGAAAATGACTATTTTCTGGACACCATTTTGGATCTATTTTCTCCACGATCTTTTCTGATGTTTGACATCGACCTCATTGTGTTCTCCGGTTGCGTACGTTTTACTGGACTGACTTTTCCGAAGTTTCCGTCGACCTCGTTTCAAATCACTTTCACTTTCGGTCGTTCGCTCGCGGTTCGCTCTCTGCACAGCCGTCGCGTTTCGTTCCGTTTTCCGTTCGGCGTATCTCTCGCATCGGTACTGTTTTGGTGCCACGATATATAGAATACACCTCGCATCTGTAAACCGACTTACGTTTTCTCTATTCGTCCGATAGAGGAGATATCGTTGGTATTTGCTGCTGGACCCTATAGGAGACACGTTCGCTAGCCGCACTCGAACGTCTTCTATATTGGTGAGCCCAAGAACTTCCAGAACCTCCTGGATTATTCGCCCGCCCGGTGAGTCTATGATTTATCGCTGTTTCACGTCCTCCTTTCGTTGCACGAGATATATTTTTACGATATATTATCGCAACGTAACCATGTCAGAGGATAGGGCGCAGCTCGACACAGATCTCACTCTGTCTGCGGTTGCCTTTAAACCTGTGGCGTTTATCCCTCATGATCCAGAGGTTTGGTTTGCAGCCTTAGAACTGCAATTTGAGGCACGTAGGATTCTTGGCCAACGCCAACGATTTTCCTATGCCTTAGAGGCAACTCCAGGTGATGTTATCGCCTCGGTGAGGGATTTGGTATTAAATCCTCCTCAAGTGCAGCCGTACGATCGGCTTAAGGAGGCTATACTGCAACATTTCCTTCCTTCTCGGGAGGAACGGTTACGTCAGCTACTGGCACGGCACCCCATAGGGGGTACGAAACCCAGCCGCCACCTAGCTCACCTCCGGTCCTTGGCAGGGCCCGCCGATAAGGATTCGGAGATAGTTAAGGAACTTTGGTTGGACTCTCTACCCTTCCATATTCAGACCACCGTTACTGCTCCCCTCGAGGACTCGTCCTTGGAACGAGCAGCCGCCGTGGCTGACAAAATTGTCGCACGTGTCGGCAGTGGGGCTAATCCCCTCATTGCCACGACATCGCTTAATCCTGGGGGTGTCGACCTGGATGAATCGCCGAAGAGGCCTCAGCAGTCTCGATCCATCCAGCGCCGCCTGTCCTTCAAGCACAGAGTTAAAATACCTACTCCTCGCAGTAGCCCACGTAAACAACGTCACGGACGGGCGCCCTCCACTGCCCACGTCCGCCGTGAATCCACCTCACTTGCCTCGTCCAAACCACATCATCCTACCGGCGGCGTTTTCGGACCGCCACCCGTAGGTGCAGACAGCCGTGTTCATACGCAGCGGGAAACGCCACTGTCGGCGAGTAGAAGCGGCCATACTCTCCGGCAATCAGTCTCAGGTTGGTCGTTTATTTTACGTGCATGATTCGTGCACTAAAGCTAGGCTCCTAGCCGATACTGGGGCCCAAGTTTCTGTCTTGCCGGTTGGTAAAGACAAACCACGAGCTTCTTTGCTTCGGCTGACAGCGGCGAATGGTTCCTCCATTACTACCTACGGCACGAGACAGCTTGCGGTCAACCTTGGACCACGACGACGGTATCTGTGGACGTTCATTCTTGCGGATGTTCCCACAGGCATACTGGGAATCGATTTTCTGCAGCACTATGCACTACTTGTTGATTCACGTAGGCTGCAGCTTATCGATCCTTCGTCGGACACTAAATTTACGGGTATTGCAGCTCGAACAGATGCACACCGAATCACAGGATTGTTTTCTAAAATTCCGCACGATTTTTAGTCTTTGTTTATTGAATTCCCCATATTGACTAAACCATTTGAAGAGATAGAGACAGTGACCGATCGTGTGACACACCACATTATCACTAACGGACCACCAGGCACGGTCCGACCTCGCCGACTGGCACCGGACAAATTGGTTTTCGCCAAACGTGAGTTTGACACTTTACTTTCTAAAGGTATTGTTCGTCCTCCTCACAGTCCATGGGCCTCACCTCTGCACATGGTTCTTAAGAAAGATGATGTTAGCTGGCGACCATGTGGCGACTATCGCGCACTAAATTCGGTTACCCGTTACGATAGTTATCCGATACCCCACATGCACGACATCACGGCATCACTTCACTGCACGACTGTATTTTCTAATATCGATTTGGTGCGAGCCTATTGTAACAGCCGGTCGTGGAAAATCCCCCTTTTTCCCTCGCGATTCAGTGTTTTTCCCAACATCACTCGTTTCCATACACTATTCACTTGTCTTTACGAACTGGTTGTTTTTCTGGACCAATTGTTGTTTGTTCGCGCCCAGAGCGCTACTTTGGCACATCCTTGTTCAGGACCTGCGTGACGCACGTGCTGTCTGCTCGCACGCTGCTATTCGGTTTCTCGTTGTTGAGTACTTGTGATCGTATTATTGAGGTTTGTATATTGTTTATGTCATTGTTTATTCTAATAATCTAGTATCGTAGAATATCACGGATAATCGTCTTTTGATTTCGGGATCCGTTGCGAATTTGGCTACGCATTGCTCAAACGTTCGTTACAATACTCAATAGATCTATTTGGAACGAGGAAAAACACGCAAAATGCCTAGGAAAGGATCAAAAGCAGTCGAATCCGGACAGGAAGTAATACGGCAAGTCTCTGGGGAGGTTTTGGGTACATATGATTCTTTAGTTAATGCTAGATTGCCTAGTCCTGTCAGTGCTAGTTCATGTGTCATTCAGAACAATATTGATCGTAAGGATGTCGATTTATATAAGCTGAGAATACTAGATTAAGAGCAACAGTTACTATCGGCTAGACTACAGGCGCAGGAAGCAGAGAAGTGTACACAGAAACAGCGAGAGCATGAGACCAGTGACTTCGACACTTCCGATAGGTTAGGGTGCAATAAGATAGGGAACCCCACGCCGGTCGCCGACTACAAACCACCATCGATCGATCTGCCTAGAGTGGAGCTAACGGTTTTCGACGGGCGAGCTGGGCAATACTGCAAGTTTGTCAAGCAGTTCGAGACGTTCGTTGAAAATAAGGTTACCGACCCTGGGCAAAGGCTTCTCTACCTTACTCACTACTGCCGAGGCCGAGCAAGAGAAGCTATCGACGGGTGCACCATGCTCGACCCAGAACAAGGCTAAACAAGGGCAAGGAAGATCCTAAGGGACTTGTTTGGCCAACCTTTCAAAGTAGCCCGTAACCCAATAGAGGGCGTGATGGTAGAGGCAAAAAGAACCAAGGGCGACGTCTACACCATGGCCGACCTGGTGATTAAGATGCAGAACTGCTCAATAGCCCTCGACCATTTAGGTTACAGGGCTGACCTAGACGCCATGCACACTTTGGAAGGCATAGTCCGTCACCTCTCTCCCGAACTACAGGGTCGGTGGGCGGAAGAAGCAGAACGAATAAGCCGAAGCGACAGAGAAGCCAACTTCGAAGACCTGACTGAATACTTAGACAGGCAAACGAAGATAGCTGACAGCAGATTCGGCCGACTCATCCGGGACAGCAACCGAGCAAACAAGCCCGGTACTAGCCAGGTCCAAACCCCTGTACGGGAACATCCAAAGTACCAGCCTTGGACCAATACACATGTCATTTCACGAGATGCTACGGCGAAACCAAATTGCGGATCCTGTGGTACTAGCCATGGCCTACCAGAATGCCCCAAGTTCGGCAACGCCACAATAGACGAACGGTGGGGAATGGCGAGGATGGCAGGAGCATGTTTTATCTGTCTCAACACCACGCACCGGGCAGCAGCCTGTAGGACAAGGAATCGATGTGGTTACGAGGGCTGCACGGGCAGACACCATCGGCTGCTGCATCAGGCGAGAGTAACCATATCCGAGGCGAGTGCCAAGCCCAGCGTGATTTGTTCAACTTCACAATCTGCCAGTAAACCGGTACGTTTAGGCGTAGTGGCCGTGGGAGTAGTGACTCCGACTGGGATAGTCAAGGCGTTGGCTTTCGTTGATAGTGGATCCGACACCACTTTAGTGAAAGAGCGGTTTGCCGACAAGCACCAACTGGCTAAAGGTGCGACGTCGTTAGCAGTGAGCACGGTGGGCGGAACACAGGTAATGACTGCCGGTAGATTAAGGCTGCAACTGATCTCTCTAGACACTAACGAGGAAATTGAACCAACGGAGGCATCCACGTTAGCGGATCTCCCCATGCGAGCACCAAGGTCGGTGAACGCAATCTTGACACGGTGGCCCCACCTGCAGGATGTAACCGTGGTAGACTGGGAAGATGATGAAGTGGATCTCCTCATCGGCTGTGACGTGCCAGAGGCGCATTGGGTGCTTGACCAGAGAGTGGGCGACCGCCAGGCACCTTATGCCGTACGCACGGCCCTGGGATGGATGTTATACGGCCCAGTAGGGGTACGCGGTTCCGTGAATTACTTATCCGCCGAAACGGACCGCATAGAGTATCATCTGCAACGGCTGTATGAAAAAGAGTTTCATGACATTGGAGACGAACGACCGACGTTGTCTCAAGAAGATCACTTCGCTCTACAAACGGTGCGGCAAGGCACTAGAGGCCTCAGAAAACAGTTCGAGGTTCCCCTCCAATGGCGCACACCGGTCGACCCGTGGACTGACAACAGAAATTATGTTCTCCAACGATTACTACAACTAAAAGAACGCTTCATTCGAGACCAGAATCTGTGGGAACGATACGCGGATTTGATGAAGCGAAACGAGACCCTCGGTTACGTTGAAAAGGTGCCTGTTAACACCGACAGCAAAAGGGGTATCTGGTATTTGCCTCACCATCCGGTTATAAACCCCAAGAAACCCAATAAACTGCGGGTGGTTTTCGACTGTGTGGCCAAGTTCCAGAACAAGTCGTTAAACGATCGCCTACTACAGGGGCCTGACTGGACCACTCCACTGATCGATGTTCTGTGCCGTTTCAGAGTGGGTAAAGTGGCTTTGTCTTGTGACATTAGGGAAATGTTCCATCAGGTGAAGATTCCTGTAGGAGAACGAGATGCTTTGCGTTTCCTGTGGTGGGAAGGGAGCGACCGAGACAACGCAGTGGTGAATTATAGGATGACCGTTCACCCCTTCGGAGCCATATCGTCACCATTTTGTGCCAACTACGCCCTCCGAGAATCAGCGAACAAACATGGCGATCTAGTACATCGGACAGTGGTAGAAAGCATCAGCAGGAACTTCTACGTCGACGACTACCTTGGGTCATTCGATGATGTGGAATCAGCTCTAAAGCAGTTCAGGGGTCTGACGAGATTGCTGGAAGAGGGCGGCTTCCATCTAACTAAATGGATGTCGAACGCTTCAGAAGTGCTGAAGGTCATCCCGTATCACGAAAAGGCCGAAAGGGTAAGAGATTCGGACGGCTCTCCACTTCCTATCGAGCGCACCTTAGGGATACAATGGGACGCGGAAACGGACGATTTTGTTTTCGAACTAAACGTTCCCGAGCTGCCAATAACCCGTCGTGGCATACTATCTGCCGTCTCAAGTTTGTTCGACCCGCTCGGTTTCGTCTCACCATGGCTGCTACCCGGAAAGATTTTGCTGCAGCGGCTGTGCCGTAAGAAAGTTGATTGGGACCAGTCACTGGACCGAGGAGACCGGCTGGACTGGGAAGAATTTTTGAACACCTTGAAGAATTTAGGGGACATAAGAATCCCACGATGTTTGACTCCTGGCCATACGACACGGACTGGAGAACTACATGCCTTTTCCGATGCATCCGAAGTCGGTTATAGAGCTGTGGTGTACGGACGATGGTGCGCAGGAGATGGACAATATACCACGAGGATCCTGTTCGCCAAAGCCCGCGTTGCTCCACTGAAGTCGGTCTCAATCCCACGCCTTGAACTCAGCGCAGCCGTGTTGGCAGTCAGGGTGGTGCAAGCTGTGAAGAGATGTTTCGATCTCTACATTTTGTCGGTGAGCTTCTGGACGGATTCAACGATAGTACTTTACTAAATCAACAACGTCCGGAGCCGGTTTAGTACTTTCGTTGCTAACCGGCTCACGATTATCCACGATGAATCAGCCACGCACCAGTGGAATCATGTCAGGTCTGGTGATAATCCGGCCGACCTGTGCTCCCGAGGTGCGAACAACTTCAGGCAACTGGACACGTGGACGAGAGGGACAAACTTCCTGCAATTGCCCAAACAGGACTGGCCCGTGTTCGAATTAAAACCCCCTACGGAAGTGGAACTGGAGATCAAAGGCGTAGTGATAGCAACCAACGTCGTCGAAGCGTCATCCAATCTATCGCGACTGGTCAGGTTTTCTTCCTGGATGAAGACGCTTCGTTCGCTAGTTTGGTTAACCAGGTTCAAGAGAAATTTACTAGTCATGAAAGGGCTACGGCCCTCAGGTCGGATACCGGTCGGCCCGATAGGTCCCGATGAGCTACAAGCGGCAGAGTACGATATTTTCAGAATGATACAACGCGAGGCTTTCGCCCGAGAACTCAAGAGGGCGGAAGGAGTGGGGCCGACCAATAAAGACATGCCATCTCCAAGAGGCGAGCTGAAGCGTTTAAACCCCAAACTCATCAACGGACTGCTGCGGGTGGATGGTAGGCTGACCAACGCCCACCTGAACTTCGACACAAAGTATCCTATTCTGCTGCCTGCGAGACAACCTGTAGTAGAGCTAATGATTCAACACGTCCACGCCATGGAGGGACATGCCAGGGAAAGTCACGTGACGAGCGTCATCTGAAAGCGTCTTTGGTTGTTGAGAGGACGAGAGACTGTAAAACGCGTAATCCGACGGTGTGTGCAATGCAGGAGACGCAATGCCACAGCAGGCAAACAACTAATGGCCCCACTACCAGAATGCAGGGTGACTACGGGCTGGTGGCCGTTCAGTGACACCGGGTTGGACTATTTCGGGCCCTTGTGGATCAAGTGCGGGAAAAGATTAGAAAAGCGATACGGATGTATCATGACGTGCATGAAGTCACGTGCGGTACACCTAGAAGTCGCACATTCGATGACGACCGATTCGTTTCTACGGGCCTTGCAAAGATTTATCAACCGACGAGGCGTACCGGCCGATATATACTCAGATAATGGGTCGAACTTTGTGGGCGCTCACCGGGAATTGCAGCGTTGGCACAAGAACATAAACAGGGACGAACTGCAGGATCGAACCGTGGCCTACGGCATACGATGGCATTTCAACCCCCCCACAGGTCAGCCACCGAGGCGGCGTGTGGGAAGGCATGATCCGGTCAGCCAGACGGATATTGCTGTCAATCATGGAGCAACAGACGCCCGACGACGAGACGCTAAACACCGTCATGACTGAGGTGGAGCGAATCCTGAACAACCGCCCCCTGGTTCCAGTAATGAACGGCGACCCCACCCACCTGGCGCTCACCCCAAACGACTTATTGACGCTAAGGTCGAACGAGGGTTTCCAAGGGCCGGTAAACCTTCGTGGGAGCTACCTCCACGGATGGAAGCAGGCGAACTATCTGGCCAAGGTCTTCTGGAGGCGATGGCTACGGGAGTACCTACCGGCTTTGCAGACTCGACAGAAGTAGCTGGCCAAAACAAGACCATTCAAAGTTGGGGACGTGGTTGTGATCGCCGACGAACGCGCACATTTCAGCGCTTGGTCTTTGGGGGTAGTTACGGAAACCATCAAAGGCCTTGACGGAATGATAAGAACGGTGAAGGTGAAGACAGCTAACTGAGTGCTCATTCGTGACATACGCAGTATTAACCTACTCGAGAGCGAAGACGGAGGAGCTGATAACCCTGAGGCCTAGTAAACCTTTTTTCACACCAGTAATCGAGGTGGATAAAGAAACACCATATACACCACACGATATCCATCAAACGCGTTACAGTGCTCGCGGTCTTTCGTTGACATTACAGGAGGTTCTTTCCGATATTTGGTGATGAATGCGATCCCATTGTACATCCCGATACATACACACATGCACGGCGCACTCCACATTCCGTAAACCCATCAAACATGTGACAGTGTTCGTTGTTTTGCTTTTTATTGACGTTACCAAATGCCCCTTGCATATGTGGAAGTAGCGGAGCTCAGGTCACACACACATGCTACATTTTACTCGTTTTCTTGCCACACTGTCTTTTGTTGACATTGCAGAAAGTCCTCCTTTGATGTGTAGTCATACCTGTGATTTCATTGTAACCCCGGCACACACACACGCACGCACACACACACACACACACACTCAAGCACGTACATCCAGGACAGGACGGCCCTTTACAAGGACAGCATCTATGTGACCCTTCACGCTCGCCATCGGTCATTTGGTCTCGTGGAAGATGTAGACTAGCCTCACGTCTATGTATCCAATGGATTAGGTGCGACCAGTAGTAGCACGTTGACGACGAGCATTAGACGCGCGCACTGACAGCAGGGCCTAGGCAGGTAGGACCAATTGTTGTTTGTTCGCGCTCAGAGCGCTACTTTGGCACATCCTTGTTCAGGACCTGCGTGTAACGAACGAATACTGAAAATCCTTCTAAATGTTCAACGTGCTTTGTGAATTTGACTATATTTAACATTATCTTGGAAAGCTCGCTCATACACCACACATTTCCACGTTTGTTTATCCATGTGAGACATTTGAATTTGGCCTTGAACCGTTTCTGACTGTCGTGCTTGAGCCACGGGGCTTTGGACCTTTGGGTTTTACTGTGAAGTCTATTTGGCCGCATACTTGAGGTTCGTATATATTTGTATCCTTTGTGCATTTCAATTTAGTACCGTAGAAACTACGAATCAATCTTGTTCTGGTTTTGGGATTCGTTTGAATTGGCTACGCGTTGCTCGATTTGCGAGATTCGACTTACAGTACTCAAGTGGAACCTGGACAAGAAAACTCATTGGAAATGCCCAGACGAGGAAGCAAGGACATTTTGAGACAACAGGAAATAACTCGGCAAGTCTCTGGGGATGGTTCGGGTGTTATTGATTCTCTAGATAATACTAAGTTTACTAGCTCTGTCAGTGCCAGGTCATATATTTCTAACCGCGATGCGTTTGACGATATTAGTACTTATAGAATGAGAGTAATAGAATTAGAAAACGAGCTGCGGTTAGCCAGAAAGGAAGCAGAGCCCCTTACACAAGGAACTGGTCTCAGAGAGCCAGCAAAGAGTCCACGTAGTTCACAATGTCAACATCGAAAAGGCACTGTGATCGACGAATATAAACCCTTGAGACAGCCTGAAACTACCGAGGTTTTGGCTCTTGACCTGCCGAGAGTGGAGCTGTCCCACTTCGACGGGCACCCCGAGCAATACTGTATATTCATGAAACAGTTCGAAAATTTTGTTGAGTGCAAAGTTGCAGATCCTGGTCAAAGGTTTTTGTATTTATTACATTACTGTCGTGGGAGAGCCAAAAGTGCTATCGAAGGCTGCGCGATGCTTGATCCACCGATGGGGTACATCAGGGCGCGCAGAATCCTGAAAGATTTGTTTGGACAACCATTCAAGGTGGCAAGAAGCCTAATTGATAGTGTTTTATTGGAGGCGAAAAGGACTGAGGGCAAGGCTGAATCACTGTCGAGTTTGGTGATAAAAATGCAGAATTGCAGTATAGCACTGGAGCACTTAGGATACCAGTCTGATCTGAATGCATTGCACACACAGGAATGCATTGTCCGATGTCTATCTATTGATTTACAGAGCCGATGGGCAGAGGAAGCTGAAAAAATAAATATGCTTGAGCGGGAATCTACGTTCAACGATTTGACGGAGTTCATAGGTCGTCAATCCCGTATCGCCAACAGCCGATTTGGACAAATCGTACGCGAAAGTTGCAGACTGGCGCGAAGGGAACCAACATCTCGAATTGTGGAGAAGGACTGTAACCAAACCCAGTCTTTGGCTAACATGCACATGATAAGTCAAGAACCCGAGAGGTCAGCTGAATGCAAGCTATGCAACTCCCTGCATCGGTTACCAGATTGTCCGACCTTTCATGGGATGAGTGTACCCGATCGGTGGTGCGCGGTAAAAAGGATTGGCTCATGCTTTATGTGTTTGAACAACTCTCATCGAGCCTCTGAATGCAGCTTAAGAGTGAAATGCAACCAAGACGGATGCTTGGGTAATCATCACTCGTTACTGCATGGCCTTCTCAACAATAGACCTATTCAGCCAGATGAACCCAAAATTGTCTGTTCGACGGGACATGATGATTTCAAACCGGCAAGATTAGGCATCGTACCTGTCGGTATCGTGACACCTAAAGGACTGAGGAGGGTCAATGCATTTTTGGACACGGGGTCGGATACCTCGCTGATTACTCGCGAGCTTGTAGAAAGCTGTGAACTAGTAGGCGAGCCTACCTCGCTCACTATCAGCACGATTGCAGGGGGTCATGTTAGCAATTCTAAGTGGCTGACCCTGCAGTTAACGTCTTTATCTGATGAGGGGACCGTAGAAATTCCGGAAGCTTTTGCAATAGACAGCTTGCCAATGAGACCAGTCGACTCTGTTAGATCGATCGCCAAGAGATGGTCTCATCTCAGGGACATAGAGTTCGAAGAAGTTTCTAGCCCCCACGTCGACATACTAATTGGATGCAATGTACCAGAGGCTCACTGGGTGCTTGAACAGAGCATAAGCAATCGAAAAGAACCATTCGCTACGCGAACGATACTAGGCTGGACACTTCTCGGACCCCTGACGAGCGAACTTCAACAATCGGCATCAATAAATTGCTCAAATGTTGCTGAGAGAAGTGCCTCTGTAGAACACGATCAGCCTTTCGATATTGAATCCAACGGTCCATCTCAGGAAAGCGAAGTTCAATCAAAGGATCAGTCGGCGCTTTCGATGGCGAATTCAAAGACGGGACTTCACAGTGGGCAACATGAAGTTGCTATACCCGAGAGACCACCGTCAAGTCACTTATTGAGAAAAGGAGAAGTTGCCCGGAGGCTTTTGAAATATCTCAAAAAAGGACACCAGCAGGTCACCCAAAGCAGCTTGAAATTTGCCGACCCAGTGACAGTGTACGGTACCTGGGTGGAACTGCATGGCCGGCGGCGAAACAAAGTACCCTTTGCCAAAACAAAAATTGCTGAGCTGAAGTCAGTATCCCTAAACGAGCTCAAAACGACTGCACCGGTATTGGGTTTTAAGGTAGCACGAATGCTAAAAGAGAACTGCACCACCGCCGAACTGAGCCTTGCCTATTGGACAGATCCTACAGTTGTGTTACATTACAGGAAACGGAAGAAACGAAGAACGTGTTCGAGACATCAGAGAGTTAATCCACTCGTAGCAGGAAACAGCGAGGAAAATGTTGATGATTCGAGCTCGAAACCACATACAAAAGACAAAGTAGCTCGCAGATCGCCTCGCTCCGAGTTACTCAGCACTTTATTGCATTTCATGCCCTACAACTAAACAACTGGACCCATTTTTTCTGAAAGGTTGCAAATGTACTTAGTTCCAGTTTCTATCTAGCGTGCACATAGGTGGAGAGGAGAAATTCACCAGTATTTCACTTGAACAGTTCAGGTGAGGCATACTAGCTGCGAGCACATTGTGAAACTATTATTATCTTTAAAGAAGAACATTTATTTACATTTTATACAATATTGATTGTCACATATTTTGTGCACAGAAAAACTTTGAAATACTCTGATAGATGCCAGTATTCGATCAATCTCCGTGTTCATGTGTATTTCGATACTGTCCGCCGTACACTTGTTTTCGAAATTTATTCATAATCAGAAACCGGTTTTCATTTCTTTCGGAAGATTTGGTGCGTTAATTTTATGTAATTCCACTGGTTCGTGACCTGTCAATTTTACGCGATATCTCATTAGGCGTTGCACCTGCGTTCAACTTCTGCGCTCAAGCTTGTAAACAAAATTAGTCTAACCAGTTGCTGCAATGGGTTACTGCTTGTGATGCTTAGACTTATTTCGTGCGGCGAAACACTTCACTCTGCGAAGCCTTCATCTTCATCGTGCGTCTGACTATATGCGCCGGTTTCCTGATGAATATGTCAATCTCAAGTTGTGCAGCGGGATTTGGAATTGATTCCTTATGGATTGTGCGATGATGACTACGGCAAAAACCTGTTTCACGTTCAGATAACACAGGAAGTTAGTATCCACAGGCACTGACAATAAGTTAAAGGTAGATAGGGTGAGAATCATGACCCCTTCCTGAACCTTAGACAACCATTTTCGCGGAAGGATTTTGGCCGGCGGTGTAACGAACGAATACTGAAAATCCTTCTAAATGTTCAACGTGCTTTGTGAATTTGACTATATTTAACATTATCTTGGAAAGCTCGCTCATACACCACACATTTCCACGTTTGTTTATCCATGTGAGACATTTGAATTTGGCCTTGAACCGTTTCTGACTGTCGTGCTTGAGCCACGGGGCTTTGGACCTTTGGGTTTTACTGTGAAGTCTATTTGGCCGCATACTTGAGGTTCGTATATATTTGTATCCTTTGTGCATTTCAATTTAGTACCGTAGAAACTACGAATCAATCTTGTTCTGGTTTTGGGATTCGTTTGAATTGGCTACGCGTTGCTCGATTTGCGAGATTCGACTTACACTGCGTGACGCACGTGCTGTCTGCTCACACGCTGCTATTCGGTTTCTCGTTGTTGAGTCCTTGTGATCGTATTATTGAGGTTTGTATTATTTTGATGTCATTGTTCATGTAATAATCTAGTATCGTAGAATATCACGGATAATCGTCTTTTGATTTCGGGATCCGTTGCGAATTTGGCTACGCATTGCTCAAACGTTCGTTACACCTATCACCAGATCCCAGTCGCCGCTGAAGATGTCGAGAAAACCGCTGTCACGACTCCTTTTGGTTTGTTTGAGTTCCTACGTATGCCTTTTGGTTTGCGATATGCTGCTCAGACATTCCAGAGGTTTATCGATAGCATTACACGAGACTTGGAATCTGTTCACGTCCATATCGATGACTTGCTAATCGCATCGTCGAGCGTAGATGAAAATTTCCAATATTTGACGCTACTATTTCAACGTTTGTCCGAACATCGAATAGTAGTCAATCCTGATAAATGGCAAACCGGAACTCGTGTTCCTCGGCCAAAAGATCACTCAAGAGGGTATTAAGCCTTGCGAGGATAAAGTGCGCGCTATTCTAGAAGACGCCGTACCGTCCTCAATCAAGGAGCTCAAGGCATTTTGGGGGTTAGTTAACTTTTATCGTCGTTTCATACCCCATGCCGCTGAACGTCTGCTTCCATTAACTGACCTACTTCGTGGCAATCCACGTAAGTTGTCGCTTACGGATGTCGCACGAGTAGCGTTTTCGGAAATTAAAGCGACATTAGCTCAGACCACGCTCCTCATGCACCCAGTTCCGCCCGCCACGCTAAGCTAACGGAGCGGTCCTGCAACAGTCCGTTTCTGGAATCTGGCAGCCATTAGAGTTCTTCTCAAGACGCCTCAATCCCACGGAAACCAAATATAGTGCTTTTGATCGCGGACTGCTGGCTGCATATAATGCCGTTAAGCACTTCCGCCATGCAGTCGAGGGTCGATATTTCATCCTCTTTACAGACCATAAGCCTCTGACGTATGCATTGCATACTAAGTCTGATCGTTACTCTCCACGAGAAGTCAGACATTTAGACTATATTTCACAGTTCACGACTGACCTTCGACACGTTAAAGGTGAGTCGAACTGCGTTGCAGATGCTTTGTCGCGTATTCCGCTTAATGCCATGAAATCTCTGATTTTACACATCCCTGCCATGGCTGCAGCACAGGCACAGGATTCTTCATGTATGGAAGCAGCTCAGTCATCGTCGCTACAGTGTCAGTCCGTCCCTCTGGCCACTAGTGCTGGGACTATACTCTACGACATGTCTACTGGTATACCTTGATCAGTCGTACGCTCTGCATATCGACGTCTCGTGTTCGATACCATACATGGACTGTCACATCCAGGCATCGCAGCCAGTCTTCGATTAGTAGCTGCACGATACGTCTGGCCGTCCATGAATAAAGATGTTCGTATGTGGGCAAAACAGTGTCTACAATGTCAACGATCTAAAGTGCATAGGCACGAAGCTTCGCCTATCGGTACTTTTGCTACGCCTGATGCTCGCTTCGATCATATCCACGTAGACATTGTGGGTCCATTGACCCAATCACACGGGTATACCTATTTAATAACGTGCATCGATAGATTTACGAGGTGGCCCGAGGCTATTCCCATATCTGTCGTCACGGCCGAATCAGTGGCTCGACATCTGATAGAACGATGGATAGCTTCATATGGTTGTCCTTCCACAATCACTACCGATCGAGGGCAACAATTTGAGTCCGATCTATTCTCTTCATTAACTCACATGCTGGGTACGGAACGCATTCGCACGACCGCGTACCATCCGGCATCGAATGATTTAGTCGAGCGTTTTCATCGCTAACTCAAAGCGGCTCTTAGAGCACACGAGAGCCCCGACTGGTACGAAATGTTACCGCTAGTTCTGCTTGGTATCAGGACTTGCATAAAGGCAGATATCCAATGTTCCGCCGCAGAACTTGTCCACGGCACGACATTACGACTGCCTGGGGAATTCTTCACGCCACAGAGTACAGATTTACTTGCCGTACAGACTTACGTTCACCGTTTGTCTAAGTACGTGAAAATCTCGCTCCGGCGCAGACTCGAATGCAGCGACGACAGGTTTTTGTTCCGACCGAACTCGAAACTTGTTCGCATGTATTCATTCGTGTTGATTCGTTACGGAAACCATTACAACAGCCTTACGAAGGTACATTTCGCGTGATTTCTCGTCACGATAAGACCTTTAGGGTTGATCGACACGGTCGCATCGATACCGTTAGCATCGATCGTCTCAAAGCCGCGTACGTTGATGATAGCGTGTCGCCCGCTGACATGAGATTCGATGTTAACCCTGCACTACCTGTTGACGACACCTCCGTGTCACGTCAAGGTCTGCAGTTAGCGTTGCCTGCTACGACTTCGAATGAGGCTATCGTCTCACGTTCAATTCAGCAGCCAGTTGGCCCTGCTGCGTCCTCGAATAAGAATACTGTCTCACGTTCTATTCAGCAGAGCACGCCTACGCACCCGTCCGTGAATGAGGCTCCCGTCTCACGTTCCGGTCGGAAGATTGTTTGCCCAGCACGTTCACGCGACTAGGTCAAACACGATCTTAACCATTGCACTTCTCAGTAATAACTTTCGTGTTTATCGTTTCAACACGATTGAACATACTTCATTAGTTATTACTGTATTCTAGTCAAGTCCATTGCGGTTGCTACACCGGTTTTCCGTTTCTTTTCGTTTCATGGAACCTCGCCATATGGTACGCTTTGCTGGTCCCAAGAAATCTAAAGAATTTTGGCACCAACGTTTGCATTCTGGATCGGCCTTGTCGTTCTCGTTCCTGGCCATTTACGAACCTAACGATTTGGCTTCCCGATGTCATATTGGTCAACCGTTACCCGACGCTGGACGTTATTGGTGTGGCACAGCTGGATGACGATTTGCGCAACCGATGTCATTGGCAACGAATCTGGTTTATGCACGGCCATCATCCTACGGTTCCTGCATACCGCGGACGCTGCCCGTCAGCATCCTACAGCACAGCTGCATTCATGCGCACGAATATCTTTCGTGTGCCTTCTCCTCCTTGACATTTTTCGAAAGCTTTCCGAGCTTTCTATCGGTAGCTGCTGTAGTGACCTCGACCGTTTTGAGAAAATGACTATTTTCTGGACACCATTTTGGATCTATTTTCTCCACGATCTTTTCTGATGTTTGACATCGACCTCATTGTGTTCTCCGGTTGCGTACGTTTTACTGGACTGACTTTTCCGAGGTTTCCGCCGACCTCGTTTCAAATCACTTTCACTTTCGGTCGTTCGCTCGCGGTTCGCTCTCTGCACAGCCGTCGCGTTTCGTTCCGTTTTCCGTTCGGCGTATCTCTCGTATCGGTACTGTTTTGGTGCCACGATATATAGAATACACCTCGCATCTGTAAACCGACTTACGTTTCCTCTATTCGTCCGATAGAGGAGATATCGTTGGTATTTGCTGCTGGACCCTATAGGAGACACGTTCGCTAGCCGCACTCGAACGTCTTCTATAACCTCGTCGCACATCAACTGTGAGAGACATTGTGCATCTTGAGCGTTCACCGAGACAGTATGCAATGAGGGAAAATGTCTGTTAAAACATACTCTAGAAGGACCACAGTGCTACCCGTCATCCATCTAGTTGATATACTCAAGGCTCACTACAAGGAAAGATCTCGTACCACTTGCAATCTAGGGCACCTTGAAGGATTGGACTGTCCGCGGATCTACCGTTTCACCAGGCAGACTGTTCCAACTGTTCACAACCCTGTTGCTGAAGAAGTGCGATCTAGCCATCAACCGAGATCGGGCTTTTACCAACTTCTTTTCATGTCCCCCTGTTCTGCAGTCTACGGCCACTTGGAATAGACTACCTGGTCTAAGGCCAGAAAAGCCCTACATTACCTTGAACGTTTCTATGAGATCCCATCGACGTCTCCTCCTTTCCAACGAGAAGAGATTCAGGTCACAGAGTCTCTGCTCATAAGTCTTACCCCTCTGCCCCTCAACCATTCGCGTGGCGAGACGTTGGACATTCTCGAGGCAGGCGGCGTCCTTTTTGTAGAAGGGTGACCAAGCCTGCACGCTACCTTCTAAGTGAGGTCGTACTATAACCATGTAAATAGGTACGAATACCTCCGGCTTCCGGCAAGACAAAGTTGATTGCAGTCTAAAGAGCTCATCACGAGCCTTTTGTGCAGCAGCTTTGCACCGCTCCGACCATTTGAAGTCACTTTTCATGATGATCCACAGGTCCTTAACCCTGCTGGCTGCCTCTACGGTGAACAGCCCTTGATCATGAGCGACAGTTAGGCTCTCTGGTGCCCTTGACAACAAATGGCTTTTTTGAGCGTTTAGAGGTAAGTCCCATTTGTATGCCCAGTTCAGGACGGTACCTATTTCCCTGCCCAAGTCCGCCCTACCCTTAGATCCAACAGTCTTCACATCATCCGCAAAAATAAAGCTGGGCGGTGGAAGGGTGGATGCTAGGTCATTCAGTTCAGTCCAGTTCAGTTCAGTTCAGTTCAGTTCAGTTCAGTTCAGTTCAGCTCAGTTCAGTTCTGTTCAGTTCAGTTCAGTTCGGTTTGCACAGGACATGAAGTCCTGAAGTCTTGAAGTACTAAACGAGTTCGAGGCTTTCAGCCCATTTGCCTCGGTTCTAGAGGAAATCTTCGATCTTCTATCGGGTTCACCGAGCTGAATCGAGAATAAAATGAAGCAAAAGTGACGACAGGGCGGGGGCGGCAACAAAAACAAAATACACACAACATCATTCAGTGTCCACCGTGGACAGCGCCTCAAGCGGAATGGGGTTGCGACATTCATGAACACATATGCCATAAGAGACACCTATTTCGCTTTTTTGACAAGGAATTATTGGGAGAGACCCAGGTAGGGGTCTAGCTTTTTCTTGAAGATAGTTTTATTCTGTGAGAGAACAATATCTTCCGGAAGTGCGTTCCACAGAGTGATAACCCTATAGCTGAAAAGGGTAATTCCTACTGAAGTGCGTGGATTTTGTTTAAAAAACCCTCTGCTGTGACCACAGAGAGAAGATGCTGGACAGACGGAGAAGAAGCAATCGCTTTGACCTGATTTGAAAAGGTGGAACATCAAAAACAGATCATCTCTTACGTGTATTAAGTCTAGGAGATAGAGAATGAGGGTTGAGGGGCGGACGGGATAGGTTAGGTGGGATAGCCCCTCCCCACACTGCTTTGACAGAGGCCCTCTGAATTTTTTCTAGGATCTCACTGTCTCGGACAAGACCAGAGTGCACTATCTGAATACCGTACTGCAGCAGAGGTCGGATATACGTGCCGAAATTTATGGGGAAATCATCCCTAGATATGCGCCAGTAGGTCCTTCGAATAGTATTTAGGACCCGAAGGGCAGCCTTGATCGCAAACTGGTGAAGATGAGAGATGGACGTGTTAAAATCTAACCAGAAACCGAGCACCTTCTGTTGATTAACCCTAGGCAGTGTGGTTGCTCCGGTAGTGGAAAACGTGTGACTAGTCTCCCTGCCGAAAGACATGCTCACGCATATGTCATCATTAACTGGGAGGTTCCAATCCTCGGACCAGCGTTTTTTTTTCATCAACTGCAGTTTGCAGGTCTTCAACGCTTGAACTCCAGAGGGTTACATCGTCTGCGTACATGGCTCCAGTTGTTACTGGGGCGGGTCGAGACAAAATATTCCCGACTTTAACCACAAAGGTGCGGTCGGTAAGGAAGCTGCTTAGGATAGCCATCATGGAGCCTGTAATCCCGTGTCTTCAGCTTATAAAGAAGAGGGGCATGGTGGAGCTTATCGGACTCCTTAGCAAAATCGATGAATACAGCGTATGAGAGCTGACCATCATTGTAGGCTTTCGTTGGAATATCCATGAGAGTAAGAGTATTGGTCATGCATGATCTGCCACGAAGAAGCCCATGTTGGGACGAAAGGAGGATCCTATTTCTATACAGGCGGGAAAGAACCTGGAAAATTTTGCTGGTGATGCTAGTGAGACTCATGAGTCTGTAACTAGAAGTAAGAGGTCTACTACTCTTTTTATAGATGGGTGCAATAACTGCTTTCTTCCAGCTACTAGGGAAAACTCCATTGTCAACACACAGCTGGAAACACGAGGCCTAAGGAGCAGCTAATGTGTCCGAAGCTTTCTTGAGAATACGGGGGGGGGGTATTAGTGGCTAGTGTCCAGCTCTGTTCAGTTCAGTCTGTACGGGACACATAGTGGTCACGGCCAGTCGAGTGTCCAGAATTCCCTCGATGGTGTGCACACCCACCACTGCTGAGTGTATTTTGTCAAATCCCCCCTAAAATTGGGAGGGAAACGGAGAACCACATCGCGTACCAACTGCGAGAGACATTATGCATCCTGAGCGTTCACTGAAACAGTAAACAATGAGCGAAAAAGTCGGTTAAAACGTACACCAGAAGGATCACAGTGCAACCTGTCATCCATCTAGTTGAAATACTCAAGGTCCACCTCGAGGAAATATCTCTTAGCACTTGTGACCTAAGGCAACTTTGGAAGACTGGACCGTCCGCTGACCTATCATTCCACCAGGCAAACTACTCTAACTCTTCGCAACTCTGTCGCTAAAGAAGTACGGTCTAGCCATCACATCCCCTTGTTCTGGAATCTAAAGCCACCTGAAACAGACTATCTGATCCAGTGCCAAGAAAGCCTTTCATTACCTTGAACGTTTCTATGAGATCCCATCGACGTCTCCTCCTTTCCAACGAGAAGAGATTCAGGTCACAGAGTCTCTGCTCATAAGTCTTACCCCTCTGCCCTTCAACCATTCGCGTGGCGAGACGTTGGACATTCTCGAGGCAGGCGGCGTCCTTTTTGTAGAAGGGTGACCAAGCCTGCACGCTACCTTCTAAGTGAGGTCGTACTATAACCATGTAAATAGGTACGAATACCTCCGGCTTCCGGCAAGACAAAGTTGATTGCAGTCTAAAGAGCTCATCACGAGCCTTTTGTGCAGCAGCTTTGCACTGCTCCAACCATCTGAAGTCACTGTTCATGATAATCCCAAGGCCTTGAACCCTACTGACTGGTTTTCGTGGTGAGCAGCCCTTGATCATGGGCGACAGTTAGGCTCTCTGGTGCCCTTGACGACAAATGGTCTTTTTCAGCGTTCAGGAGCAAGCCCCATTTGTATGCCCAGTTCAGGACGGTACCTATATCCCTGCCCAAGTCTACTCCACCCCCAGATCCAACAATCTTCACATCATCCTCAAAAATAAAGCCAGGCGACCAAAGAGGGGATGCCAAGTCGATAATAAACAACAAAAACAGCACCGGGCCTAGGACGGACCCCTGGGGTACACCACTGGTGACGTTCACCAAACTGGAGCAACTGTCCCCTGCTTTGACGTAAAACTTCCTGTAGGAGAAGAAGTCCGCCAGCCGCCTATATACTGGCCCACCTATAATGAAAGTCCCCATCTTGCATAGCAAAAGACGATTACCGGAGTCGAAAGCCCCGCCAAAGTTGAAGTAGCATACCTCAACTTGCCTACCTTCGTCGAACCATCGAGTTACTTCACCTAAGAAGCACAAGAGCTTAATCAGACAAGACCTATTTCTGAGGAATCTACGCCGGGCCGGACTTAGCATGGATTGCTCCAGTAATAATAATACTGGTATATTTCTCTGCCATAGTCGAGATGCACGCTGTAGCGCATGATCATGGTGTAACACGTTACTCAATAAGATGGAATATTTACAAATCCAGAATATGAAAGTCGAGAGTATCAAAGATGGAAAAACAAAGCCAGCCACAGTTTGAATGGATCATTCTGATAATTTTTACGCGCGGCACTTTTGAACCGGTTTCGATTCCGGCCTGGGCACTGGTTCGCGGTGGAGATATCGAAAAATCATTAACGCAGTGCTAAGGACGCATTACGAACGAGAATGATGCAAGCCAAGGAAACCGGAGGCCCACCGAGGTTATAATAATAATAATTGTATATTTCGGATGCGCCCGAAGCATGCTGGAATGCATGATCAGATGATTATAGTGATGCCGGAATGACAATTCACAAAAGGGTATAACAAGTGCATGCAGAGTATCAGAGAGAGTGTTACAGTGAACTAAAGCGGTAGTAATGCCCGGCAAGTTTGAAGGTCAAGGTCGAATGATGTCAGTTGGTCTGGAGTACATGCATAAGTGGTATATGAAATAATTACCACTAGTGGAAATTCGAACATATTCAAAGGAAATGTTTTTCGTGCGCTACAGAATATGAGAGGCATATGGATAGAAATATCGTCGAAGCGTTCGGTGAATTATTCACTTTACTACAGGCATGTCAAGAAGTATTAACATGGAAATATTTCAGTCTGCAAAGATGGTAGTATATAAAGTGGTGGCTGTATACTGGAGGAATCATATATGTTGCAAACAATTGCGTATTTCTTGGGAGGGATACTACCAGAGTGATGGTGGCAGGGAACGGCCGGAGTAAAACAGATGAGCGTGCGGCAAGTTGTTAACTTTATGTAGGGTTGGTATGAAATGTCAAAGCGGAAGTGGAAGACTAATCAATATTGACCGTGTGGTTACATCCATTATACAGGTGTTCAGTTCTGCGAGAGGAAAGGTAAAGTAATCCACAGATAAGTGTACGTCAATAGATGAATGCTGTGTGGTATGTACCATGCAAAAATGACAGATCAATAAAACTGCACAGGTATATCGCGGGAAGCGGCCGTGGATCAACGAATATAGAAATAAAATGTATCAGCCGGTGCAGATAGTGGTGTGATTTAGAGGCTGCATACGGGGTCAGTTTCGGTAATATAACACGAATGCAACATCTGGAAAATCAAAGGTCTCGATAACGGTGATGGTATAGTAAGTAGACGGTGAGTGTCACATTTCTAATGACCAATTTGACAGGTGTAACAAATGATGGGAACGGAGCGGCGATGCAGCATGGGAAGTGTATCGAAGACGTTCAATCGTGGAGGGAACGCAGTGATCTACAGAGCCCGAACACTCGATGCAACAGCATTGCGGATGCGATCGGATGGACCGATGAAGAGTGCAGGTAGTTACTAATTACTTCGCTGCCCACTGGAGGACTACTGAAAGATATGTCAGCGCCGGACGTTTTTTTTTGGTGACCGATGAAGCAATGAACAGTGACAATAAAGGTGCCAGTGTTTGAACAGTATTAGCGGGTTCTAACACGGAACGGGCATAATGACATATGGGATTAAAATGAGTTGTATGAATGCAGTGAGATCGAGTAGTCCAGGTTCAAGAAGTCCGATGGCGGGAATCTTGGGGAAAGCGATCGTGAGACGGGCGAAAATGAAGTTGTGTGTAAATCTCGTTTGTCCTGTCCAGCAAGAGAGGGTCCAAGTTATTCCTGGGAAGTGTAAGGCGACAATCGTCCATAGGGTGCAGGTTCTGAAAACAAAACGGAGAGGGCTGCAGTCTGGCAATTCTACCAGCTGTGGGTTAGGGGAGAAAGACAACACCAATATCATGTCAGTAACAGAAATGGGTGGTCGCGACGTTGAGGTCTTGTTTTTTGGATTAAACAACATACGGAAAGCGAAGAAGACCGGTACGAGCGACTAATTCTTGTGAGGCTTAGTGAGAGTTACCAAAAAAGCAAGGAAGCGAGAATAGGCGACACTGGGGGCAAATACTTATGTGTAGTTCGACGAATGGTTTATGGAAGACCACATCGATTGTGGCGATTCGTTCATCAGAACGAGGCCTGGAATCTTGTGCAGATGGAGTAAATTTTTGATCAAGAGGAAAAAGAGGGGGGAAAATTTTAAAGAAGTATGTTTGGGAAAATCAACGCATGCGAACAGGATAGCGATCATGAAGTCAATGCACACCCTGAATGACGGATTTACCGGAGTTCAATAAACGGAATGAGTTTTGAAGAAGGGGGGCATGAGACCAATTTTGCAAGAGTGAACACTGGTGGATATGGGAGAAACAGCAGACCATAAAAAGGTGAGTTTAGATTCAGGATCAGTAACATGTACCATTCTGAAATAAGAAAGCGCAACTGGAAGGTCTTCGGGAAATGGAGAGTCAATTTCCAGCCGGCTACGGGTCGTAGGAAAGATAAACAGTGGTAACGGATGATAAAGTGGGAAATCTCCGCATGGACTTCAGAGTTATTATGCTGTTTCACTGACAAATATATATGTATGTGTTGACACATTTGCCTTCAGTGTTATTCAGCGTCGTTTCTGGTAGCGTACGGCATCGAGTGCTTAAGGTTCGTCTGGCAGGCCAATGTATGTGTCGGTCGATCAGTCGAGTGTGGCTGTATAGTAGCGGCATGCGCGTGAACTGGAACCCGAGTTGGTTGCGTTTAAAAACGCTGAACGATCTGATAAGCAATTAGGGGTATTTCCTGTTGTGTGGTTTGATTTCGGTCCCAATAGCTATGGTAGGTTCCACTTGAGACTCTGTCCGTACGAGTCAGAGTGGCATCCTTGGTTAGCCAGTTTTGCGACTGAGATAGTGGGAGAAAGCAAACCTGAAATAAAGGGGTACTGCAGTCTGGACGTGTTTCCAGCTGTGGGTTATGATAATGTAATAATGAATAATAATGGTTTATTTCGGAGACGTCCGAGGCATGCCAAGTGCATAATCAGCTGTTTACAAGTGATGGAACAAACAAACTAAACCCTTGAAAATGTGGAAATTAGCATGACAGGAGTTGAAAAAGGGCTAAGAATAAGGGGGGGGGGTTACGTGGGAAAGGAGAGCAGATAGAAAGCAGCAGTCAGGGTGTGCCCCTGCTGCGGATCAACGGTTAATGGAGGCATATAAAAACCAGTGAAGGACGAGGAATAAGAGTGACGGAAACTACGGGGTTGGATGGAAGCAAAGTGGTTAAAATTAGTGGCATTTCCATTTGTTCGGTTCATTGAGGAAATGGCCATAGGTAGTCTAACGTTGAGAACTCAGCCAGATAGATGAAACTGTCTATCGTTGATTGTGTCCTTAATTGAAGGGAGCAGGTTCGGAGAAGGGGTTAGTCTTAGAAGTCGAGGCCCCTCTCGTAAGCTATTTCTTCTGCCAAGCATATATTAGATAACTGTAGTGCACGGGTGACGCTGAGATATGGGATGAGTGCCGACAGAAATTGGGACTTGGTTTGTGAAGCTCGAAGGGTGATGGGCAACTTGTTCCAGACTTTAGAGTAGACAAGAAGGAAGAAACGTGACCGTATGGCCGACTTAGCTATACTAGAAGGGACAGTAAAAGGCCTGTGCCGAAGTGAGTAGGGGGTTTCACGGGAGAAGCTTACTGGGTCAAAGGAAAAAGACCGGTTATGGAGCAGGTTATACAAAAAGACTAAGTTTAGTCTTAAGCGGCGGAGCCAGAGTGGGTCAAGATCCAGATTTTGGCATCGTTCTCTATAGCTTAAAGACGTGGACCAACCAAGTAGTTGTTTGGTGAAACGCCTTTCTATGCTTTCAATCGCAACTCTGTCGAATTTCGTCATGTTAGAAAATATTATTGGGCAGTATTCGAGCAAAGGCCTGATGTGTGATTTGTAGATGCTGATGATGCTGTCCCGGAGACGAAAGGACCGGAAGAGAAGGGCCACACTTATTCTAGCCTTGGCCGCTTGGATGGCAGCGTGCTCAGAAAAGTTGAGGGAGCAGGAATAGTTGAGGCCCAAATCGCGGACAGTAGGTCGAATGGCTATTGGGGACCCACCAAGAGTTAAGGATCCAGGGGGCAATTGGAACTTGTAGGTTAGGACCTCGCACTTATCAGTGGAAAAGCTCATCCTCCAGGTGTGGCACCAGCGGTCAAGTGCTGCGAGGTCAGCGGAAATGTTGCAAAGAGTATGGGTAGCATCATTGGAATTGAAAGAGTAAACTATTTTTATATCGTCTGCAAACAAGAATGGCGTGCCATGGTGTACTAGATCCAATGCGTCGTTAATATACATCAGAAATAGGAGAGGACCCAGTACGCTTCCCTGTATAACGCCACTTGTAACAGGTTTCGGTTTAGAAGTATGTCCGTTGGCGAGGACCACTTGCGAACGATGAGCAAGATAAGATTTCAGCCAAGAAAGCAGCGGGTCACCAATGCCGAATGAACGCAATTTGGAGATAAGATGCAGGTGTGGAACACGGTCGAAAGCCTTCGACAGATCTAGGTAGACAACTACTAATGCCTGCCCGCTATCAACAGCCTTAGTGACTAGGTTGAGGAAGTCAAACTGACATGTGGTGCATGATCGCGATTTGAGGAACCCGTGCTGCCTATCGCTAAGAAGGTTAGAAGCGAGAAGATGGGTGGTAATGCCATCTTTGATAATCGTTTCCATTATTCTGGAAATGATAGGGGTATGGTTGATGGGGCGGTAATTAGCAAGTTCGTGGACAGGTCCTTTTTTATGTCGTGGGATGATGACTGAACGCTTCCAGTTCGACGGTACCAAACTAAATTTCAGTGACAAGGTGAATAGGTTCAGTAGTAAAAGTGGAAGGTCCGATCCACCGTTAATGATTGCAGCTGGGGGCAACCCGTCTGGTCCAGGACGCGCAGATGCTTTATAACGTGAGATGAGCCTGGAAATAACGTTTACTTCAAAGGTTAGGGTAGATAAGGAAGAGCTGGTAATAGCCAGAGGATTTGGGGGTGCTGTGTCTGAGGCCAGGGCCATAGAATTGGCGAAGTAATGGTTGAAGGCCTCAGCGATATCAGAAGGGGAGGTGGCCGAAGTTTTATTCGGTAACACGACATATTGGATCATAGTATCCGTTGCCGAATTCCTAGATTTGTGTAGGAGTGAGAGTTTCAGTGCTTTGTTGGGATGTCTTAGGGCTTTGGATTCTTCGTTGCGGAGCTGATTTTCCTTTAGGTCCCGGATAATATCAGTAAGACGCGTTAGCCTTATGAAATGAGAGAAGTCGTGGTTTTGGAGGTAAAGTCTTTGCATCTTAAGGTACTTTTGTTGGAGGGATGCAAGCTTGGACTTCCTAAGGGAGGAGTTTTGGGATATTGGGCTAAGTTTCTGGAGGCAGTTTCCCATGTTAAAGTAAAAGTGATCAGCCGCTTGTTGGGGGTCAGCCGTTAGAAAAAAACTGCTCCAATCTTGATTATGGATGAGATTGGGCAGAGGGTTCCAATTTAAACGGACGGGATTGTTGACTGGGGTCAGATAGTCTGGTGGATAAGGATTGAAGGAGAGGTTACCGGCCACTATCTTATGGTCGCTACCAGGAAATTTATTCAGAACGGAAACCGAAAAGTGGGAAACGCTGTGGGTGAATATAAGATCTAGTATGTTGGCGTTTCTAGTAGGGGTTTTAACGTGTTGCACCCAGCCCCCAATGTGAGTATGGGACACAAAGTCTATTAAGTTGGAAGGTGCCGTGAGGTTTCTCCAGGATATTTTAGGCCAGTTAAAATCACCGGCTATGATTTTCGCTGCCGAAGGCAGTAGTGAAAGGTAATCAAAGGCTTCAATTAAAGAAGTTAAGTCTGCAATAGTAGATGAGGGCGGGCGATAGATACAGCCAATGTGCATGACTACAGTTGAGAACCGAATTGTGAGCCATAGAGAATCCGGAATTGAGTCGAGTGTGGCATGTCTGATGGGGACTACTGAAAGGGCGTGCTGTACGTACACAAGGCACCCACCTCCGCGTCTGTCGATCCTATTTACCCTAAAAACCTTGTACCCTTCAAGCATAATTTCGCTTGTGCTGGTGTGTTCGGTGAGCCAGGTTTCAGTAATAAAGATGATGTCAGGACTGGAGGTTATGACATAATTTTTAAGTGATGAAGCTTATTTAAGATGGATCGCGAGTTAAATAAGATGAATGACAACCCACTCATGTGGAAGTGAGTGTCAGGGTTAGGTAACGTATGGGAGTTGTTGGTCGGAGGAAGTGCACGGTGAGGGGCGTGAGTTGGAGCTATTACCGAAGAGGAGGAAAAGTGAGCGTTGGATGCCTCCCCGAAGGCTTCGGAAGAATTAGCCGCGGACGAACCGGAAGTAATTAATTTAGGGTTATTACGGGGTGAAAGAGAAGACCTTAGACGAAGTAGTCCTGCCACTTGTCCTGATTCGTTGGGATCGTTCAATGCCCCAGTGCAGTGATAGAATACGTGGTTATGGAAGGTATTGGCTTGCCCACGTGACAACCTTGGTATTGGTTGTTGTGTGGTAAGAGCAGGCCTCAGAGGGTAGGGACTAAAAGAGTTTGGGGTGGCTTCGCCGCCCATCGATGCGACTTGCCCGGGTGAGGTAGGATAGGAATCGGCGGTTGGTAGGGGGGTTATATGGAGGTCATCAACGAAGGAGGTATTGGTAATACGCAGTGTTGGGTAGTTGGCCTTCGGAGTTCGGTGTGCTGCCGAAGGTATGAACGACTTGTAAGGTGTCGGTATTGAAAAGTGGTTCGTCAGGGCTAGAAGAGACGAAAGATTGTGGGATTGTATGCCACAGGGTGGGGAAAATTTACTCGGAGGGGGTTTGTGCATGTATCCTGCGCGTAAAACGCCTGTGGTGGAGCAAAACGAAAATTTTGGTATGGTAAAGGAACTAGCGGGATAAACGGCGGCGGCACGGAAAAGTTAGGAAATGAAAAGCTAGGCAGATGCAGCTTTGAGTAATAGCTGTGAAGTGCTTTGCGAGCATCGTCCGTATAAATGCGCGTAGAGCGAGGATTTCGCTGGTAGGAATAACGGTTTGAGAAACAATCTATTTTGGGAACAGAAACTGTAGGTCCCGGCATTAGTGACATCTCACAAGGATGTCTGTTCGCTTCTAATCTTTGCATGACATTAGGGGTGCAGCCTGGTGATATAAGGCGGTCGTTGCCTAATGAACTAAATGTTGAAGCCATCAGTAGAGATGGAGTGTGGGTTGCCGAATTCTGGATTTGCGGCCATGTGTTACCGTTGCTATCGACACTCTGCATTGGGGGCTGAGTGTAGATCGTTACCAACTTTCGGCCCATTGGTGATAAGTTAGATTGCAACGGTGAGGTTGTGTCCTTAGGTACGCTACTTCTTGGCAGCTTGCTTACGGGTGTATGCCCTGAATTCGAACAGGTTTGATTCGAACGAAAATGACCTGGAAATGGTATGGTGCGGGCGCGCGGATGGGTTTTAGTCGTGGCTATGTGGTGTGGACAAGAACGACCACACTTTGATTTATGTGTCGCCTTGGGAGAGTGATGCAAAGTTGTTAGGTCAGGGAGGCTACGCGAGTTAGGTAGCTGCTTCTGATGCACAGAGCTAAGCTGTCTGGCAGGACTTGGTGGATTCGAGTCCCAGGCATCTGCGACACTATTGACGAGCCTAGGGCGCTTGGAGACTGGTGGATTTGGAGAAGGCCCAGGCGTTGCGTCAAGGTCTACATCAGACAGTCGTTGCCTGGTAGACGCTGGTTTCATAGAGTAGGTTAGGGGAATGACGGGGTTAGGTGTCTTTTGGGCAGATTCCTGCCTTGGATGTTTGCGGGAGTTCGACTTTCTCAGCACTTCTCTTTGTAGCGGCGTTTTGTCAGGTGCTATTCGAATGTTCTTGTATGGCGAATTAATAGCAATAATTGTTTGTTTATGAATGAACTCACTGGCCGTCAGTGAGTCCGGAAATTGGAAAAGTAGAGGGCATTGGTGTCGTTGTGTTTGTTTGCGTAGTCTGCTGCTACGGCATATCACACGTTCCATGTTAGCGGCCTTCAGCAAGGTACTGCTGACCATGTTGAGTGGGGCCCTATCGGGAATGTTAAATACAATGGCGTGATTCGAGTTTCGTATTCGTTTTGAAACCTCTGCAGATATGCTGTCAATGAAGTTACACGTGGCAACTAAGTTACAGTCCGTAGTTACCATAGAGGGCTCGAGGAGTTGAGCCAGTGGTGTCAGAATTCTGGTGGCTCTGTCAAGATCTTCAATCCGCGATTCGAGTGAGCTAACGTATTGTAAGAGGCTGTCAATCTTACTATTTGCGTCATCATGGATGTTCGTTAATGAGACGGAGCATGGCGTAGTGATTGGGAGACGTACGGCTACGCGTGGCAAAATCTTACCGGCCGGTCTGCTTCTTTTGGAATTGCGCATTGTGTCTGCAGGCTTCGGATAACCAACTAGTTTTATTGAAAATTTAGCGACTGCAAAGAGCCTAGATACGGAACGGAGATGAAATTCTATAGGAAGTCACCTAGGGTGTTTGCAAATAGGGTTGACCAGGTGGTTTCACTGTTTGGACGAAGAGGGGTTAGAGTTTTAGCCAAGTAGGAAACAATAACCAAAAGGGTTGATTCAGCAAACAATCGCTGAGTATTTTATAGATGGGCTCACAAGGGGTGATTTGTGGCAGGTAAAGGTCTAGATTTCCTATTATAGGGTTGTGTTGATTTTTCACGGTAATAAGTTATGGACTGAACTGCGGTACACCAGCGGTGCGGGCGTCTCCCTCGGTGAGTGTAGCTGTTTTTGAAATTTTTAGAACACACAGCTCGTCCTCCTCCATTTAAGTTTATCTTTATCTGTGCTGACTGGATCCTGAATAATGTCAATGCCCCACACCATTGATATAACCGCTTGCTCAGATGAGGCTACTTTCCCCATGAGGCAGTGCGATTCCCCCTCCGTGGCCAATGCCTCACTCCTCAATCCGGACGAAACAGTCCTTCATAATGCGCTGGCAACGGATGCACTAAAATGTGCAGTCCAAAGTCAGGCTGCAGAGATAGCCGAGTTAAGGGCCACCGTCCACACCCTTAAGGATGAGCTGTCCAGCCTGAGGAGTTTGGTAATCAAATCCCTCCCGGTGTCCCAGGCAGCCGATCAGGTTTGTAGAGTTTCTGAGCAGCAAATTCTTGACGCCGCCAAGATTTTACAAGATACCGAGAATTGCTCCAAGCGAGTCATCCTTTGGGGCCGCTTCCTCAGTTCAGATCACCCTCATGACACCTACGCCCAGGTGTTTAACCGCCTTAAGCTCCCTTTCCCACTTAAAGGTCGGTCCACTTGGTTGGTAACCAAACGCACCAACCGGGTTCACGGTATTCTCATTGTAATGGGTTCCACAGATGCAGCCAAACGAATTGTTTCCTTGGCCGCAAAGCTCAAGGAAGAAATTAAAGGGCTCAAGGGCGTATCAATTGATAAGCCACTTCATCTGAGGCTCCGCAGTGAGAAGGCTAAGCCAAAAATCCCACAAAATGCTGATCCTAAGCTCAGAGTGCTGCCAGTTGTCCAGGTAACTCGCCTTGAGGACCGAGCTGCATGCCCACCATCCCTCGCTTCTCTACTGACACCATTTCCCATCGCCGAAAGTACTCCCAGTAGTAGGCCTAGTGCCACTAAACATCTGTCGCCTACGAAAAGCATCCCAGGCCCCATCATAGCCAACAAGACTGTTTCAACGGACGAGACTCACTCATCCTTGAGCCTAGACATGAACCTGCAATCTGTTTCTACTGAAAGAAGCAGTGAGGAGGTTAAAGCACCAGATAATATATCTGGTGCTGTCATGAAAAATAAGCTCTTCAACAAGAGAACTCAGAATAGGGCATCAAGCAGTGCGCAGAAGGGCAAACCACGAAAGGCAGCCCACCCTTTTCGGAGACCGAAGGATGTAGGCCGTCCACCTGGATTGATACCCCCCAGGTTACTAGACATCAAAACCTACCGGTCCCCCCAGCAGTCTGCTTACCCTCTAGCCCCCCAATATCTTCAGCCCCCGACTCTCCCAGGACCTTTCCATCCTCAAATCCCCCTCTTTCCCCCTCCTCAAACCCAAAACCAGCTGCCTCTGGCGATTCTGCAACAACTCCTGAGCATGTGCTCAAGTGTTTTTACAGCAATTGCCTGAGTGTGTTGAATAAGATCCCGGAGCTTCGGCAGCTTGCAGTGGATAAGGAGCCTCAGATCATAGCCCTCACAGAAACCTGGCTCACCCCTGACATACTTGATGCCGAAATATCCATTCCGGGATACTTCACAGTAAGGCGGGACTCCAGTAGAGGTCGTGCCGGTGGGGTAATCATATACTACGATAATTCGATCCCTCCTCCCACCTTACTGACAACACCAACCTTTTCATGTATTGATTGTCTGTGGGTTGTGTTTAACCTCTCTAGGACAGATACCCTATTGCTCGATGTTGTCTACCGTCCTCCCGCATGCAATTCAACTGACAGCATAGGTCTCATAGACTTATTAGGCTCCCTGAAAAGCTATACAGACTTCACCCATCTGTTAGTCACTGGTGACTTCAACTCTCCCAGTACAAACTGGCAAAGAGCTGATGCCCCGGATATCACTTTCGGTAAACCCCTCCTTGATCTCGTACTGAAAAACTCATGGGTGCAGAACGTAAGAGATCCGACTAGATATCGCACAGGCCACGCCCCGTCCCCACTAGACCTGGTCATCACCAACGATCGGTTCCTAATAGATGTGGTGCATTACTTGCCGCCCCTCGGCAAAAGTGATCACATTCTCATTGGATTCGATTATATCGTGAAATGGCCTCCTCTTCCGTCAGAAACTAAGATTTTGAGATCCTTCAAAAGGACCAACTTTGACCAAGTCTGTGCATTTCTTCGCTCCCAGCTAAATTTAACTAACCCAGGTAACTCTGCGGATGAAATGGCAGAGAATCTCAGAGAGTTAATCTCCCTAGCTGATATGCTTTTTGTCCCCAGAATTCGTCGCCCACAGACCGCTAAGCGACCACTCCCTCGCCCCATTAGGGGCATTCTAAACGAACGCGCACGCCTCTTTGCTAGATATAAAGCCACAGGCCTTGCCCGTGATGCAAAAGACTTCAGGATCATAAGGAACATATGCAAAGACAAGATTAGGTCCTATCAGAATGCAGTCCAGCGATCTGTACTTGATCGAGCACGGACCAATAAGGCATTTTTCTTTCAGTACATGTGCCGTCTAAGGGGCATAGCTCCGACGCCATTAGCTCTCAAAGATAGTGCCGGATCTCCAATCACTTCCCCTAGCCAAGTAGCCGAGGCATTCAGCTCCTACTTCCGTACAATTTTTAGCTCCTTTCCCATATCATCCCACCCTACTATGCACCCGTTATCTCTGACCACTACCCTTAACCACGTAACTATTCCCATTGGTGCAGTCGCAAAAGGTTTCCGACGGCTCAACCAATATTGCTCCATGGGTCCTGACCTAATCCATCCCCGTATTCTCAAGGAAGCCGCGGATACATTAGCTGCTCCTTATGCCTCGCTTTTTCAGCGATGTGTTGACGATGGAGTTTTCCCCCGTAACTGGAAAAAAGCAGTGATCGCACCCATCTATAAGAAGGGTAGTAGACACCTTGCTTCTAGTTACAGACCCATAAGCCTCACTAGCATCCCTAGCAAAATTTTTGAGGGAATTCTTAAGAGTGAGATCCTTTCCCATCTTCATAGAAATAAGATCCTCTCCCCGTCCCAACATGGGTTTCTTCCTGGCAGGTCATGCATCACCAATATGCTTACTGTCATGGATAGTCTAACGAAAGCCTATGATGATGGCCAGCTCTCACACGCTGTATTCATCGATTTTGCTAAGGCCTTCGATAAGGTCCCACATGCCCCTCTTCTTTATAAGCTGCAGACGTACGGGATCACAGGCTCCATGTTGGGCATCCTACGTAGCTTCCTTACCGACCGCACCTTTGTGGTTAAAGTCGGGAATGTTTTGTCTCAACCCTCCCCAGTAACAACTGGGGTCCCCCAAGGGTCGGTCTTAGGTCCTCTTCTTTTCCTGATCTATATAAACGATCTACCGACAGCCCTTCCTGCGAACATTGCCATGTACGCAGATGATGTAACCCTCTGGAGTTCAAGCGTTGAAGACCTGCAAATTGCAGTTTATGAAACAAAACGCTGGTCCGAGGATTGGAACCTCCCAGTTAATGATGACAAATGCGTGAGCATGTCTTCCGGCAGAGAGACTGGTCACACGTTTTCCATTAATGGAGCAGCCACTCTGCCAAGGGTTGACCGACACAAGGTGCTCGGTTTCTGGTTAGATTGTAACTTATCCTTCTCTCATCATCACGAACTTGCGAGCAAGTCTGCCTTTCGAGTTCTAAACATGATTCGAAGGTCCTTCCCGCGCATATTTAAGGATGATTTCCCCATAATTTTCGGCACTTATATCCGACCTCTGCTGGAGTACGGTAGTCAGATAGTGCACTCTGGTCTTGTCCGAGACCGTGAGATCCTAGAAAGGGTTCAGCGGGCCTCCACCAAGGCAGTAAGTGGTCTATCCCATCTACCTTATCCCGTCCGCCTCTCACTCCTCAACCTCTATCCCCTTGACGTAAGACGCGTAAGAGGTGATCTGTTTTTGATGTTTCACCTTTTTGAAACAGGTCAAAGCGATTACTTCTTCTCCGTCTGTCCAGCCTCTTCTCTCCGTGGTCACAGCAGGAAAGTTTTCAAACCGAGGCCACGCACTTCACTAAGGATTAACTTTTTTAGCTATAGGGTTATTACCATGTGGAATGCACTTCCGGAAGATATTGTTCTCTCGCAGGACAAAACTATCTTCAAGAAAAAGCTAGACATCTACCTGGGTCTCTCCCAATAATTCCCTTTGTCAAAAAAAACAAACAAAATAGTTGTCTTTTATCGCATATATGTTCATGAATGCCGCACCCCCACTCAGCTTAAGGCACTGTCCACAGTGTGACACTGAATGAGGTTATATGTATCTTGTTTTCGCTGCCACCCCCGCCCTCCCCCCGCTTCTTTTTACTCTCGTTTCAGCTCGGTGAATCCGACAGAAGATCAAAGATTTCCTAAAGAACCGGGACAATTGGGCTTAAAGCCTCGAACCCGTGTAGTACTTCAAGACAGACTTCAAGACCCACGGTGGTGTGTCGCAGTTATTGCCACGGACTATTTGACGCTTCAGAGTAGATAGATATTACTACCAGGAGCTAAGTAAAAACAGGCCTAAACGATGGAAAAAGGAAAAAAACGAGACAACCTGATATATACGTCACGTTGACCTTGACCTGGGGTCAGTAAGTGCTGGCAGATGTGAGTACGGATGATCTTCTCAAGGACTTTGCAGAGGATGCTAGTTAGACTTACCGGCCTGTAGTTCTGCATAGCCAACTTAGGTCTACTCTTGTGTATTCCCACGACTGCCGCGACTTTCCAGTCCTGAGGCATCTTACTCTGATCCAATGTGGACCTGTACAGCCTGCATACCGATGGAGCTAGGATATCCGCCAACGGCTTGATGATGGCTGGATAAAAGCCATATGAGCCCGCTGATTTTTGACTGTTTAATCCCTGTAGGTACCTACGCATGCCCTCCTCTGAGAGATTTAGCTAGTTTAACTGAGGAGTAGGATGCATCAGAGCCAGATCTACTCGAACCCCACTAGCTACCCTAAGTACACCACCAAAGTATTACCTCGGGGAGTCTGCTTTGCTCTGGCCATCAGTGGCAATACCGTGATCCCTAGTGGACAGTGGACCTACGGAATTCTTTATTGTGCCTTCTGATTGCACGTAGATGTAGAATTTTTTGGCTGTTGTCTTACATACTGAGCCAATTTGAGCTCACATTCCCGCTTGGAAGTTCTCGGGAGGCTTACTGTATCATTTCTCTGCTTTGTATAGCGGTTCCGGGCTAGCTGACAGCCGGAAGCTTCGTAATGGTTCCAGCTGCGGTTTCTACTTTTGATGGCCTTGGTTATTGCAGCCTTCCACCACATGGGTTCGCCCTCCCACCCCTTCGTTTCAAGAGTGCGAACTCTTTCTGTAGGACAATCAGGAACCCATTTATGGCCTGCCAGTGCTGCTTGGCAATAGCCCCCTCTATCGTGTCCCAGGTCAAACCCATCGCCATTTCACGAAGCATATATATGTCTATACTACCGAAATGTCTGACCAGCCTTGAGGGCATCTTGGGTTGCTGCACGCATAGGGCGACTTTGACACACATATAGTCACTCTTGCCCCGGGGTGCACAGTAATGCAGTCCAGACACGTCGTTTGGGAGGCTCGTTATTGCTAGGTCCAGCAAAGAAGGAAGGATTCTAGTCCTATATCTGATATTTTCCTCAATATACTGGTGCAAAGCTTTGGCGTGCAGCCATTCTAGGTAGGTTTCCTCCTCCGATCCCGGCACTCAGACCGCAACCGTCCAGTCGATGTGTGCAAGATTGAAGTCATCCACTATGAGAGTCTTTTGTGCGTCCCTTACTAGTTCAGCCAAAGTCCGCAGTAAACAAACATCCTCTCCGCGGTTTGTGCTTGGTGCCCTGTAGACACAGACAACGTTACCCCTTCTGCCCGGAAGGACGATCGTAATGGCTCCCACCTGGACATTGCGAGTGCATATCCTGGTCTGAGACTCAAGGTGGTTTGTAACCGGCCTAATGAGGGTGGCTACTCCTCCACCAAGGTGATCGTTTTCTCCACTCTGCCTTTAGACCACAAAACCGGTACTTATTAGGCCTGACACATGGTCTTCTTCAGAAAGCCACCTTTCCGTAACGGCAACCATTGACGCTCTGTACTCTCCAGCGGTTTTGGAGACTTCTGTCCATTTGTTCCTTATGCTACGCGCGTTAGTATATAACACCATTGCGTTTGCCTCGTCACGTAGGTGTCTTTTTATTTAATCCTCTCTGTTTCTCAGGCACAACGCCTGGGATGGTGGCAAATTTTTTACATACGTTGTCCCCACTGGTGTGCATGATGCCGGCTGATGATCCTGAACTTCCGGCAAATTCCAATCCAACTCTATAAGATTTGTCATAACGTCCAGACTGGCAGGGGTCGAGCTGCCCTCCACCCTCGGACAGTACTGCCAATTTTCATCTTCCAGCGAGTCTTCAATTACAATTATTTCCGACCCCGCACGCGACTTCTCCACTACTGTCGGGGTCGGGGCCTGAGAGCCCAGTACGGCATTTTGCTAAAATTGTTGGTCTCTGGCCAGCGCCCTAGCTGGTCCTGTCAAGTTACCCGCGGGGATAGACCACCAAGCCTTACTCTATGCTCGTCTGGCACAATTTGGTATCTACCCTTGGCGGTGTGAGCCACTACTGCTGCCCTCGCTAGCAGCTTATCCCGGGTGGCCCCATCAGCGAACCCCACTAGTATTGGACTCGCACGACGTTTGCTTTTGTTCCCAAGTGGTGACTTCCATGTCCCCAGTCTGTGCACCCTTCTTGGAGTAGTAGGGTTCGGAACACTTGCGATTGGCAATATATCGTAGACCCTCCTCCTATCTATGTCCCACCTGGATTTCGATCCCCTTATAAAAGATTCTTCCTAGTTTATGATCAGGAGCCTGTGGCTTGGGACCCCGCTCACCGACAAGATTTGCTTTTGCGGATAGTTCATCTTGTTTTCCAAAACCAGAAGCGCAGGGTCGTCCACCCCAGCTGGCCCATCCTTCGCTATACTGCAGTTTCGCTTCTTTTTGGACTGCCTTATCCTTCTAGGGTTCTGCTCAGCCCACTGGCCTCCGTCGGTCTGCTTCGAGGAAGTTGAGGCAACGTTCGCATGGCAAGCTCTCGGAACTGGCCCACTCGCTCTAACGAGTGTCCTCCCAGGTGTGGCTGCTGCTTCCGCAAACGACTTCCTGCAACCCGTTTGTGGTGTTTTAGGGCCTATGTCTAAGGTACTACTTGCTGGGCGTTGCTCCTGCTCTTGGGCCTACTATTTAAAGGCCAGACTGGACGCCTCCCTGCAAGGAGCACAGACCCATCCAACCCAGAGGTTCTGTTTATAAAGGACTTGGATGTCCTTTGCTATTCCTGAACACCTTGGGTGAGCTCACCTCTTGCATACCTCGCACTCTTTACCATTTACCACACTTTTACCGCTCATAGGTGTGAGGCACGCGTCAGAAACGCGTGTCATACCGAAAGCCACAAAATGAAGGCGAAAACAACTCAAGTGTTCTTTAACTGAACGCTTTAACACTTGCAGATAAAGCCCGCAAACTCAAAATGACAGAAAGAAAAACTCCAAGCGAGAAGAGATTACTTAAAAAACATCGAACACTACTCAGCATTGCTACGGGGAGAATAAAAACATTCTCCGGATAAAAGGCACCCTAGATGCAATTCTGATACACTCAGTAATATGAACCAAACTAGGTTAATTCAAAGAACCATCCAAAAACTCAACTTAAAGGCAAGGGCACTGTGAATTAAAACCGCGCAGCACTCACCGGGGGTGTGTGTTAATCGTGTGTCCAGATATTTATGTAGTAGTAGTAATGAGCTTTCAATATGTTCCCTACATGGATGAAAGGTAGCACGGTGGTCAATCTGACGTGTGTTTTAAATGAATTTTCCACTTACTGCATTCTGTCTCAGTGAGCGTTCACGACGCCTAATTCTGTTCAGTTCAGTTTGCATAGGACCTGGTGTGGCTAGAGCCAATCGTGCGTCCAGCTAGTTGTGTTGTCGGCGCGTTTCCATAGCTCCCAACACTGCGTGAGTGTCCTTTTCTGGAAGGCGGGAATTTCGTTCAGTATCAGCCCTGTGAGAGAAAGGTGGAAGCCATGAGCAAATTGCTTCGGACACTAAAAACTGCTTAACATAATTCGGGGTATACTGCCACCCAACACTGGTCTACTGCTTTTTCGAAAGTCTTTACTGTTGTGGTATTTATGGCCTTCTCCGGGAGCTTATTCCAACAGAACAGAAGCCTTGCATTCCTGAAGTACTACACGGGTTCGAGGCTTTGCGTCCAATTGTCCCAGTCCTCGAGGAAATATTTGACCTTCCGTCGGATTCACCGAGCTGAATCGAGAATAAAATGAAGCAGAAGTGACGACAGGGCGGGGACGGCAACAAAAACAAAATGCACACAACATCATTCAGTATCCACAGTGGACAGCGCCTCAAGCGGAATGGGGTTGCGACATTCATGAACACATATGCCATAAGAGACACCTATTTCGCTTTTTTGACAAGGAATTATTGGGAGAGACCCAGGTAGGGGTCTAGCTTTTTCTTGAAGATAGTTTTATTCTGTGAGAGAACAATATCTTCCGGAAGTGCGTTCCACAGAGTAATAACCCTATAGCTGAAAAGGGTAATTCCTACTGAAGTGCGTGGATTTTGTTTAAAAAACCCTCTGCTGTGACCACAGAGAGAAGATGCTGGACAGACGGAGAAGAAGCAATCGCTTTGACCTGATTTGAAAAGGTGGAACATCAAAAACAGATCATCTCTCACGTGTATTAAGTCTAGGAGATAGAGAATGAGGGTTGAGGGGCGGACGGGATAGGTTAGGTGGGATAGACCCCATACTGCTTCGGTGGGGGCCCTATACTATTTCAGAATTTATTCACCCTAATTTGGAGCCTCGAGTGCTTTCTTCGTAACCAAAGGCCTTGCTCCTTGTGCCTCTCTCTGAGGTCGGACAGAACGGGCCTTCTTGATTTATTCCTGACTCTCCCCTCATTACCCTGGAGGTTTCTATTAAATCCCCCCGAACTCACCGCCTTTTCATCGAGAACGAATCTACGGCACGGAGGCGCTCTGTGTAGCTGAACATTCCTTGCCCAGTCACCATTCTAGTGGCTAGCCCTTGCACTCTCTCCAGACAGTCTATATCCTTCTGATAGTACGGTTCCCAGGCTTGTAAGCAGCACTCCACGTGCGGCCTAACAATGGCTTTGTATATGGGCGAGAAAATCCCCGGCTCTCCCCAGGACACAATGCGTCTTACTTGAAAGAGTTCTCTACTGGCCATATTGGCTGCTTCGGTGCAGTGCTTCGGCGGCTTGAAGCTGTTGTCCATCATATCTCCCATGTCTTTGACTTGAGAGACCACCTGCAACTAACCCACACCGTTCTCACTAGCCCCTGTAATTTTGGCCAAGCATTGACACTAGGTGAGGTTTATTGGAAGGACCCATTTGCGTGCCCAGTTTTGTGCTGCTAACAAATCAAGTACTGTATCTACTCCAGATATCTTGACGCCGTAGGAAAACATGAAGATGGGGTTTTTAACCTCACGTGCTAGGTCGTTGACGGAGATGGGATATGACTACCCACCTCAACACTAAACGTTCGCCCCGCCAAAAAACTATTTATCCATAGCCTTGCCTCTCCAACAACTCCCATAGACTTAAGCTCGATGTCCAAAAATCTGTGGCTGACAGATTCAAACGCCCTGCTGAAGTACAAGTGACAGAAAGCAATGGACTGTCCTTCGTCCAGGCGCTAAGTTACCTCATCGAGGAATAGCAGGAGATTCGTCAGACAAGATTGTCCTCCCACAAACCCATGGCGAGCATTTGATGTGAAGTTATGTTAAATCGAATGCCCAGAGATCTGTTTCCTGACTATTCGGTGGGTTTTGGAGTTTTGAAACAGTTCACGGGTGCCAGGCTTCAGCCCAAATTTTCCCGGTTCTTGTTTGTATCACTCTTTCTCAGGTGCTAACGAGCTGGAATGACGAAACTCGACAACAAGGGGAAAACGCTTTCGCAAAAAACATTGGAATAAAAATGAATGCTTCCCATGTAGTACATTAAACCGAAAATATGAATATGGATACATAAATATATCACTAGTTTCTTTGTTTCATAGTTCAGATACAAGAGCCATTGGCATATACATTTGTAAGAGGAAGGAGAATGGATCCATTTATAAACGCATGCATGTGCAAGTACATAGGATTGAAGACGAGATGTGAAACCATGGTGGAGAATAGTCAACGCGGGTCGATCGCAGAGGAGACTGGCATTGTCAAAGTCCTAACCAGTTGTCTAATCTGGTTTTAAATGCCACCTTTGAGAAGATGTCCAGTACCCCATGCGGAGGGCTATTCCACAGAGATATAATCCGGGACGAAAGGGAATGTTGTCCAATGGAGGCACGTGAACAGGATTTGAAGAGTTTCCTCTTGTATCCTCTCAGGGTTTCCAAGTTTGGACGAGTGAAAACCTGATCCACTATGCCCGGTTAGAATAGATCGTAGATCAGGAATAGGTCCCTCCATTACTGCTCGTCTTAAGAGGGTAGAGGTGAGTTGACATTAAACGAACCGGGAAGGGAGTAAAGCTTAAGTCATGTAAATATTTGATAGCTCTCCTTTGAATCAGCTGCAAGAAGTTCCGACCTCCGACGTGGCCAGAATGTACTTTCTGGCTGCCGTATTGTAAAAGAGGTCGAATATAGGCTCCATATAGAAAGCGGAAGTCCTCGTCAGAGATACTCAGAAAAGTTCATCTGAAAAGGCTTGGGACCCGATGTCAAGGTTATTCCGACTGTGAGTAACGCGTGGCCAATACAAACGAATCCCAAAACCAGAACGAGATTGATTCGTAATTTCTACGGTACTGGATTAACAAGTTTTACGCATATAAATATGTACAAACTTCAACTGTACAGCCACAACGTCTAACAACGAGAACCAGAGTTCAACAAACGTCAATGTCAGGTACCACCATGATGGCAGTCAAAGTTCGAATCAAAATTATGCCACTTCACGTGGGCAAAATATAAACAAATGTTGAAGTGTAGTGATTGATGCATGTTGTACTTGTTCGAGGGTCAATAAAATAAAGAGCATAGTCTCAACAATACAAGTATTTGACGACGGCTAGGGGGGATTTCCACGCATGTACGTTACATCGCCCACCAAATCCTCCCATGAAACGGTCAACATCCGGGGAGTAAGTGGGAGTACTGATTCGCCCTAACCTACCTAGGCCCCAAAGTCCGTGCATACGCAGGTCGCTATGGACTTCATCTATCGTTTGCCAGTCGCAGACACGCTTTCAGGTCTTATTGATGTTATGCTCCATCTCTCAACGTCTTAGAGTTTCTTCTGAGAATGATACGACATTATCTGTATACGAAAAAGGGCTTCGATGTGATCGTGATGCGTAGACAGGTCGCGGAATGTGGGGGAAAAGGCTGCCCGAACAAGAGTAAAGTACGTGGCAAGATGGGGACTGAGCATTCGTGATGAAAAATCGAGATGGCTACAGGGTACTCAAACATCAGTGGGCTCATAGCATGGGGTTATCACGGAAGTATGTTCGACTCACAACTTGTATCCTCTTGGACACAAGTTGAACAATAATACAGGTAGATCACGGAAAAAGAGACAATTTTACAAACGGTCAGTAAGCGTTTGTTTAAAAGTGTTTTCGCTACTTCACAAACAATGTCGTGTCGTGTGATAAACTAGGGTTTGGACAACTAACTCCACAGTAAATCGTGAGCATCGTACGAAATTAGACACAAACATGATTCAAAGACGGTGCGAAGGGTTGGGTACTACAAGAAGATGTATGAGGAATAAATAAATAAATTCAGCTTCATTTGGTATCATCATCTATCCTGGCTAGCTCGCGGGCCTCGAACGGGAGAGCGTCCGGTTGTAGTAGGGGTAGAACTCCTAGTTCGGCTTGGTTCAGCTCGCTTGGTGGTATGGTCCCCACATTTGACGTGTTCTCTGTTTATGCGCCTTTCATAATCAATAGGGGTACTTTGTATCGTGTCCACCAGACCACGGATCTTGACATTTTTGCCCAGTCGGGAAAGTGGCACAGTTTTTCTATTAGGCTTAGCTTCCCGTGAGATTTGTAGCCAGTATCAGTCTTTTGGTCTAGGTATCGCCATCATCAGGCTTCGGTATTAGTAGCGTTGGCCACATCTCTTTAGTTGCAGTTAGGAAGTCCGGTCCAATTGTCCACATCAGCAACCTCTCTAGTGTTTTCAGGCCCCTTGAAAAGAAGTCAGCTGGGTTACTGATAGATTGTACATTGTGCCATTGATCGGTCTTGGTCGACTCGTGGGTTATAGTGGGTCTGTTGGCCGCGAAAGTGTTAAAGCTAGTGGTAATGTTGTTAATATAATGTAGTACCCTGGCTGAGTTCGCTTGAAAGTTTGGTTCCCTGTTTATCCGATCGAAGCCTCTTCTAGTCAGCGTGGCGGGTTCACGGCCAGTACTGCTGCAGTTAGTTCCAGCCTCGGAATGGACACCGTTTTCAGTGGAGCCACTCTAGCCATCTAAGTGAGGGCAAATTATAGCCATACAAATAGGTATGAGTATTTCCAGCTGCAGAAGAGACAATGATGATCGCAGTCTAAATGGCTCTCCAAGAGCCTTTCCCGCAGCAGCGTTCCACTCGTCTGACCGCTTAAAGTCGTCGCTCATAATGAGCCAGAGGTATTTGAACCTACTGACTGGTTCTATGGTAAACAGCCCCTGATCATGAGAGACAATTAAGCCTTCTGCTGACTTTGACAACAGATGGCCTTTTTCAGCTTTCAGAGGTGAGTTCCCTTTGCATGCCCGGTCCAGGACGGCACTCATATCCCTGCGTAAGTCCACCTACACTCAGATCCAGCAATCTTCACATCGTCCGAAAAAATAAGACTAGGCTGTTGAAGGGCGGATACTAGGTAGTTAATAAACAACAAGAATAGCACCAGGCCTAGGGCGGATCCTTGAGGTATACCACTGGTGTCATCACACAAGCCGGAGCACCTGTCCTCTGTTTGGTGTAAAACTTCCTGAGGGAGAGGAAGTCCGCCAGCTATCTATATACTAACCCACCCACACCGAATGCCTCCGTCCTGCACAGCAAAAAAGGTGATTTACGGAGTCGAAAGTCTTGCCATAGTCGAGACAGCATACTTCAGCTAGCTTAACTTCATCCAGTCGTCCGGTTACTCCACATAAGAAAAAAGATGATCGATGGGACAAAACTTAATGTTTGGGGATCCATGCTGGGGCGGACTTAGCATGGAGTGCTCCAGTAAGCATTGACAGATGCGGGCACGGATGAAATTCTCAAGGACTTAACATAGGATGCTAGACAGGCCTACCGGTCTGGGGTTATAGCATACACAGGTTTATTCCTAAGTATCGCCACGACAGCCGCACTTTTCCAGTCCTGACGCAGCCCACACTGGATCAAAGTGTACCTGTACAGCCTGCATATTGATGGACCTATGATATCCTCCACAGTCTTGATGATAGCTGGTTGGTTGCCTCCTGGACCCGCCGACCTGCGGCTGTTCAATCCCCGTGAGTACTTAGACACGATTTGTCTCCTGAGAAATTTGGCCCGTTTAACTGCGGAGGAGGGAGCTCCAGAGCCAGATAGGCCCATACCCCATTATATGTCCTATGCAAGCCATCAAAATATTCCCTCAGGGCATCTGCTTTGCCCTGGTCACCAGTGACAATACCGTGATCCCTAGTGGGTAGTGGACCTATGACGTCTTTTGTTCAGCCCTTAGACCACACACAGCTATAGATTATTTTTCGGCTGCTGTCTCACGCACTGAACCAATCTGAGATGATGTTCCCGCTCAGAAATTTGCAAAAGGCTCAGGGTTTTGTTTCTAACCATCGTGCAATGGTTCCAGGCTAACCGACTGACGGAAGCTTTGTAATGGTTCCAGCTGCGGTTTCCACGTTTGATGGCCTTAGCTATCGCAGCCTTCCATCAAACAGGTTTGCCCTACCCAACCCTTCGTTTCAAGGGTGCGAACTCTTCCTGGAGGGCGGTAAGGGACCCATTCATGACCTTCCAGGGCTCCTCCGCGGTAGCCACCCTACAGTGTGCCACATCAGCCCATTGGCTCTATTGTGAAGCTTATCTATGTCCGCACGACCGGAATCCCAGGCCAGCATTGAGAGTACCTTGGGTTGCCGCAAAAATAGGGTGATGTTGACGCACGTGGTCGTTATTGCCAAGCGGTGCGCGGTAATGCAGTACAGGCACGTCTTTGCAGCTATTCGTTATTGCTAACTCTAGCAAGGATGAGAGGAATCCGGACCTTTATCCGATATCTTCCCAAATATGCTGGTGCAACGCATTCGCCTGCAGCTATTATGAGTAAGCTTCCTCCTCCGATCCTGGTAAGCAGACTTCAAACGTGCAGTCAAGTGCCTAATATTGAATTCAGCTTTTATGAGTGTAACGAAGTTCAGGAAACCATGTTCCATCCATCACCATCCATATTACAAGTAGCATTATTTCATTTGTATAAACAATGTTCGCCAGAATTCCGATCATTTGTTTCATCGCTCTGAATCCTTGTCGCAAGTCGGACCCTTACTATCGCCAATGGCATTAGTCGCTCAGCTTGAACTTCGTTGTGACTGTATTCGGTAATCTCATTTCCCGTTTCTAACTTTCTGCTGTAATTCAGCCGCAGTTGTTGATTTGTTGTTCAACTTGGAGCGTAAAGGCACAGAAAGAATAATATTGAAGTTTTTTATCGAGAAATTGCCTAATATGTTGCATTCAGTGCCGTAGCAAGTTGGAAAGGAAGTTGTTTCGACTTGTGTCAAAATTGGTCGCTAAGAAGTGTTCAAACATCCCATTGGCTAGATTTTACTACACTCGACACCAATCGCAGTGGTTGAGAGATGAAGTCATGCAGCGAGTCGGCAAACCATCCCGGATCAACAGAAAATACCCCGCACGTGAGCTACGTAAATTACATATGTAGAAATCCACCTAGCCGTCGTCAAATACTTGTATTGTTGAGACTATGCTCTTTATTTTATTGACCCTCGAACAAGTACAACATGCATCAATCACTACACTTCAACATTTGTTTATATTTTGCCCACGTGAAGTGGCATAATTTTGATTCGAACTTTGACTGCCATCATGGTGGTACCTGACATTGACGTTTGTTGAACTCTGGTTCTCGTTGTTAGACGTTGTGGCTGTACAGTTGAAGTTTGTACATATTTATATGCGTAAAACTTGTTAATCCAGTACCGTAGAAATTACGAATCAATCTCGTTCTGGTTTTGGGATTCGTTTGTATTGGCCACGCGTTACTCACAGTCGGAATAACCTTGACATCGGGTCCCAAGCCTTTTCAGATGAACTTTTCTGAGTATCTCTGACGAGGACTTCCGCTTTCTATATAGAGCCTATATTCGACCTCTTTTACAATACGGCAGCCAGAAAGTACATTCTGGCCACGTCGGAGGTCGGAACTTCTTGCAGCTGATTCAAAGGAGAGCTACCAAATATTTACATGACTTAAGCTTTACTCCCTTCCCGGTTCGCTTAATGTCAACTCACCTCTACCCTCTTAAGACGAGCAGTAATGGAGGGACCTATTCCTGATCTACGATCTATTCTAACCGGGCATAGTGGATCAGGTTTTCACTCGTCCAAACTTGGAAACCCTGAGAGGATACAAGAGGAAACTCTTCAAATCCTGTTCACGTGCCTCCATTGGACAACATTCCCTTTCGTCCCGGATTATATCTCTGTGGAATAGCCCTCCGCATGGGGTACTGGACATCTTCTCAAAGGTGGCATTTAAAACCAGATTAGACAACTGGTTAGGACTTTGACAATGCCAGTCTCCTCTGCGATCGACCCGCGTTGACTATTCTCCACCATGGTTTCACATCTCGTCTTCAATCCTATGTACTTGCACATGCATGCGTTTATAAATGGATCCATTCTCCTTCCTCTTACAAATGTATATGCCAATGGCTCTTGTATCTGAACTATGAAACAAAGAAACTAGTGATATATTTATGTATCCATATTCATATTTTCGGTTTAATGTACTACATGGGAAGCATTCATTTTTATTCCAATGTTTTTTTGCGAAAGCGTTTTCCCCTTGTTGTCGAGTTTCGTCATTCCAGCTCGTTAGCACCTGAGAAAGAGTGATACAAACAAGAACCGGGAAAATTTGGGCTGAAGCCTGGCACCCGTGAACTGTTTCAAAACTCCAAAACCCACCGAATAGTCAGGAAACAGATCTCTGGGCATTCGATTTAACATAACTTCACATCAAATGCTCGCCATGGGTTTGTGGGAGGACAATCTTGTCTGACGAATCTCCTGCTATTCCTCGATGAGGTAACTTAGCGCCTGGACGAAGGACAGTCCATTGCTTTCTGTCACTTGTACTTCAGCAGGGCGTTTGAATCTGTCAGCCACAGATTTTTGGACATCGAGCTTAAGTCTATGGGAGTTGTTGGAGAGGCAAGGCTATGGATAAATAGTTTTTTGGCGGGGCGAACGTTTAGTGTTGAGGTGGGTAGTCATATCCCATCTCCGTCAACGACCTAGCACGTGAGGTTAAAAACCCCATCTTCATGTTTTCCTACGGCGTCAAGATATCTGGAGTAGATACAGTACTTGATTTGTTAGCAGCACAAAACTGGGCACGCAAATGGGTCCTTCCAATAAACCTCACCTAGTGTCAATGCTTGGCCAAAATTACAGGGGCTAGTGAGAACGGTGTGGGTTAGTTGCAGGTGGTCTCTCAAGTCAAAGACATGGGAGATATGATGGACAACAGCTTCAAGCCGCCGAAGCACTGCACCGAAGCAGCCAATATGGCCAGTAGAGAACTCTTTCAAGTAAGACGCATTGTGTCCTGGGGAGAGCCGGGGATTTTCTCGCCCATATACAAAGCCATTGTTAGGCCGCACGTGGAGTGCTGCTTACAAGCCTGGGAACCGTACTATCAGAAGGATATAGACTGTCTGGAGAGAGTGCAAGGGCTAGCCACTAGAATGGTGACTGGGCAAGGAATGTTCAGCTACACAGAGCGCCTCCGTGCCGTAGATTCGTTCTCGATGAAAAGGCGGTGAGTTCGGGGGGATTTAATAGAAACCTCCAGGGTAATGAGGGGAGAGTCAGGAATAAATCAAGAAGGCCCGTTCTGTCCGACCTCAGAGAGAGGCACAAGGAGCAAGGCCTTTGGTTACGAAGAAAGCACTCGAGGCTCCAAATTAAGGTGAATAAATTCTGAAATAGTATAGGGCCCCCACCGAAGCAGTATGGGGTCTATCCCACCTAACCTATCCCGTCCGCCCCTCAACCCTCATTCTCTATCTCCTAGACTTAATACACGTGAGAGATGATCTGTTTTTGATGTTCCACCTTTTCAAATCAGGTCAAAGCGATTGCTTCTTCTCCGTCTGTCCAGCATCTTCTCTCTGTGGTCACAGCAGAGGGTTTTTTAAACAAAATCCACGCACTTCAGTAGGAATTACCCTTTTCAGCTATAGGGTTATTACTCTGTGGAACGCACTTCCGGAAGATATTGTTCTCTCACAGAATAAAACTATCTTCAAGAAAAAGCTAGACCCCTACCTGGGTCTCTCCCAATAATTCCTTGTCAAAAAAGCGAAATAGGTGTCTCTTATGGCATATGTGTTCATGAATGTCGCAACCCCATTCCGCTTGAGGCGCTGTCCACTGTGGACACTGAATGATGTTGTGTGCATTTTGTTTTTGTTGCCGTCCCCGCCCTGTCGTCACTTCTGCTTCATTTTATTCTCGATTCAGCTCGGTGAATCCGACGGAAGGTCAAATATTTCCTCGAGGACTGGGACAATTGGACGCAAAGCCTCGAACCCGTGTAGTACTTCAGGAATGCAAGGCTTCTGTTCTGTTGGAATAAGCTCCCGGAGAAGGCCATAAATACCACAACAGTAAAGACTTTCGAAAAAGCAGTAGACCAGTGTTGGGTGGCAGTATACCCCGAATTATGTTAAGCAGTTTTTAGTGTCCGAAGCAATTTGCTCATGGCTTCCACCTTTCTCTCACAGGGCTGATACTGAACGAAATTCCCGCCTTCCAGAAAAGGACACTCACGCAGTGTTGGGAGCTATGGAAACGCGCCGACAACACAATAAAGTTAAATTGAAGCTGGACAGAAAGTAACCCGGCAAGTCCCTGGGGTATCTTTGGGCGATACTGATTCCTTAGATGTTGCTAGGTCTACTATTTCTGCCATTGCAATTTCATGTAGTTTAGCTCGTGGTATAGCATTTAAAGGTGATGATGTCCGTTGAATGAGAATAGTTTAATTAGAAATACAGCGTAGGCAGGCTGGGGAAGAAGCTGAATCTGCCAGGAAAAATCAACTCCTAAGACGAGAGTGAGAGGTGGTCTTGGAGACCACGGAGCATACGGCCAATCAGCCTAGCACTTCCATGGATTGATCGAAGTTGGCTTGTACCAGTGTAACCTACGCAACTGGCGTACCAAGAGAGGAGTTGTTCCCATTCGACGGGAGCGCAGAAAATCAATGTAAGTCCGCTAAACAACACCAGAACTTCGTGGAAAGGTGAGTATCTGAACCAGAATATAGATTCTTGTACTTATTGCATTACTGTCGTGGAAGAGCCAAGAAAGCAATCGACAGGTGCTCGAAGCTAAATCTCAAAGAGGGTTATACTCAGGCGCGTTAAATCCTGAAAGACCTACTTGGGCAACCGTTAAAAGTTGCCCGGAATTTTATCGATCGTGTACTACCAGAGGCAAAGCGTTCCAGAGGCGATTCAGGTTCTCTAGTCAGTCTGGTGATAAAAATACAGAACTGCAGCATCGCAATGAATCACCTAGATTGTCGACCGGATCTAAAGGCACTGCACACATTAGAGATCATAGTGCGCAGTTTACCCACAGAACTACAGAGTAACTGGGTCGAGGAAGCCGGAGGGATCAGTAGATTTGGGCGAAAAACCACGTTCGAAGACCTGACGCAGTTTATAGACCGTCATGCCCGAATGGTAAACGGTTGCTTCGGCCAACTCGTGCCCGAGACGGGCAAGCTACCCGGGACTACAACAACACAAAGCTGGACCAAGGAACCAGGTAGAGACCAACCACGGTCAAACAAACACGCACTATCCCGTGAGGGCGAAAATTTACCAGAGAGTAAGATTTGTGGGGAGCTCCATCGCACAGCGGAATGCCCTCGCCTCCGCAAAGTAGACGTCGACGAGCGATGGAAAATGGCTGAGGGACAGAGCGCTCGCTTTGTTTGTCCCAATGATTCACACCGAGCAGTGTTATGCCGAATTAAACCAAGTTGTATTCAGAATGGATGTCACGGGAAACACCATTATTTACTGCACAAACCCAAGAAATTGAATGCCTAAGAAATCCTGAGGCCAAATGTGGTCTGCTCAGTGTCTCGTTCTGTCAACAAGCCTATTCTCCCGGGCAACAGAAGTTGGCGTAGAAACCCCGGTTAGGGTGATGAAGCTTTGGCCTTGGTAGATAGTGGCTCGGATACCACTCTGTTGAGGAAGGAGTTTGCAGCGAGATATGTGGTCAGAGGGCATCAATCTTTATTAGCGGTGAGCACAGTGGGTGGTACCCAGGTCATCCAGTCGACCAAACCGCACCTAGAACTGGTTTCTTCGGTCAATAACAAGACAGTTGAAAGCCTAGAGGCATTCACAACAAAAGATCTGCCGATGGGAGCACCTCAGTCAGTGCGATCGATTCTGACTCAGTGGCCGCATCTCGACGGGGTTATGATCGGGGAGTGGCAGAATAACGAAATTGGTCTGCTGGTTGGTCGTGATGTACCGGAAGTGCACTGGGTCCTGGATCAAATAATAGGAAGCCGCAGAGCACCCTATGCAGTACGCACTACATTCGGCTGGACTTCATATGGTAGTACAGATGGAAGATTCGGCAAACAAATCCAAATCAACTGCACCTCGGTGGAGATTGCAGACATTGAACAGGCAATCCGACAGCTGTATAACGCCGAATTTGCTAACTTGACCATTGACAGAAATGGCCCATCACGAGAAGATAGACTGGTTTTGAAAAAGGTAGCCGAGAAAGCCACAGTTACGGATGTAATACACGCGAACCATGCAATATAACATAGACTTGGGTTATATAGAAAGAGTGGATACAGCGGTAATCGGGGCAAGTTTGAGGTGGAACATGCCTCATCATTCGGTTGTGAACCCAAAGAGACCGGGGAAGGTCGGGGTGGTTCTCGACTGTGACGCGAAGTGTCAGGGTGTATCACTCGAAGACCACATACTACAAGGCTCGGACTGGAAAACACCACTGGTAGGGGTTTTATGCCATTTTCGGCTGGGGAAAGTGGCCGTCCCTGCGGACGTACGTGAAATAGTTCTACAAGTGAAGATGCCCTTTGAAGAATGGGGGCGTCTTTCGTCTTCCCCGGTGGTCTGAAAGCGGCTTTAATCGTACACCAGACGAGTGCAGGCTGACCGTGCACCCCTTTGGAAAGATATCATCCCCATTCTGTGCTAATTTTGCTCTCCGGGGAGTCCTCAAGCGTTTCGGCTGCACCAGCAATCTGTTAGGAAGTGCAGTGAACCGTTTTTACATTGGCTGCTTTCTGTTTTCGTCTGATTACCCAAATACTGCTATTCTATATATGACCGAAGTGACCGCCACTCTGGGGGGAGAGGATTCGACCTCACTGAATGGACTTCAAACAGCCAGGGGGTACTCAGTGTTATCCCGAAGGCCGAGGAAATAGAGTGCTCAAGAGGGCTTTTTGGATCCTCTTCATAGATGGAGCTCATTCTAGGGGTTCAATGGAAGCCCGAAGGTGACGAATTCATATTCACTCTGGACCTACCCAAACAACCAGCCACACGGAGAAGGATCCTATCATCAGTCTCAAGCCTCTATGATCCCCTAGGTTTCGTTTCGCCATGGTTGTTACCGGGAAAGTGCTTGCTGCAATCGCTGTGCCAGAGAGGGACGGGTTGGGACGAACCCTTTCACGATGGCGACGATAATCGACGGCGCGACTGACTGCACAGCCTGGAGCAAATTGGGGAGATCAAAATACAAAGATGCTTGACGTGAATCAAGTGTGCACAAGATGCCCAACTCTACTTGTTTTCAGATGCATCGGAAGTAGGCGGCGGGATAGTGGCTTACGGCTGCTGGGTAGACGAAAATGGTGGGCGGCACAGTCAGATATTATTCGCAAAGGTGAGAGTGGCTCCACTGCAAACAATGTCCATTCCCAGGCCGGAACTGACGGCAGCAGTACTTGCCGTGAAAGCTGCGGCGCTGACTAGAAGATGCTTCTATCGGATAAACTGGAAACCAAACTTTTGGAAGGACCCAGTCGGTTGGAGTGATCAAGAACTGCCGCATAGAAATCGATGGGCTCGTGCGCGCGGTGGTGGTGATAACGAACAGAGGAGATGTATTGCAAGGTATCCGTAAGATGTCTGCTTGAAGCTGAGAATGGCGAGGGCGAAGTCAACTCTAAAGACCAAGCTGAAACCAAGTCTGCTGATACCAAATGAAGCTGAATTTATTTATTTATTCCTCATACATCTTCTTGTAGTACCCAACCCTTCGCACCGTCTTTGAATCATGTTTGTGTCTAATTTCGTACGATGCTCACGATTTACTGTGGAGTTAGTTGTCCAAACCCTAGTTTATCACACGACACGACATTGTTTGTGAAGTAGCGAAAACACTTTTAAACAAACGCTTACTGACCGTTTGTAAAATTGTCTCTTTTTCCGTGATCTACCTGTATTATTGTTCAACTTGTGTCCAAGAGGATACAAGTTGTGAGTCGAACATACTTCCGTGATAACCCCATGCTATGAGCCCACTGATGTTTGAGTACCCTGTAGCCATCTCGATTTTTCATCACGAATGCTCAGTCCCCATCTTGCCACGTACTTTACTCTTGTTCGGGCAGCCTTTTCCCCCACATTCCGCGACCTGTCTACGCATCACGATCACATCGAAGCCCTTTTTCGTATACAGATAATGTCGTATCATTCTCAGAAGAAACTCTAAGACGTTGAGAGATGGAGCATAACATCAATAAGACCTGAAAGCGTGTCTGCGACTGGCAAACGATAGATGAAGTCCATAGCGACCTGCGTATGCACGGACTTTGGGGCCTAGGTAGGTTAGGGCGAATCAGTACTCCCACTTACTCCCCGGATGTTGACCGTTTCATGGGAGGATTTGGTGGGCGATGTAACGTACATGCGTGGAAATCCCCCCTAGCCGTCGTCAAATACTTGTATTGTTGAGACTATGCTCTTTATTTTATTGACCCTCGAACAAGTACAACATGCATCAATCACTACACTTCAACATTTGTTTATATTTTGCCCACGTGAAGTGGCATAATTTTGATTCGAAGTTTGACTGCCATCATGGTGGTACCTGACATTGACGTTTGTTGAACTCTGGTTCTCGTTGTTAGACGTTGTGGCTGTACAGTTGAAGTTTGTACATATTTATATGCGTAAAACTTGTTAATCCAGTACCGTAGAAATTACGAATCAATCTCGTTCTGGTTTTGGGATTCGTTTGTATTGGCCACGCGTTACTCACAGTCGGAATAACCTTGACATCGGGTCCCAAGCCTTTTCAGATGAACTTTTCTGAGTATCTCTGACGAGGACTTCCGCTTTCTATATAGAGCCTATATTCGACCTCTTTTACAATACGGCAGCCAGAAAGTACATTCTGGCCACGTCGGAGGTCGGAACTTCTTGCAGCTGATTCAAAGGAGAGCTACCAAATATTTACATGACTTAAGCTTTACTCCCTTCCCGGTTCGCTTAATGTCAACTCACCTCTACCCTCTTAAGACGAGCAGTAATGGAGGGACCTATTCCTGATCTACGATCTATTCTAACCGGGCATAGTGGATCAGGTTTTCACTCGTCCAAACTTGGAAACCCTGAGAGGATACAAGAGGAAACTCTTCAAATCCTGTTCACGTGCCTCCATTGGACAACATTCCCTTTCGTCCCGGATTATATCTCTGTGGAATAGCCCTCCGCATGGGGTACTGGACATCTTCTCAAAGGTGGCATTTAAAACCAGATTAGACAACTGGTTAGGACTTTGACAATGCCAGTCTCCTCTGCGATCGACCCGCGTTGACTATTCTCCACCATGGTTTCACATCTCGTCTTCAATCCTATGTACTTGCACATGCATGCGTTTATAAATGGATCCATTCTCCTTCCTCTTACAAATGTATATGCCAATGGCTCTTGTATCTGAACTATGAAACAAAGAAACTAGTGATATATTTATGTATCCATATTCATATTTTCGGTTTAATGTACTACATGGGAAGCATTCATTTTTATTCCAATGTTTTTTTGCGAAAGCGTTTTCCCCTTGTTGTCGAGTTTCGTCATTCCAGCTCGTTAGCACCTGAGAAAGAGTGATGCTCTTTATTTTATTGACCCTCGAACAAGTACAACATGCATCAATCACTACACTTCAACATTTGTTTATATTTTGCCCACGTGAAGTGGCATAATTTTGATTCGAACTTTGACTGCCATCATGGTGGTACCTGACATTGACCTTTGTTGAACTCTGGTTCTCGTTGTTAGACGTTGTGGCTGTACAGTTGAAGTTTGTACACATTTATATGCGTAAAACTGGTTAATCCAGTACCGTAGAAATTACAAATCAATCTTGTTCTGGTTTTGGGATTCGTTTGAATTGGCCACGCGTTATTCGCAGCAGAAATAACCGCTACTTACTGCTTGGTGCCCAGGAGCAACTTATCGACCGAGCTATGCACTTTTCAACACACGGGCTGCAGCTGGATAAGCTGAGTGCGGACAGTGTAGAAGATTATACCCAGCGCTCCAGTTATTATGCTGATACCCTTAGGCCAGGAAATCTTGTCAGCTTAGGTTTGCTACCGGGAGGAGTCGACAGACCGGGTAGCCCTGCGGAGACCTGCGTTCTGCTGGACAGAAAGTCTGATGAGACTTCAATACAATAAGACCTTATATAGCTGGTGTGCCTGGAGGCTTCCTCTACCATACCTTCGATTTCGACAGTAAATAGGACTAGCACTTGGATTTCGGGAACAGCGGAGCTCCAAATAAACCCGTTGTTGTAAATTGATTTTGTGAGTGTACAACGACGCTTATATGCTGATAGTCTGCCATCTCAAGCAGTTTAGTACGGCCCAGGTGACGATGTTTTATCTTGGCCCCAAATACATTGCATCCAAGGTCAGAATCTGAAGGGTTCGAGAGCTCGAATCCTGATGGGTGTCGACGTTCCAGAAGTACACTAGGCATTAGAGAGACCACGTAGTAAAAGAAAACAACTCTGTGCCGTGCGGATGATTAAAGGATATATTGTACTTGGTCCGATAGACCAGGAACCACTCTTTGTGGGGACGACAAACCATACTGAGGTGGGAATCGATCCCTCAGCGGAAACGATCGATCGACTATACAACGCCGAGTTCTGTGATTGGGATGCACAAAAATCCCTGTTTCGTTAGAAGACAAGCAGACTTTTGAAGTGGTTGCCAAAGTCATAATCTGCTGGAACAGACACTGTGAGGTTGCACTCCCACAGTGGACTGCTGTGGCAGGACTTCCAAATAATTATGGTGTGGCCAAAGACAGAATACACGGCTTGAGAAGAAAGTCTGCGCGTGACCCTGAATTCTTCCGTAAATGCCCTACAGTAGTAGGGGGATATATTTTCAAGGACCACGCCCAGTTAGTGCCCGAAATACAGTTAAAAAGGGATTCGAGCCTAAGTTGCACTTAGCACATAATAGTAATGGTATATTTCTTGGTCGTGGTCAAGACACATGCACAAAGCATGATCAGAGAACTCAGCAATTCACAGTAATGTAGGGTAATCACAATTTTGAATAACGTGGTTCACACAATTGCAGTGATAGAACGATCAGCTTGGACGGTGTTTAAGTGACCTAAAGAGGGTAAGGTTAGCGCGGCCATTGCAAATTGGTTTCGAATTCCGGACTGGGACGATGCGGTTAGCGGGATGGACATGGGAATGCAGAAAAAGCGATACTGAAGAAGGGTAAAAGTGCAGTGTTTGCAAGAACCCATAAAGCAACTGGTGTCAGACAGCACTACATGAACAGGGAGTTGATGCAAGAATAATACACAACTTACCTTATGGATGCCGATAACTGTTTACGACCAGTCCGGTAGTCCAGAATGGATCACGGCGATCTGTGAAATTTGGTGTGCAGTCGATGAAGATAGAGAGAGAGCGGTGGACTGAAAGAGGTTCAAAGAAGAGTCGGGAAGTGTAGGAGAAGTCGTGGTGTGGCACCAACTGGATACTTGAGGAATCAGTACTGAGAAACTGGTTGGGAGTGTTACCAAAAGAAAAGTAAAAATAGATTTAACATGGTGTTATCAAAATGCAGTCGGAGATGCCTACAGGAAATAGAGAAGATTGACCCTCCATTGGATAACTCATTTTGGAGGTTGCCTGTGATACAAATGCAAGTGAGTCGAATGAGACAATCAGATTGGTCTTTCTGTGTAGGTAATTCCGATATTATATAGAAAATCACATGGAGGCAGAAACTCTCACCAATGACAAACCCTTGGAAGCCTAGCAAGTTGAGGGGGTGTTTGACTGCGCGGCTGCATTACAGGACAGCCCTCTGTATGACTACTTACTACAGGGACCGGGCACGACAGCCAGCCTAGTTGGAGCTTTGCTTCCTTTTCGGAAGGAATCTGTTGCATTAGATGCGGACACTGAAGGAATGTCTATGCAGGTTCGAGCGCCAAAAAGAGGCCTCGGAGCACTGGGGTTCCGTTGGTGGAAAAATGGTCAACTAGGCGGCAATCTGGTTGAATATCAAATGAATGCTCACACATTTGGTGCCAAATCCCCCATTGTTGTGCGAATTTTGCTTTGCCTCCAATGGCAGACGCTTGGGGATGACAGCTTGAGGATTACGTCTCCAGGGCCTTCTAATATTACGTCTACGTGGACTACGGTCTTGTGTTCCCGCTTGCGCTGGAGACTGCAAGAGTTTTTGCCACTCAGATGAGTGAGGTACTATCACTTGGTGGCTTTCGGCTTCATGAGTGGGTATGTAATCGCAAAGAGGTGCGGGGCATTTCGCCGAAATCTGAGTCCGCTCACTTCGCCCTGGAAATCGTTGATTGGGTGCCAGTGCTGGAGAGGATATTGAGATCGAAGTGGAATGCCATGGGCAACACTTTCCAGTTTTCACCCGCAATACGAGAAAACCCTCAAAAAGGAGTAGCTTATCGTTTGTAGTATTGCCGGCGTTCGACCCACTGGAGTTGGGGCGGTTAGGACGGCCCAATTTGAGAAAGGTAAATAAGATGCTGGAATAAGTGGATAAGTATTACCGAACGACTTTGCACACTCGAATTTCAGTGCTGTGTTCTTAGAGAGGAGTCACAGAACAGAGATGCACAGCTTCATGTGTTTTGTGATGCTTTTGAAGATGGCCTTTGAATGGTGGCGTATTCTAGGATGGTTTTAAAGGACGCAGTCCCTTTTTGTACCCTATTTTTCTGGAAGTCAAAGGTAGCCCTTCTGAAGACCGTAGCCACTATTCGATTGAGGTGAGCCGCAGCATGGCTGGGATTCTTGTAAAAGAAACTGGGATCATATTTGATGACTTACTACTGGGCGGGCTTTGCTATAGTTTTGAGCTACGAAGACAATACTGAAACGAGATTCAGTACCTATGTTGTGAATAGTTCTGCCGAAATGCACCAGTTGCTTGAACCTCCGCCCTGGCGTTATATCAGATTGGAAGCTAATCCTGCTGACTTGGCATCAACAAACACAGCGTTGCCGAGTGATATCAACTGCTGGTCCGAAGGCCCTAACTTCTTGATGAACGATGAAATCTTATGGCCGACCAGTTCCGAGGTTACTTCAAATCCGCTGAACGGTAATTTAAAGCAGCCTTCGAGTACCATTCTCACAATATTACGGGATTTATGGACGGACTTGCTTCTGACTATGTACTAAAGTTGGTTTCACTTGTTGAGTTTGGGTGACATCGTTAATTCTTTTCAAAGCACGTATTGCAGTCATGAGAGGCGGTCGCACAGGTCTCGGACTGACAACAGGGCCGTTGAGGTTACGCGAACGAAGGCTTATGGCGAAGAGTTAAATTGGTTACGAGACAGGAACGATAGCCCGTGAGCCAACAGATCTCCGATCAAAAAAACGTCATTGAAACTTGATCCAGTTCTATCAAATAGATCGATTTGTGCTGGTGAGCGAATAAACTACTCCAACCAGGATTAGCCTTCGCCGTTTGGAAGACAGCATATTCGGAGCAGCTTAAAGAGCAAGAATAATTTAAGCCAAGGTCTCTAACTAAAAGCTGGCTGTCGATGGGTGAACGGCCGATGCATAAGTATTCATGAAAACCTGGCATTTGTAAATAAGAAGAATACATTTATCGGTCGAAAACTTCGTTGCCCAGGTTGAGCAACATTCATCAAGATCAGCCAAATCAGCGGAGAATCTGGGGATGGTAGTACTGAGGTTGGCAGGCGAAAACGTGTGGACTATCTTAATGTCGTCCGCAAACAAAAACGGCTTGCCATCAAGTATTGTCGGAAAGATATCATTCAAATATAGGAGGAAAAGAAAGGGGCCTAAAACACCGACCTGAATAACACTGCTAGTAACAGGCTTAGGGTTAGAGGTGTGCCCATTAATCGAGACAACCAGTGAACGATGAGGTAAGTACGATGAGAACCAAGAAAGTGGTGGATCGACAATACCAAATGATCGTAGCTTTGTTAAAAGATGGGAGTGAGGTACACGATCAAAGGCCTCAGATAAGTCAAGACAAAGAACAGCAAAAGGTTACCCACTCTAAGCAGAGTCGGTGACGAGATTCAGAAAACCATACTGACAAGTTATGCTGCACCGTGAACGAAGGAATCCATGTTGGCTGCGATTAATAAAGTTAGGGCTGAGTAAATAGTTAGCAATGTAATCTTTGACTATTTTTTACATTATTCTGAATAAGATAGAGGCGTGGTTTATAGAGCGATAATCAGATATTTCATGTTCAATCCCTTTTTATAGATGGGAGCGATTACCGAGCGCTTTCAGTTAGCGGGTACAGTGCTACCTTTGAGTGAAGGAGCGAAAAGATTAAGCAGCAACAGGGGGAGATCCGGTCCACCATTGACAAGAGCAACTGGTGGTAAGCCATCAAGGCCTAATCGAGGGGAGCATTTGCTATTGGATAGTAGCTTAGAAATGCTCCTGGCACCGAACAGTATCGCAGAAGAGGCAGAGTCAGTAAGTGGTGAAGATGGGGGAGGGGCAGCGACAGCGGCTGGAGCCATGGCTGAAGCAAAGAATGCATTGAAGTCTTCGGCTATACAAGGCTGGAAGATGATAGATGAGTTGTTATCCAGAATCAGAAGTTGGAAGTCGACCCTAATATCAGAGTTTCTAGGCTTAAGCAACATAGAAAGAAGTTGCGACTTGTTGGGATGACCCAATGCCTTGGCTTCTTGGTCATGAAGTCGCGTATTGTCGTTGAATAAGAGTGGAGAGGCGGTTGAGACGAATAGAAATTGAAAAGTCTTTGGAATTATGTAGCTGCTTAAGACGTTTATGATACTTCTTATGGACTGGCGAGACAGGAGACCTCTTTCCAGATACAGCCTGGAAAGTACCAGACAATTTTATCAGGCAGTCGGAAAAGAGGGAGTAGAAGATATCCGCTGCAAGCTGAGGGTCTCTGGTGAGAAAATGCTCACCTCAGTCTTTATGGCTAGTATGAGTGACTAGCAAGGCCCAATTTCTACATAAAGATGTATTGTTAGAGGGGTGTGCTTGGTTAGGTGGATCACTAAGTGGCAGATGGCAGATAACCATTTTATGGTCACCGCAGAAAACATTTTGCATTACGCACACGTCGATGAGAGGCACGTTATGAGTAAATACCAGATCTAGTATGTTCCCGTTTATGGCAGCCTCGACAACATGCTGTGTCCAGCCACCAAGATGAATACTAGTGTTCAGGCCTATAAGATTGAGAGGATCCGAGAGGGCAGGCCAACAAATTTGAGGGAGATTAAAGTCACCCGCAATAAGCTTGGTTCCATGAGGAGGAGTAGAGAAGTGTTTTAAGACCTAATGAGAAGTGGAAACACGTAATTGGGGGAATTCGGCGAGCGATACACGCAGCCAATGTGAAGAACGGTGCTTTGGAGGTTGATAGTGAACCAGAGAGGATCGGGAATAGAATCGGGCGCCGTATATAAAAGAGGGGTCGTGGTAGAGATTTCCCCCATATAGGCTAGGCACCCACCACCTCGCCGGTTCGGTCTGTTGGTCCTTAGAAGACTGTACCATACCAATGATATTTGATCACTGGGAGTGCTCTCAAACAGCCAGGATGCCATTATTAAGATAATGTCGTAATTGTCTGTGAGGAAAAGTTCTTTTAGGTGTGGGAGCTTGCCAAGAATAGAACGCGGGTTGAATAAGGCTAAAGATATATTACTTGTGGGAGGTGGTATAGACACATCAGGAGGGTAGTGTACGTTGGAATGAGGCAGGCTATCGCGGCTGGAAGAGGTGGAGATCAGGGACAAAGCGGCATACGTTAATGTTGAGGCTAGCGGGGGTTCAGATGGGGTGGCTTCCAGCCAAGCTGGAGTAAATGTTGCAGTGAGAGGGACTGCGGAGGCGTAGAACAACTGGGCATCAACGGAGGAGGAAGTGTCGGAGCAGAGGGAAAAACCTGTGGGGTTTGTCTGGTCGACATCAGGTAGGGGTTATTAGAAGCACTTGAGAAATACCGGCCAGCCGGAATTGAGTTTTGGCTGAAGAGAGGTGTAGAGGGCAGGGTTGAGAATGTGTGTGGAAAAGAGGTGTAGAGTGGTAGATTAAGCTGCACTTTGTGTGAGGGGCAACTCAAGTTGGGTGGAACACCAAATATGGAGCATTTAGTATCGAGAGCATTATAAGTAGTTGTCAGATGAGGAGTACGACGTGAGGCAGAGTAGACGGCCGGTGGAGGCCGCATTTTGGTACTGGCAGGCGGTGAGCGCGGTGAATTCGTAGGGACCACCGATGCATTGGAGCAAGGGATATTCTTTAAGGTCGAAACCTTATTCAGTGGGTTGAGGCAGGTTGATTTAAGAGGACACAATTGAATGAAGGAGGAGTTTGTGGGAGAGGTGGGAAGACTGGTAAACCTTTTCCTCTGGACGGCGATTAATTCATCACCGGACGGAACAGAGAGCGAATAAGAGTTGGGAGTGTACCCAACAAGCAAAGCAGTGGAGGAGCGAGGCAATAGTTTGCGTCTTTTACCGAGCGGCAATAACGAGAAGAAGCCAAAATGTCTAGATCAACGATAACGGGGACAGATTTTCAAGGGCTCAGTGCGGGAGTAGATGATGAGTCGGTGGGCGGTTGTGAAGAAGCGGGAGGCGCGTGTGAAGATAAAGCAGCGGGGACTTGAGAAAAAGCGATGGAGCGACCAGCTGTCAGTGTCGGAGGCTCAGCACTGTCGGGCGTCTTTCTCTTGGAGAGAGTCAAGAGAAATCTAGTAATTTCCCTTTGAAGAGGGGAGTTATCCTCGGCTATTCCTATGTTTTTATAGAAGGAATTAGAAGCTATGGCGTTACGCACTTTATTGAATTCTTTGGAGGATAGACCATCTGCGAATCGCATGAGGATTGGATAGCTGAAGCGCTGAACGCGCTTACGCAGCCTTGATATTTGACCAAGAAGGTGGGCCATACAACTAGCGTTCAACAGTGTATGTTTGAAAAGCTCTAGGGGTATTCCCTCTGGGGCATTAAACACGACTGCATTACAAGAGTTTCGCACTCTTATGAGGACTTCGGATGCAACAGAGTCGATAAAGCTGCCAGCCGATCTCAGGTTTTGTGAGATAGAATGTTCGATTCTTTCAGTGATGCACAGTAGGGAGGCAAGTATAGATACCGTATCTTCCAACATTAGAAGCTGGGGCTCTATATGTGAAAAGCTTTGGTCTAAAGAAGCTGTTCTTTCGGTCGTCAGGCTTACAAAGCCACAGAGGTGAACCAAAACTTTCTTTTGGGACCACGGGAGTTTGAATAAGCCTATTTTCCCAGTGAACGGAGTGCGAGTGGATGGGGCATTATTGGAAGACTTCTTTACTAAACGTGACATTTTGAAATGTCAAAAACACGCTGTGAGTGGGACGCAAAGGTAACGAAAAACTGGAGCCAGGTTAGAATTTACCGCTGAAAAAATATTTCCAGAGTTTCTCTGGGTTACGGAAGTGCCCTATGAAGCTGTAATTTCCAGTATTTCCTAAGATAACTGAATGAAAACTGTATCGATAACAGCACGCAACACGAAGAGTGGTGGGCTCAATGCGCCGCCTTGTATGACACCACCGGTGACAGGTTTAGGCTCGGAGACGGACCCATTTACGTGGACCAACTAGTGACAGTCGGAGAAATAAGAATCTAATCAACCCAGTAACGGGTCCGTGACGCCGTAAGATTTAACTTGTGGTGAGAGTTGAGTGTGTGAGACTCGGCCGAAAGCTTTCTTCATATCTAGTGGGATAATAATCACGGACATGCCTCTGTCAGCAGATTCCGTGACTGTGTTCAAGAAGCTAACTTGACAAGTAGAGCACGGAAGGTTTTCTCAGGAAACCATGTTGACCCACAATGAGCAAGTTATTTTTCAAAAGATGTGCCATTATCCTACATTTGACGAGCTTCTTCATGATTCGCGAGATAATGGGTGTATGATTGATAGATCGATAATTTTTGATAGCGTAAAAGGAGCTACTTTTGTGCAAGAGGATAGTCATAGAGGTTTCCCATTGCGTAGGGAACGAGCTAAACTTCATGGATGAGTTGAATGAAGTTGATAAAGTGACTCGGATGTCCGGGTGTTCCAGAAAAAAGGAGCAGTTCGTGGGGCACTGCCCAAACCCGGGGGCTAAGGTGTTTTCTAGAAACCCGGAAGGGGAATAATATCATCAGGGTAAAGCGAAACAGTGGATAGAGTCTCACTGGGTTCACATGCAGAGTGCACTCCAGGGGCGGGTGCACTGATCTTTAAGGCTGAAGCGATAAATATGCTGATAGCTTCAGCTATTTATTCCGGTTTGTCCAGATGGGAGTCGTTGACGCCTGTGAGAGGTATAATCTTGCAGGGTTCAGGGTTTCTTGCCTCCATCCGCTTGTTCAGGCTTTCTGCCTTCCAGAGGTAGCATAGCGCTTTTGACAACGCTGAGTAGGCACGAGTTCAGTTTATGAACTGACTGTCATTGTCAGTCGCTCAATAAAAATATATCCCGGCAGCTTCCTGTTTTTGATTGCGAGTCGTCGAATTTCAGAGAGTTAGTTAGTTAGTTTCACTGGCTTGAGTCTGTCTGTTCTAGAGTTCATCACGGCCGGCACAGCTGGAACGGTAGAGTTTAAAAACTGATTGAGAATAGAATAAAGCTCATCTTCCACGGCCTGGAGGTCGGGCCAAAGAAAGGAAGTGCCTCATTTGAGAGATCTGAATATGTTTGGAAGGCTGCTCCAGTGAGTCCAATGGTATAGCTTGGCAAACGGTTTGGAGGAAGTGGCGATTTTTGGTACAGAGAACGCGCACGAGACACCCTTGCGGTCACATCTGGGGAAGCTGTCCCGGCTGAGGTAATCGCCCTATTAGGCTGTTGATAAAACCGATCTAGTGTTATTTCCTCTAGTAGGTAGATGAACGCTTGGTCCAACCACCGAGTTTTGTACTGGTAACAAAATCCTGAGAAAGTCATGGCAAACAGTGTGAAGGCCAAGACACTCCAGGAAACTGCAAATCACCTGCGGCCAATTCTTGGTTGGCGATTTATGAGGAGGCAAACTGAAAGGCGCCAATAACAGGTACAGTGCTGTCCGTGGTCGATTGAGGCGATCAATAAATCCATCCAGGAAAGAGTTTCTCTGACTGAAGTTTGACTGTTACCCAGAACGGCTCATCAATCGCGCCAAGAACTGGTTGTAGCGTCGAAGAAACAGGAGAAGATTCTTTGCAGTATTTTAAGCGACCCCTCCCAGACGAAGTACTCTAGAACTGCTGAAGGCCTGGTAACCAGTGAGGCGAAGACTAGGCTGGCTGTGTTTGCAATATACCACTTTTCCGCGACGAGGATGGAGTTGTTGTTAGACAAGAGGACCCGGGCACGCAAAACGTGAGTTTTGCTGGCCGTGAGCGAATGTTGATGACGACGACGGACATGCTTGTTGTGCTTCCTGTGAGAATGCACGCGGTTGGCACTCCATGGTCTCTTTTCCCTGAGTTCCTCAACGGACGCGATCGTAGAAGCTAGGGGAGTGTGCCCTCCACTAATTGGCGGCCCTTTTCCATTTGAAGACTTAGAGTAACTCCACAGAAGTGATCCAGCCAGGTCAAGTGTGTGGTAGTTTTTTCTTCCTGTTTTGGACAGTATATTCGATCTAAAATTAGACAAATTTTCTTTTTTCATCGTGTTTGTATATCTCAACTAGACATTTTCAAGTACGTACATTTTTTGGGAGGCGTAACACGTTTCTCCCTTTTTTGGTCGTCATTATTGTATCGGTGTGTTTTCAGTCCCATTGACTCTTAGATTCTTGTTAGGCTTTGCCAAACATTCTTGAAATCTCACGCCAGCTAATTTTCACAGCGCACCCTTTATACAATCAGGGGAGGACCTAAGCCGAAGTACGAACCGGAGCCTCATGCAGCACACATAAAAATAGCGGAGTTCACACCGAAATATACGAAGATATTCATCGCCATCGTGCAGTCTTGTTTCCAGGGGGATTACGTATTTGTCAGCAGTCCAAACATAACAAACTCCTCTCAGCTATTCCACCTCGAATGATCCCGCAATTCCGGGATATCTTTATAAACCCCGGATCATTCCCCGTGCGACATATTCCGAGAAGCTCTGACTAAGCTTATAGCTGCCTCGGGGAAGAAGGATATCCGCCACTTCCCCTCCTAAGTTCATCTACGAGATAAGACACCCCCTTGGTTGTTATGGAAAATGCGTGCGACAATGGGTACGACTTCCTTGGATAATGCAGTCCTCCGTCAAATGTGGGTGCGAGGACCCCTGTTGCATGTCAAAAGGGTAGTAGCTGCTTTAGTGCAAATCGACAGTTCAGATAAGTGCAAGGAGGCTACAGACAAAGTCCTTGAGAAATCAAAGGCATTCGTCTCACAGTCTAACTCGTCCCGCATCACCACCATGGCTCCTTCCGATGCCATATTTAACCCTACGTCAAAAGCCACTAACCACAAAGCACTCACTGGCACCTTTTACATTCAAACCTCATGTCAGGAGGTACGCGTTTTGATACAGGTAGTTGAGCAACAGGAGGACACCCCCAACAGCCTGCGCAAAAAAATCGCAGGCAGCCGTCATTTCGCGACTGGTGGCTTAATCCGAATTGCCAATCCGGCATGTGGTGCTTCCACCGTGGTTTCTGACCTCAGGCTTGCAAACGCGAAAAGTCCTGTGTTTTCCACTTCAACCAGGAGATGACAACAAGCTCCACCGGCGCCCCCGTTCCTAGTCGCCTCAGTTACCTGAAACACAAGACCACCACCTCGCTGTTCTTATTGGACGCAGAAGAGCACGTCGGAGTATTACTGGTTTCAAAATGGTCCACAGCCTCTCCTAGCCAAGACACTTCAAGCTGCCAACGGCTCTCCAATCGCAACACAGGGTGGGTAATTTCCCATTCTGGACCTTGGGCCAGGAGCCAAATCAAAATTTCTTTGTTTGTTCCTCAACCCGAGCTCAAAACCAGTAATTTTCAAGCCTGTTTTTACTTCCGAACCAGAATTCGGTAAGTCATTCAGCGAGAGCCTTAAGCTTTTTGCCCAAACAACAAACTGCCGCCAATCACCACTGCTGTGGCCTACCAAATCGTCACAAAAAAGCCCCTGGTCAAAGCCGTAGGGGCAGTGCTGCAACAGTGCTTAGCCGACACTTGGCAGCTCGTTACATTCTTCTCCAAAAGCTACCATCGGCTGAATCCAAGTATAGCATTCTTGGCCGCAAAATTCTCGCCGCTTGCTTAAGCATTCGTCACTTTAGGCGCATCTCTGAGGGGCGAGAATTCACGGTCAACTCAAACCATACATCGATCTTCCAGGCCTTGAGCGCCTTCACAAACAGATACTCTACCAGAGAGTCCAGAGATCTGGATCACATCACTCAGCACGCGGGTGTATCACGTCATACCTCAGGTGTCGTTAATCCCGTAGCAAATCTGCTATCTCGCAATGTTAACAATAATAATAATAATGGTTTATTTCGGAGAAGCCCTAAGCATGCCAGGTGCTTGGTCAAGTTTTACAAGTGATGGAATGGACAGACAAAATTCTTGAAAGTGTAGAAACTTGCATGACAAAAGTAGGATAAAAATAGCTCAGAAGGGGGAATAAGGTGACATGAAAGCATGATAAGTGTATACATGCCAAGGAATGTGTAGCGAGTTTGAATGAACCCAACGGCGGATTCAAATGAAAGCCCCGTGAGTTTGAAAGTCAAGGTCAAATGGAAAGTCAGCTTGGTGCGGATGAGGACATCAGAAAGTTGGCTGATACAGATGAGAAAGACTAGAAATTGGTAAAAGATACTGCGGTAGCGGGGGACGACGGAGAAGAAAGTGAGATGCACTGCAAAGAAATAGATGGCGATGAAGCATTGGTAAGCTGCGGTAGATGGTCGGCGACAGGGAACAGAACTCATTGTATACATAAGAGCTAGCAACCTAAGACGCAAATGGTTGGTCAGATGACAAAGTTGACTTGGAAGGATTGGATACAGTAGATGTTAAGCACAGGTGTAGAAGGACTGGAAGCATAATACGATGGTAAGCGGGATGATAGCAAGATAAGTGGCCGGTGAGGAACTTCAGGATGCAGAGCGAATGCACATATACATATATGTGCATGTACACATATATATACGTTTAGAGGAGCTGGATCAATAAAAATGGAGTCCTAGAAAGAAATCTCTTATTGGGAGGGGCAGGTAAAGTTATATCGAATGGTTGTAGAATTAACTTTGGAATGTAGTGGTGAATTGCCTTCACGATAGGTGAAAATGGTGGCTCAACAGACAGAGAGAAAAAAAGAATGCGGAAAGACGACTGTGAGGAGCAGTTCATAGAAGAGGGAAGAAGAAGGAAAGTATCGAAGAGAACAGGTGGGGATGGATCTAATAATCTGACTGATGTTGGTGAGACATGTGGTGACGGTTGAGAATTTGAGAAACATCATTACCTGGACTTACATTATTCAGCGAGAAGATGGTGGCGTTGGAGATGGCTAAGCAGTGCACAGCGAACGCGCATACAAAGTGGAGAAGGGTGCTGGGAGGTGAGACTGTCTGTGGTGCGGAGATGCAGCAGCTGTGACGGCGAACAGTGTGGGAGAGAAATGAGCAAAAGGGGTACAAGGGGGATCGGGCAATGGCAGTGCGAACCATGACGAAATAATGATTTCACATTAGATGGCGGAAGAAAAACAGAACAGCCTGAAAGTCACACAGAAAATTCCAGGGGCAGTCAATTTACGAAGCAGGAGATGGGAAAGACAGGTGAGACGTAGCCAGTAACACCGTCTTAATAAAGGTGAAACGCGGAAAAGGCTGAGTAGAAAGAAGCAACAGAACAGGTAAGCCGGTGGACGAACACAAGGCACGGATGATGAAAGCTAGTCGGATTTGGGGACATGGAATTTGGGAGCTGCATGCCTGCAGGCAATTGTACAAGTGGATGCAAGTGGTAGATACTAATCGGAGGAGTGCCAAATGGAAGGACTCGCAGAGGAATCACGGAGTTAGGCAAGGACAATATGGTGGTGGTGATTGGATAATAAATGTGACTAAGAGATACAGAGTATGTAACGGCGAGTTATAATATGGGAACTGGTCGTGGGTGTGGGTGGGACTGGTGCGTAATGGCATTATGTATGAGAAGGCAGGACGAGCGAGGATTCGAAAGAAAGGTAGGCAGTGAGGAGTAAGAATGCTATCAGTAGGCTTTATGAGCATAGGGTGCTACCAAGTGAATAGATGCGACAAACTGGCAATGACGGCAGAGAAAGGTGGGTAGGACGATAGTGACGTGAAATGAGAGGTGACTCGGTGAGAGTCAAGAGGAGCAAGGACAGAATTGATAGGTGTGCAGAGCATGAAAGTGCGAGAAAATGGAAGTGATAAAAACGCTGAAAAGAGTAAAAAGTGGGCGTACAGTAGTGAGCAAATATGTTTGGAGCGTGCTGTCTCCAACTGTGAGCATTGGAGATTGAGATCCGCAGCCGGTGCTTTTGGGTGGGACTGGCCGTGCGCTGGACCTCCGACCTGGAAAACACTTCGAAGGGAACTCAGGAGGTGTGATCCACCAGCATACTCGCTCTCGCACATCGTTGCAGGCGGCCTGCACGCCTGATATGGGCCGGCCAAAGCCGTGGATCTGACCTCGCCCCTTTACGTTGGGAATAACATTTATGTTCATCGGCGGTTATGCTTGTGGGGCGTGGTTCAACTATGGAAGTATAAGATAAGATCAGATGGCCAGGTTGTGAGGGTTCACAAAGGACGGAACCAGCGGTTAATGAACGACCATAAAGCAGCGTTATCCAGGTGCGTACACCAACGTTGGGGGTGAAAAGCACATAGGTTGAGAACTGGAGAAGGGAAACAGACAGAAAACGACAGTCAAGGTATGCCCCGCTGTAGATTACCGGTTAATGGAGGTATATAAAAACCAACAAAGGACAAAGCGTAGGAGCAATGGAGACTGCGGGAGAAGGCGGAAGCAAATTGTGTGAAAACAATGGCATTGCAATTCCGTTTGCTCCGTATGGGAATGGCCACAGTTAGTGAAGCGTTGAAAATTCAGTCAGATATATGAAACTGTCCATTGTTGATTGTGTTCCCGATTGCAGGGAGCGGGGTTTACGGAGGGGTTGGTCTTAGATGTCAATGCCCCCCTCATATGCTGTATCTTCTTCTATGTTCATATTAGATAACTGGAATGCGCGAGTGACGATGAGATGTGGTAATGAGAACCGATAGAAATTGAAACTTGGTATATGAAGCTCGAAGGGAGATGGGCAAATTATTCCCGATTCTTGTGTAGAAAAAAAAGAGAAACGTGACATTACGGCGGATTTAGCCATATTAGAAAGGACAGCAAAAAGCCTGTGCCGAAGTTCGTAAGGGGTTTCAAATGAGAAGCTTACTGGGTTAAAGGAATAAGACCGGTTATGGAGCAGGTTATACAAGAAGACTGGGTTTAGTGTCAAGCAGCAGAGCCGTAGTGCGTCGAGCTCCAGATGTTGGCATCGTTCTCTATGGTCTAAAGGGGTAGACCAACCAATTAATTTTGTGGTGAAGACCCTTTGTATGCTTTATGGCGCAATCTTACCAAATTTTTCATGTTAGAGAATATTTTTTGGCAGCATTTAGGCGAAGACCTGATGTGGGATTCGTTGATGCTGATTATACTTTCCTGGGGACGAAAGGAGCGGAAGAGAAAGGCTACTTTAGAAGCACACACGATTTGCGGGCTCGATTCCCGTCCAGCGAATAGAGAAGCTGAACGACAGAAATTGATGGGTTTTAGTAATTACATTGGTTACCCTGTATAAATGACACGAGATGCGAGACTGAACGAGCTAATGGCCAGAGGTGACGAGCTGGAGCGCGCCTTGCAGCCTGCATAGCGTGACGTAATTTGGCGATGCTGTCGACTTCCCCGGTACCAGGTGCACTTAAAAAGCAGACTTCAAGCAACCAGTCGATTGAAGGCACTGAGGCTAAACCGAATTCATGACCTATCAAAAAGTCTGGTCTCCGCTTGCTAAACCATTTGCTTACCTCAATGCATGAATGATGAGGATCACCCTAATGTCCTACGGGACTTCTTAGATAGGCTCATGTGTCCGACCGAAGGAGATTATAATACCGCACTGGTTAAATGGGGTCTGGATGAGTGAAAGTACGTCGAAGTACTTTTGTCCTGACTATAAGCCACTTTATGTGACTCAGAAGGAAGATTCCAAAAGAAAGGTGGCCTATAGCTAGAGGAGGGCCTGATACCAGAATTGGCAGCTCTTGGGGAGTGGTTGTCATTCCCAAGTAAGTCCAAGTGAAAAAACCTATTAGTAAACAAAGCGTGCCCATGCTCCAAGCCCGCAGTTGCATTCAGGTGAGTTTGGCCTCTACATCTACACCATACTTCTTCTAGCCTTGGCGGCCTGGATGGTTGCGTGCTCAGAAAGATTTGGGGGGGGGGCAGGAATAGTTGAGGCCCGAATCACGTATGTAAGGTCGACTGGCTATTGAGGAACCACCAAAAGTTAAGGATCCAGGGGGAAATCGGAATTTGCGGATTAGAAACTTGCATTTGTCGGCGGAAATGCCCGTCATCCAGGACTGACAGCAGCAGTCTAGTGCAGAGAGGTCAGCGGAAATGTTGCAAAAAGTAGGGATAATATCATTGGAATTGAAAGAGTAGACTATTAAATTATCGTCCGCAAGAAAGAAAGGCGTGCCACGGTGTAAAAGATCCAGTGCCTCAAATATGTACGTGAGGAATAGAAGAGGACCCAGTGTAACACACGTTTGAGCGATGCGTAGCCAAATTCGCAACGGATCCCAAAATCAAAAGGCAATTATCCGTGATATTCTACGATACTAGATCATTGAATGAACAATGACATCAAAAAGATACAAACCTCATTAATTAGATCACAAGGACTCAACAATCGAGAAACCGAATTGTGGCGTGCGGGCAAAGAGCACGTGCGTCATGCAGGTCCAGAACAGGGATATGACAAAGTAACGCTCTGGGCGCGAACAAACAACAATTGGTCCATAAAAACAAACAGTTCGTAAAGACACGTCAATAGTGTCAGCAACTGAGTGATGTTGGGAAAAACACTGAATCGCAAAGGTCTTAGGGAGATTTTCAACGACCGGTCATTACACCCAGTACACTGCCCTGTACAACGCCACTCGTAACGGGTTTCGGGCTGAAAGTGTGTCCATTGGTGAGGACCACTTGAGAATGATGAGTGAGATGAGATTGCAGCCAAGAAAGCCGTGGGTTGAAATGCTAAGTGGACTCAATCTGGCGATTAGATGTGGGTGAGAAACTCGGTCGAAAGCCTTCGACAGATCCAGGTAGGCAATTACTAATATTTGTGCGCTATCAACAGCCTTAGTGACTAGGTTGAGGACGTCAAACTGACATGTGGTGCATGATTGAGATTCGAGAAACCCGTGTTACCTATCGATAAGAAGGTCTGAAGAGAGAAGATGGGTACTAATTCCATCTCTGAAATTCGTTTCCATCATTCTGGAAATGATAGGGGTATGGTTGACGGGACGGTAGTTAGCGGGTTCGTGAACGGGTCATTTTTGTGTCGTGGAATGATGACTGAGGGCTTCCAATTCGACGGCATCAAACTGGGTTGGAGTGACAGATTATATAAATTTAGTGATAGAAGTGGAAGGTCCGATCCACAGTTAGTGATTGCAGCTGGGGTTGTCTCATGTGGTACAGGAGGCGCCGATGCTTTATACTGTGAAATGAGCCCGGAAACAAAGTTTGCTTCAAAGGTTAGTGTAGATGGAGAAGAGTCGGTATTGGCAAGATAGTTCGTAGGGGCTCTGTCTGGGGCGGGGGTCGTGGAATTGGCTAAGTGAAGGTTACAGGCCACAGCGATATCAGAAGAGGAGGTGGCCGAAGTTTTATTCGGTCACATCACGTATTGGATGGTAGTATCCTTTGCCGGATCCCTAGATCTATATAGGAGTGAGAGCTTCAATGCTTTATTGGGATGTTTTCGTGCTTTGGTTTCTTCGATGAGGACGTGGTTTTCTTGAAATTCCCGGATATTATCAGTGAGACGTGTTAGTCTCATGAGAAAAGGGTAGTCGTGGTTTCGAGGTAGTCTTTTCATCTTAAGGTACTTTTGTTGGAGGTAGGCAAGTTTGGATTTGATAAGGAACGAGTTTTGGGCAGTTGGACCAAGCTTCAAAAGGCAGCTTCCCATGTTAGGGTAAAGGTAATCAGCCACCTATTGAGGGTCAGCCGTTAGAAGAAACTGCTCCAATCTTGGTTAAAGCTGAAATCGGGCAGGGGGTTCCAATTTAAACGGAAGGAGTTGTTGACTGGGGTCAGATGGTTTGATGGATAAGGACGGAATGAAAGATTGCTAGCCACTATCTTATGGTCGCTACCCGGAAATGTATTCAGAACGGAAACCAAAATTTGGAAACCTTTTGAGTGAATATATGACCCAGGATGTTGGAGCTTCTAGTAGGGGTTTTAACGCGTTGCCCCTAGCCCCCAATATGAGTATGGGAGACAAAGTCTATTAAGTTTGGAGGGGTTGTGAGCTTCGTCCAGGATATTTCAGGCCAGTTGAAATCACGGGCTATGATTTTCGCAGCCGAAGGTAGTGGAAGGTGATCAAAGGCCTCAATTAGGGGGATATGTTTGTAATAATAGAGGAGGGCGGGAGATAGACACAACCAATGTGCATGACTATATTTGGGAACCGAATTGTGAGCCACAGAGAATTCGGAATTGAGCCCAGTATGGCGTGTCAAAAGGAGGTTACTTAAAGGGCAAGCTGTACGTACACCGAGCAACCCCCTCCGCGTCCATCAATCCTCTTTACTCTAAACACCTTGTACCCCTCAAGCGGAATTTCACCATTGGATCAAAGGTCGTCGCTGGGGTCACCAAGGAAGATCCAAAAGAAAAATGTTGGAGCCGAAGGATGTGTGCATTTTTGGCTAAGTGAATAGCAATACTCAAAAAGGTCATGCATCTGTCATAGATGCACACATCGCGGCTATGCACATAAAGCCGGCTTATTTTCCCTTCCACCACTGGAAGGCTACGCTGTGATTTTCCTTCGTGAAGTCGTCATCAAGGTAGTCAGTTTACTCGCAGTTCCCTTTTGAAGTACAACCGATGAGCGGTAGCCCTATTTTCCGACGACTGCCTACACAGTGTTTGTCTCGGAATTACGCGATGATTATTCGGCCTTTGTCATGGACTTAGTTCCGGAGAAAGACCCAGTCTGGGTGTCACTGATGCAAGATAAGTGAATAAACACTCGAAAACCACAGAAAAATACGACTTGTGTCCAGTGGCCATTAGGTACGTATCCATAAGTTTCCTTGATTCATCGGTTCCTGAGTTATAACGCACTCAGTGATACAAATTACGTAAACCCCCAAAACAGACATTGCAAGACACTGTTCAGTATACGAAAGCTTGGTACAAATTTTGATATTCTGTTCCCAGTAGGGCGAAAATGGTAACGAAGATAAAAAATGCAGTAGACCAAGTTTCCGAAAGTAGTACTTATGAGAAAACTGTTGTTTGTATGTTCAAGTTGGGATGTTGCATTCAATTTTTGCGGCTATGATGAACGATCTTCAACTCATGTTGTTGAAATACAAAAAACGTTAGAGGATCCTAAGCTTCCGTTTGCGAATTTCAGCAAAGCGGTTGCCACGGCACAACTGTTGCATTACGTTAATCCTGTGCGGAATGCATTGAAGTTTTACAGATTGAACTAAAAATTTTGAGGGTGAAACCCTTTACGAACAGGTAGTAATTTACGTTTTCACAATTCCGGAATTCGCAGTCACGATGCTTGTTCGCCACAGGGACATGGAATATCACTGAATGCGTGCGTCATTATGCATCCAATAATTTAGCCCTGTTGTAGGAAAACCGCTCGGAAACCAATCGGTTTTGACCGATTTTCGAGCTGTTTTCACTGACACTCTGATCGTTTTCGAGTGGCTTCTGATTAGTTTCTGACCAGTTCCCCAGTGGTTTCTACCCATCGTGTAAAACGTGGGTTTATCCTTCGTTAATATATGTCCCTGCCCCTAAACTGAGTTTTACTATGCTCCATTTTCTCTATTTTCCAAGCTATGCTTTTCCAAACATGTGTCCTTATTTCACCCATTTCGAGGGCTTAAAACCGAGTGATCTAAAAAGATGCATTACAAGGTATTTTAATGAATCAAACCAATATATTTAAATAAACCGCCAAGTAAGCATAGTGATTACTCTGGTCGTCGATTTTCTTTGTAGCAATTCAAATTTTATCCGTGTAAAACGGCTACTGAACAAACCGATCGAAAACCGATGTTACGAACGGGCTGTGTGGTGTGAGGGATTGTCTTCTGCAAAATCAAGTTGGCTGGGATTCTTCGGCGACACTCACTCGCAAATACAAAGTTCGCAGAAAAATTGTAGGTGAGCTTGGCCGTCTGTTGTCTTATTCAGCAATTGAAGGTGCTCCAACTAAGGGCAAATTTTTGGACTACAATCCCTTTCAGCAAAGAAAAATCCACGTTGAATACAGTTGTGTAGACCAAATGAAGTTACGGAACATCGGCTTCAGGAATAGAACGGAACGTTCGGCAGAGACGGGGGTAGAAACTGGCAGATAGATACCGGCGGGGACAGTTTAAAGGCGAGCGCGTGAAACCTCTGGAGAGATAGGGAGACCACCAAAGTTATCATGCAGGGAAGGCCGGAGGATAACAGGTAGAGTAATGCAAATCTTTTGCTTATACTTACCAGTGTGAGAATGGAAGATAAGTCAATACTGCGTGCACATAGCTAAAGCCGCTATAAAGTTGGATAGTTGATGAGGACGATGGGCTGCACAATTACAAGGCCCAAGTGAGGTGACAATAAGAATTATTGGATAGTCAATTGTATGCACGTAGTACAGAGGAGTGTGGAGGTCAAAGTGGTCGGTTGAAGAAGTGCCCGGCGAAATTAAATTTGAAGGTCAGGTGGTCGCATAGCTCAGCGATGAGCAGGGTCAGCTTCAAGGTCGAGATACGTAATAAGGTGAAGCCGGAATGGGAGCAGGTTGTCCGAGAATTCGAATATGACCGACAAGGTCGCGTGGGAGAGTATGCTGACAGAAAACTATTAAAAAATGACAGAAGAAAAATTGGAAAATCTATCGGTGGTGACAAGGACCCACTTAAACCAGCAGACCCACTGACTAATGGAAAGCCAGAAACCTAATTTCAAAGGAGTCGCAAGGTGTTACACTGGAAGCCGACGTGCGCAAATGAAACAGGAAGTCCGACTTACCACAACTTGAGTGATTAATATCCAGCGAGAGATTGCGGGGACAACACACAGTGTGGCGTTGAGTAGATGCCTTGTTAGAAGCAATTAGGGAAAAAGTGATAAAAGTTGAAAAGTAATTTAAACAGGAATCAGTTACTGAGTTTTGGGTAAATAATGATCATAGTGCACTTCATATGGACCGACACATGCGGCAGGGCATGTACAAGTGGCACAACTGGTAACTGAATTGCTGTTTACAATAGGATAAAACTAACGCACACAGAGGACTAAAAGGAGAATACCAAAAGAGACCATAGTGGTAAAAAAGCCCAGCAAAAAGAAGACCCGTGGTCATGCTTTCGGTTCGGCTATTTTGAGCGATGTCGGATAAAAGTTTGGAGCACATGAATAAAAGGTATGGGAAATAATTACCACTGGTGGAAATTCGAACATATTCAAAGGGTATTCTGCTGGCCTTAATAAAAAGAAGGGTTTATCGAGCGGAATATAAAGAGCTACTTACAGGCCGTAGAATACGAAAGGCGTATGGATAGAAATCTCGCCGGGGCGTTTGGCGAATTATTCACTTTATGACAGGTATGTCAAGAGGTATCAAAATGGAGGTATATAAGTCTGCACAGATGGTGGTATATGGTGGTGGCCGGATGCTGGAAGATTCAGATATATAGAAAGGACTTGAGCTATCTCCAACGAGGGAGACTACCAGAATGGTGGTGGGAGGAAAAGGCCGGAGGAAAACAGGTAAGCTTGCAGCAAATTGTTAACTTCATATAGCGTTGGTATGAAATGTCAAAGCGGAAAGCAAAGATAATCCAACATGGACTGCTTGCCTTCAGAGGTTACTTAGGAGTTTAGCTTCGCAAGAGAGGTAGTAGAGTAACTCACAGGTAGGTGTACCTCCACCAAGTAAGCGGGTTTGTAGGATGCAGGCTGTAACAGCCGGTCTTGGAAAATCCCCCTTTTTCCCTCGCGATTCAGTGTTTTTCCCAACATCACTCATTTCCATACACTGTAGACTTGTCCTTACGAACTGGTTGTTTTTCTGGACCAATTTTTGTTTGTTCGCTCCCAGAGCGCCACTTTGGCACATCCTTGTTCAGGACCTGCGTGACGCACGTGCTGTTTGCCCACACGCTGCTATTCGGTTTCTCGTTGTTGAGTCCTTGTGATCGTATTATTGAGGTTTGTATATTGTTTATGTCATTGTTTATTGTAATAATCTAGTATCGTAGAATATCACGGATAATCGTCTTTTGATTTCGGGATCCGTTGCGAATTTGGCTACGCATTGCTCAAACGTTCGTTACACAGGCTACCTCTACTCCCACCACTTCATCCGGTTTGGCCCACCTGCCTGTCCCTCCTGCCCTTACTAGATCTCTCAATTCCTCCACGAACCTTTCCGGACCAACAAAACTTGCAAGAGCGAGGCCCATTCCGGCCCATCATCACGCACAAACAGATAGAGTGGGGCCTCTCTGCCAGGGCCCTCCTACCATGCAATCCGAAGTAAAACCGGAAAGCAGTTGTCAAATATCTGTGGGCTCCCGAAGGCGACCGCACCGATCCACCCACAAACCTGAACCTAACCGTGTAGACTCTAGGCCTACAGAGGGCAGTAGCTCAAGGATACAAGCATCCAGCCCACTCGAGCTGCGAGCGAATTGTCAGAAAACTCACAATAGGGTCCGACCCACGCTTAATCCCACTCAATATAAAGCCTTCCCAGAGACCCAGTGGCCGGCTCTCGACCCGTGTTCAGCACCACCACGTATGCCCCCACGGATAATACAGGTTGCCCCGATACCAAATATGATGCCGGACAGACCTTTCTTTCCACCACTGACCGAACATATCTTCGCTTCCGTGCCCTAAAACTCTCGAAACGGGGTATTCGATTCTACCACTCCGGGGGTCCTCCAAGACCCATATCACCACCAGGTTCAACCCTTCCTGTCGAATATTCCTAGTCTCCCATTTCCTCCTTCAGTGGACTACCTCAGTGCAGACCCCAACCTTGGCACAAGCTTCAACTTCCACTCGGCCCCCGGACCGCTCACGTTTTTTCGTCCTTAACCCTCACTCAACCACAATCCACATGCAGCATCAAGCCCCGGGCTAATGCACCAAATGTCCATAAGTCCTTACCTCCTCTATCCCCCCCTAGCTCCTTCCGTGCCTCATTTACCCCCTCTAGGATTCGACCGTTTCAATTAGAACCCCCTAACCGCCCTTTAAATTACGCCCAGCTTGAAAGCCCAGCGGCGCACTTAGTCACAGGCGCAAACTCTTCATCTGAAACGCGGTTAAAATGGGCCGAGCTTCGACTGCCCATCGTAAGCCACGTCTTATTTGACGATCCTTCATCACCTAATCACGATGAAATTACGGCTTTATCTACTGAGAACCTATCCAAAAACACCTTGTCGCTCCTACTACTTAACGTCCGCTCTGTCCTCCCAAAATTGCCCCTGCTTAGAGAGCTTGCATTAGACCTACACCTGACATCTTACTAGTTACCGAGACGTGGCTGACGGATCACACCCCATTAAACCACGTATCCATACCCGGCTACAGGGCCCCTGCCAACAGTAGATCTGACCAAAGAGGAGGCGGCTGCATCATTTACACCAGACACATATTCACGGCGAGTAGGTTCCATCACCTTATTCTAGACCACATTCCAGACTCGGTCTGGCTCACTATCAAAGAAGATCAACAACTACTTCTCGTAGGTTGTCTCTACCGTCCTCCAAACCAGGGCAGGCACGAGTTGACGGCAATAATAGACGCATTCAACTGTCTCCAACCTCTCCGTAACTGCTGAAATTCTAGCTGGTGATTTCAACGTGCCTGAAATATGCTGGCATTTCACGACATCACCCCCAAAACTCCATGGTTTCCTTTCGTGTATCCATGTGGGTAATTGGGTGCAGCATGTTTTATGCTCCACTCGAGGGAAAAATACATTAGACCTAATGTTCACTATTGGTATCAAGAATTTGGATACCCAAATCTTAAGTCGCTTCACCGGTAGTGACCATAAGATGGTATCCTGTGTTTTTACTGCACCCTGGCCTCACATTGATAAGTCAGCAGAAACACACCTTCCGATCACCAATAAGCAATACCATAAAGCTTGCTGGAATGGTCTACCCTCTTTTATCCGTTCCTTAAACTGGGACGAATCGTTTTTATCTAATGACCCAGAGATAGCGGCTGCCCAACTGTATACTAATCTTCACTACTGCCTCGACAAAATCAATCCAGCCTCGGGGCCTATCATACGCAAACAGCGGAACTCTCTAGATCGTCTTAACGGTAACCTAGCCAAACTCCAACGAAGATTCACTAAGACGAGGGACTTCTTGTCGTATCTTCAAATAATACGTATATCCCGTACGATTAAACTGCGTTTGGATTCTTCTAAGAAGAAACAGGAACTAGATGCCTTAATCCACCCAAACAAGGTGGAAGCACTGGCCAGGATAATGAAGGTCAGAAACAAGCAACCTAACCAAGACATCCCATATTTGAACTATAACAATAATTGCTTGCATGACCCTCTTTTGATTACGGAGGCTTTCAGCACCTATTTTGCCTCCTCTTTAACGACGGATGACGCCACATTCATCTCCTTTCTAGATCCGGTGACATCAGTAACTTTCTCGACGGTAGTGTTCTACCCTGATGAGGTTTCAGTCCATGTTGCAAGAACAAGACCGTCTTGCAGGCCAGGTCCGGATGCATTACCACCGGCCATTTTAGTCGAGGTGGCGAAGACCTTCCAATGTTTCTGACAAACATATTCAATCTGCCACTCAGGTGCAGTGTTTTCCCTTCTCAATGGAAAACTTCAACTATCATACCGATGCACAAAAGAGGATCACGTCTAGATCCAGTTAACTATTGGCGGTGAAGCACACCCCGGTCGTGTCCAGAATCATGGAGAGAATGATCATTGAAAGGCTGACATGTCACCTTCTTAACAATAATCTAATCAACGCTGGTCAGCATGGTTTTCTGAAAAACAGATCATGTGCGACATGCATGACCGATTTCCTTAATCTGGTCACAGAGGCTGTCAATGTTGGTAAATCGGCAATCGTGATCTTTTTGGACATGACCAAGGCTTTTGACAGAGTATCTCACGTCCGGTTACTACAGAAGATCAAAACATATGGAATCGTGAACCCGATGCTCGCTTGGTTTGCATCCTATTTAACAGCCCGAGACCAGGTTGTAAGTATAGGCGGAAATTTGTCCGAACCCCGTCCCGTAACCAGTGGGGTGATACAAGATAGTGTACTGGGCCCATTACTGTTCCTAATGTACGTTAACGATATATTTACCATTTTCCAACGGGGAGTTCCCTTCCTGTTCGCAGATGATATCAAAATTGTGTACACTTTTGAGCCCGCGGTGTTAGCATCTACCGTAGATGACATGACAGGGGAACTTCTCGCTCTCAGCTCCTGGATTGATGATTGGAAAATGAGTTTTTCCGCCGAAAAAGTAATATTATTACTTATAAATGTCACGTCCCCACTGGAAGATTTTGTATAAACGGCAAATTCATCCCTAGTAACTCTCAGGTACGTGACTTGGGTCTACACTACTCATGTACGTTTGACTTTTCGGAACACGCAGCCATCCAGGTGGCTAAAGCACGCCGTACGATCGGGCTAATACATCAAACATTTATTTTGCCAGAAAGTAAACTAAACATTTTTAAGACCCATGTTAGACCACTTCTGGAATACGGCTCAATCATTTGTTCCAACATGCGAAAAAGGGACCGTATAGCTTTTGAGAACGTACAACGGGCATTCACGAAAGAGCACATAGGTTTTCCTTCGTCCTCTAATTACATGGAACGTTGTGAGCGGCCGAGAATCGATCCCTTATGGCTACGCCGCATAAGAAATAACCTGCTATTCTTTCACAATATCTTGAACAATAGATCATGTAGTTCAGCACCGCAGGTGAGAACCCTTTCTACTTATCCCTTGCGTAACAATGAGTTCTTGGTGTCTGTCCCTTTGCCGAAGCTTGCTCTTCGGTCAAACTTCTTCATTAACAAGTACGCTTCATTGTGGAATAAGCTACCACAACGAATTCGGGCATTATCACCGACATCGGTGGCTTTCAAACAGGAAATAAGCATAGCCCTAACGGTGGACACGCTGACCAGGATGTACAATCTCTATATTTCAAGGGCTCAGGCATTTGAGGTAGGTATAGGGTACTAATAAATCGAATAACCGCTTTGAGCAACCTAGGCTAAATTAGACCCGCATAGGGTTGGCCCCATCGCTGCAGCAATTACGGAACTCAGCGTTTCATTCACACGATCTAGGACAGCAAAACAATCTCAATTTTTTACCATCAAATACCTTCTTTGCGGCAAGCCAACACTGCGGCCCATGGCGTACTCAGGCACAAGGGCATCACGTTGTTAGGGCTGCAAGTAGTGCCCCACCCTTCTGCAAACTGGTGTTTCAGTGAGCTTGAACCCCAAAGTCTTGACTGCTCCCAATGTGATCCTTCTTACCGGCCAGACCGTCACCGAAGAGGTGACCTACGAAAACGGGTTTGATTGCTAGTATTATTGCACCAGAACTTTTATTTCTCGCCCGATGGCAAACGCCATGGCAACTATTTCTTCTTACGTTATATTGCATACAATTCACACTACGGTAGCTACAGTTTGCTGACTTTTATAACTATACCTAGTTTAATGCTTGCCGGTTCTCCTAATTTTAGACAATGTTCGTGTTCTATTGCCAACCAAAGTTCCTTAGCCTTAGATGTCTCTGCAGCAAATAGGTATGTGGCTTTGGATCCTAGGACACTGAGTTCCGCCGTCTACCACCTTAATTAATCCTTCACTCCTTTGCCGTTCATTTTGTCTGCCACCACCCGCCCGGGTTTTATGTCCGGCCTCATTTCGCCTTTCTCAATAATCTCATTTCAGAATCTCCTATCCCAGAAGCCCACATGCTAGTACCTACTTGGTGGCCTGTTATCTCGTCTCGTCTCTGTATCTACTATCCACCAACCACTATCGTATTCCCTCTTATACACCACACTATTTCCCATCAGCTGAGCTAGACTGATCTATACCAGCTAGCCCGGAATGGTCTCTGGCGGTCTTAGGCATGGTCTGGCGCTGTATGAGACTGATACACGTAGGCCAGCTTGTGCTTAACAACATTCGTTGTCCTACTCCGTGTGTTTGCATAGTCCCACTCTGCATTTTCCAAGCCCATGCTAGCGAAACCCCTGTTGTCATCGGCACCCATACCATAGCATCGTCCGAACGTGGGGAAAACAGACCACCCCCAGCAGTTGCAAAAAAAAGGCAATTACGCATAAAATTACGATCGGGCGGAGGGACTATGGAAAGTTCCTATATGGGCCCAACCACCCCTCTGTTAGGAAACATAATAATAATAATAATAATAATAATAATAATAAAACTGAAAAAAGAGAACAGTGGAAACGAAAAAGACCTCGTGGGATCGGTTCGATCTCCAAATACCACTGACATCGGGCTGTGAGGGAACTGGGCAACCTTCATCTATGGGTATGTCTCCCATCAGCTCAGACCTGATCCTGCGAAAGGGGAAACCCCACATCGCCCTTGTTCGCTCGACAAGCTTTTGGTTTTCACGCACGAGACTGACTGGGGTGACAGTGCGCTGGACTCTTCACATAAGTTTACCCACCCCTGCTCTAAGTTTCAACCACCCCATACCCTCCCTAAGCGCACCTAGTATGCATGTTGACGTCAAATACAATTGCTACCATAGCCCTGACTTGCAACCCATTGACCTGGACAGCGTGTAGACGTACCTGACGAATAACGGCAGCCACGGTGAAGCCCGGAAAAGGAGAAATAGAGAAAAGAACATAGTGGAAACCGGTCACTTTTTCCATCCATACCCCCCCCCCCCATCTTCCGTCATCTTTCTCAGAAAGCGGCTTTCTCGATGTCTTAGCATCCAGGCCACGTTTAGGTTTACAACCCTGCCTAACAATAACCACAGCTTCTTGCCAACTACAATCACTACCGCAGCCTGGACTTCAAGCCCACTGACATGGATAACATATGGAGGCAACAAATGACCAACACCTACCTCACTTGAGTCTACAAAAAACGAACACGGAGAACTGTTCATATTTTTCCATTCCCAACTAACTATCTCTCCTCAATCTTATAACAAATACGATATTCAAGCAACCACCAAGTCATGAGATTTCCCTGCTCACATTCAAATTAAATCTTAGTAGGCCGGCACTACCGAGTAGGAGCACAGAACAACATACGTCCACGTTTCTGTGCATGATAACAATTTCCTCTAGTGCATCACCACGGATGCCCTAGTGGTTCTTTCTGCATTCTTACTTAATTGCTCTTCAGAACTTCTAATTGCGTGCAAACCATTTATCCTTTGCAATGCAGACGCAGCAGACCACCCGGTTTACGCTATCTTGCAAGCCTGAAGTAGTACTTATCAACCCTACGTTATTTAAACTCTCGAATTTAAACCCAGACCAAAATATGAAATGTGCCACCGACTGTTCACATAAACCCAACCAGTTCATTATTAACTGTCGCCATTTATTATCATCACTCAGCTGGGACCACGTCCAGACTGCTAACATCATTTGTTTCAGGTTTCTCGTCGTCCACTCTCTCGGGCTCCACTTTCGGTGACCAAGGTCTACACCTCGACTAGTACCGACAGAGACCTAAACGGAAGCTTTTACACCAAACGGGATTGCAATCGAGCCACACGACCTAAAACACTCCCAACTGCTTACCAGTAGATTGACAGGTTTCTTCTGACGCAACACCTCTGCTACTGATGTCACCGCTGGAGTCTTCACAAATAACAGTTCACAAGCTACCTTCTACGGATTGACTGACACGTCCCTTACCCCGCCTGATGATCTATACCCACGGGATGCTGCACATCACCCTGGTCTCATGTGAAACAATCCAATAACAGAGCCAGAATACGCAACACAGGAAATTTTTACTCATTAAATTTCGATACGCCATCCGCAAGCAAGTCCACTTATCCCCCTCATCCGTGGTTCCCGATGATGACGCCGAATATCACTGAGAATCAATAAGTCAATATATTTTTGTCAGCGTAACAGAACAATGAGGCGCGAGCCTGCGCCGGGGTTTTTCACTCACTTTTATTTTGCTTGATTTCATTTTTCTTTTGATCGTTACCTTGCTCGAAATTGATTCTTCACCAATTCAAGGCCTCCAAGTATCGCTCCTTTTTATCTGAATGATACGGGTAATTGATCCTGAAACTAAACTCACCTTTTATATGGATGGCTGTTTCCTCCACATTCATCAACGTTTCCTAGTCCACTTTCACACAGTTTGTTCATGTCTCCCCTTTTCATGACGCACTCTGTTTATTGAAACCGGGAATATCCGTCATTCCGGGCCATGGTCGTCCTATTAGTGAGCCGTTCTCCTCATATTCACCAAAGTTCACGAGAGTACTTCCATTCATTTCTTTCACTTCTTCAGGTTCATAACTTATTCCGTTCATAGAACCCCAATAGGCCTCCGTTATCCACAGCTTGTACTATTTTGGTCTATAACGCATCCTTAGCGCTATATTCTCATGACATATTTCGCATTCCCACGGGCCACCACCAACCAAGCTGGATTCGAAACCAAACCGTATCTTCCGCGCGAACCACTATAATTTCGGTTGATTAAAACTAACTCTAGCTATGTTGCTTGGCCTCTGACGATTTTGACTAGCTTTCTTGAAATTCGTGTATAGTTCATTGTTTTGAGTAACGTTGTACACCATGATCATGCGCTTGCGCCTGCGTCTCCACCATGGTCGAGAAAAATACCATTATTATTAATAGATGAAGGCTATACAGTGTGTACCAAGCAAAAACGGACAGGTTAATAAAGCTGCTCTCGTGAACCGCAGAAGGAGGCATTGGATAAACAGCTGTAGAATAAAATGTATCGGCTGGTGTAGATAGTGGTGGGGTGTGGAGGATGGATACGGGGTCAGTTTCGGTAATATAACATAAGAATGCCGCATCTGCGGGACCAGAAGAACTGCCGGACTGGGGGTTAAGAAAGATGATGGTATATGAGGTTGACAGTATGTGTACCATTTGCAACGATCATTTGGACAAGCGTGACAAGTTATGGTGAGGGAGTAGCGAAGCTGCATGAGAAGCACATCGAAGGTGTTCAAACATGGAGGAAACGTGGTGCCCTGCAAAATCCGAATAACTCGGTGAAGTTGCACAGTGGAGGCCATCGAATGGACTGATGAAGATTGCAGATAATCATTATTCACTTTACTGACCGCTGGGGGATACGGAAAGACATGTTAGCACCGGACCTCTTTTGGTGACCGGTGAAGGAACAAACAGTGACAATAAATGTGCCAATGATTTGGCAGTGTAGTCACCGCTTGTGAGTGACAAAGTTCTATCGTTATGTTCAAACTGCTGCTGCAATTATATCTTGCTCTTATCATCTCCGGCACTATTTATCACTGTCTACGTACGCATAGGTGAACGACCTCCACCTCTTCCTGCTATCCATCTTTTCCTCCGCACACAGTGGTTGCTTATGCATACACCCACCGATCCTGGTATTTTCTTCATTGCCTATCTTCATCAGTCCATTCGATGGCCTCCACTGTGCAACTTCACCGAGTTATTCGGATTTTGCAGGGCACCACGTTTCCTCCATGTTTGAACACCTTCGATGTACTTCTCATGCAGCTTCGCTACTCCCTCACCATAACTTGTCACGCTTGTCCAAATGATCGTTGCAAATGGTACACATACTGTCAACCTCATATACCATCATCTTTCTTAACCCCCAGTCCGGCAGTTCTTCTGGTCCCGCAGATGCGGCATTCTTATGTTATATTACCGAAACTGACCCCGTATCCATCCTCCACACCCCACCACTATCTACACCAGCCGATACATTTTATTCTACAGCTGTTTATCCAATGCCTCCTTCTGCGGTTCACGAGAGCAGCTTTATTAACCTGTCCGTTTTTGCTTGGTACACACTGTATAGCCTTCATCTATCTAACTCGAATGAGTTCTCTCCTGGCCATATTGGCTGCTGGGGTGCACTGCTTCGACGGCCTGAAGCTGTCCTCCATTATAACGCCCAAGTCTTTGAACTGCAGGACCACCTGCAACGAACCCACACCATTCCCACTAGCCCCTGTATTTGTGGTCAAGCGTTGACACTTAGTGACATTTAGTAGAAGGTCCCAATTGCGTGACCAGTTTTGTGCAACTAACAAGTCAAGTACTACATCTACTCCAGATATCTTGACGTCATCGGCAAACATGAAGGTGGGTTTGTAAGCTCACGTGCTAGGTCATTGATGAAGATGAGGAAGAGCAGAGGGCCGAGCACCGAGCCCTGTGGCACCCCACTTGTTACACCTTCCGGTTTCGAGACATGACTACCCAACTTAACACTGAAAGTTCGCCCTGCTGAAAAACTATCTATCCACTGTATTGCCTTTCCAACAAATCCCATAAACTGCAGTTTGAAGTCCAGAAATTTGTGGTTCACAGAATCAAAAGCCTCGCTGAAGTCCAAGCTGCAGACCGCAGTAGATTTGTAGCGGTTGCCATCTTCGTTCATACTTTTACCACGTTTATTGTTTAACTGAACGCTGACTGCCAAGCGCGGTGGCCATTTGACCGTTGCTCTTGCGCACGCTCTCACGCACGCTCCCAAATACACGCTAACCACTATCTCTCCCAATCGCCTTCTCGTTCTCACGGGTCGTGGAGAATACTGTTCTGGTTAACATATTTGTGCAGTGCCGCACATTAGAGTAACGTGCAGGTGGTCCACGCAGTACAAAGGACCGAAGCACGCGTTTACTAAGGAAACCGCGAAGTAAGGTCTAAGCAACCTTACAATTGGTGAGCCCGACGTGATCCTCAGGTCACGTGAGTTTCCTTGTTTTCTACCGTTCAAGGTCCCGTCTGCGTACGTTTTTGTGTGTTTTATTGTTTCCCTATCTTGATTTTTTTTTGGTTGGTTTACCAAATAATTTTTTTTCTCGTCCATACATATTTTGTGTCTAATTCGTCGTAATTTTTTTTTTCGCGAAGACTGTAGTGCCCCATTGGTCGTTGATTTCTTTTCCCGTCTGTATTCCATAAAGTAATCGCTATGTCTGCCGAACGGAAATCCTGCTCAGACCCCACCGTTGGGGCCATCACGCTGCACATACCGGCATTCACACCTGCTGATCCAGAACTCTGGTTCACGCTGGTTGAGTTAGAATTCGAAAACTGCCGTATAACCAGTGACGCCAGCCGTTTCAGGTGGGTAGCAGGCCGCCTCCCGCCAGAGGTCACAATGCAAGTAAGGGACGTAATAATCTCTTCCCGAAGCTATGAGGCTTTAAAGGAGGCTGTCATTGCCCGCACGACCCCAACGCAAGACCAACGTATGCAACAACTTCAAAACGTTGAGCTTGGAAGTAGGAAGCCCTCCGAACTGCTGCGTGAGATGCAGCGCTTGAGAGGACCGACAATAGGTGAGGACCCGCTCTTGAGGGAACTTTGGCTGCAGCGTTTGCCGCATAACATTCCAGTTTTACTAAGTGCCGCGCGCAAATGCTCGCTAGAGGAAACTGCAGCGGTAGCTGATGACATTATGTCACGATACAACCCCGCTGTAGCTGGAGTAACCAGGCCGTCCGTCGCAACGGTGCCTGCCTTGCCAACATCTAACGAACTCGCATCAGTTTTGTCTAGAATTGACGCGAGCCTGCAACGCCTAGCAGTTAGAAGTGGGTCACAGGAGCGGCACCGCGCACGCTCACCTAGGCTCCATAGTCCGTCATTGCGACGCCGTTTCGTCGGTTCTTCAAAAGAAGGATATTGTAAGTACCACAGTCGCTTCGGTGAGGGAGCCAAACGATGCGAACGAGGGTGTACGTTTCCCGGTGCTCATCAGGGAAACTAAACCCCCGGCCCGTGGTGGCGACCCACGAAGCCGGGTATCACACCAATAGTCGTCTTTTGAACGTAAGGGACATCATTTCAAATAACCTATTCCTTGTAGATACCGGTGCCGAAGTGAGCGTCGTCCCCCGAGCGAAAGACGACAATAGCACACCGCAGGCCCAAACACTACGCGCTGCCAATGGCACGGCCATCCCAACGTTTGGCCAGCGGTCGCTCACCTTAAACTTGGGTTTAAAGCGTAATTTTCGTTGGGTATTCATCATCGCCGACGTCCCGTACCCAATTCTGGGCATTGACTTCCTGCAGCACTTTGACTTGTTAGTTGATGCACGGCGCCGCAGAGTGGTGGATCGTCAGACCACTCTCGCTGTTGCGGGTCATAATTCGCGAGTGAATCACGTCACGCCATTTTACGTTCAACCACCGGCGCACCAACCTTATGGCGAACTCATCGCCGCCTACCCGGCCATGTTTCGGCAGGCCGGGCCTCTCCCAACAGTGACGACCAGTGTCACTCACCATATCGATACTAAGGGACCCCCAGTGTTCAGTAGGCCGCGTCGGTTAGCACCAGACAAGCTTCGTGTTGCACAGGCCGAATTCGAACATATGCTAGAACTGGGTATAATACGCCCTTCTAGTAGCCCTTGGGCTTCCCCCCTTCATATGGTTCCTAAGGCTAGTGGCGACTGGCGACCCTGTGGTGATTACAGAGCGCTTAACAAAGTCACCGTCCCGGACCGATACCCGATTCCCCATATACAGGATCTTACTTCGTCTTTATCAGGTTGCTCCATCTTCAGCCGTATCGATTTGGTTCGGGCGTACAACCAGATCCCGGTAGCAGAGGCCGATATCCCTAAAACTGCCGTCACTACACCTTTCGGGCTGTTCGAGTTTCTGCGAATGCCGTTTGGACTCAGCAATGCAGCCCAGACCTTTCAACGGTTCATGCACGAGGCAACTCGTGGTTTGGAAAATGTCCACGTATACTTGGATGATATTTTGGTGGCGAGTTCTTCAGAGCAAGAGCACGCTACGCACTTACGAGCACTTTTCGAACGCCTTAGCCAGCACGGCGTTACGATCAATATCGCGAAATGCGAATTAGGCCGGTCTGATATCACTTTCATAGGACATTCTATTTCATCCTCGGGTATCCGCCCTCTGTCAGATAAAGTTTCCGCTATTCGCGACTACCCTGAACCCCAATCTTTTCGCCAGTTGCGTCAGTTTGCCGGTCTGGTGAATTTCTACCGCCGATTCATTCCTCACTGTGCGGAAATGATGCAACCCCTCACCGACCTGTTGCGCGGAGGTAAGCGGAAGTTCGTGTTTCCCGACACAGCACAAGCTGCATTCGCCTTGGTCAAAGATGCTGTCGCCAACACAGCACTCCTTACCCACCCTGACCCTTTGGCTCCTATTTCGGTAGTGACGGATGCCTCGGACACAGCGGTTGGAGCAGTACTGCAACAGTTCGTAGATGACTCTTGGCAACCTTTAGCATTCTTCTCCAAGCGCCTACAACCCGCGGAATCAAGGTACAGCACGTTCGGTAGAGAGTTATTAGCCATCTACTTGGGAATTCGTCATTTTCGACATGCACTCGAAGGCCGTTCGTTCACGGTGTTTACAGACCACAAGCCTTTGGTTTACGCACTGAAGTCAGCTTCCGATCGATACTCACCACGCGAGATTCGCCACTTAGACTTTGTCTCACAGTTTACTGTGGACATACGACACGTCTCTGGGGTACTTAATCCCGTCGCAGACGCCTTATCGCGCGTATATCAACTAAGTCTGGCACAAACGCCTAACATCAACTTAGACGCAATGGCACAGGCTCAAACTATGGACCCTGACATCGAACAACTTAGACAAAACGGTTCTTTGAATTTAACCACAGTGCCTATCCCAGCTTCCCAGAATACCATCGTGTGCGGTGTGTCGCAAGGTCGCCCTAGGCCAGTAGTTCCTGCTGCCCACCGGTATCCTACGTTCATGACACTCCATAATCTGGCTCATCCGGGTGTGACTGCCTCGGTGAAACTGATAACTGAGCGTTTTGTTTGGCACAATGTCAAACGAGATGTCCGTCAATGGGCTCGTGCTTGTCTGCAGTGTCAACGTGTTAAGACCCATAGGCACACTAAGGCAGCGTTAGCCAGGTTCCCAGAACCTGAAACACGTTTTCATCATGTGCACGTCGACCTCGTAGGACCACTCCCACCTTCGCTTGGGTACGTTTACATACTCACATGCGTGGATCGTTTTACTCGCTGGCCGCAGGCCATCCCTATCCCTCGTCCCACCTCGGAAGAGGCCGCGAAAGCTTTTCTGACCGGTTGGGTTAGTCATTTCGGTTGCCCGGCAATAGTAACCACCGATCGCGGTCCACACTTTGACGGCGCTTTCGGCAGCCTACTCGCTACGCTCGGTTGCCAACACGTTAAGACGACAGCTTACCACCCTCAGGCCAATGGTATGGTTGAGCGTTTCCACCGACAATTAAAAGCCGCTCTTCGAGCAAACGGTAACCCCCTTTGGAGTGAAACACTACCATTAGCACTCTTAAGCCTGCGTAGTACCGTTAAGGAGGAGTTACACACAACACCGGCCGTACTAGTATATGGCTGTCCACTTCGTCTGCCTGGGGAGTTGGTAGCCCCCTCATCAACCGTGACTTTCGACTACGGTGACTATGCTCAGCGCCTTACGCAGCACATGCGAGTTCTCAAGGCCAGTCCGCCGCGTGAACAACAGTCTACAAGTTATGTCCCAACTGCGTTAGGAACCGCTACTCATGTATTCCTTCGCGTCTATGGCGTTCGATCACCACTACAAGCGCCATACACTGGCCCGTTTCGGGTGATAAAACGTAGGGCTAAAACATTTGTCATAGATATCAACGGACGACACGACACCGTATCTATCGACCGTCTCAAGCCTGCCGTCATTGAGTGCAAGCCGCTCGGCCAATTTACACCCACTCAAGTCGCTCAGTCACCTGCATCGAGCGAGTTACCACTCGAACCACCCCCAATTGCGCCTAGTGAGGACTCGGCAGCTAGTCCATCAGATTCTCCAACCGTACCCGCAACGCGAAGTAGCCGTCGCGGTCGCCAACTACGAAATCCCGTCCGCTTCGCCGATTTCGTGACGATTTTTACAACCGACTGTTAGCAATAAGTTGGGAAGTTCGCCATGGATTTACCAAACAACAGACCCGGGAAATTACAATCGGTAGTTATGATTTCATTTTCTTCTGGTCTCCTAGCGACTACAACAACACCGAACATCGTTTGTGTGTTGTTATTACGGTCCAACATCCGCCGGCGCCCTCAGGCGCTATTTTGTTCCAGTTTACCTTGCCCTCTCTCAGACGGATCTAACAAGTCACATTGGCTTCATCCGTAGCCTGGCTGACTCCCGTGCACGTTCAAGGAGCCAACCGCTCATTGGACAACGGGACGATTGGTCAGCCTGGCACTGGAGACGGCAACTGGACGCCTTTTTGGATGGACCTGACGAGGCATTTTCCGGCTTGCATTCGTATGAGACCCGCGGGCGCCAAAACACAGTTGGACCCACGCACATCGGACCTCGAGAGTGCAGGCACCGGTAAACTCATCAGCAGTCGTTCGACGTCAACAACAATATAACGGAGAAGCTATGAGGAGTTCCTGGACAACCAATAATTCCGGCTTACCATCACGATCGAAGCCCAACTCCGTCGGACTTCTAGGAGGAGGCCCCTGTAGCGGTTGCCATCTTCGTTCATACTTTTACCACGTTTATTGTTTAACTGAACGCTGACTGCCAAGCGCGGTGGCCATTTGACCGTTGCTCTTGCGCACGCTCTCACGCACGCTCCCAAATACACGCTAACCACTATCTCTCCCAATCGCCTTCTCGTTCTCACGGGTCGTGGAGAATACTGTTCTGGTTAACATATTTGTGCAGTGCCGCACATTAGAGTAACGTGCAGGTGGTCCACGCAGTACAAAGGACCGAAGCACGCGTTTACTAAGGAAACCGCGAAGTAAGGTCTAAGCAACCTTACAGATTGCCCTTCGTCAAAGAGCTCGGTTACCTCACCGAGGAACAGCAGGAGATTCATCAGACAGGATCGTCCTGCCACAAACTCATGTTCAGCATCTGATATGAGGTTGTGTCGAACCAAATGCCTAGAGATCTGTTTCCTGACTATTCGCCCCAGGCACGTATACACCACTGAAGTCAAGCTAACCGGCCGGTAATATTCGGCCTCTCTTAGTTGATGTGTAATGATGTTTTGCGCTTCCCCCTCTGCATTAGCGAAAACTCGACGAAATAAATGGTGTAGTGGTGAGTTCATGACTGACGTGCATACCATCGAAAGAATTCTGGACTGAACTGAACTGAGCTGAGGCGCCATTGTGCAAGTTGCGCTACGCCGCGTTGCGCATGTTATAAGTGTGCCGATCCGGTGAAATATTTTATCGGCAGTTCTCTGTCTTAGTAATAACGACCAGTGTCTTCCTACTTGACATCGCGTTTTGAGGTGCATACGAAAAAAATTGTCTTTAGTGTTCATTTCGATGATAATACTCCCTTGTAGCAACACCGCTCCGGAACTGACCGGTTTTTGGCCGGTTTGCGTCATTGCATTGATCGGTTTTCGAGCGGTTTCTAAGTGGTTATCGAGCAGTTTCTGAGCGGCTTCAGAGCAGTTTAAAACGATTGTGCGAAATACTTGGTGTGCCCCATTAATTTCTGTCGCCTTCCCCCGATTAGTTTTCCCCTCACACTTTTTTATCCACTGCGCGACAAATCCCAGTGATCATCCTTATTTTACCCATTTAAAGGTGTAGTAAACAGGACTGCCTGGAAGCTAGGCAAAATGGCTCGAAACCGATCGTGCAAACGGGCTGTGCTACAAAGGCGTTATGCTGGATACAATATTCTTCCGTGGCAGTTGCATGTGCACGAACTGCAAAGACAGAAAACTCGGCGAGCCGGAGCTCAGTTACTGCATAAGCAAGCATCAACACTGACACCGATCTGTGCATGAGCGCGTTACAGGAGCATCTTGATTAAAGCTGCCTCTACACGTTCTAACCTTCAATCCGCATTCACATCTTACGCTTATTTCCACCCGTCGATTGCAAACTTCTGCGGATAGGATTAGAATAGGCGCAAGGCCAACAGGACGTTGCAAAGACTGGCGTCCTTTCACGGAGTTCGGCAGTTCCTTGTCAGCACAGTTAACATACTCATTGAGTGCTTTCATGACCAGCCCATTTATACATGGCCTATGAGTCTTTTATTCCATTCGAGATTGAATCGCATGCGGTATAACTGTTTGTGCCGTTAAACTGTGTATTCCATGCGTTGGCCAGTATGGTGTTATATCATTTTCCCACCCCTGTGGGTCCACTCCATTTCCATCTTGTATATTCATTCCTTATATTTCCACGTGCAGCATGATAAGAAATACAGTGGTCCTTGGGGCGCGCCCCGCTATTCAACGCCGTACGATTATGACGATGACGTATACTAGACTGGAAATTCGGATAAATGTCTGGTCATGTGGGTTGTTCTATTTCATGTGCGCCATGAAGTTCATTAGAAAGGAAATACTCTCGGATTCTATCCTTCGTTAGTTGTAATTATCATCATCATACAGAGATAAATAGCAGGGCAAGCCCCGTTGACCGCTGCCTTTCTCACCGTGTTGCACATAGCAATAGAAAGGATGAATGAACAAGATGGACAGAGAGTGGACTTACAGGGGTGGGAAAAGGAAAGAACGCCCTAATAGATAGCACACGGAGTGCACAGTCTAACTGTACAAACGCACACTGATCAATCATTCTAACTGGACAGAAAGTGACAACACGATCGCCACTGTTCAAGGTTCGCCGCCGTATCTTTCAGTGTCTCCAGCCAACTGGTTGAGGATTCTTCTGGACCCGAACCACGAAGGCGTGAGACAGCTACTTTCCCTAAGTTTGCTGTACATTTTATTATTCCCCAATACAACGTCATCTATTGACCTCTACGTGGTATCTTCCATTCCTTAGGACGAATGGAAAACAGGGCACGGTATGGTAGACGTGGTCGCCATACGCAATACGTGCACCAAACTACGAAGTCTACTAAGCTGGATACGCTGTGATAGAAAGTTCTCGGAATTGGTACTCAATACTCGCTTTCTGACCTCAGCATTGCTCACTCGGTCATTTCACTCAACCTTAGCGATACTGCGCAAACATCGATGGTCGAAAACCTCAAGACGACGAATATTTTTTGCACGTAGACCCCAAGTCTCGCAACTATACAACAAAACTGAACGCACCGCGGCACAGTGCACACGACCTTTCCACTTTAGTGAAATATCAGATCGACGCCACAAGTACTTCAGTCCAGCGTACGCCACTCAAGCTTGGGATATACGCCTGCTCATATCCACTACTGTGCTTTCATCCGTCGTCAAGCTGCTCCCAAGGGAAGTGAAGCGGTTTACAATTGTTAGTTCCTCTCCATCCAGCATCAAGTTTGGAACCATTGACGTCCAGTCTTGCAACAGCGCTTTACACTCTGAAGGTGTAAAGCGCATGCCCAATGGAGTTACAGCTCCCGCAAGTCTATCTAGTGCACGTTGTACATCTTCCGTGCATTCGGACAAGCAGATAAGGTCGCCCGCGTAATCTAGGTCACCCAGCTTCGCACTATTTCCTAGTTCGACGCCCACATCCTGAAGGTTTCACAAGGCATTTTCCATTATCTCGTCCATGACGAAGTTGAACAGGAATGGAGATATGGGGCATCCTTGTCAAACACCACTGGTTGTTTCGAATGGTCTACACAGTTCACCATAAACCCTTACGCGGCTAGAAGTATGAGAGTACAATGATCTCAGTAGACTCACAAACTTCTAGGGAATACTTTTTTTAGTGAAGAGCATTGAAAAGTGCTGTTTGATCATCTGAATCGAAGGCGCCTTTCAAGTCAGGAAAAACCATTATTGTCGGTCAGCAATGCGAGTCGTAAGAAAATAGCGGGAAGCTTACTTTGGAAAAAGTGGCTAAAGTGGACGAAGTATGCCCCATTTTTCGCACGATCGGTCCAAACCACATGGAAACCGATCAGTGTAATAACGCAAAATGGCCGAAAACCATTAGGTTTCTGGTCGGTTTTGCTGCACGACCATCTATTTTGAGCAGAAATTTGGACGGAAAGGTGACATCTGCAGATTTTAATGTCATCAGCGTCATACCAGGTAAGATGGATGAACTCCACCGACGATTCTGATAACGTAGCAGAAGTCATGGATCTTGGAGCGCGGATACATGACTTCTCAGAGCGGTCTACACAAAACGTTATGCCCGCCGACAAAGCATCAATAGTATTACTCCAACTGATCTGCACCGTCCGGTCCCGAGAGGCGGGAGTTCTCGTTTAACTCTTTGTGGCATTTGTTTGGTCCTACTCGGAGTACTGTATCCAAGCCCGGACCCCGGAGCTTTTACGTGACAAGAAGGTACTGGAATCGGTCCAAAGGACGTCCAAGCGACCAGCAAGAAGGGCTAGGCTTCAACCGTCTGAAAACGTGCTTGCGCTCCTGAACATTCTCACGCGAGATGAGACCTCATTGCGGTCTTCAAGCAAGTTAGGAGTCTGTCTCTACCAAGCGGACCACTTTCCATCTGCACGAAAAACAGTGCTCGTCGTAAGCACGAACACAAGCTTGCTAAACCTCGCACGTATGGCAGCATCAGAGCCAACTCCTTTGGGTGTTGAATGGTAGACGGATAGAACCACTTTCCTGGAAGTGTTAGCAACAGTTATCGTAAAGGAATCCAAGGCACGCATTGATATAAAATGGGCGGGTTTTTTCCATGAATTTTCCTGGTCTATCGTTGTACCTACCCTTGCTTCTCCCATTACGGACGTTTCGCTTGTATCCAAGATTTATTTTTTGCTTTTTGGTCTTATTTTTGACTCCTTGATTTATGTTAGGATGTTTTGGTGCTGTCACGTGGTTGGGAACAGGGCAGATAATGGACTATGATCCCGGGGATTGCCAGTTTCTCTCGACAGCAACCCTGATCAGCACCCGTGTTTTCCGTAGATCTCTACCAAAGTCATCCTGTATCAGGACCGGAGTACTTGACGTTACAGCACGGATCCACATTGAATTCTACTGTCTCAGGAAACTGAACCACTCAATTAGTCGATGCCACAAGTGCTGGCCTAACCTGAATTGACCAGTTTTCGTATTGCGTTATTTTTAACACCGTTGCTACTGTCGTTTTCCAGTTTTTTTCTATTGCCATTATGAATACATGTTGAAACAACCCATAATAGACTTGTGTTTATTTTCGCGTAGCTCTTGCGTTATTCGCGCCCAGTCGGACGTTCAGCTTGGGTAGATTTTAGAAACTATTAGTTTAGTCAGACCTGCTGCCATACATTGTCTGATACCCTCTGTCCTCGGTTGGTAACAATAACGGGATTGCTCAGCAGCGGGCAGGCGTAAATGACTCGAAAGGCTGGAGCAGGATAGGGTGTATTGGAAGGACGCAAGAGCTTGCGGCAGTACGCGCAGGTGAAGCAAGTAACGTCATTAATGTTGATTATCGTTCTGTTAAACAAATTTGTTCGTGTGTTGTGTGTGCGGCTGTTATATCAGTGGTACTACAAGGTGAATACTGTACCTAGGTTGAACTGTCGGCCCGCTCCACATCCCAAACAAAAACTGCATGAGAACAAATTTATTTGGTGCTTCCAGATGGGCTTCCTACTAGGTAGATGATGTGTCCAAAACCTGTTATGCCTCGTGGATACAATGGGGTTTCGTTAATGAAATGGTCTGACATGCCATATTGACTGGCTTTGTGGAGTTTTTAATAGTGCCTAATTCCCCTATTCAAAAGCTGGAATCTCACAAAATTTCCGGTCAGCTAATCTATCTACTTCATAACTTTTCACAAAACGCCCCATTAGTTCGAACGGGCATCTGTTTTTCTGAACCGCCTGCACTAAACTGGTGTTCTCCGGGGATCGATACCTAGTAGCGATAGGTGCAATGCTTTTTTGTTCTGCGTCCTCATAAATGACATTGCACTGCTTATTGTCATGTACCCTGACGGTGTTGCCATCTGGGAAGAGAGACAATAAAAGTGCAGTCGCCGATAGATCACACCAAATGATGGTATGGTAATTGAACCACCCAAACCAGGGACGACTGTTATGAACATTCCCGGTTCACAAACGTTGCTTCCAAGTTGCTAGATCATCTAACATGTATTCCTTTTTGGTTTTCAGGGTGTGCCACGTTTTCCTTTGAATAAAACCTAACATACGGCAAGTCTCTTAGTCATTATATATATATATATATATATATATATATATATATATATATATATATATATATATATAATCACACTTGTCTGGTTTTAGACTGTGCCAAACAAAACATGGTACAATCGGGGGGGGGGGAGGCGTAGATAGTCCGAGTGCGTGATTTGTTTGTGGGCGCGATACTGCCAGTTTGCCCAAGCTAAACCAGGTGGTTTTCCTAGTGATCCACAACCGGAGCCTTTAGCTATCCAAGGCTTAACCTGCAAGGCCGTGAGACGAAACGTGGGGTCCGTAACCCACTGGGGGCTGGTGACTGATTCCTCAGCCATTGTCGTGTCTGCTGAATCTGTGATCGTTCCCCTACTAGCAGTACGACGACGAATGTGCGTGTATGCCATTTTGTGGTGTCTGGGTTCAATGTTTATAGATCCACAGAAATCCAAAAAATTGAGAAACACGAAGTGTCCTAAGCTTCGAGATGAACAACTTACCATCCTCCTGTCATCGCAAACAAGCCTGCTTTTCTCGCCTCGAAGCATTACATGGTGCAACTATCCATTTTTCAGATCTTAAATCCGCTCAAAATATGGCACCCAGATTGTATGCTGCAGTCCCATCGGGGGCCGTTACGCAATAGAACGTACAGAGAAAATCTATGGAACCAGTTCCCGGGCATTCATGCACCTCTCGCCCTCACTGACAAACCGACTTGAACTTGTACTTCATGGAAAACGTAGAATCAGAATGAACATGGTGTTTACCTGTAGGGTTTGCGGACCAATCCTTCACCCGCTGCAGCTTGGATATCCTTAGAAGGCCCTGGTTGTAGGCAGTAATCCACTGTTCCCCTCGTTCGTTTCCACGCTTGATTTGTTTAAGCTTATGAATGTGGCACGGACAGATCACGAGTAGCAAATGAGAGAATTAAAGAGTGGTAACAAGCGCTGTACTTCTCTCGTGACCAGGGCACAATGGCTGGAATGTAATTAGTGTAGCTCAGTGATGGATTACGTAAAACACAACACATGGTAATCTAACATTTTACGGTGGTTTCGGTGTTTTGACAGCAATACAGATTGTGTTGTGTGACAAAGTCTGTCTCACAGGTCTTAGGAATGTATTCTTTATCGTTGGGCGAGTAGAATCGAATGATCGAGAGTGAATACATTTGGTTTCCCGAAAGTGGTATAATGTCCCTTCCTGGGTTCGCCTATTTTACCAGTGGGTTCGGGGCCTTCTAGCGTAGCATGATGATCCATGGAGGATAAAAGATCTTGGTCATTTCGTTGCCGACTCGGTTCCTACGGGTGCTAGCTGGTGGAGTGGTTGTTTTTTCCCTACCATCTGCTTGCACAGTATGGGCATACTATGGATCGCACATGACCAACCCCACTTCCTCTACCACGGGTCGTATTTTGAAGACCTGTCATGTCGTTTCAGAGATAAAGGGCCCGGGACAGTCGACCAAGAGGGCAATGATGTTCCGGTGATTGAACTGCGAGCGTATCGAGATAACCGGTCGTGTGGAGTGCTGTTGGTCGCGTTGCACAGAAGTGGTCTCGCCAAACGAAGGAAGTCCAGTGGTACCGACGAGACTGCGCCTTGACGTGGCGTGATGGCTTGCTTGCCTCTGTGACCCAAAGAGCTATACAGTATGACTTCTTTGAGCCGGAGATACAATCATGCCTGAAACGTCAGTAGGTGGAGGCCAGACAAAGCCTAGTCTCGGTCCTATAGGTTGGGGGTCGGGCTGAGCTGGCGACTCGTTCGCTAAAATCAGTGGAGGAATAATTGATCCAAGCAGATGGGCTTCCACTCAGCCGTCCCCGCTGATTTGCGGGTACGATATTATCAGAACTAAAGGCTTTATTTGAGAACCCTAATCGTACTGCTGCTTTGCGGCTGGACACCTCAGCAGTACCCGTTCCCCATCTCCCACGAACTGCACGAATACAAAGAATTCCATACTGGATCGGTCGTCGCGCACGATAATCAGGACCGCGCTGCCCATTGCCTTGAGCAGGGTGGGTAGTGATAAGTGAGCTACTGCTCAGAGATCCTTCTCTTTTATTCAACTCTTGTCTTCTATCCCCAACGACCTCTCTTTGCTCCCTCTATCCACTCATAATGCTCCCAATTATAACACGACCGATACTCGCAACGATTCATTGCCATATGGTATCATAAATAATCCTCTGTCTTGTAGCTCACATTTTCTCAAGTCTCGTCAGCCTCTAAGCCTCGGCTCCTTGAACGTGCGCACACTCATGCAGGCCGGTCAGCAAGCGTGTCTAGCGCTCACAGTAGATTCTCTGAAGATTGATGTCTACTGCTTAAGTGAAACGCCTATCCAGGTTTCGAGCAGTGTGATTCAACTTACTGCTCCTGGTATCGCCACGGTATTTTCCACGCACTTCAGGAGACGAAGTAGCTCGAGCTGCGGGTCAACGTGGTGTAGGAATAGTCTTGACTGAGAAGGCTGAGACTGCCCTCTTAGACTGGATCCCGATTAACAGTCGTTTATGTGCCAAGGGTCAGTCGGCATTCAAAAGGATTGTTGTGTTAAGCGCAATTCGTTTGTGATCTCGGCGTACGCCCCAACGGACTGCAGCTCAGACGCGCAGAAAGATGAGTTCTATGATGCACTCGCCACCCTCGTTCGCATTAGTAAAGGTTTTGACATCGTAGTGCTAGCTGGTGACTTCAATGCACAAGTTGGCAAACTTAGTTTGTCAGAAGCCTGTTTGGGTGGGCGTTGTGCTTTACCTGCTGAGCACACATAACGGGGATAGGCTTCTCCAGTTTTGTGCAGACAATCGATTGTTCTTGTTTAGCACCAATTTCCGACACAGCTCGCGTCGCACAGCGACATGGCGCTCTAACTCTACAAGTACTTTGAGTCAGATTGACCATATTTCAGTAAGCTACCGGTGGCGCAGTTCTATTCAGAACTGTAGATCTTACTGGTCCACGTACGTAGAGTCGGACCGTGCATTAGTTTTAATGCGATTATCGCTCCAGCTCCATGGTCATCGTCGCAAACCACAAACCCGATTAGCCGTGCAACGTTTGTGTGATCCATAAGTACGCACCCGTTACAAGCAGAAGTTAGTACATGAGCTAGGATCTACGACGAACAGTAATGTAGATGAGCATTGGGCTCATATCAAACAGGCGATGCACGTGGCAGTAGGTTTTGCCTGTGGTCCTAGATCCGTTGTCCATCAAAGACACTGGATCTCGCAAGAGTCGCTGAGTATAATGGAGCAAAAGCGTCAGCTCTCGAACCGTAAGGAGATGAATAAGATGCGGAGAAAGCTGCAAAGGCAAGTTAAGAAAAGCCCCAAGAAGGATCGCGAAAATTGGTGGATCAAGGTAGCCAAAGAAATAGGAAGAGCAGCTGCTTCAAGTGACAGTCAGAGACTGTTCAGACTTATTCGTGACACCGGTGGACGGCGCATCCAGGTCAGTGAAACGATTTGCGATAGAAATGGAGAGCCTATTCGTGGCAAAGAACAAAGGCTCAACCGTTGGGTGGAATAATTCAAAGAGCAGCTTAGCTGGCCGCGCGCAAATGTTGCGTCGATCTCAACAACTGCGAATCCTAGGGAAGTATCACTTGAGCCCCTATCGGAAGTAGAAGTAGAGTCGAGCGTTCGATTACTAAATCGAGGGAAATAGGCCGGTCCGGACGAGCTGCCTCGAGATCTCATGCTGGGTGATGGTGCGTTAATAGAATCACTTGCCAACTTGATACGTGACGTTTGGAGCGAGGAGGGTATTCCGTTATTATGGGATGAATCATTGATTGTACCCATCTTCAAGAAAGAAGTACGCAATGACTGTAGCAATCATCGTGGGATTAGCTTAATTTCGATAGTCACCAAGGTATTAGCCTGGATTTTGCTGCGCCGTCTCACACCGGCTCGAAAGAGTACCGCCCGAGAACATCAAGCGGGATTCTGCCCAGGTCGAGGATGCGTCGACCAGATTTTTATTTTCTGTGAAATACTTGGGGCGCGTCAGGCACACCGTTCACTGACAATAATGGTTTTTCCTGACTTGAAAGGCGCCTTCGATTCAGATGATCAAACAGCACTTTTCAATGCTCTTCACTAAAAAAAGTATTCCCTAGAAGTTTGTGAGTCTACTGAGATCATTGTACTCTCATACTTCTAGCCGCGTAAGGGTTTATGGTGAACTGTGTAGACCATTCGAAACAACCAGTGGTGTTTGACAAGGATGCCCCATATCTCCATTCCTGTTCAACTTCGTCATGGACGAGATAATGGAAAATGCCTTGTGAAACCTTCAGGATGTGGGCGTCGAACTAGGAAATAGTGCGAAGCTGGGTGACCTAGATTACGCGGGCGACCTTATCTGCTTGTCCGAATGCACGGAAGATGTACAACGTGCACTAGATAGACTTGCGGGAGCTGTAACTCCATTGGGCATGCGCTTTACACCTTCAGAGTGTAAAGCGCTGTTGCAAGACTGGACGTCAATGGTTCCAAACTTGATGCTGGATGGAGAGGAACTAACAATTGTAAACCGCTTCACTTCCCTTGGGAGCAGCTTGACGACGGATGAAAGCACAGTAGTGGATATGAGCAGGCGTATATCCCAAGCTTGAGTGGCGTACGCTGGACTGAAGTACTTGTGGCGTCGATCTGATATTTCACTAAAGTGGAAAGGTCGTGTGCACTGTGCCGCGGTGCGTTCAGTTTTGTTGTATAGTTGCGAGACTTGGGGTCTACGTGCAAAAAATATTCGTCGTCTTGAGGTTTTCGACCATCGATGTTTGCGCAGTATCGCTAAGGTTGAGTGAAATGACCGAGTGAGCAATGCTGAGGTCAGAAAGCGAGTATTGAGTACCAATTCCGAGAACTTTCTATCACAGCGTATCCAGCTTAGTAGACTTCGTAGTTTGGTGCACGTATTGCGTATGGCGACCACGTCTACCATACCGTGCCCTGTTTTCCATTCGTCCTAAGGAATGGAAGATACCACGTAGAGGTCAATAGATGACGTTGTATTGGGGAATAATAAAATGTACAGCAAACTTAGGGAAAGTAGCTGTCTCACGCCTTCGTGGTTCGGGTCCAGAAGAATCCTCAACCAGTTGGCTGGAGACACTGAAAGATACGGCGGCGAACCTTGAACAGTGGCGATCGTGTTGTCACTTTCTGTCCAGTTAGAATGATTGATCAGTGTGCGTTTGTACAGTTAGACTGTGCACTCCGTGTGCTATCTATTAGGGCGTTCTTTCCTTTTCCCACCCCTGTAAGTCCACTCTCTGTCCATCTTGTTCATTCATCCTTTCTATTGCTACGTGCACTGTGGTGGTCATCGTCATCATCATCATCGTACGGCGGTAAACAGTAGGGCGCGCCCCAAGGACCACTGCTTTTCTCACCATGTTGCACGCTGAATTGGAAAGTGTGAATATACAAGATGAGCCGGGACTGGACGTACATGGGTGAAAAAAGGAAAGAATGCCCTAGTAGCCGACACACGGAATACACAGTCTAACTGTATAAACAAACATCGATCAATCATTCTAACTCAACAGAAAGTGACAACACGATCGCCACTGTTCGGGGTTCGAAGCCATATTTTTCCGTGTCTCCAGCCAACTGGTAGACGGATCTTTTGGAGTCCAACCACGACGACGTGAAGCACCTACTTTTCCTACGTCTGCTGCACATTTTCTCATTCCTCGTTGCCAGGTAATCTGTTGACCTCCACGTGGTCTCTTCCACTCCCTAGGAGGAACGGAGAATACGACACGGTACGGAAGACGTGCGTTTGACATAAGTAACACGTGCCCCAACCAACAAAGTTTACTAAATTGTATAGGTTGTGACAAAACGTTCTCCGTATTAGTACCCAATACTCTCTTTCTGACCTCAGCATTGCCTACTCGGCTATTCCACCTGATCTTAGCGATACTACGTAAACGTCGGTGGTCGACGACGAATATCTTCAGCACGCAGACTCCAAGTTTCGCAAACATACAGCAAAACATAACGCACTGTGGCACAGTATACACGACCTTTCAACTTGAGTGAAATATCAGATCGACGCCACAAGTATTTCAGTCCAGCGTACGCCGCTCGAGCCTTGGATATCCGCATGCTCACCTCTATTACAGTGCTCCCATCCGTCGTCACGTTGCTGCCGAGGTGGGTGAAGTGGTCGACAACGAAGCTCGGAATCGTTGACGTCCAGTCTTGTAACATCACTCTACACTTTGGAAGTGCAAAGCGCATGCCGAATGGAGCTGCGGCTCTTGAGAGTCTGTCTAGTGCACGTTGAGCATGTTCCGTGGATTCGAACAAGCAGACAACATCGTCTGCTTAACCTAGATCCCTGCTTCCACCATTTCCTAGTTCGACGCCTACATCCTGAAGATTTTGCAGCGCACTCTCCATTATTTCGTCCATGACGAAGTTGAAGAGGAATGGAGAAATGGGACATCCCTGGCGAACACCACTGGTCGTTTCGAACCAACCGGATAGTTCGCCGTAGACCCTAGCGCGGCCAGAAGTATGAGAATACAATGACCTCAGTAGGTTGACGAACTTCTGCGGCATACCTTTTCGATGAAGAGTGCTGAAAAGCGATGTCCGATCAACTAAATCGAAAGCCCCTTTCAAGTCTAAGAAGACAATTATTGTCCGTCGGCGGTGCGTGTGATGCGTTTCAAATATTCGGTGAAGAGTGAAGATCCGATCGATGCATCCTCGACCTGGGCGGAATCCAGCCTGTTGTTCGCGGGCATTCCTCTCGCGAGCGGGTGTAAGACGGTGCAGTAGAATTGAGGCTAATAATTTGGTGGCTATCGGGATTAAGCTAATCCCACGATGATTACTGCAGTCATTGCGTATTCCCTTCTTGAAGATGGGAAAAATCAACGACTCACTCCATATTAACGGAGTACGCTCCTCGTTCCAAATGTCACAGAGCAAAGCGGTAAGTGATTTTATCAAAACATTTCCACCCAGTCTGAAAAGAACAAGGGGAAGGTCGTCGGGACCTGCCGCTTTCTGTCGCTTTAGTAATCGAATGCATGACTCTACTTCTACTTCCGATGGCGGCTCAAGTAATACCACCCAAGGAGTCGCAGTTGTTGACACGGGAGTAACTACACTAGCGTGCGGCCAGCTGAACTGTTCCTTGAAGTATTCGACCCAACGGTTGAGCCTTTGTTCTTTGCCACGAATAGGCTCTCCATTTCTATCGCAAATCGTTTCACTGACCTGGATGCGCCGTCCACCGGTGTCACGAATAAGTCTGAACAGTCTCTGACTGTCACTTGAAGCAGCTGCTCTTCCTATTTCTTTGGCTACCTTGATCCACCAATTTTCGCGATCCTTCTTGGGGCTTTTCTTAACTTGCCTTTGCAGCTTTCTCCGCATCTTATTCATCTCCTTACGGTTCGAGAGCTGACGCTTTTGCTCCATTATACTCAGCGACTCTTGCGAGATCCAGTGTCTTTGATGGACAACGGATCTAGGACCACAGGCAAAACCTACTGCCACGTGCATCGCCTGTTTGATATGAGCCCAATGCTCATCTACATTACTGTTCGTCGTAGATCCTAGCTCATGTACTAACTTCTGCTTGTAACGGGTGCGTACTTATGGATCACACAAACGTTGCACGGCTAATCGGGTTTGTGGTTTGCGACGATGACCATGGAGCTGGAGCGATAATCGCATTAAAACTAATGCACGGTCCGACTCTACGTACGTGGACCAGTAAGATCTACAGTTCTGAATAGAACTGCGCCACCGGTAGCTTACTGAAATATGGTCAATCTGACTCAAAGTACTTGTAGAGTTAGAGCGCCATGTCGCTGTGCGACGCGAGCTGTGTCGGAAATTGGTGCTAAACAAGAACAATCGATTGTCTGCACAAAACTGGAGAAGCCTATCCCCGTTATGTGTGCTCAGCAGGTAAAGCACAACGCCCACCCAAACAGGCTTCTGACAAACTAAGTTTGCCAACTTGTGCATTGAAGTCACCAGCTAGCACTACGATGTCAAAACCTTTACTAATGCGAACGAGGGTGGCGAGTGCATCATAGAACTCATCTTTCTGCGCGTCTGAGCTGCAGTCCGTTGGGGCGTACGCCGAGATCACAAACGAATTGCGCTTAACACAACAATCCTTTTGAATGCCGACTGACCCTTGGCACATAAACGACTGTTAATCGGGATCCAGTCTAAGAGGGCGGTCTCAGCCTTCTCAGTCAAGACTATTCCTACACCACGTTGACCCGCAGCTCGAGCTACTTCGTCTCCTGAAGTGCGTGGAAAATACCGTGGCGATACCAGGAGCAGTAAGTTGAATCACACTGCTCGAAACCTGGATAGGCGTTTCACTTAAGCAGTAGACATCAATCTTCAGAGAATCTACTGTGAGCGCTAGACACGCTTGCTGACCGGCCTGCATGAGTGTGCGCACGTTCAAGGAGCCGAGGCTTAGAGGCTGACGAGACTTGAGAAAATGTGAGCTACAAGACAGAGGATTATTTATGATACCATATGGCAATGAATCGTTGCGAGTATCGGTCGTGTTATAATTGGGAGCATTATGAGTGGATAGAGGGAGCAAAGAGAGGTCGTTGCGTAGACAAAACAAAGGTTGAATAAAGGAGAGGGAACCCGTAATACTTCGGTAACAACAGGCTATGAAATTCTCGCAGCCTACCGGTGTCTATGTTTGGTGCACATGTGTCGTGGTAAAGGGTGCCCGCCAGTGTTATTTTTGCCAGGTCTGTAGATCCCGTCGTATCTGAATTCAGGCAGCACAGTCCTTCGGTGGATTTTGTTGTTCTTGCTTTTGTCTTTTTCTATCCCGTCGTACATAAAGGCAACGGATCTTTGGTAGGTAAGTGGTCTGAAGTGCCGGCTGCGAGTTTTGCACCGCCGCCACGATAGCGTATTCTTCCTTCTCAACTTCCGATTGATGCCTCTCTCTACTCGTCAAGTTCCGGTGGGTGAGGGCAACGGGTTGGTTTGTTTTGCCACTGTAATGCGGCGATGGCAGTGCCAGACTCGTTACTTTCAACTAGCAGTGATGTATCATAGTGTCAACTGTAGCGTTCTGGATTCACCTCTTAAAGGTTTCTGACGCGACTCGAACGTATTCTAGGGTTGAAAATGTATTTTTTCTATCACTGGGCTTATCTTGTCGGCAGAAACGGAATTCGTTGAGTATAATGCTTTTGTGTATCACTCGAGGGTGACGGTTCTTATATGAGCCGTGTTCTTTCAGAGTCCGGTTTAATTACCCCTTTACGGACTAACGAACACAGAAGATGGGTTCCTTTTGATGAAGTAGTGTTTTTAGCTTCGTTAGGTATAATTCCATACAGCTTGACCATTTAGAAAAAAGGTATTAAGATTACGGTCATTTTTATTTTGGGCTTACCTGCAGATCGTAACATTATATATGCATGTGAATATGTCGCAGATGTTTTCGTCGTTGGTTATTTGTCGGTTGTACGTTGAAACCAAACGGCACCGTTCGTCACACCAAAATGAGTGCTTTAAAACTAGGAGAAATTGCCGCCAGTTTCAGACGCTGCTTACAGTTTATTTGCCCCGACTATTGAGATTAGGTGGTGGGTGCTGTCGTGGTTGACAGTGAAGTGTAGCCTGTAGCGTGAGACACTTTTTGCTCTCTTATCCAGTCGTGGTAAGGGGTACGCATCTAGATGTGTGAAGCGGTTTGTGGTTTGACTGTCGTCAACCACCGTTCGTCGTTTGGGGTTAGCGTTCCTTGTCACGAGCGCTCCACGGGGAGGTCGAGGGTTCGAAGGCACGATCTCTCAGTAGGCGATCGACTTTGAGGCGTGTAAGCTGTCCGTCTTCTGAGTTTGGTAGCGACTAGTCTGCAATCCGAGGATAAGTTGAATATTAGCACTGGTGGTTCTGTTTTAGTGGCAGGTAATCCGCAGAAAGACTCTCCTTTCCAAAGGCTCATGGTCTCCTTTGCCGTTTGATCCTAATAGTGCTCTGCGCTTTTCAGGCTATGGTACATGCCTCTCCCACTGCACTCATCCACAAGTATGTAAAAAAGGCCTTACTTTCCAAAAAATGTCCAAAAGAAACTCTTTGCTCACAGCAGTTTTTGTGAAACAACTTACCTTAAGATATCACCAAGCCAGAAAGCCTTCAAAACGACTGCAGAAAAGCTCCTCGGACCATCTGGATTCTTTTTCGTAATCTAGTCTTCATCCTTTCATTTGTCCTTTTTTGAGCCCTCGCTGGCCGCCCTCACATTGTCTTAGTCTCGTTTCCCCTCTTTGATTTCTAGAATTCATAAAAAACTGGCAATGTAAGGTTGGTAGCCTTTCCGAACCTTCCGTTGCATCATAATAAAAGGCATTGCTGGTCATTTTAACACGTACACGTACACTGACATCAACACCATTGCCTCGGGCAATTATCCCCTGTTCTGCAATTCTGAATTTAGCACGGCTTCCACGGTAAAGAATATACCGTAGGACCAGGGACCATTTAAGCACCAGCCTTAAAGCCATAAACAACTTCAGTACGTCTTAATTACCCTCTTAGTGCAGCTTACCTGCGAGCCCAGAGTTCACCTGCATCTCTTGCATAACAAATCAGTGTGGAACTTGCCTTCCTCAAAATACCGTACCACCGCCGTGCACATTAGTTCAGTTCAGTTTATTCAGCCATTAACCTCGCACTTCTGTGCTCTGGTTTCTGTTTCTATTTTCCACCATCGTCCAATAAAGGGCGAAAAGAATAAAAGCATAAAATGAAAAAGAGCCAAAAGCGAAGTAGGAAGCAGAAATCACGAAAAAAAGGAAAAGTTCCAATGCAACTACGCCACTGGCCATGACACAATCATATCAGTCAATGTCTCCAACCATCTGGTGGGCGGGTCTCATGGGTCCCAACCCGGAAGTCTAATACATCTTACTTGGTTAAGTCCACTAGTCAAGATTTTCACATCTTTCTCCCTTGTCACGAACTAACCACCTCGATTTACCTTCCAAACACTACCTGTCTCGGAGAACAGCGTACCCCGAGAAAGGTTATCGGTAGATATGCGCAACACGTCCCAACCACCTTAACTTATTCAGGTTCAGTACTTGTTCCAGTGGCTGGCCACTGGTTCCCAACACCCGACGTCTAACCTCAGCATTGCTGATGCGGTGTTCCTACCATGTCAGGGATACTACGGAGGTGATGCTCAAACATCGACGATCTTCGCTTATCTCATACACCTGATGGCCGTGTTTCTAAGCGGCATAAAAGAACCGATGTAACCGCCGCATTGTACACTCGACCCTTGATAGACAATCGAATGTCACGCTGGTACCACAGATGACGGAAGTTGGCAAAAGCCAAATGGGCCTTCGGTGTACGTTATGACACTTCTCCCGATGTCCGTCCATCTGGCAGGATGTGACTGCCCAGGTAACAGGGCTTTTTTCACCAGCTAAAGATTCCCCGACAACACAAGGTTCGGGGTGGAGCCAACCCATTCCTGCAGTAGCATTTTGCACTTTAGAGGTGCAAAACCCATTCCAAACATTGTTTTGCTGCTGTCTAGGCGATCTGGAAAAAGCTTACAACGTACCTGGATTTCCATTCTAAAGAACAATATCGCTCGCTTATCGTAAATCATATAATTAACTGCCTGATCAAAGATCGATGCCGCTGTTCTCACACGAGGATAGAGGCGAACGAAACAACCGGGCACTGGCTTATTTGGACCAACGCTGCTGGCTTGCAGGACGCTCTTGGTTGTGCAGAAGCTAGAAGTACATCCTCGAATGAAAAGGCTTGTGGCTGACTGGCCGGCCGAGTAAAAAGCCCACAACGCAAAAAACCAGAGAAGACGTCACTGATACAAAGATTGACTTTTATGCCTCCTACCTTCACACGTCATTTTTGTTGGGTTGGCACCATACTGCATTAAAAATAATATGGTATAACCACCGTAGCCAATCCTATGCAATTAACTCACTTCTAAAATGATCGTAATCCGAAAAAGGAAGGCAAAACTCTTGTTACCCACTTTTCATGTGAAAATACCATGCCACTGAATGTAAAGAATTTATACTTTGAGGAAAAGTTGTCCATGCAACATGCATAAAACATTTGAGTTTTCAGGTACGAAATACCATTTATTTATATCCACAGGTTTCGATACGCATCCTGCAGTATTTCGTGTAGCCGATTCTGTCAGTGTATAGGATTGTCGTCGTCATTAAGTGACTCGCAGATAAACGAACCCCGTGTTCCACGGTAGAGAACACAAGCTCGCGTTACTACGTGTACTGTAGGACAAATTATCATACAATAACAATAACGTGCCGTAAATTGTGGGCAAAACGACCACAGAATCAAGACAACCAAAAGGCTTCGCAGTGCCTAGGTTACAGTGAATAGAAAGCGCACGAAATGGCGATACGGGAGAAAGTCAGATGGTTCATAGAGGGAGCCTTTACTTAAGGGAAGCATTTGACCAACCAACGGACGGAAGAGTAGTGATCGCCTGAAGGAACACACGCACAAACGTGGTGAAAGTCAAAAGCGATAACAAGGCTACGAGAAAGTGGTATGATGAAAACGGGAAGGCCAGTGGTCAGTCATTCGCACAGACAAAAGGAGAGATACGTGCCCCCAAGCGGTGGGTCCCAGACAATTATGAGGAAATAACGGAGTCGGTAGGGTGAGAACCAACACATGAATAAGAGGTTTCAGAAACAACAACGCCGACGGAGTCGTCGTGGAAACAAGTGGGTCAGTGCACAGGTGGACTGAGCGGAAGAGAAACTATACGTAAGCAATCATACCTGTTAGAAGTCGAGGTTCACTGATGATCGATAGAACCATATAAAGCCAACAAATGGGTCAAATACATACGGGTTAGACACACTGTCATAAAGGCGAGACTAAAATGTGACGCAATGGGAGTGGACAAACTATTATCACGCTAGCGTGGAAGCGAGAGTGTGCTGGTCGGCGTGAAAACTAGGGGTGTAAGGGCATGGGAACAAAGCAACTGGCAGGTATATGCAAGATAGATTCTTGTGAATAGCATGGGATCCAGACTGAACCAGGATAAATGCGTTTCTTGATATGGTGAGCTGAACTTTTATATCTAATCTCAATAAATCTTCACAGTCAGGGTTTACCAACGATCTTGAAACAGTCTGTAGTGATCAACAAACACGATTAATATCAAAGGCCTTGATAAATAACTTGATGTTAGATTTTATTCAACTTTCAAAAACAAAACATCGATATATGGGAGAACAAGCAACGGACAAGAGCACATGTACAAAGCAGTTTTTATGGTTTCTCCGAAGTTTTGTTCGGCATTTATGGGCTGTCTGGGAGGAGTAGCACCTCGGAGTTGTTAGACTGTCGTGTCCCTTGGGGCATCCTCCATCTCTCTGGTCCCCACGATCCACCCAGCTCTCACCTGTGGCTCGACGAAGCTGAAGCATGCGTCAGCAATCACATCCCGGCAAACCGCTCGACAGGCTGGCTAAACCAGGCTATGACCTCGGCGATATGGTGCTCGGCATACGAAGACGGATACTCCTGAATGGGCTGACGAAATCTACTGATCCAACGACTAAAAAGAAAAAACTGTCGAACCTACCCGACCCTGTATTCCGGAAGAGGCGAATGAGCCGCACAACAAGCCACTGACTCATCTGGAACAACCCTGCTGCCTTGTAGGCTGCACTTTGGTGCGCAAAAGCTAGACGTGCATTCTCGAAGAAAACGGCCGGATGAGGTGTCGTCAACTTACTTCCTACTCCGGACTGGGATACCGAGTAGTAAAACAGTCCCGTACGGTGCTGGAGACGTCGCTTCGTGTTATATTCCCGTGAATCTCTGAGTAATTTTGAAAACATGCACTCTGATCATGCTACGTCGTCCCCGGCAAGCGATGCGCCTCGTGCTGCAGCGATGGAGGTGTCAAGACAGCAAGTTGGAATGCTCAACTGTAGACAACAGGCTCAAAAAACCTGTTGGAATGTACGGACACTGTTAGACGTGGGTAGCCAAAACCTCACAATGTGGACACTGCACAACTACAATATCGACATATCTTGTCTCTCAAAAGCCGGCACTCGGTGCATAAAAATCCCACAAGAAGAGGGAACTTGCTGGATTTATCAAAGCGGCCCGACAGACAACTCTGTGCGCTACGGTGTCGCATTTCCCATTAACAATAAAGCCAATAGCGCAATGATCGCTTCGGAGCCGATTTCAGCAAGACTTGCTTTCGCACGTTTCAAAGGCTCCCCGCATAGCTTAACGGTGATTGCGGTCTACGCTCCGACCAACGCGGCGGACAGTGAGACAAAAGGTAAATTGCACGGCAGCCTCCAAGAGTTAATCAATCGGATCCAGAGAAGTGACATTTTGTTCATCGTCGGAGACTGAGACGGATTCATCATCGCGGCACATCCTGGGAAAATTTGGCCCTGGTCACCGCTGTGATAATGGTGACCGCCTAGTCAGTTTGGCCGACTCTAACAAAATGACCGCTTGCAGCACACGTTTTTAGCATCCTAAAAAGCACTTACTGATGTTCTGCTCCAAAAAGAGCCGCACTTAGCACCAAATCGACCATATCCTAAAGAGGTCTCGTTAGGCTTCGTCTGTAGAAGACTTGAGCGTACCGCGGTGCAGTGACGGGAAAAGCAAATGATACAGAGCACGTTCTTGTTCGTTCACGCTTCAGAATCCACCTATCCACGCGCCTTAAGGCCTCTCCACCAGCCCGCGCAAACGTCGCAGCCCCGGAAATACCAGAGAAATGCTAAGCGCTGTTAAGCGCAATCTCCACCAGATTACCCAGAGTAATCAATGTGCCACCGGATTCAACTCCAGTAGAAGAACAGTGGACGATAATCAAATTGACGGTTAGAGAAGCTGCCTTGAAGAAAACCGGAAGACCGACGCGTCTAAAAGACTTGATCTCTAAGGACACACTTCAACTTTTGGCTAAAGTACACGAAGCCCAGATACCACGAAGTGGCGAACAGCGCAGTGCAGCGCGAGGTCTCGCGCTCCGCTAGGGCTGGTCGTAAACGATACTGGACAGAATTAGTTGAAAAAATGGAGACTGGAGCACGGATCGGTGACTTCGGGAAGCTATTCCACCTCATTCGAAACGCGTCGGATCGGCACTGCAAGCAGAAGTCGCTCTTATGCGACACAGCTGGGCAGCTCGTACCTGAGCAGAAAAGAAAAAGCGATGGGTAAAGCTCTTCGATCGGGTGCTCTTATTATTACTTTGTTTTCAGCTACCTTTTCACTTAGTACTTCTATTCATTCTGCCCTCAACTTACCGAGGATGCGAGGTACCACTGAAATCCGGAGCACAAAGTGCAAGATTAATGTTTGAGTAAACTAAGACTTACACTGCTTATGGAAAATTAACAGTTATGTCTCCACACTTCCAGCACTTGCTTATGTGGTGGATGGAACGAATACCGGTCGATCTATCTGTCAGTGGTTCGCAAAAACTTCCCAGAAACAAGTTCTTGATCATTTGAGCGGGTCAGGCCGGGCCGAGTAGTTAGTAACCAGTAACTCGCCAGATCACACGAGACTTTATCCCTCTTGCTAACCAAACGGTTGTCTGCAGTCCACGACAGATTTGGTCAAAAGTCAGTGAATCAGACTGCCTGTGTCTTTTCAACGTAGTCGGTCCGGCAAAACAGAAATCTGGCAAGACGCCAGGGGTCGGGAATTTCCCACATATACTTTGAGTACCGCGTCGTTCGTTTGTGTAAATACATATGTGGCGCAATTTGCTGTCGTCTTCTGATATTCGTTTGCAGGCTGGAGCGAGTGGAGTTTTAAAAGCTCGAGCGCACAAGCCATTCATAGAAATCATAGAGCATAATGCGTGGGTCACAACAATATTTCGTGAAAGTTTCACCTTTAAGATCGTGAAACCCAGCAGTATAGTTTTAGTCAATAAGCTGACGGACCTAGTTCAATCAACTGAATCAGATAGAAGAGAGTTGGTTTAGGTACATTCTTGCCGCAATTGTTATTGACAGTTATTTTGATATTTTTTTTCCGGCCGTCGCACAGTGTTACGAATGTATCGTCCGTTTATTGTACTGCGTTTGTGATTGATCGCAAGTGTATCTGTTCCATTGAGGAGATAGTTTTCGTATCTGTTCCGTTCCGACAACCATTAGCAATGCGCTGAGTGCGGTTGCTTTATTTGCTAACTCGTAGCGGCAATCTCAAAAGGAAATAATGAAGGAGAAAATAGTATGGAAGGAGCAAGTGGAGAACGGAATGGAATTAAGTCGAGGAATAAAGTTTGTGGATGCAAGAGCGCCACTGATCGAGGCATCTAGCCACTTCCCCCAATGTATCTAACCATTGAGTGGGAGGGTCTCTTGGACCCCACCCAGAAAGTCTAACACGCCCTACATGGCCAAGTCCGCTTGGTAGACTTTTCATGCCTTTCTTCCACGTCATGGACTGACCACCCTTACTCATCTTCCAACCGGTACCCGCCTCAGCCAACATAGCACGCCAACGGATCTTGTCAGGAGACTTGCGTAACACATGTCCCAACCATCTCAGCCTGGTGAGTTTAAGTGTTTCATCTAATGATTTGATCCTTGAACCTGACTTTCCGCCAAACCTCAGTATTGCTCGCACGATGTTCCCACCAGATTCGAGCAATACTACGAAGACATCGGTGTTCAAATAGCGACAATCTTCGTACGTCCTCCACCGGTAGTGGCCATGTCTCCGAACCATACAGAAGCACGGGTCTGACTGTTCCAGTGTACACTCGCCCCATAATAGGTAAACGGATGTCATGTCGAAGCCACAGATAATTAAGGTTGGCAAATACCAAACGAGCCTTTTGTATAGGCAGAGACACTTCATCCGATTTCCGACGTTCGGGTGAGATCCAGCTCCCCAGATAACAACATGTCTACCACGTTCATATTCACCCCAGACACTAAGATTCGGCGTTGGACCAACCCAGTCCTGCAACAGCATCTTGCACTTTGAAGGTGCAAAACGAATACCGAACATTGCTACACAGCTACTCAAGCTGTCTAGAAAGGGTTACAAATTATCTGGATCTTCACTTGAAAGAACTATGTCGTCCGCATACTCAAGATCTGATACCTTTCCATCTGGCAAAAGTTCAATGCCGCTCTCCTCACCTGACAAAAGTACGGCCTCTAGGACCATATCAACCACAAAGTTAAAGAGAAGAAGAAAGAGAGATAATCCTGATGTACACTACATCACGTGGTGAACTTGGGTGAAAGATCACCGTAAGCCCGACCTCGGCTTCGGCTGTTAATGTAAAGGGATTTTACGATTGAAATGAATTCCTGCGGTACATCCTTCAGCAAGAGGCGGTGGCAGAGAACTGTGCGGTCAACTGAGTTTAGGGCCGCTTTAAGATTGAGAAAAGCGGAGATAGTGGGCCCACGGAGGGTGTGTCTATGTTCTCAAATTTGTCAAAGAGTGAAGATGTGATCAAAACAACCTCTACCAGGCCTAAACTCAGCTTGATTCTTGTGCGAGCATTGTTTGCGAGCGTTAGATAAGCGGAGGAGAATAATACCGGCGAGCAGTTTGGATGCGATGCTAACCAGGCTTGTTCCCCTGTGGTTTTCACAGGAAGACCTGTTACTTTTGTTATAAATGGGTGCGATCACCGATTTACACCAACTCGTTGGAACTTGTTTTTTCTCCCACATCAAATGGAGAAGTTTCGTCAACTCCAGTAAAAGTGCTGATTTTTGGATGATCCTAATCACCCCGGGATTACGGAAAAGTTACCTTCCGCATGACACATTTTCATGGGTAGTTTGTCGGCGGGGTTCTGTACAAAATGATTAGCCGTTTATTCCGTATCATGTTTACTTCAGACAATTTTAAACTCGATTAAACCGTGACAGAATTAGGCACACGAAACACTGCAGACTGCATATCAAAACCTTAGGTTTACGTGAACAATGTACTGTACTCAAGGCCTTTCCGTATGCTAAATTACCACATCGTGGATTTCGATGTCTTCTGGTTTTACTGTTACCAACCGAAATCTAATCATACCTAAAGCACAATTTTTCCTTAGTGTGAATTCTCTGCAAGTTTAAGGGTACCGTGTTTCAAGTGAAAGTTAATTGGCAAGGCAGTCTGGGTACATTCTGATTAAGCATCTTACGGACTGGATCGTTACCAGCGGGTTGGTGAGACCGGATGAAAACCGGTAATTTTCCCGTAATATGCGCATAGTCTTAAAGGCCCATTACACTTCTCGATAGCCGTTAATCTGATTCTAAGACTTGGAACGGAAAACCTCTCCAGGTCCCAAAACGTCAGGTGCGCTAAGTGGAACGAGATAGAAAATGATGTATGGTAGTGCTTCAGGTTTACTCGAATCATTATTGTTCGCTAATAACTAGATGGCAACGCGTATAATAAAAAGAAAGTTGAGTTTGTGCTGTGAACTGCGAGTTGTTGATGATGTCAAGTGGTCAGTCAGAAATACGTCGACTGTATATGGTTGGCTACGAGGTCCAATACTTTCAACCCTAGGGTGGAAAGTGCAAAAGTCATTGGCCGCTGCTGGTTAAGAATCGTACGCGCTGAGTGTTTGTAAATTCTGCTAAATGGTGTGCTTTTTTGAAGAAGACAGATCTCACACGGAATTCTCATCTAAAGAACGAGCTGGCCAAATAATCATCGTTTTCTGTTACATGCTTGCGTATGAGTGCAATGGGAGGGGTATACACCATAGCCACAGAAACGCATTGCACTATTAGGGATAAACGGCACTCAGGCTCCAAGAGACTCGGTCGACCTGCTATGAGCTAAACAAAGTAGCAGTACATCAAGGCGTAACGGGCGAATTGAGATTCACGAAATACCTCTGTAAAGACCGGATGTCGAAGGCTTCTATCAGTCTCCCCACCTTAGCTAAAGATGCTCGTTTATCCGGCCGTCCTGGACATCAACCCCTCAAACGCGAAACGATCTGCTCCATACAGGAAGATCGACGCAATCACTGGCATGAGATCACAAATAAGGTGGAAAATACAACCAATTGTTGTCACTCCGTAAACGTTTTTCGCCCCATACGGTCGGCTTCGGGTAAAAGACAGTCCAATCAACCTCCCTTCGCGATTGCAGTGGTGTACCCATCCCTGATATGGATGATAAGATAAGTAGATGAGTAGAACATTTCAACCAGCTCCTCAATCGCCCACTGGACAGACCGATAGATATCGATTCAATTTCAGACCCCCCCCCATATGGCATCAACTGTGACCCCCCGTCATTAGATGAAATAACGAATGCAGTTAGCCGTTTAAAATCTGGAAAGCCCCCGTTTAGCACGGAATCCCTCGAAAATCTACCAGAAGTGCCTTCCGGTGGTCACTGAGCCACTTCGCACTCTATTCTACTTGATTTGGGAAACTGAAAAATGTCCATCCGATTGGAACACATCGGTTCTGCTTCCATTTCCCAAAACGAGTGAAAAAAAGGTGTACGGAAACTACCGTGGTATCAGTCTGCCAGACGTGGTTGCAAAAGCGTTCACCCAGCTCGTACTGAGTCGAGACACACGTACTCGGCCCAATCAGGGAGGCTTACTTCCAGGTATTGGGTGTGTCGCCCAAATATTCATCCTCCGGAAGATTTTGGAACACCGTTACAGATTCGAACGCCCTATCACCGCATGATTCATCGACTTCCGCGCCGCCTTTGATTTAATAGATCACTGGTCATTGTGGAAGATAATGCTTGCAGATGGCCTCCCATTCAAACTGGTCAGCCTATTAAAAGTCGTATAATACTGGGATCAAAACACACGTTCGAGTTTACGGCGAAGAGTTGTCCATTCGAACTGAAGTCGGGAGTGCGACAAGGATGCCCGGTATCTCCAGTGATGTTTAACTTTGCTGTGGATTGGATGATGCAACTCTCAATGCAGGGTTATCAAGGTGTCCAAGTTTCCTCAGGCTGCAGTATTACGGACCTTGAATTTGCAGACTGCTTAGTGGCGCTCAGGGGTGACCTAGCCACCTTGCAAACGGTCTTTGATCGGGTAAATAAATATGCTTCGGAGATTGGTCTTGAGATTAATACCAGCAAAACCAAGATGTTCGCAATACCCATTAGCCATGGAAACGAAGCCTTACAACTGAATGGCCAGCCAATGGAAATTGTCTTAGATCTGAAGTATCTTGTCTCCACCATCCCGCCAAACGGAAAAGCCGCAGATGATGTCAAACGGCCTGTTAACGCTGCTCGAATGGCGTTTCTGTAGCTCAGAAACAACCTGTGGTGACAGAACGAAATTAGTTTCAAGACCAGGCTCAGGGTGTTCAATGCTGCTATCCGGTAAGTCTTACTATATGGTTGCGAAACTTGGCCGTTAACAGCTGAGGATATCAAGCGACTAGGAGTTTTAGATCTACTTTAAAAGGAAAATAGAGTGACAAAATATCGAATGAAAACATCCGAAGTTGTTGCGGCATCGCCCGCCTTTTAACGCGTATACAACTCCGCCGACTGCAGTGCTTTGGCCACGAATTCTGTAAACCTGACCACACCTTAACCAGCATTGTCCTGGCACCACCTCCATGCCTAGACTGGCGTCACCGACGAGGAGGACTATTGAAAACCTGGCTGGATACCGTTTCGAAGACGTAAACCAACTTGACCCTCGTATGGTATCCAGCACTCACCAGTGAAAATCGAGCCGGATAGACATATGCAAAAACCTTGCTGTCAACTGCCCAGTATGGACAGCCGCAATCACAGACATTCAAAAAGCTGGCCTATCCTATTCAGGGAGCTAGCCTCAGTAAAGTGAGTAAGCCACCGCTAGTCACTTTCCCCAATTGGCCACGACCCTGAAATATTGTAGTTATTATATAATAAAATAGAACATAAATAATAAAAGATAAATTAGCGGAACTCTACGGTTACACGTTGGTTTTGCTATAAAGAAAACTGCAGCGACCTTTGTGCAGTGCGAAATTGGTTTGACGTCTGGAGCAGCTCGTGTATTAAGTTGCGGCTTCTCGTCTACTCTTGCTATTCTCTCGGCCTCTTCCCCTTTAGGTGGCTTCGCCGCCATCTCGTCCGCTTTGTGAGGAATTGGGCATGATGTGTGTGCGGGAACAAGTTCGTTTCTAAGGAGCATTTTTTGTTTGACTAACTCGCTCGTCAATAGTTTGTCTCCAAGGCAATCTAATTGTGATTTGGCTGTAGGCCGCGTATTTAGTCGTGTTGAGCTATTTCTTTACTGACTCGCCCGCCAAAACAGGTACAATCAGTTTTTATTGGTGACAGTAAACATTGTCTCTCGGTCTGACCTATAGAAACCTAATGTGGTTCTTCAGTGTACGTTTAGGGGCCATAGTTACCAGTGGTGCATTATGCGTGCATCTTCCCGTGCGCTCATACATAAGCGTATAATTGGAAAAATGTATCCACGGTTCAAGGAACTTATGAAGACGAGCTGCTTTTCTTAACTAGTCGTAGATGGCACCCGTCATGGCTTTGCGTAGCATCTTCGAATAAGTTACATCCTTTAATATATTTTTGAATGTAGAAAGTGACGTGGTTTATCAACGTATCAATTTTACTGGGTTAAAGGTCTTCAGTGGTAGTCAGAAGCGTTCGAAACGTTGGATGTCAGTAATTCCCTTTATCTGCAGTGTTCAAGGAGTTTGGATCAAAGTTGAAGCACTTAGGCTAAAAGTGCCTGTCAATCATCGGAACACCAGTTGCAGAAAGTACCGTAACTAAACAGCTGGGCAAAAAGTTAATCAAAATAAGAATATTTAAGGTCTTCAGTCGGTTTCAATCAAGTACTGGGATAACTGAAACAAATAATAATGGTTTATACAAATGAAACAAAGCAGATGTTTTTACTAGTAGCATTCTCATATGGAATCGATATAAAATCTACGCCAGCTGTTAGTTCAGACATCCTAAAGTTTGAAGTGTAATTTCGCCGAATAGACGTGTAGTTTAGTGACTAAGTACTTTTTCTTACCAGCACGAAGACTGCGTAAGCTGTATCAGCACGTTGAACAATCAGATTAAGGTGAATTACTCGCGCATCCTTGCGTAGTTTCATTTAACTCAAGCTCTGTGCTGGTTTGATAGTTGAACTGATAACCAGGTAAGATGAAAGTGTTTAGTTTATCTCTTTGCCCATCTAGACTGTAATTCTGGTCTCACTGAAGTTACATCTAATGAATTCACGACTGATTAGGATAACAGTTTTACTACAAGTGAGTAAACAAATCGGGTAGGTGAAGAAATTATGAACAGAAGCGCTCTAGTAACTGCGGTTCATAACTATGTTGACCGGCGTCTTTTATCATCGATTAGGCCAGTCTCGTCGCGCCGAGCGGTCGAGGTTATTATGCTTTTCATTTGTACCATAGACTAATCACTCTTTCTGTTCTGCTAAATCATACTCGCCCCAGTCGACGTACCGTACAGCAGAAGTCTCTCAGGTCACCATGATACCGTTCGCAGTTTAAACTTATTTCATTCTCTTGCATTTATCCTTGAAGCCTGTTTCCGGATAATGGCTGGCTACCCCGCATTTACCGGGGCACATACTTTCCCCCATCCATACGCTCCAATGGCTTATTTACCTGCTGGCGTCCAAGCTGCAATTCCTGTTGCCGCGACCGCTGGGGGCTGGGCTGAACACACGTCCCACGATGGTCGAAAATATTATTACAACACACTCACTCAGCAGACTACTTGGGAGAAACCACCGGAGTTGAAATCCACTCGAGAGCTTATTCTATCAAGCTGCCCTTGGAAAGAATTCAAATCCGAAAATGGGAAGCCCTACTATTTTAATGAACAAACCAGGCAGTCTGTATGGGTCAAACCACAGGAACTAATGGAAGCTGAACAACAGGCAGAGGCTCTTGCTCCCATGCCTTCACCTGCACAGGAAAAACACACACCTTTACAGCTGAATACCCCATGCACACCTGCCACACCCAAAGAAGAATTTGGTAAACCGCCTGAGCCGTCCGCAATTGAAAAGGCCATGTTGGCTACGTTGGCGTCGTACGACATATCATCGTCCAAAACGGATTCGATACCGATCCCGCCTCCTCCACCAAACGAAATGTCCACTGAAGCGAAATCTGAACAGTTGGAAAAAACAGATTCCGAAGACAAGTCATCAAATGTATCTCGTCGCACTGGTTCACCGGCTCCTTTGGTCATGCACGAATACAAAACACGTGGTGAAATGGCTGAAGGATTGCGACGTTTGTTCCGCGATTGCAACGTACCTGGAGGCTCTACTTGGGAACAAGCCGTCAAACTAATCTCGGCAGACCCGCGATACAATCTCCTCAAAAGTTTCACAGAGAAAAAACAAATTTTTAACGTATATAAAACACAACGCTTAAAAGAGGAACGGGAAGAACAGCGGCTTCGTGCGAAGCAAGCAAAAGAGGATCTGGAGCGTTTCTTGTTACGTCATCCGAAAGTTCACTCCACCATGTCTTATCGTCGGGTTGATCAACTTCTGTCGGATGCACAAGAATGGAAAGTTGTACCCGATAAAGATAGACGGGAGTTGTTCGACGATGTGATGCAAGAAATATCGAAACGGGAACGAGAAGAGGCTAAAGTCTTGAGAAAGCGCAATATAAAGGTTTTCAACGAAATTCTTAGCGACATGCCAAAGTTAACTTATCGGACTACTTGGAGCGAGGCTCAGCAGATGCTTTTGGATAATAGTAGGTAAGTCGTTTGTTCAGCATGTATTAACGGAAATTTGGAATTTTGATTTCCTGTAAATCTCAGTATTGTAAACCACCGCTTTTATTTATTTATGATTCAACAACAGTGCATTTCTTTTGGAAGTGGTTGGCGATGGCTACATTCATATCCAGGACTGCAAGATTTAGGTCGACTGTTCAACCAACGCCGGTCAGTGTTTATCCAAGAAATGCGTAACTGAAGCTTCTTGTTTATATGCTCGCTGATTAGTATAGTGCCGTCCTTTTTAGGGAACGTGGGTTCATTGTTTTATGACCAACAGTCCTTGAAGTTAAGAAAAATCAACACAGATCAGCGCTGAAGCACCGTATCATTGATTACTCGGCTCTCTAGAGAGCCGGAGGTGGCGACGCCATGGGAGTTGCAGTATAGCAAAAGCAGAACTGCTGTTGGGGTGCAGCTCCCGATTTACTGAAGTTTATCGAATGGCTAGCTGGTAACTGCGACGGCTGGTCTGTCTCATAAAAGCAGTTTATACTTAAGTGGGACGAAGTATACATCATACCTCGATATTTGAGTCTTTAGGTGAACTACTGCTTTCTACGTTGCCTGTACGTTGTCATCGGCGTGCTCTAAACCGACGGCGCCGGGGTAAATTCAGCTGCATTATGTGTTAGGTTGTTGTATATTTGAGGGTAACCGGCCCGTAAGGCAGCCTTGTAATGGTGCGTTGGAAAACGCCAGTAGTAACGAAAGCAGGCAGAATGTTCTAACCACTACCTGGGGGTAAACGGTACTCCCTGATTACCGAGGCGTTTTTCTCGGTCACGCCAGTTCTGAAACATTTAGACGATACAGTCCTTTTTAATCGCATGCTTGCGTATGAGTGCAGTGAAAGGGCTATATACTCCATACTCACTAAGGCCCACCGCGCTATTAGGGATGACCGACAACCGGACCCTAAGAATTGGAGTGGTGAACCACATAAGGCCTCAACAGGTCAGATGTGGTAACGATCCGGACGACAGTGGATTACTTTCGAATGAGTCGAAGATCAAGCGACTGTATATGAACATTGTCAGACAGTAAATATGTGACCGACGTATTCGTGACCAGTACGAAACCGAATCTGTTCGTCATGAATTTGCCACTAACATATGTCACAACCTACGTAGTTTTACTGAAGTCATCAGCCTAGGAACTACTGGTATTGTGTGGATACCCGTGCAATCGGCTTAGCTGTTGCGCAGACCATTTTCAAAGATTGAGACCGTAAGTAATTCCTATCGTGACAGCGGCATCCGATCCACATAGTGGAGCAGAGATGTAGTTCTAGCAAACAACATCCCTCTATCTCTGAACAAAATTGGAGTTAAGCCATCAGTTCCCGGAGTCTTGTTTTACGACTTAGATTCGCTTGTGTATCATCGCCTGTGTACAGGGTTTTGACGGGATAGACAACGAGCTGTCACATCGAGCTAACTGCGGTCGATGTCGATGTTGTAAAATAAATCAAAATGTCTTTTAAGTGCTCTGCTAAGCGTTTACGACACCGCCGGTGATTGACGAGTAATTTACCTTTACCTCCAGTTTGTTTCATTTATACCTTTGTGTTCTTGATTTACTATATCAAGTGAACTAGTCTGCCAGAGTAATTTCCAGCTCTGATGTACGCCATCTCCAGCATATTTCGTGAATTATACTTGATATTTTTCTGAATTTGCACTTCGAGACGTGTTTTGTTTTGTTCCCTGCCAGCCGGGATTGACTCACCTGCTTCTGAAAGGGGGAAAGTTTCGGTCGAAATCCATGGTTTGACGGGGTACTGTGTCAGCCTACTACTCGCCACGGAAGTCGAGTGCAGGGTTTTCTTGATGATTATGGAGCAGCCGATGACTTTTCGACCTTAGCGTTTTTGGAAGACTGCTCGACAGTCTGGTTTGAATGACTTATCATATCGTGGTAATTGTTACTTTTCAGTGCAACGCCGCCTTCTGTTGTGATTCACTGAGTTGACCAGCGTAAACTCCAGATGGCATATTTGTGTTCAGTAGTCGGAAATTCGTATGGACGAGCAACATAAGTTGGTTAGTACATGATGCCAGTTGTTTTCCTCCGTGTTTCCAACGGAAAGTACCTAGTGCAAGAGGTTATTTTCCTAGATCAATCTAATTTGTCCTCAGTGTTTCCCGTTGTGGCCACATGTTGACCCAGCTTACTTTACGCAATAAGCCACGGAGCTTGGAGAAATAATCCTAATACAGCTAGACCTTCACTGATGTCTACGTGTGTCGTTAACGCTAACAAATGACCTTTTTTTGCTACAAATACTTATTCCACTCATACTTCCAATTCTTATTGCACATTTGATCACCAACCGGTACCCTGTTTAGCGGCTCAGCTTCGCGACTAACACTGCAAGTTAAGCCATTCCTTCACTAATTGTAAGTTTCAACCTCGAAATCCCTAAAAAAGTGCAAATAAAACCTTGCAAAAAGATTTAAGTTAGGTGTCAACCTGATTTTTGAGCCGGATTGTTGCGTGTGGCACACTTCGACGACTAGGGTATCACACGTTTGTTGTACAAGCAGCATTGTGCTCTCATTGACCATAGCCAACTTAAATGGTGCGCGGTGATGATGAAGGAAGTAATCAGCCGGCGTTTATAAGTTGGGGTATTTGAGCAACGGTTTTCATAGAGGACTTGTGAATGTGGTCAGGACTTCTACTTGATATACGACTACTCGGGCTAGCGGAAAGTGCTCTCACTAAATGAAGGAAACTAGTTACGAGGCGGAAAGCGATAGATTGGTAGTGGTGTTTTTTTGTGTGCCATATCCAATTGCTTGTAGGGTGTCCTGTTAGTCCCATGAGGAGTTTTGATTTGATATTCTTTTAAATCGTTCTCGGTACTACCAGCTCTTACAATACTCGGTCGTTCGACCAACGGTAATACTGAAAATTTCCATAACTGTGCAGCAGGAAAACTTAACAAGAACTATCTGAATCGGCACTGTTTCGTTAGTGTAGCTGCCAGTAAAGCACCAGTCTTGAGATTCCTCGTCCAATTTTCTTGTTCACATAGTGTTGATAAGAACAACGGTTTTTTAGTTTGCTGTCATGCTGTGCTAACGGAATTGTTATTTCAAATAATCAGTTCGGTTCGTTCAACCATTAACCTCACACTTCTATGCTCTGATTTTGGCTGGTATCTCTCAGTGTCGTCCAGTCATGGGCAAAAGGGCGCGTAAGGTGAGAACGAGCCGAAAGCAAAGTAAGAAGCCGAAATCACGAAGACAAATAATGAGTTCGAATGCAACTACGCCACTAGTCGCGACACGTAATGATATCACTTATTGTCTCCAACCATCTATGTCATCGATCCGCCTTTCGGATTCAGTTCTTAGTGCCATGCACCCAATGGCGCAAGCGAAACATGGACGGGACTGTATCATTTTGACTGAGGGTTGCCCAGCTTAAGCGAGCGATAGCTGCCCAGTGAAGTGCAATGACTTCTCCCATCGCCGAGAGGAACCTCATTTACCCCACTTCTGCGTCCAACGTTTGGAGGTTTTTTGATCGGTAAACCGCTTCACTCCGTGTTTATTCACCGGAGTGTTGCCTCCAGGGGCATAGTGGGTAGAACCAGATGTTTCCCACCAACTGGTTCAGAGCATGGACTTCATCTGGCGCCAACACATCGACCCGTCAGACATGGTTGCATCTCCGGCCCAAGGAAACCATCCCGCGTAACTCTTTGGGTCTCGGGGGCACGCAAACCATCACACCACAGCAAGGTGCAGTCTCGTCGGGATGGAGTTAAAATAATGAGCTTGATAAATCGTTCAGTTTGATCAGTAATTTTTGAAATTGAATGTACTCGGTATATCTATTTATCAGGACAAACTGTCCATTCAATAAATCAGTTACAAAAATGGGGACAGTAAAGTAACTCATACACGGTTGAATAAACGCCCCCTTTCAACGTTGATTCACTTCGTGCCATTACATGAGTGCGGAGAACGGGGTGCACCGCATAGCCAGCAGTGCCTTCCGCACTCAAAGAGCGGAGAAGTTCAGGCGTTCTTACTTGTCGGAAGAAGGCAGAGTTCTCTCCAGCACCCAAAAATTGAAATTATGAAGTGGTCTCGGCTGTTTCTATTGTGTAATGTCACTACAGCCTCTGTGTGGTGTGATCAAGTAACCTAGTGAACAATGTCCGTCTTCATAACTACGCGTTTAGCATATCAAATAAACCAATAATTCTCTTCAAATTGATTTCGGAATTGTTTCAGCTTATCTCCTTTATGTGACTTTCGGTAGAAATCCTCGAGACTTGTTGCAGAATTTTGATACCGTAGATGATACTCAAAAAACTGGAATAGTTTGTCTTCTGACAGTGTACATTCTGTCCAAAGAATTCGAGATCACCTCATTTCGGTCGAAATCCTGACATACGGTCGAATTCCAGTTTATGCTACTGGCGCTACTCTCTTGCTAAACAATAGTGCCTATTGTATATTTTCGGCTACTGATAGTAGTATCAGTTGTATAAACTGGAATTCGACCGCGTCAGGATTTCGAATGTATTGTAGTAATCCCGAATTTTTTGGACAGACTGTACATCAAAATACCATGCTAATATTTTCTGCGATACGAACACCCTTATTTCGATACCACGAATTATCTCCTGTCTTATGGCCTTACTTTTCCGCTTCCTTTCTGTTTACCATTGCACCATTGTACGATCTACGGGAAGGGGAATGCAGGAGGACACTAACTTACGTTTACAAGATTCAAACCACAGACCTTGAAGTTACTGATGAGCGATTTTGATTGTTCATACAACTACTTCTCGTCGGCATTCTGTTAGTTTCTCATCTATACACGAAGATACTGGTATGTAGTACCTTTTTAAGCCACCTGAATGACATGCATCACCAGTTTTTATTACGAATAGTCTTGCCATTCATTTATAAGTGTCACAGATCATCTATGAGACGGATGCTTGGCGAATAGAGTAGAATAGGTGTAGGGCTTTTGTTACGTTTTAGTCAACCTGATGGAACGCTTAGCTAATACGAAAAAATGACGCCACTGTTGATATAACTCAAAAGGGCACGGAATTATTTCAAAATCTGTGGCGTACACCTCGTGAGCATATTTTATCTGCTGCCTTTGTGGCTATAAGACGCACTTGACGTGTTTAGTGTTCTTTTGCTGTTCGTTGGTGTTTTTCTCTCCTTCCAGTTAGTCTTTAGTCGTCTAATCTTTCTCGGTCCCAGGTTCACGGGCGATGTGGAACTTCAGAGTTTGGACAAGGAGGATGCTCTCGTGTGTTTTGAGGAGCACATTTGTATGCTAGAGCAAGAACATGACGAAGAAAAGGAACGAGAACGTCGGAAACAAAAACGAATTCAACGCAAAAATCGTGAAGCTTTCATAGTACTTTTGGATGAATTGCACGAACAGAAGCTGCTGTCTTCTACCTCAATGTGGAAAGATCTGTACTCCATTATCAGTCGGTGAGTTTTTGTTCGCGAGTTGAATCTCGTCTATAGAGAAACACTTATTTTGATATTCTACATATCTGTCTACCGAAACAGGTAAATGATTTGCGATCCGTACTGTCAGAGAGACATGGGATGTGTTTGGCCGAAGGTTTACTACTCATATATCTTCCAGGTCACGTAGTATCGGATAGTGTGTGTCGAAACAATCATTCCCCGTGGTGAATTTGAAAAGAGAAGTCAGAATCACAACATTGCACGATTTATGTCCAGGAAAATTTCGCTGCATCTCTATACAATGCATACTACAGGCAACAGTTGGTGTGACAGTTTATATATAAGTGTCTCAACATGGTAAACATAATGTCACATACAGATCTTTTTGTTTGTACAGCGTTGGTTGCCATCGTTTGATTGCTATCACTTCAGCCAATCTAAGCAGTTTCGTATTTTCTGTTCCGAAAACGCTTTTTCTTCGTCATCTTGGTGTTGCGTCATCAGTAATTGTTGAGCTATTGATGATGGCGGCATCTTATCCGTCCGTCGATCGTTGGTGTTTGGCATCTTAGGGTCAGTTGCACGTTGAATCCAATTTGGAATATGTTCCGAGATCCGATTACGTAACTGCTTTTCTGTTCGACCAACGTAGGTGACTCCACACCCATATATATATATATATATATATATATATATATATATATATATATATATATATATATATATATATATATATATATATATATATATATATATATATACAACGATCGTGTCCGAGTCTGTGCTGTCAATTTGGAAACACAACAGCATGCAAACACGATTGGTTTTCATCTTCACTCGTTCAACAGATATTCTCTGGTCAGACCATATTCCGAACACAACAGTAGCAAAAACCAAATCTTCACGCGGCGTTTTACAGCTGCCTAATTACGACACACGATCCTTAGAACTGGGATGAGGGCATAATCTCAAAAAGACGTTTGTCAGTGGACTAAATTGGATTAGATATGGTAGGAGCTCCGTGTGAAGTTCGCAAATCCGGCTCACTGAACCGTTTGAAATTTTAGCCTATGTGACAAAATGTTATGAACGGTTGCGCAAAAGAATCCCGACGTTTTCTTCTCCCAGCTGATTTTCGCCTTATTTTCGTGTCCTTCGTTATTTCACTGGTTAAACGAAATTAGTCAAGCTGAACAGTTCTAAAATGTTGCAGCATGTTCGGTGTTGTTTGTGGAATGGGCCCGAAGGCGGTTTGGTTCCTCTTACAGGACTCATCTTTAGCTTGGGGAACTGTCCATTACAATGTCGTATTTTTGATGACAAACGGTGTCTAGGTGTGACAGATGAGTGCCATATAATGCAGTTCAGTTCTTGCATTCGACAATTTCGCACTCGTGTTCTGGTTTTGATTGCTATCTTTCGGTGTCGTTGAGTCGAGGCCAGCGTGAATAGAAACACCGGCGAAATTAGACCTATATGTAGCACAATTCGATAGGGTAAAATCAAGCGCTTCGGATTTTCGATCTGGTATCCCAGATTCAAATTCTGTGTTCAGCTGTGTTGTTCGGCGATAGCTGTAGGTGTTTATTACTATTGAAGTGTTGCCTCTTCATATCTCCCACTTGACTTGTGTATCAACAAACCGTTGGTTCTGTTGCTGTTTTGGCGTTGTTGGAATACAGAGAAAACGGACTGATAAAATTCTTCACAGTCACGTTTGTTGTTTTTTACGCACCCCAATCAGTGCAACTCCCAACAACGATTATTTTTTGTATTCTGATGCCCAAAGAAAAGTATATTGCTAGCTTCTTTTTGACCCACTTCTTGTCTGTGTTTGTTTGCTCAGAGACGACCGATTTCACAAGATGCTTGCGCAACGGGGCTCCACTCCACTGGACCTATTCAAGTTCTATGTGGAGGCATTAAAAACGCGTTACCCAGCAGAAAAGAAGCTGATCAAAGAAATATTAAAAGACATCGGTTTCAATGTCGATCTCTCCACCTCGTTTGAGGACTTTTGCACGGTAAACAGACTTGTTTTCATGTTTGGGATCTCATTTCAAATGGTTAACCGCTTTTTTATCTGGTAATTTTGGCTCGCTTTTACTCTTTCTCGTTCGGAAAATTTCAACCAACCTACAAAAATCGTACGTTCGTGTCAGTCTCTTGGAAGCTGTTCTTCGGAAGTCAGTATTTCTCTTGTGAATATTAGTGGTACCATTTTCAAATAACTTGTCATCTGTGATAGCTGTGCTTCACTGCGATCACAATTAACTTTGCTAAGTTTTGCGACGGCAGTCCTCGTCTTGCGTTTTGTCTGTCTTATTGACTTAAGGTTCCTGTACATTGTGTCACTTATCATTACGACCTTAGGTAAAGATCAGTGTATGCACGATAACCGAAAACCTACATACCGAAGCAACGGTCAACCACGTGGTCACGACCTAGAAAACCTCACCTAAACGCGGTGAAAAATTCGATTACAGCAACTTCAGTTTTGACTGTGTATTTTCGCCAGAACAAAAGCGATGTGCACAATGTGCTCCTAGGTTTAGATCAGTGGTCTCCGGCTGGGGCTTATTTGATCTTGCAAAATGGCACAAAAGCTGTGGAACGGACTGTTAAAAAGTGATCAAGGATGTAATGTGAGTTTTCATGTACAAAAAAGGCCGAAAATGAAACTATCGATACTTTAACAGGTTTGAAGAGAAAGTAATATAGTTTCCAAAATGAACATCCGATTTTTGAGGAAAACCGTACGCTTTTCTCAAAAACGGTTACCGAATTTTTCCAGATTGTTCCACTGAATTACGGCGAAACTGATATTCTTCATGCAAAGTATCAGTAAAGGCCGGAACTTTGATAACTAAGCACTTACAGCGGAGTTGGAAATCTCACAATTTTCTAGAATTTGATGAATAGACTGCACTAAGGACGGGGCTTAAAGTGTCGAAAAATCGTCTGTCCTGTTTTGAATTTCGCGTTTCATTTACTTCCCATTCTACCTTCCTGTGCCAGGTGATCGGTCGAGACGAGCGAAGTAAGGGAGTGGACGATGGGAATCTCCGTATGACGTTTGACAGTCTGTTGGAGAAGGCTAAAGGCCGTGAACGCGAGCGACAACGCGATGACGCACGCCGATTGCGCAAATTGGAACAGAATTTCTGTGGCATGTTGTCTTCAGCCAATTTCATTCGACCTGACACTTCTTGGGATGAAGTTCGTGAAAGATTCAACGACCATCCAGCGTTTCGAGTAAGTTGTTCCAGATGGGTTAGAACATTCATTTATCGCATGCTAAAATGCGCCGATCCTTGTTTTCATGTTTCTCGAGACCAGTAAGTATGTGCACAATAGTTAAAGCGATGATGAAGAAATCACTAAATAGAGAAAAATTTGAGACCTGTACGTCACTGTCTGTGACACCCAGTCATATCGCATCGTGTCCGTAACCAACGTGTTCATTTGTTCTGTGATTAAGAAAACCTTATGCGTCCAAACAAAATGTTCAGTTTTTTGTATCTTCATCATCCGCACGGAAAAGTGCACACCGAAGAAGTTCACTCCTATCAGGTAATGTGGAGGATCAACGGTGCAGCTTATCGTTCAAACCGTTTTCATGAGGTTAGACAGTCCTCTCATTAGTGGAACGTTTCTACTTCGACCAACGTTCCTCATTTCAGGGCAGTGTTTGGTATCAAACCAATTCAATTTGGTAACAGCACCGTACACTTCAAAGGTACAGAAGGAACTCCCGACACGGCTGAGGTGCCAGGTAGGTTGTCTAAAAAGGCGCGCGTATTACTTGGTTATCCATTATGAAGCGCAGCGCGTTTGCAGATGCTGTCGAAATTCGTTAGACAAACTTTTTTCTGTGCAATTAATCCCTCTTTCCTGGACTTTTCGTAGTGTATCTCAACACAAGGCTGAAATATGAAATTCTATAGAACTTGGTATCAGTCACGTTAGTTCTGCTACGATCCGTTGACGATTGAAACCTTGTGACTTTGGTCACCATGAAAAATCAGTCTGAAGTTCGGAAGTGCTAGATTTCCTAAGTGGTCAATATGATTTACTGTTAAATGGACGAAAATAAAATTCACCATGGATGATTTTTGTCATTGATGAATAAATGCCGATCCTTCTAGAAACGTTCGCTTTTTTCCGAATTCTCTGCCATGTTTTGCCTAACAGACAGAAACAAGAGGAAGCCAACATATATGAAAAATACTACGTTGTCTAACAGTCCAGCGGCAAACTCACAGTGGATGGTAGCCTCTCCAGATCGAAGCTGTTGGCTTATTTCGAATGCATGACCTGGATTTCAAATTCATATGAGCGTAGCCCAATACTTATCCATTTTTTCGCTGCGTTCAAGGAATATTTACGGAAAACCGGAAAATTCCACTACTTTATTAAGGAAGAGATGAGTGACATTGTGAGAGCCCATCGAACACTTGTTCCCATGGTTATATATATATATATATATATATATATATATATATATATATATATATATATAGTAAGAAGGGGGAGGTAGAGTCCGGCTGCATGATTTGTTTGCCGGCCGCGAGACTGGCAACTTGCCCGGGCCGAAGCAGGTGATTTTCTCAAGGGTCCACAACCGGAGCCTTTAACTCTCCGGAGCTTAACCCACAAGGCAGTGGGACAAAGTGTGTTATCCGTAACCCGCTGGGAACTGGGAACTGTTTGCCCGGTTCGTACGCCCTTCGGACGGGGCCAAACATCCTGAGTACCCACTTCACCTCTCCACCACAGATGCCGGTGAGCATTCCGTTGTACGCCTCATACGCCACTCGTGGTTAGTTTGGAATCAGGGTTTGGTCATCTCTCCTGGACTGAGTATCAGTCAAACATTCGTTTTCGTCTTTTTACGTTAGTGGGAACACCCTTGTCACGCGAAGGCATTGGGTAGGACTTTCTCAGCAGAGGCCGTAGAAGATACATGATCATTTAGGAGCATTTCGAGGGGCTTCCAGGATGAGTAGTCATCGCGGAGCCTGAGACAACCGTCTTTGACCACACTGAGACATTTGGAAGCCCCCGATTGTAAATATAGTTCGTATTTTTCTTATGAACGGCAGCATGCTTTTTCTCTATTCATGTAAAAGTAGGGTCATAATACGATGTGGTGTGCAAATAGTTCAGTTCAGACAACCATCAACCATACACTGGGTGAGGTGGCTTTAGTTGCTATCTCCTGGCGGCAGCGTAAAAGGGAAACAATGAAAAAGAAAAGAGTATGATAGATGTAAGAGGTGAACTACAAATAATGGTATCAAGTCGATGAAGGAAGTTTTGTAGATACTAGACCGCCGCAGATGATGTTGGCTGCATTGGTATAAAAATAACAGCCAGAGAGCGATAGTTATTTAATGTAGGAGGTTTGGTAGTAAATTCCCATACGGATTTGCAAACAAGAACCGATAAAAGTTGATCGCTTTAGCCTTCAGCCGATCAAAAGCCAGTGTTATGTGAACCACGAAGATGGCTGACTGTTCCAACCACAGAAGTATCTGAATTGCATCATAAATCTGTTTGACCATCGATTTGCTTTGAGTAAACCGCGGTATAGAACGAGAACTTCGTTAAAAGAGCGGCTATTCGTGTCCGAACGCCTGACGGCGCACCTCGTCTTTATTCACTCGATGTTCCCGCCTGTTATTTTGCGTACGCCTACCTACCGTCCACCTTTCCATGCTCTATTTGCACGTGCTGTGCGGATCTGGCGGAAGCGACGAACCAGCCAGACTGTGGCTTGGCCTAGGGATATGAAGAAGTAAGGATCGGCACTGGTCCCGGTTGGTGCTTCCTGTTTTTCTGGTTTTGATGATTACCTTTGATTGCAGGCGTTAGGAAACATAGCTCGGAATAGAACTCAGTTGCACGAGTAACTCACGGCCTGTCTGTCGAGCTCTCGGGACTTCCAAACACACGAAACCATCGATGGGACAAACAAAATGACCGAAAGATATCAAATAGTGTGCGGTGAAAAAACAAGAGATATCGCATCCTTACGTCTTACTAGTTTGCTATCCCACTTTGTTGTACTTTATTTCTTACGTTTCCGGCAAAGAAGCCGGTATTGTGTTGGAAACTAGCTTGATGCCTGCACAAGTTTTGCCTCTTCTGTTTTTTTTTGCAGTTTGCAGTTCGATCAGTTCATTGGTAAACTATTAACGTCAGTAACTGTTAACCAGTGGGGTTCTGTTATTAATTTCTTTTATATCGTATTTCCACCTGAAAACGAACCGTTTCCCCCATGAGCGTTCACCTCATGCATTTTTCCTAACTTGTCCACCACACAATCCCTAGGCTCTGTCTCTGGAATCCGAAAGGATTCGTGTATTTAAGGACTATATTATCTCAATGGATTCGGCTGCTCAGGCCGACTCTGAGAAGTCTCGGAGAAATCGGAAGGATAAGCGCCGTCAGGAAGAGTGAGTCTTTTTTTTACTGCTAGTGTGTGCTGCTTACATCCACATATCTTAATTGATCAGGCTCACATCTAATGTCGTTTTCTGCGAATCACGGGTAACTAGATCTCGGTACCGCACGTACTATTTTACACCTTGTTTATAGCAAACGTGCGGAATGTGTAATTAAAAATATAAGTGAATATGATATACAAAATGACTGAGAGGCCTCTTGATTACTTTCAGAGACTGTCTTCTAGGTAGCAGCTTTGACCTGCGTTGTGCAATTATTTCACCGTACGATCGCGCATGAATGTAGTGGAGGGAGTGTACTCCGTAGCCTTGAAGACCCACGGCGTTATCAGGGATAACCGGCAATCGAACCCTGAGACTTTAAATGGCAAAGCACTCAAGGTCTCAATAGGGCCGGCGTGGTAGCGAAGCCGGTGATAGTGGATTGCTGTTCACGACCAAGGTGCACGGCGATGGCGAGATTCCACCCTCCGCCTTCCGTGGTAGTAGATTAACGCTCCGAAGCACAGAACCACCACGAGTCAGACGTTATGATTCTGGGGTTCGGGGTTGAAATTCTCGCGTCGCGGGTCACGTTAGTAATACGCGTCAGCCTGCTGTCTCCTGGCTCGTTACCACGCCTAACCTATTGACACCTCATGTAGTTTTATACATGGAGTCCTGAATGCTTGTTCATCCTGACAGTACGCTGGGCTCCTGTACTTATAGATATAGTGCACAAACTGCTTTAAGCTTACCTCTCTCTCTCTCTCCATTTTCTGCCATTTCTCGCGAACGCATACACGTGGAATCAGAAAATTCGGTGTGCATGTCTCTTGTCCCATCACAACATTGACATTGTAAACGGATTTGAATTTTGACAAAGAAAAATTGATTCTGTCTCGAATACTGTGCTCGTAGGGTGTGAAGTGCTTTTAACGAACCCTGTGATCTCTCAAAAATGTGCGTGCTGTAGACCATTTGATAGACGGAATGGGTCACACACATAGCCGTTGTTTTGAAGAATGCGCTGTGATGTGTCACTGGACAAAGTTCATACCGTTCGTGTTTTGTAAACGAAACCCACCCAGCTCATCAAATCAATTTGCAAGTTTTGACCTTTCATTCACCAAAAAAATGAATACCGCTCGGACACCGATTGTCTGATTTAGAATAGTATAAGCAACATGGTCAAAAAAATTCACAGATGAAGGAAAATTATCTAGAACTTTTTAAAGCACACATTTATACATCTAAGAAGGAACGTGAAATACGGAAAAAAATTTCTGAAAAGTTCGAAAGGCAACTTTCGTATGCTGTATGCAACCAAATAACAGGTGTATCAAGGTTGCACAGATCCATGCATCTACATATTAGTGTTTGCCATGTACAGCAAGCGCTATAAGCAGCAGCACATCTACGATGTATAAGATAAGGACAGTACCCTGGATGAATGGACGTCTTATCTCAAATCGAGTCGAATGGATCAGAAATCACATCAAATGAAAGACTAACTGGAATAACTTGCTTTTTATTGAAGAATGAAAGTTTACTCTGGTTGGTCCCTACGGACTAATGTACTACTGGCATGACGTACGGAAGAGCATGTTTGACTTCGACCATAGAGCCTTCGGTGGGTACGCTGTCATGGTTTGGGTTGCTACTTTTGCAGACGGTAAACCACGGCTGGCCGTTCTTAAAGAAAAGCAAACAGCAATTCCGGAAGATCGGAGAAAACCCATGCCTTTCCTGCAAGACAGTACCACCATACCTACAGATCGCGTCAGTTAGATGTGGTTATTGTATCGAAACTTTCAAATCGTCGTTTGGCCCACTCACAGTCCCGATTTGAACCCTATTAAACAGTTTAGGGTTTGTTGGCAGGATGAGTCTACACAAACGGGGGAGTCTTTAGCGCTGTTCACCAACCAAGGTCTAGTATCTTCACTGAATGGCAGAACTTCGAAACTGAGACAATTCGGAATCTTTTCGTAAGGATGTATGATCGATGTTTTTCTGTTCTGAGCAATAAATGGTTTTGTATATGGTCACCTGGTGGTTGTTTTTATCATTGGGTCGGTGATGCGCTGATTACACTTCGCCCCCTACGGGTATATTATTCGGGATAAAATCAGTTTTTCGTTGTCAAAACTGGAATCATCATCATCGTACAGCATTAAACAGCAGGGAAAGCCCCACTGATCACTGCCTTTCTCACCATGTTACACATTGAATTAGAAAGTAGGAATATACAAGATGGTTAGGGAGTGCACCTAACAATGTCAGTGTCGTGATGGTACAAGACACATGCACACCGAATTTTCCGATTCCACGTGTATGCGTTCGCGAGAAATGGCGGAAAAACCGGGGGAGTGGGGCTGCGATGAAAACGCTTAGTGGACTATACACTCAAGTTTTCAAAATATCGCACCTGTCGGGCAAGAAAGAAGTTTTACTTCTGAAATCTGTCACATTTCGAATTTTGTGTATTTTGCTCCTATTAGCATCTAATAAGCACATTGCTATCGCTATTGCTATTACGATAACAAAAAACCACTACTGCTTTGTCGTCTTACCTGTTTGTTAGTTATTTTGGAATATTCTGGATTGTGTTGAAATTATTCCTGGTCACTTGAAAACCTAATTTAAGGTTTGTTCTTCTTTGTATTTATTATGCACCACACAATAGAATTCTGTAAATTAGGCCACCACCGAGTAGTAAGCTGCCTGTGGGAAAAATGAATCGACGGCGAGTTTCGTTTATCCTATTCGTTGGTGCATGTTGTCTAAATCCAACTCGTCGACGGTGATAAGTTCTCAATTTTACGGCAGTCGGAGGAAATGATTACAGATAACCCACATTTTTAAACATAACTTCATCGCATAGTTATCTTTTCTTCCTTTTACGCGACTGTCTCCTGCTAGAAGATAAGTCGGCCCCATGAATATCGCGAAAATTATTCGTGGAGATTCTCGAGAATATAGTAAGAGCCGGTGACCCCAGCACCGTTCGGGACTGTTGTACTACTCGATCGCTCATTCCGGGGTAGGAAGTAAGTTGACGACACCTCATCCGGCCGTTTTCTTCGAGAATGCACGTCTAGCTTTTGCGCACCAAAGTGCAGCCCACAAGACAGCAGGGTTGTTCCAGATGAGTCAGTGGCCTGTTGTGCGGCTCATTCGCCTCTTCCGAAATACAGGGTCGAGTAGGTTCGACAGTTTTTTTCTTTTTAGTCGTTGGATCAGTAGATTTCGTCAGCCCATTCAGGAGTATCCGTCTTCGTATGCCGAGCACCATATCGCCGAGGTTTTTATATTTTGGTGACCCTCAGCCTGGTGAGAGCTGAGTGGATACCGGGGACCGGAGAGATGAAGGATGCTCCAAGGGACAACGGTCTGCCACCTCAGAGGTGCTACTCCTCTCAGACACCTTGCAGCATTGGCAATAATGCCTAACGTAGTTTAATTCAAAAGTGGATGTTTTAAAGCTGATGATTTACGATCCAGTGACCATTTCCTTGTCAACCAAATTATGTGGTGCGTTAGAAACAAGGGATTCCGAATGCAAAGTAGGTATGAATCTGAATGGAAGTTGTCTCTGACGGAACCGTTTTGTGTGATTTTCTTGTGCGGCCCACTGGATCTAATAAGAGGGCTCTTCTGTCTTCGAACCACCTTGTGTTTACTAACGCTACGAACGATTTATATAATAATGGTGATGATCATGACAAAAACTTTGCACGAAAACATATCCTTCCACTTGTTATTCATAAACGGCTCTTCTGACTAGTTAGACTGGTTGTACTCCGATTGGTTGGTTCGGACAGCTGTTGGTCACTGTTTATTCCATCGCTGCTTCTCTGGGCTCGTTCTGGAAGCGTGATGAGGGACTGTCTGTTTGCCAAACCATCGAGCTTCTTCCCTGAGTTCAGCTTTATCCTTTGTTCTGAACGGGCGAAAACGTGCTGCCTGTTAAGCGAACTAGGCCGTTTATGGGCGATGTATCTGTCAGTCTCCTCACATAAGACAAGAATTGTGATACGGTGTCATTTCACTAATCCAAAAGACCAAACTTACCAAGCGTGACACAAGCTAACGCTCCGTATTTAGCTATTGTTATTGACACAGGGGAGGAGTTCCAACACTGGATCCCACTCATTTAGGATCTGTTGGCATACCACGCATCTTTTGGTTCTCATTTAGCATTTGGCATTCACTAATTTGACCAGCATGGCCCGTTTATTCACAATGAGCAGATTCATATCGGTTTGAATACCACCACCGGTCCACTCGATTTGCATAGGTAGCTTTATCCGAGCACTTTGTGGTCAAAATAGCACCTTTGCATGTATAGTTTACAGATTCTGTTATCGTTCACGGTTTTCTCAGGTGGACAGTGTCATGCAGTTTTTCTCACGAGAATTCAGGAAATGTCAAGATCTAGCTTCTGCTACCGTTTTCAATAGTAATATTAGACGTTCAAAGCTCCAGGGGTATACCCGTTCCCGAAGAACCCCTGTACAGTCAGTTATGTCATTACTATTATAAACTTAACAATGAAACCAAACACATGGCGCACTGAATTTTCGCTACACTCCTGAGATTGTTTGGCATCCACCTTATTCTATTTGCCATTTGTTGTAGTGTCGTGAGATATCCCTGACCGTCCACCAGCGTAAATACGAGGATTATACGTTCTGGATGAAATGCAAGTGCCCATTTTTTTCAACCCACTCTGAGCCAAGTATCAGCGCTTTACAAAATGTTTCAGAAACATTTTGTGGATACTATTTTTTTATTACATGCTTGCGCACGAGTGCAGTGGGGCAATCGCCCCATAGTCACGAAAGTCCGCTGCGCTATTGGGGATAACCGCGAGCCAGACCCTGAGATTTGGAGTAGCGAAGAACCACATAAGGTCCCAACAGGTCAGGTGTGGTAACGATCGAGACGACAGTGGATTACTGTCTATTAGTACAGTCTAAGGACACGACCGACTGAGTAAATAAAATCTATCTGCAGCCCTAAACCATACTGTAGAATTTATCCAGATAGTCGTCCCGTATGCGTCGATGTGTTCACGGTGTGTTTATAAACTCAGACGCTCACGAGCGTGCGTATATGGGCGTAATTAATTGTTGGCTGATGATGCCGGGTCATTGTGAATGTTTTAATTTTTTTCTTTCAACTGTTTTTTGTTTAAAGCTCCGAGCCCGCTGAAATCACTGAGCGCAATCGAGAGAAGCAAAAGCGTTCCGCATCGACCTCCCCCACTCCATCAGATGTCAGCGCTGATCACCGATCAGACGGCGATGCCGGAAGTTCGACAAAGCGAAAGCATCGAAAGGCGAAAAAATCGAAACACAAGAAATCAAAGCATCATAAGCACCGTAAGGCATCCGATCATGGTCGCGGTGATGATGAAGAATTAGAAGAAGGCGAGGCCGCTGATGACGATGACGATGAGGACGACGATGATGAAGGTGCCTCAAAGAGTCGCCGGGATCGTCATCGCCGCCATCGTAGACGAAATAAATCGTCTGATCCTGAAGATGGGGAAGAGTTGGACAGTGGTAGTGAAAGTGAAGTATACGAACGAGAACCAAAGCGTAAACGCCGTTAGACTGTCATTTGCTTTGTGTGTTTGGAAGCTGTATCAAGCGCGGATATTAGTTTGGAATTGTGTCATGTTTTCCCCTACACCATCAAGTATATGTTTTTTGCAATATGCCGGTTTCTTCATCGGAAACGTATGGGTGGAGTGCCAGTTATGAAAACGTTGTTTCAGCATCGTGATGACGACTCGTGTTTTTCGTTTTCTAATGATTACCGTTCACAGTTGTGTTCCATCAGTCTGAATAATCTATCACGAAGATAACTATCCTTCCATGCAACGTCATTTTAGTGCTTAGTCTTCCTGTTGTAACAAACCACCTTTCGGTTGCATTAATGCTGTATTTGACGTCAGAATGGCTGTTTCCCGCGACCTATTGTAACGAGACGACGGTTACAGCAGTCGGTCAGTGGATTGTATCTAAACGGCAGTGTTATCTTGGGAAGATGATTCCTACACCATTAGCTGACTGACGAAATCACTACGTTCTCAGCTCTGGTCGTGTGCAGCCTAAGGCTGTGACCTCTTGCTGCATCCAGTAGCCAGTGTGAGTGACTCAGTCATATGGACGAAAGACAAACTTGCGGAAGGTGTCAGAGAGGCGACAGTCCTGCCAGGTCAGAGTGAACGTTTTTTGTCGTGATTCGATGGCATCACACTCGGCTAACCTGTTTTGGTGTCTGTGAACCTTAGTATTGGATACTGTCGCCAATCCGCCCAGCGGTGCAAAAGCTAACTGTCAATAGTGGTGATCAGCATGGAGTTAGACAAGTCGGATGCTTGTTTACGAGAGATTGTATGAGGTCCCGAAGGCTCATTGTCTCAGCTGACGTTTTACGCCCTTGAACATTTCGCACAGTAAGTGATTACTAGCAGGGAAATGATGAGAAAAATACGATTTGTTTTGAGATCGTCGGGTGGATCACAGGCTAAATCCCAATTTCCGAGTTGTGGAGACCCAAAAGTTACCACCACTTCAGGCAGTGCTTCGCCTTTAGACCAGTTGGCACAATAAACTGAGTTTGATTCTTCCTGAGATTTGATGTAAGTCGCTGATTGTAACAGATCTTGCTACATCTGTGATTTGTCGGATGTGACTGGCTTTTACATTTACTCTGACGTTTTGTTAAACTAATTCACGGTTGCAAAGCGGTCGCTGTAACATTGCGTTGACAATCGAAATAAGCCACTGGGCTTACTGACATATCGGGTCGTTGTCGCATGACCGCAGACTGTCGCAATGAGATTGCACCTTAACGTCGTGTGACAGTTTGCACGCCGCAGCGACCCAACAAACTATACAGGATGACTTATCTTAAGCCGAAGATTGAGTCGTATCTGGAAGGTCAATGAGCAGAGGACTGACGAGGCTGTCTGCTGGTCCTCCAGGCTGGGGGTTGATTTGAGCTGGCAACTTAGTCAGTGAAATCAGTGGAAGAATAATTGATCCAAGCAGATGGGCTTTCACTCAGCCGTCGCCGCTGACTTGCGGACACGTCCTTATCAGAACTAAAGGCTTTGGTTGAGAACCCTTATCGTGCTCCTGCTTAGCGGCTGGACTGTTTAGCAGTATCCATCCAACATCCACCAATAACTGCACGAACACTAAAATTCCACACCTTATCGATTGTTGCATAGGATAATCAGGACTGCGCTTCGTACCGCAGCGAGCGGGTTGGGTGGTGATAAGTGGGCTGCTATTCGGAGTTCTTTTTCTTATATTCGCCCTTTGTCTTCTGTCCATAACCGCATCTCCCCCTCAACCTGCCTACAGTGCTCTCACTTATAACACGGCCGATACTCCCAACGGTTCGTCGTCAAATAGTATCGTAAATAATCCTGTATTGTAACTCACATTTTCTCAAGGCTCGTCAGCCTCTGAATCTCGGCTCCTTTACGTGCGTACACTCATGCAGGTCAGTTAGCAGGCGTGCCTAGCGCTCACAATGAACTTTTTGGCGATTGATGTGTGCTGAGTCTGTGAAACGCGTATTCAGGACCCGAGCAGTGTGATTCAACTAAGCGCCTCTGGTATCTCATTTGGGTATTTCCTGCGCACTTCAGGAGATGAAGTAGCTCGAGCTGCGGGTCAGCGTGATGTACAGATAGTCTCGACTGAAGAACCTGAACCTATTCTGTTAGACTGGATACCGGTTATTAGTCGTTTGTATGCTGTAAGCCTCCAGGGGTCAGTTGGCATACGAAGAGAAGTTCGTTTGTGACCTCGGCACACGTTCCAACAGAGTGCAACCGTGACACGCGGATTGACGGGCTCACTACTCTCATTCGCAGGATCAGAGGCTTTGACATTGTAGTGCTAGCTGGTGATTTTGATGCACAAGTTGGTATACTTAGTGTGTCCGAAGCTTGTACGGGTGGGCGTTATGCCTTACCCACTCATCGCACTGATAACGGGGATTGGTTACTCCAGTTTAGTACAGAAAATCGTTTATTCCTGTCTAGTACGAATTTCCAACACAGCTCGCGTCGCACAGCGACGTGGCGCTTTACCTCTACAGGTACTTTGGGTCAGATTGATCATATCGCCGTGAGCTACCGGTGGCGTAGTTCTGTTCAGAACTGTGGATCTTATTGGTCTACGTACGTAGAGTTGGGCCGTGCATTAATTTTGATGCGATTATCTCTCCAGCTGTACGATCGTCGACGCAAACCACAAACGCAGTGACTGTAGTAACCATCGTGGGATTAGCTTAATTCCGATAGTCACCAAAGTATTAGCCTCGATTTTGCTGCACCGTCATACACCCGCTTGCGAGAGGAATGCCCGCGAACAGCAGGATGGATTCCGACCAGGTCGAGGATGCGTTGACCAGATTCTTACTGTTGGCCGGCTACTTGAAACGCATCACATGCACCGCCGACCGACAGTAATGGCTTTCTTAGACTTGAAAGACGCCTTCGATTCAGTTGACTGAACGGTGCTCTTCATCGAAAAGGTATGCCGCAGAAGTTCGTGAACCTACTGCGATCATTGTACTCTCATACTCCTGGCCGCGTTAGAGTTTACGGTGAACTATCCAGTTGGTTCGAAACGACCAGTGGTGTTCGACGGGGATGTCCCATTTCTCCATTCGTGTTCAACTTCGTCATGGACGAAATAATGGAGAGTGCGCTGCAAAATCTTCAGGATGTAGGCGTCGAACTAGGAAATGGTGGAAAGCAATGATCTAGATTACGCGGACGACGTTGTCTGCTTGTTCGAATGCACGGAGCATGCACTAGATAGACTGTCACGAACTGTAGCTCCATTCGGCATGCGCTTTGCACCTTCAAAATGTAAGGTGATGTTACAAGACTGGACGTCAACGATTCCGAGCTTGGTGCTCGATGGGGAGGTGCTGTCAGTTGTCGACCACTTCACCTACCTCGGCAGCAGTGTGACGACCGATGGGAGCACGGTAGTAGGGGTGAGCACAAGTATCTACAAGGCTCGAGGGACGCACGCTAGACTGAAATACTTGTGGCGCCGACCTGATATTTCACTGAAGTTGAAAGGTCATGTATACTGTGCCACGGTGCGTTATGTTTTGTTGTATGGTTGCGAGACTTGGAGTCTGGGTGCTGAAGATATCTGTCGTCTTGAGGTTTTCGACCACCGATGTTTGCGTAGTATCGCTAGAATTGGGCGGAATATCCGAGTGAGCAGTGATGAGTTCCGAAATCGAGTATTGGGTACTGGTTCGGAGAACGTTTTGTTACGGCGAATCCAGCTTAGTAGACTTCATTTGTTGGGGCATGTGTTGCGTATGGCAAACACACGTCTACCTTATCGTGTCCTGTTCTTCGTTCCTGCTCAGGAGCGGAAGAAACCACTTGGAGGTCAACAGATGAGTTGGCTACGAGGAATGAGAAAATGTGTAGCAGACTTAGGAAAAGTAGGTGCTTCCCGTCTTCGTGGTTCAGGTCCAGAGGATTCCTCAACCAGTTGGCTGGAGACACTGAAAGATCCGGCAGCGAACCTTGAACAGTGGCGATCGTGTTGTCACTTTCTGTTAAATCAGAATGACTGATCGATGTGCGTTTGTACAGTTAGACTGTGTATTCCGTGTGTTGGCTACTAGAGCATTCTTTCCTTTTCCCAACCATGTAGGTCCACCCTGTGTCCATCTTGTATATGAGTTCTTTCTATTGCTACGTGCAACATGGTGAGAAAAGCAGTGGTCGGTGTGGGCTCGCCCTTCTGTTTAAGGCAGTACGATGATGTTGATGGTGGAAGCAAAACATCAGGGTTCCTATCATGTGCAACCTGCCAAAGGTTAAAGTGGTCCCGTTATTTCCGGCATTCAGTTAGATTTCTCTTAGTGATTTGAGAACTGCTTACTGTTCGTCCTAGGATAGAGGAAGAAACACACAGCATCATGCCAAGATGAAAGTAACTGTATCGATTTGATTTGAGGTTAATCCGTTGGTAATTCCAGTGAATCATGTGTAACTCCACGTGAAGCCAACAAGCATTTCACAGATGTTAACGTGTGAATCACGTCTTCTTGCTCAGTCAAAAACATACGGTTTGAATGGTGTATGACTGACTACATTTCCGCTTCGAATCCTGCATTGATAACGGAACACGCTATCAGGAAGACTGGGTTTTGTGAAATGTTTTGAGAAAAAGGGGAAAATGTATGTGAATTTTACGCAGAGTTAATAGAAAATACGCGACCCAAGCGTCAGAACACTCGGCAGAGAACGAGGTTGTTTTGGATGCTTCACAACAGGCTAGCTATGGATTAAAGAAGAAAGAACAAGAAACCTGGTAATCATGGTGAAACAAATGACAATTTCGTGTCCACATAGTTACAGTACTATCAGTGTCACGAGAGATTGTGTTATGGTGATCGTCATTCAGAATCGGCTGAGCTACCAAATTTGGGAGATAAGTCAGCATAATTGACAGCATGAGAATATCAGTGTTTAGATTCACTCCAAGGTACTTGGGAGATTGAAGTCTGTGTAACTGAATGGTGCGCGGAGTATACTCATCATTCGAGAAGGCTGAGTGAGATGGGGTGGAGATACAACCAGAATACCACGAAGGATTTTTTTTCTTCACAGTAACTCAATGTTTGAAGATTATCAGATAGGTACTTTATTCTTTATTGGTTGACACAGCATGGCAAATACTTGCGGCGTTGGCACACTGCGTCTTAATTCCCGAGGAGCTATAGGAGAGGTCGCTTACGTAAGCGTGGAGAAAAGGACGGAAGCAGCGCAGCTTGAAGAGTGTGGAAGTTATTAATTAGGAATCTGGACGACCTACCGGCATACGTCCAGAAAAGTAGTTCGTATACCATGCTGTTAAACTAAGTAAGCAACCGAAGGAACGAGGCTTGCGTAGTAACTGGTCTTGAAATGAGGGTAAAGGCCGAAGACTAGTTAATAATTGTGCACAATTTCTTAGCAGTCCGTGGTTACAATGAACTGGATAGGATGTATCGCATCATTCCATTTGTGTGATGTTTCTGTGGCATGCGTACGTGTTATTTTTTCATTCGGACAAGCGCATCGATGCTCCAGCACTTCCATGTTGAAATACCTCGGTCGGCTTTTGGGTAATACATCACTCACCCATTGAGCAAACTCCGGAAGACTTGGTTTAACGTCAAAACTGATGAAGTAATATCAAGGTCAGTTAGAAAATGGTTCATATGGAACGACAGTATGGTATTTCCGGTAGAATGCTAACGTTCTGGTTTGCTGTTCTAGGGCAACGAAAAGTGAAATGACGTAATTTACTGCTCCTATTCCACTACATTCGTCTTCACCATGTTATCTGTTTCATTGGAGAGTCACACGTTTCATAGAGTGTAATAATGGAATCGAAGAGGAAGTGCCAAGTAAAGTTACAGATTAGTGAATTTTGATGACAATAGCAGACCTTGATACAGCAGCCACCGGAAAAGGAAGTAAACCAGTTGCGACTGAATTACTAGGTTGACATCAGAGGACTGCCGGACCCAAAGCGGCCCCTAATCGGTCGATTTAAAGTAGAATACAAATGCACAAAACACCAAAAGCCAGCATGATGTCATGAACATCTCGGCTCACTTGGAAGACGTTCCACGCAGTCAAAAAAGTAAGCAAAGTCATCACTGGCCCTCCGTTTATGGGCAAACTCCATCGGAATTTCCCCTTAATTCATGTCGGTTGAACGGAATTTGGCTAGTGACAACTGTTTCAACAGTAAAAACTGGAATTAGCCAGAGCCGGAATGAATTTAACTATCATCAGAAATAATGTACAGACGGTACCTGGGCGACGACGAAATCCCGAGGGGAAAGGAGGCGCGAACCAAGATCTAGGGTGAAGAGTTGGCTGCCATAGGTGGGGATTAGAGTGGCGTTAGCGGTTTGAAGTGTCAGAGCTGCATGAGAGACAGTGGACCGTTTTGAAACTGGTTTTATGGGGACCCGTGCTACCGTGTCGATTAAGAGACGCAAACCGGCAGAGGCGACAGGAAGCACGGTACCAGTAGAGCTTCTCGCAATCACCCAATTGGGGTAAACACCACATCGCTTTGTACATTTGCGAACTTAAGGTCCGAAGCGGCAACAGAAGTGATACTGGCCGGATCGAGAAGTTTGCTTACAGGCACAGGTTGTGAAATGACGGCTGGTTGGGCTCTATTTGTGAAGGCTGTAAAGGCCCACTCTTTCTGTTCGCCCACCAGCATCAGAGACGCGAACAGTTTGACTTAAACTCTGAATGTCAGTTGCTACTGGGTGCTTCGTTGTGAGTGGTTGTCAACGTGTGATCAAAGACAGCATCTGGTGGAGTATCGGTGGCGTTGGTGGACGAGTAGGTGTGTGAGGCAGATGCGCCCGCATGCTCCGAGAATTTGCCTTAAATATCTGCGTCGGCTGTGAAGGGGGTAGCGACCCGGAGATGACTGAGTATGAATGTGTAAGTTTGCAACCAAAATACTATGGGCCAACACATCTAAATAGTACCCACCTCTAGGCGGTCTTATGCTGCTTGGTGCCACACGTTTGTTTGTTGTTTGTCTACTTGCTGTTAGGACAGTTGCTTCCCGTCAGTTGGAAAGTACGCTTGTGACTGCTCTGCTAGCTGACGGTTGAACCTTCACCCCCCCCCCCCCCCCCCTAGCATTGTGTCCAGTGGAGCCCTATCGCATAGACGTGATCCACTTCGTTTTAATATACACCGTCCTTCACCTATTATAATGACTTTACGGTCTTTCGGCAACGGTTGGAACTTTTGGTTTGTTGCCTGCCCCTCAGGCTATTCCCGGGATCTAGTTACTACCTGGTATCCAAAGTACTGAAAGGGGTACCTCTAGTGAGAGTTGATCTACTTCAAATACAGCAGGAGTAATCATTAGGCTGGTAAGAAAAAGGGTTCGCATAGAAAGGAAGAATAATAGTTTTTTTTAATGCTTCAAGTCTGGCTTAGTTTTTCGGCTCAGAGCAGACCAAAGTGATGTACTACATTACACTCATTCCACGTCATTCACCCTCACATTTCAATCTAAATGAATGAAGTTTATACATCTCGTACAGTAAAGTCATGGAATCGAAGGGACAACACTAAATTCAGTTGGAGATGTACAGTCTAGCCAATTGTCCGAGGGGTACGTAGCAACCAGTTTCGACACAATTCAAAACAAAGATGAATCCAAATAGATGCGGTACTATATACGACGAATCATGCAATTTTACAATAACAAAACCTTTAAGGTGGTCCTTCTGGGCACTTACGCTCCAAACTGAACAACAAGTCAACAACTGCAGTTGAACTACAGCAAAAGGTTAGAAAAAGCTGATGAGAATACGAAAACAGTCAACAAAGTTCAAGCTAAGCGATTCAGGTGTAACGTAGTAAAAAACGAGCTCACGACACAACAGAAGCGACGACTACGAAGACGAAAGTTCCGGTTCGACACAGACATAGACGAGGGGCGAAGCTTTTCATTCCATCACTAAACAAAAATCCTTGAATGGGTAAAAAACCTTTTCTGGCTCAATAAGTTGCCCCATGTTATTACATCTCACACGAACGTTTGCTGCTGTGCGGCCACTCACCACTGCCTTTTTATCGCTATACAACTTCTGGTTGACGTTCTGCTCATACACCCTCTGTTGACACTACTACTAAATAACCATAGTTTTAGACGAAACCAGCATCACGCTCAAAAGGGCCATTCGTTAACGACACGAACCCGGCTGCCCTCCAGCAAGTCTTCAAATTCACCATCCAATGCGCGTGCACAAGGTACCCGTAGGCAGGATGCATACCGAAATGACCGACCAGGGCAGGACTTTGCCAAGCAAAACCTACACTAGAACATTCACTGCAATGAGAGGAGAGAAATAGCCTCGGACATCATTGCAGAGGTTTTTCGGGTCGGACAGTCCGTTACTCCTACCCTCCCCAGGGTCTCGCTTCAAGTGCCAGCCGCCACATTCTAACGCATGCAACTGTAGTGACCTCGATCGTTTTGAGAAAATGCCTATTTTATGGACACTATTTTGGATCTATTTTCTCCACGATCTTTTCTGACGTTTGACATCGACCTCATTGTGTTCTCCGGTTGCGTACGTCTTACTGGACTGACTTTTCCGAGGTTCCCGTCGACCTCGTTTCAAACCACTTTCACTTTCGGTCGTTCGCCGATTGTACACGCTCGCGGTTCGCTTTCTGCACAGCCGTCGCGTCTCGTTTCGTTTTCCGTTCGCTGTATCCCTCGTATCGGTACTGTTTCGGTGCCACGATATATAGAATACACCTCGCATCTGTAAACCGACTTGCGTCTTCTCTATTCGTCCGATAGAGGGGATAGCGTTGATATTTCGCTGCTAGACCCGATAGGGGACAGGTTCGCCAGCCGCTCTCGAAAGCCTTCTTTATTGGTGAGCCAGAAGCTTCTAGATCCTCCTGGATTATTTGCCCGCCCGGTGAGTCTGTGATTTTTCGCTGTTTGACGTCCTCCTATTGTTGCACGATATATATTTTTACGATATATTATCGCAACGTAACCATGTCAGAAGATAAGATGCAGTTCCACACAGATCTCACTCTGTCTGCGGTTGCTTTTAAACCTGTGGCTTTTATCCCACATGATCCTGAGGTTTGGTTTGCAGCCTTAGAGCTGCAATTCGAGGTACGTAGGATTATCAGCCAACGCCAGCGATTTTCCTATGCCTTAGAGGCAATCCCGGGCGATGTAATCGCCCCAGTGAGGGATTTAGTATTAAATCCTCCTAAAGAGCAGCCGTACGATCGGCCCAAGGAGGCCATACTGCAACATTTCCTTCCTTCTCGGGAGGAACGTTTACGTCAGCTACTGGCACGGCACCCCATAGGGGGTACGAAACCCAGCCGCCACCTAGCTCACCTCCGGTCCTTGGCAGGGCCCGCCGATAAGGATTCGGAGGTAGTTAGGGAAATGTGGTTGGACTCTTTACCCTTCCATGTTCAGACCACCGTAACTGCTCTTCTCGAGGACTCGTTCTTGGAACGTGCAGCCGCCGTGGCTGACAAGATTGTCGCACGTGTCGGCAGTGGGGCTGATCCCCTCATCGTCACGACATCGCGCAATCCTCGGGGTGTTGACCCGGATGAATCGCCGGAGAGGCCTCGGCACTCTCGATCCATCCAGCGCCGCCTGTCCTTCAAGGACAGATTTAAAATACCGACCCCTCGCAGTAGCCCACGTAAACAACGACACGGATGGGCGCCCTCTACTGCCCACGTCCGCCGTGATTCCACCTCACTTGCCTCGTCCAAACCACATCATCCTACCGGCGGCGTTTTCGGACCGCCACCCGTAGGTGCAGACAGCCGTGTTCATACGCAGCGGGAAACGCCACTGTCGGCGAGTAGAAGCGGCCATACTCTCCGGCAATCAGTCTCAGGTTGGTCGTTTATTTTACGTGCATGATTCGTGCACTAAAGCTAGGCTCCTAGCCGATACTGGGGCCCAAGTTTCTGTCTTGCCGGTTGGTAAAGACAAACCACGAGCTTCTTTGCTTCGGCTGACAGCGGCGAATGGTTCCTCCATTACTACCTACGGCACGAGACAGCTTGCGGTCAACCTTGGACCACGACGACGGTATCTGTGGACGTTCATTCTTGCGGATGTTCCCACAGGCATACTGGGAATCGATTTTCTGCAGCACTATGCACTACTTGTTGATTCACGTAGGCTGCATCTTATCGATCCTTCGTCGGACACTAAATTTACGGGTATTGCAGCTCGAACAGATGCACACCGAATCAGAGGATTGTTTTCTAACATTCCGCAGGGTTTTTAGTTCTTGTTTATTAAATTCCCCATACTGACTAAACCATTTGAAGAGATAGAGACAGTGACCGATCGTGTGGCACACCACATTGTCACTAACGGACCACCAGTCACGGCACGACCTCGCCGACTGGCACCGGGCAAACTGGCTCTCGCCAAACGTGAGTTTGACACTTTACTTTCTAACGGTATTGTTCGTCCCTCTCACAGTCCATGGGCCTCACCTCTACACATGGTTCTTAAGAAAGATGGCATTGGCTGGCGACCATGTGGCGACTATCGCGCATTAAATTCGGTTACCCGTCAGGATAATTATCCGATACCCCACATACACGAAATCACGGCATCACTTCACGGCACGACTGTATTTTCTAAGATCGATTTGGTGCGAGCTTATCACCAGATCCCAGTCGCCGCTGAAGATGTCGAGAAAACCGCTGTCACGACTCCTTTTGGTTTGTTTGAGTTCCTACGTATGCCTTTTGGTTTGTGAAATGCTGCTCAGACATTCCAGAGGTTTATCGGTAGCATTACACGAGACTTGGAATTTGTTCACTTCTATATCGATGGCTTGCTATTCGCATCGTCGAGCGTAGATGAACATTTCCAACATTTGACGCTACTATTTCAACGTTTGTCCGAACACCGAATAGAATTCAGTCCTGATGAATGTGAACTTGGCAAACCGGAACTAGTTTTCCTCGGCCAAAAGATCACTCGAGAGGGTATTAAGCCTTGCGAGGATAAAGTGCGCGCTATTCTAGAGTACGCCGTACCATCCTCAATCAAGGAGCTCAAGGCATTTTTGGGGTTAGTTAACTTTTATCGTCATCTCATACCCCATGCCGCTGAACGTCTGCTTCCATTAACTGACCTACTTCGTGGCAATCCACGTAAGTTTTCGCTTACGGATGTCGCACGAGTAGTGTTCTCGGAGATTAAAGCGACATTAGCTCAGACCACGCTCCTAATGCACCCAGTTCCATCCGCCACGCTAAGCATAGCGGTGGATGCACCCGACTTTGCCATCGGAGCGGTCCTGCAACAGTCTGTTTCTGGGATCTGGCGGCCATTAGAGTTTTTCTCTCGACGCCTCAGTCCCACGGAAACCAAATATAGTGCTTTTGGTCGCGAACTGCTGGCTGCATATAATGCCGTTAGGCACTTCCGCCATGCAGTCGAGGGTTGATATTTCATCCCCTTTACAGACCATAAGCTCTTGACGTATGCATTGCATACTAAGTCTGACCGTTGCTCTCCGCGAGAAGTCAGACATTTAGGCTATATTTCACAGTTCACGACTGACCTACGACACGTTAAATGTGAGTCGAACTGCGTTGTAGAAGCTTTGTCGCGTATTCCGCTTGATGCCATTAAATCTCCGGTTTTAGACATCCCTGCCATGGCTGCAGCACAGACACAGGATTCTTCGTGTATGGAAGTCGCTCAGTCATCGTCGCTACAGTGTCAGTCCGTACCTCTGGCCACCAGTGCTGGGACTATACTCTACGAAATGTCTACTGGCATACCTCGACCAGTTGTACCCTCTACATATCGACGTCTCGTGTTCGATGCCCCTCATGGATTCTCACATCCAGGCATCGCGGCCAGTCTCCGATTAGTAGCTGCACGATACGTCTGGCCGTCCATGAATAAAGTTGTTCGTATGTAGGCAAAATGATCCAAAGTGCATAGGCAAGTAGCTTCGCCTATCGGTACCTTTGCTACGCCTGATGCTCGCTTCGACCATATCCACGTAGACATTGTGGGTCCATTGACCCCATCACACGGGCATACCCATTTATTAACGTGCATCGATAGATTTACGAGGTGGCCCGAGGCTATTCCCATATCTGTCGTCACGGCCGAATCAGTGGCTCGACATCTGATAGAACGATGGATAGCTTCATATGGTTGTCCTTCCACAATCACTACCGATCGAGGGCAACAATTTGAGTCCGAACTATTCTCTTCATTAACTCACGTGCTGGGTACGGAACGCATTCGCACGACCGCGTACCATCCGGCATCGAATGGTTTAGTCGAGCGTTTTCATCGCTAACTCAAAGCGGCTCTTAGAGCACACGAGAGCCCCGACTGGTACGAAATGTTACCGTTAGTTCTGGTTGGTATCAGGACTTGCATAAAGGCAGATATCCAATGTTCCGCCGCAGAACGTGTCTGCGGCACGACATTACGACTGCCTGGGGAATTCTTTAAGCCACAGAGTACAGACTCACTTGCCGTACAGACTTACGTTCACCATCTGTCTACGTACATGCAAAATCTCGCTCCGGCGCAGACTCAAATGCAACGACGACAGGTTTTTGTTCCGACCGAACTCGAAACTTGTTCGCGTGTATTCATTCGTATTGGTTCGGTACGGAAACCATTACAACAGCCTTACGAAGATCCACTTTGCGTCATTTCTCGTCACGATAAGACCTTTAGGGTTGATCGACAAGGCCGCGTCGATACCCTTAGCATCGATCGTCTCAAAGCCGCGTACGTTGATGATAGCGTGCCGCCCGCTGACATGAGATTCGATGTTAACCCTGAACTGCCTTTTGACGACACTTCCGTGTCACGTCAAGGTCTGCAGTTAGCGTTGCCTGCTACAACTTCGAATGAGGCTATCGTCTCACGCTCAAGCCAGCAGTCCGTTGGCCCTGCTACGTCCTCGAATGAGAATACTGTCTCACGTTCTATTCAGCAGAGCACTCCTACAAGCCCGTCCGTGAATGAAGCTCCCGTCTCACGTTCCGGTCGTTAGCCCAGCACGTTTTCGCGACTAGGTCAAACACGATCTCAACCATTGCACTTCGCAGTAATAACTTTTGTGTTTATCGTTTCGACACGATTTTACATACCTCATTAGTTATTACTGTATTCTAGTCAAGTCCATTGCGGCTGCTACACCAGTTTTCCGTTTCGTTTCGTTTCATGGAACCTCGTCATATAGTACGCTTCGCTGGTCCCACGAAATCTGGAGAATTTTGGCACCAACGTTTGGATTCTGGATCGGCCCTGTCGATCTCGTTCCTTGTCATTGACGAACTTACCGATTTGGCTTCCGGATATCATATTGGTTAACGGTTACCCGATGCTGGACGTCCCTGGTGTGGCACACCTGGATGACGATTTACGCAACCGATGTCATTGGCAACGAATCTGGTTTACGCTCGAACATTATCCTACGGTTTCTGCATACCGCGGACTCTGCCCGTCAGCATCCTACAGCACAGCTGCATTCACGTGTTTTGCACGCATTCATGCGCACGAATATCGTTCGTATGCCTTCTCCTCCTTAACATTTTTCGAAAGCTTTCCGTGCTTTCTAGCGGGGCTGCTGTAATGACCTCGATCGTCTTGAGAAAATGACTATTTTATGGACACTATTTTGGATCTATTTTCTCCACGATCTTTTCTGACGTTTGACATCGACCTCATTGTGTTCTCCGGTTGCGTACGTCTTACTGGACTGACTTTTCCGAGGTTCCCGTCGACCTCGTTTCAAACCACTTTCACTTTCGGTCGTTCGCCGATTGTACACGCTCGCGGTTCGCTTTCTGCACAGCCGTCGCGTCTCGTTTCGTTTTCCGTTCGTTGTACCCCTCGTATCGGTACTGTTTCGGTGCCACGATTTATAGAATACACCTCGCATCTGTAAACCGACTCGCGTCTTCTCTATTCCTTTATTCATTAAAATTCGATACGCCATCCGAACGCGAGTCCACATATCCCCCATCCGTGGTTCCCAATTATGACACCGATATCACTGAGAATCAATAAGACAATATATTTTTTGTCAGCGTAACAGAACAATAAGGCGCGAGCCTGCGCGGAGGTTTTTCACTCAGTTTTTACTTGCGAAATTCCATTTTACTTTCGATTGGCATCCCGCTTAAAATTGACTCCTCACCAATTGGAGGCCTTCAGGTTGCGCTCCCTTTATTCTGAATTATACGGGTTATTAACCCTGATCCTAAACTCACCTTTTATATGGATTGCTGTTTCCTCCACAACCATCGGTTCCTAGGCCACTCCCACAAAGTTTGCTCATGTCTCTCCGTTTCATGACGCACTCCGTTTCTTATAACCGGGAATATCCACCATTGTCTTCATACAGAGCCGTTCTCTTCATACCCAACAAAGTTCACGAGTATACTCCCATTTCTTTCATCCCTCCATGTTCATAACTTATTCCGTGCACAGAACCCCAATAGGCCTCCGTTATCCACAGCTTGCACTACTCTGGTTTATAATGCATCCTTAGCGATATATTTCCACGACATATTTTGTATTTTCACGGGCCACAACCAACCGACTCGAATTCGAAACTAAACCGTATTTGCCGCGCAAACCATTATTACCTCGGTCGATTCAAACTATCTGTAGCTATATTGTTTTGCTTCTCACGTTTTCGACTCGCCTTCTTGAAATAACTTTATAGTTCATTGTTCTGAGTAACGTTGTACACCATGATCATGCGCTTGCGCGTGCGTCTCAACCACGATCGAGAAATATACCATAATAATAATGATAGTCTAGCGTGCATTCTATGCAAAGTATTAAAAAAGATTATCCGGGCTCAAGTCTGCGAGCAACTACTTAGGAATTCTACACTTTGCCTAGCTCAGCATGGACTTCTAAAAGACAGATCGCGCTTAACCAATCTCTAAGGCTCCCTAATTGAAGTCACTCAGAGAGTGGATGGGGGTGAGCAGGTAGAAGTATGTCATCTTGACTTTGGCACAAAGTTTGACTCTGGGAGCCATAGGCTATTACAAACCAATTTGAGGTAATTTGGTTTAAGTGGGCAGATTCACGAATGGTTAGGGGACTTCCTTACAGGTGGAATGTTTTACGCTTCGAAAGCAGTGAACGTTTTGTCTTCATTACTTATGGGTATTTGATGTAAGCACTCTTCATCTCCAGAGCACTGAACACATTGTACTGAGCTACCTTCTGGATTATATCGTCAATTCGAGGGAAGGGGTGCGCTTCCAGATGCGTGAATCGATTAATCGTTTGACTATAGTCCACGACTATTCTCTTTTTCTTGTTTTCGTTGCTATTGACGAATACCTTTGTCCTTTAGGGTAACTTTGTAAGTTCTATAATAACCCCCGCTAATTATTTACGAATTTCGGCGTTGATGAAATCTGGTTCTACGATGACTGTCAACGAGGACGCGTTGCAAGATACTTGCCGTACTGCGCCAGGTGTCCAAAAAGCCATGGAAGATCAGCGCACTCTGCTTATAGTGCGCCCACCTTCGAAGTAGGGTAGCATCTATTGAGAGGTGTTTCGATACCTACATGAAGTTCCAGGAAGTCGTGACTTAGGAGTATATCAGAGCATAGATTATCAAGGAGGACGAGTTTTACCCGATCGTGCTCACGTTGTTTATATCGGAGTGTTGCGTAGCAACATCCACGGCTGGTGCTCAAGAACTGAACCGAAGCCATAGAGATTTTATCGAAACATGTTTGAACATTCAAGAGGCATTTGCAAGCCACCTCGGAAGGCAAATTTTTCTGAACCCCCAGTATCTAGCAGAGTGCTCAAGCGTTCACCGTTCGCTACCGCTTCATTTGCAGCTTTCAGCAGACAGTCGGGCGCTGAAGCATTCAAGGTCGATAAGCTTGAAGCACCAGCAAAGTTGCCTGCTCTCCCGGGGCGTTGACAAGAGTGGCAAGCATTCTGGAATTTGTCCGTTTTCCCACACTTGTTGTATGATGCTTCCCGAGCGAGACACTTGGTTCTAGGATGGCGAGCACAGCCCCATAAGAAACAGGTTGAAATATTAGCAGCCGAAATGGAGACTGCAGTTTCATGTGAGTTTGAAGTGTGTTCCGCGGTTTCGGGAGTTAAGCTGCAGGCTGCGAGGTTTCACCATTCTGATGTATTTTGGACCGGTTTGGGGCCGTTTCCAGCAACTTGGCTAGTTCTATGACAGTCCACAGAGTAGGTAACCAGAACTTCAAACTAGAGAACGTCACTTGTGGAGTATCGCAGGGTTTCATACTAGGCCCACTGCTATTTCTATTTATTATTGATTTAGCTCCAGTCCCACAGTCACCAAACTGCTTCTTTGCAGATGATATGAAATTGGTGGTAGTTCCGGGGAGGGAGAAGCCGGGCAAAGAATAGATCATGTAGTTCAGCACCGCAGGTAAGAACCCTTTCTACGTATCCCTTACGTAACAATGAGTTCTTGGTGTCTGTCCCTTTGCCGAAGCTTGCTCTTCGGTCAAACTTCTTCATTAACAAGTACGCTTCATTGTGGAATAAGCTACCACAACGAATTCGGGCGTTATCACCTACATCGGTGGCTTTCAAACAGGAAATAAGCATAGCCCTAACGGTGGACACGCTGACTATGTTATACAATCCGTATATTTCAAGGGCTCAGGCCTTTGAGGTAGGTATAGGGTACTAATAAGTCGAATAACCGCTCTGAGCAACCTAGGCTCAATTAGACCCGCATAGGGTTGGCCCCACCGCTGCAGCAATTACGAAACTCAGCGGTTCATCCATACGATCTAGGACAGCAAAACAGTCCCAACTTTTTACCATCAACTTCTTCCTCCTGAACTATGCAACCCTGTGGAATAAACTCCCAGCTGAAGTCCGTTCCGTAGATTCCCTGATTATGTTTAAGCCTGGACTACCCGTAGCTCTGGACATCCAAAAACTGATCGCTCTTACGAATCCTTATATGTCTTTTGATAGAGCTTATGAGGAAAGCGCTGGATACTAACCTGAACCCTTGAGAATCTAGGATGTGCCACACCATACGCCGCAGTTGCCATCACCTAAGCGTAAACCTAACAGTTTACAATGCCTAAACAGAATAATTACCTCTAATCTATAACCACTGTCACCCCAATAGTTCCTTCTACTTGGACTCCTCAGTATAGAACAACCACTATACCGAAAGAGACAGTAACAGCGTAGCGCCACGCAAACAGTATGATAGTCCTACTCGCTCTGTCTGTTATTTCAAACCTATCTTATCGCCTCGTGCCAAACTGCGTTCTGCGTAAGCAAACGGTATTGAAGGTTATCATTACTAACCACGGGCAAATCATAAATCCTTTGAAATGCATACAGCTACCAAGCCTGTGTACGCAACTTCATCAGCCTGCAGCAGTATAGCTCAAATCCACTGCGAGCCTATTTTACCCATGCCCCACTCACATAGACCTAACCAATCCATTGTTTATTGTCTTCACATATTATCATAACCCACAGCTGGAACCACGTCCAGACTGCAATCTCCCTTTATTTCAGGTCGTTGTCTCCCACTATCTCAGTCGCCAAATTGGCTAACCAAGGAGGCCGCTTTGACTCGTACGGACAGAGACTCAAGTGGAACCTACCATGGCAACTGGGACAGAAATCCAACCACACAACAGGAGATACCCCTAATTGCTTATCAGATCGTTCAGCATTTTCTAACGCAACCAACACGAATTCCAGCTCACGCGCATGCCGCTAACATACAGCCACACTCGGCTGATTGACTGACACATACTTTGCCCTGCCAGATGAAACTTACGCATTCGATGTAGTACGTTACCAGAATAACACTGAAGGCAAATGCGTCATCACATACATATATATTTGTCATTGAAGCAGCATAACGCTGAAGTCCATGCGAAGATTTTCCCACTTTATTATCCGTTAACACAGGTTATCTTTTCTCCGAACCGTAGCCGGCTGGAATTTGACTCTCCATTTCTCGAAGACCCTCCAGTTGCGCCTTCTCATTTCTGAATAGTACATGTTACTGGCCCTGAATCTAAACTCACCTTTTTATGGACTGCTGTTTCTCCCACATCCACCGGTGTTCACTTTCACGAAACTGGCCTCAGGTCCCCCTGCTTCAAATCTCATTCCGTTTACAGAACTCCGGTAAATCCGTCATTCAGGGTCTGCATTGTCTTCATGGATCGCTATCCTCTTCGCATGCGTCGATTTTCCACCCTTTTTTTCTTGTTCAAAATTTATTCCATCTGCAGAACCTCAGTTGGCCTCTGGTTTCCTGGGCTTGCATCATTCTTGTTAATAATGCCTCCTTAGCACTGCGCTAACGATTTCCTCAATATCTCCACCGCGCACCGCTGCCTGATCCGGATTCGAAACCGGTTTAAAACTGCCGCGCAAACCATTATCAGAATGGTCCATTCAAACTTTTCCTGTCATTGTTTTTTCATCTCTAATACTCTCGACTTTCATACTTAGAATATGTGAACATTTCATCTTATTGAGTAACGTGTACACCATGATCATGCTTTAACGCGTGCGTCTCGACCATGGCCGAGAAATATACCAATATTATTATTAATATTACTCGCCGTTCTTATCGGGGCGAAAAATTTGGGACTTACCTGTGAATGCTGGGGAGCGCCACTTGTAGTCACGGACAGTGACGAGCCTGGCGGTTGTACACAGCCAAGGCCTACTTACTAAAGATGCGGTAAGCAGAGTTAAACACCTTGAGGTTTCGGATACTTCTGATCCAAGGTGGTCGGATCAGTATGCAGCAGCCGAAAAGTGGCATGCAAAGAGCTCTGTAGGTTGAGATCAGCCTTTTCGTGCAGAAGCTCAAAGGTTTTAATGCCGGTATACATGTCCATAGGCAGAGCTCTCTCAGAAAACTGTGTTTAGACATGGCCCTTTTCCTACAAAAAGGATACCACCTGTTTGGAGAATGCACGCCTTGCGATGCACCTAGTCAATGGTCAGAGGGGCAGGACTTATGAGCAGAGACTCCAGGACCGCAAGATTTTTATCTATGTAAAGGGGAACACTACGAGCGGATCTGATAGAGACATTTAAGATAACTGAGGGTTTTCCGGGCTTCGATCGGACGATCTGTTCTGTGAAGCTACGGACTCCAGAACAAGAGGTCATTAGAAGAAGCTGGCGAAAGTTAGATCTAGGCTGGTAACTAGATCTCACTTCTTCAGCGAAAGGGTTGTTAACTAATGAAATGGACTGCCAGAAGAGGTTATAGAACCGGAGGCTGTCCAGGAAATCAAGGGTGAAATAGATCGTAAGTAGAATGAGATCATTTCTGACAGCGGGTTTTGAGCATGTCACTGGATAGAAGGATGTGATGCAAATAGCCACTGAATGTTTACTTTGCTACATTACGATTTAGTGAACTCCGACGACGCATATTGACCCCAGCTGTTGACGTGCGATGAGCTAATACGTTTTCTCTCTATTTTTAGCGGGGATTTGAAGAAATATACTGCCCAGTGTTGGTATCTACCTAGAGTACACACCACTGGGGAAATCCCAGGCGCTCGATTGACCGTGGTCATTATTTGTCCCGCCCCAATTGAAATGAACTGAACAGAAAGGTTTCCAGGGGATTCGTGTCCTGACTAATGTCGAGAACTAGTTCACGGACCAATAAAAAGCTCCGAAACTCTTTCACCCCCTAGAGCTGCATGGAAACAATGCCGTACTTAGCGTCACCAGGAGTCCTCCATTTGAACCTATTAAATTCCCCTGGAGATCAGGAAATTTGGCCCCATTTTTCCACAGCATCCTCAAACATTGGGTTTTCTGCTACCCTAGTACCGATCAGGCCGATTACGAATTGGCTTCCAAACGGCATGCGTACCACTGGACGCGGTTCAAAGTTACTCAAGGTAGGGATGCGCCCGCATTCATTGGAGCTGTTTTGTAATATAGAGGTAGCCATGTCGGGCCCCCTCGAAGTTGAGGGACAAGGAAGCCCTCGAGGCTTTCATCCTTCACGAGTCTTTTTCCGGAGGACCGTCCCGATTTGTGGTGGCACCTCAAAGGCAAAAGCCGTGATAGGGTCTTTTTAGGCAGTTTCGGGCCGGCGGTCAAACTATGTAGCAGACTCCGAGCGCGTTATAGGCTTGCAGCACCTCCAATTTTCTTGCAATTTTCAGGGAGTCCTCCAGTGTCAGTGGGGCTCGAAATGCAAACTCTCTTCGAATCCAGAGTGAGAATGGGCTCCTGCGGCTGCCGGTAGATAAAGCCATCTAGCCCAACAGCCTGCAAGTGTAGGGAAGCCCTTTCAGCCAGTCGGCGCAGTGCTGTCGTCGATTCCAATGTTGTTTTGCCTGTTTGTTGTCCAGTTTCATGGAACCCTCGCGGTCCATCCAGAGGTGGTCCCTGGGTATCCAGTATCTCACCAAGAGTCTCGCAGTCCACCCCCACAAGCATCCTGTTCACCACCCTGATTTCTGTGACCAGGTCGTATTCATCTCCCCCTAGCATGCTCAGGAGCAGGTCTACCTGTTTTTCGAAGACAAAATTCCTTACGTGCTTTCTTGCTTGTCCTCCCTTCTGGCGATTACTGCCCCCCTCCCATTTTATTATGAATATGGATAGGCGGGGACCTTGAAGTTGCCCTATCTCTTAGCCTATCCAGGAACTTCAAGGCTTGCGTGAGGAGTTCTATTATCTCCGCCAGCGGGGCAACCGTTGCCGTGGAGTTCGTTGGAGCCCGGGGTTGTGTACAGCTGTGGATCAGTAAATATGGAGTTTGTGACGAAATGGGTCCGATTTCCACGACACATTACCTGACGGTTCGAAGAGAGGGTCGCTTATTGTAGAATGAAGGCGGCAGTGTGCCTCTTGATGGAAGTCTATAATAAGTGAAGCCCAGTATGATAAATAGTTAGAACAAAATAACAGGAGTTACTACGTAGAGGTTCAGTGACTATTTGGAAGGTTCGTCGGAAGAAGTGGACGACAGTTCCGCGAAAGAGGGGAAGGAACCGATGGCTATGCACGCACATATAGGCCCCTTGACTAAACTGATATTTCGGACAAATAAGCCATACCTTAGGCACGCCGGCCTTCGAGCGACACTGATATCAAGACTGGATGAGCTGCGGTAATCATTAGGCAAAGCAAGATGCTGTAGTAGACCGGACCCAGCCTCTTGGGTGAGGGAAGATAGAAGAGCGAGATAGACAGTAGACGTATTTCCATCGGTATATGGCTACCAGTTGTAGTTACTGCTAGCACACCGGTCACTTATCACCGTTTTATTCCTACGGTTTTGGAGACCGGATCTAACGGACTGCTTTTTATACGCGAATGCTGTTAAGGCAAAAAAGAGACAATAAAGGATTACCTGGAGGATCTGGCTCTTGTTTTCCACAGGATGCATATTGTTGGCCTTGAAGTGAAAACCGCCCGAGTCCCAGACCTTGGGGTAATAGGGTCCACACCTGTGAGTCTGTATCCGAGGCAGACTTTCTGGAAGACCTGGAGAAAAAGACGTTGGCTTGAGATTGGCCGAATCCGAAGACCGCTGATGGGGTTAGGAGTTCACTGCGGCTATCATCTTATTATCGGAATCTTATCTATAGCTCTGCCTCTGAAGCTGCCACTTTTACTACCCCCCGTGAGGCCAATAGGGAATTGGGATGGAGTGATTCGGAACATTAGGTATTCGATGACACTCCTTCACGGCTGTGTCAGGGGTCCACAATTACGTTTCTGGACGTCGCCGAGAACCGTGGCCATATCATACTTGATGAAGACGCGCCCCAAAGAAACACCGGAGTCACCTATCACCAGTCTGCTGAGCATGCAGAGGCAAGTGGTACCATATAACAGCAGAATATCGAGCGAAATTGAGTGTAACCAAAGTACCACAAGTGAAGAAACGCTAGCTTTGGTGCGTTCCCTGAAGCTCTACCGTTATTATCCCCAGGGCTTTCATTTCCTTGTCTGAACTGAACGCTGAGAGCTTATCGTTTTGAAGGACCCTCAAGATCAAAGGGAGCTATAGCAAGGACAGCCTTGGGACTATTCATGTACTTTCCTACACCTATAAGGAAAACAAGAAATAAATGTCGAGCCTTGTTGCAGAGATCCGACTGAAAACCACGAGAGCGCCACTCACGCAGCTTTCGGTGCGGTACTAGTAAACCTTGAAGCAGGTTCTGAAGAATGAAGGAAGACACCCAATGTAGGTACCGAGTGGGATATCTTGAATCGGTGCATGAAGGATGAAAGGGGACGATGGGCCGGGGGAGAGTTAGCTGTAAAGAGCCGTAAAACCGGTTGCTGGCGGCCCCAAGAAGAGCGGACCGAAGTGGTATTTCTAAGGAACACGTGACAGGTCTCCTTGCGGTTACCACGGGAACCGCAATCGGTTGCATTTACCAAAGGGCACTTAAAATTGCCTTAAGACCTCTCTTGTTCCCCCTTGGAGGGACGGCATTTCCTTGCAGGACCGCGAAAGTATGCTTGCAACATTGGCTACGCCTTCAAGGCCCTGATGGAAACTTCAATCGGGGGACCACCCCCTTGGTTTGGCTGGATAATCGGAGACAGTAGAGGCCTCCTCGATCCTTAAGTTTAGCTCAGATTTGTGCAGTAAACTCCACTGCTAGCACAGACCAGTTGTTGCATCCGTACTCTTGTGTCACTTGGCTATGACTGGAGCCTCTATACATCTTACCCCCGGCCCCTAGTTCTTTGGCAAACTACGTTTCCAGCCGGGCAACCTCGTTTGTGCAGATACTAAGTTGCCATAACCTGCCATCACAACTTTCCTCTGCGGCAGAGAGCTGCGGAATGTCCCAGCCCAACCCAAGTCCATTTCCAAAAATTTCGAATTATGTGCCTTCTGTCGAAAACCTTTCCTCCGTTAGTTGCCTTTACCCAAAGTCCGCTTCACATTCTCTTTGATTTTCTCTGCCAGTGATGACCTTCTCCGAGTTGCACGATTCACGGATGAACACTGATGAATTTTAAAGGAGAGTACAGTGCGCAACTTAGCAGTGAACTAATCGAGTGGAAGCGTTAAGAGCCGCCTGGTCTATGATCTGGAAACCAGCAGGCCTCAGGAATATCACTTTCCAGTCTACGGCCTCAGTCGGCAGGCCTCACAAATGAGGCTGCTCTTTACATTCATCGTTAGAACAGGCCCTGGATATAGGCAACGGCTCAAAATTTGTGGCGGACTCTTTGCTGGTGGACTCGGTGCTATTCAGTGCAACCAGATCAAATGCGTTACGGACCGCACTAGCTGAATCGGATTCGACCAGAATTTCCCTTACAGCTGGTTCTTCCTCAGATCCTAACTCAATTAGTGTACAATCTCGGCCCGAATGAGCAATTTTGGATCCATCATAGGGACGCTCTACAACTTCAATTCTCTTGACCTTATTTCTCGCAGACAAAAACCCAAGGCACTTCGCTCTACTGCATTCCGATTACTCCTCAGTGATTCCAGCCGACTGTCTGCAATGAGGCAGAGCAATTTGGAATCACCACATAAATTATCTGATGATGCTGAAAGCCACAACATCCGACTCCTTAGACCCTATTCTGTTTACACTAGACCAACCGTGACATCCTTCTGAACAAATGGAACAGTTTTCTTATCCAATCCCCTCCTCAACTTGTGGGTCACCATTTTCAGACAGTTTATTGAGCGATGGCCTCCACTGTACATTGAGCAATCCAGAGGTAGGCTTGACAAGTGCACCATGCTCACAGCTGAAGCAGAACCTGTCGGAGCTGAGACCAGAAGCAAGCGGTTTGGTCCGCCCCGGCTAGGGTTCTATCTCTGCCTGCGATTCTTGAGGTACCACTGCCTGCCACCGTTGCCATGGATGACGTAAACATGGCCGGTTCGTTGAACATGAGAAGCCGACAACTCTGTTTCATTTCATCTATCCAATTCGACTACTTAGGCCGTAATAAATACGAATGAACCATTGCCATCCGCGTCAGGGTGCCCCTAGACTGAAGGCCTGCTGTTTAGTCCATTTTTTCATAGCAGTCACCCTATTTTCTGTAGGAATGGATAACCAAGACAAAGATCATGGGTAAACTCGGCTTGCATCAAAATCTCCCATTGCCTTACTCAAAAGAGAGCGGGTGACTTGTTGGGAGCGGCCAGATATTGCCTTCACTATCTCACAAGCCTTGGTATACGCGTACAAGAGGGGCTACGCAAAACATTCCCCGATAAGTTCTCACGCCCTACCCTTGGGTTAGCGAGGCAAGTATAAGAGGTACTGTACATCATCTAAGATCTTCGAAGCTACGCAAAATTAAAGCTGCTTAACAGACTCCTAGTGCGTCACTGGGTGACAGTCAAATAAAGCAGATCAATTTTGCGCAGGTCTGAACCACTCGTGGTGGTGAATAGCCACCCCTGATAGCCGTGATTGAGGCCACCCGTACATGCATTTTATTCTTTTGAAGGCAAGAATGCACGAACTCATCAAACGTTATCCTCGCGGGCCCTCAAAGGTGCTCATGTGTTGTCTTAGCAGGATAGTTTGGGTCCGTACATCTCAAAAACACTTTCTCCCATTAGCCTGAACTTTCGGTGACCTCTAAATCCCGGTCGCCCCTGGGCAGCTCCTTTTTTCGGCTTTCCTTGGACGGCTTTCAATCCCTTACTTGATCCTCCCTCAAGTTTTGGTTTACTATTCTGGTGGGGGAAAAATTGGATTTCAAACGATCAGTGTACTGATCAAAACCCGTAGATCCGGAGCTGAGAGCGGAAAGGGTATCAAGGCTGACGATCCTATTCCGGTGACCAGCCTACCCGACGCGCTTCCATCCTGAGGAAGATTTAGTTTTGCAGTCACTGCATTGCCACTTGTTGTTCATGTGGTTCAAAGTGGACGCTCTCAAAGAACCGCAGAGACTAAAACAGTACAACCCCCGCCCAAGGAAATTCGAATATGCAATGTGCCGTCCACCCGACCTGGTTACGACCTTCTTCCTTTTTAGATGACGACAAAGTCGAGCTACCAAATACAAGTCGATACGAAATTCTACGATACTGCCCTTCATGCGTGCTAAGAGAAGCAGATATGTCGAAACTTCGACAGTGAGCCTTCGCCACTATTCGGTCCTTGTCGCAAAATAAAAAAACGACAGAGTTCCGCGGCAAATCATTACCCAGGGGAAGGCTCTTGAGCAATAAGTAGCCAAATTCGAAACGAATACGGGATTATCCGTAAAATTCTACGGTACTAGAATATCAAATTACCAATGATATAAAACAGATACGGACCTCAGTTGTGCAATCACGTGGACTCAGAAAACGAGAACCGAATTGCGGAGTGCGAGATAGGAGCACTTGCGCCACGCAGGTCCAAAATAGAATATGACAGAGCAGCGCGTTTGAACGCGAACAAACAAGTGCTGGTTCATGAAAACATACAGTGCGTAAAAAACCCAAATAGTGTGAATGAGCAAGTGACGTTCAGGGAACGTGAAACTGCAGTGTTTCTGGGGGTATTTTCCACAACCTACAGTTGCGCCACCCATCAAAACTTTCCCCAATCCTAGCAGAGTCAGGGGTTTGGAATAAGGGCAATGATTCTCCCTGCACACTTATACCACGCCGTCAGTGCGTTTACTTGATGCTTCTGAAGTCAACATTTTTCCACGGTCGCACTTGATCCCGTGGCTACACTTGCCCGATGTTACTGCGCATCGTCCATGAGAACGGCTGATTGATGGCGGGCTTAAATGGGCGACATAGGTACTGTGCTCGGGAGGGCTGTTTTGCATTGGCTGCCTGTGCTTGTGACTGTGCGCTTGTGGGTATTATAGGCGAGGTCGTACTCTGGTACATGGGCAAATAGTAACAAATACCGCCTACGGCAGATGTCTTCCATAATGTCGGTGATAAACGTGGAACAATCAGCACTGCGGTGAGTTTGACAGGAGTCATGAAGCATGAACGAGTATCAAGTGCGAACGTGTGACTGAGGGTGTGTCTGGTGTGTGATCGGATAACAAGTGATAATAATACGGGAAAAGCCTTCTGTAATTTCAACGAAGAACGGTGAGCACTACAACGTGTTTGATGGAGATAATGAAGCATAAACATGTTTCATAAAATTGTGTGTGATTGAGTGTCAGTGTGATTGGGTGCGCGAGTAAGTCATAACTACTACCACGCATGAGAAACTTCTCCTATAAATGCGTTGGCAAACGAGAAACGATGAGCACCATGACATCCTTGTTGAGGACGGTGGAACAGGAAAATGTCTCGTGTCCGTGTGTGATTGGATGTGAGCGTAGTTCAATAGGTCAGTGTGTCATTAATGCCTCCACACATGGGAAGTGCCTTTAACCACTTTAACAAAGAATGAGGAACAGTCAACCGGGGTTCTGCAGTGTCGGCCGCTCCTTCTTCACTCCCGAGGAGGCTAATTCTGCGTACGTCGCACGTTAGCATTGAGTTGGTGGTCTTCACCTTGACAGTTCTTATCATTTCGTCAAAGCTTTTGATAGGTTCCACGACAATTCCCAAAGGCCAGGTGCTGGAATGAGCATGTTCGTCGGCGATCATCACTACATCCCCAACCACGAATCGTCTTGCTTTTATTGGCCTCTTCTGTCGAGCTTGCAGAGCCCGTAGGTACTCCCGAAGCTATCGCCTCCGAAAAAACTTGGAAGGATAAATAGCCTGCTTCCATCTGTGATGGTGGCTCCACAAAGGTTTGTCCTCCCTAGGAAACCCACGTTTTACTTTAACGTTAGTAGGTCTTTCGGGGTAAGTGCCAGATGGCTGGAGGCTAGATAACCGCCGGAGGGACACAATCGGCCCCCGTTGTCTTGGTCTTTGCCAATACTATCAAAATCTTGAACACCTGGCCCAATGTGACGGCTTCGTCTAGATTTTGGGAGGCACCTTTTGCGGCAATCAGCGGAAGGCTTGTGGTCCGGCTGCCTCATCTGAACACCCGCTGGACATGGTGCTGAATGGTTCTGCCCTTCGAACACTGTTGGTGGCTGCCCGAGCCGGAGTGTCTCTTACTTTTCCAACAGCCACCGTTAGAGCCGCCTTGGACCGCAAGTGATCAAAAAAACTCCTCCGGTTTAATTTGGGCTTTTTGGATGAAAGCTCTCCGTACTTCTGCTAACTTTCTGGATCCAACGTGACTTAGCTCTATTTTGCTAAATACTGCAGCTTTCCCCCGTGAACACCACTGTTTTGGTATCTCGTTCAAGTTGATTTACCTTCCGGATAGCCTTCCGGATCCTAATAGCGCACCTTTGCCAAACCTCCTACCAGGAGCTACTGTGTGTGGGTGACAAGAGGCCACCCCTCATATGTATGCACCACCGCCCCACGGCGTCCCATCATCTTCAACCTCCCATTCGATCTGAACGTACAGTTCCCCTAGTAATATCTGGTCCACGAGGAGGTAGCCACTTCTTTCCTTGTCTGGTGCTTCCAGCTCTCATGATTCAGTGTTGGGTGGGGTACCTCGTGGTCCTTATTTCCTGGCGGGACCACAAGCTGAAGGTTTGAAACTTCTTCCGTGTATCTTGTGACCACAAGATCCAAGGTAAGTAAACTTAGCCCCAGTCTCTATCTGGTCGCCTCGGTAACACGCTGGTTCCGGCCCCAACTATGAGTGAAGCCCCGCCGATTGCAGTCAAGCGATGCTCTGGGGGCAGGTCCGTTTAAGTTAAACGATTCGATCAATCGGACTGGCTGTCTTAAACCTATGCTCACGTCTGCTGAGGTTATATGGAGCCTCGTACACGGCCGACCAGTGATCTTAGTCCTATAACCAGATAAACAATCCCTCATGAAAGTCTAGCCGGATCTCAGAGTAGATTCATGACACCAATTTTCACCCCACACCCGCTCAACATCTATTTCCAGTGCTCCATACCAGCTGCTCAATTAATTCTGCTTTGCAGTACGAAATCAACGACCGGAATCTAGCCCTCGCCGCTGGTTTCACAACCTACTTTTCCCAGTTCATCAACCCTGTCCCTTTTTGCCTGCTACTCTTACCATCCTACCTGCCATCTCCTGCAACCAGGGCTTTTAGGAAACAAAATACGAGTCATCTGTAGTCAACCGTAATTTGGTTAATCATCCGTTTATCACGTTTACAGAAAATTTTAACTTCATATCCTTCCAACTTCTGCTTGGCAGCATCAGTAGCTCTTGTCTCCAGTAGTTTCTTTCCTCGACGGCCTCTCTTTGAAGGTCCGTTCTGCGTCCAGACACTACTCACGCTCTCAAAAAGTTCACTGCATTCCTCGTGAAGCTTTCTGCCTTAATGTCAATTTCCATTTGACACCGAAATCACCCGCACGAAAAGCTCTATCTTATAATCACACTTGTTTCGCTTGCATTTATTTCGCAGGCTCTCCCACCATTAGTTGCCCAATGTTAGATCAATCTTCTACATTCCGCTGGCATCTCTGACTAAACGCTGATGACCCCAGGCGGACTTTATTTTTACCCGTGTCACCTGGTAAATCTCCCACACGGCTACTCGTCCGAGGCCGTCCAAATATCCAGTTGGCACACCCCCGTATACTTTTCTGGAAGCACTGACCCGTCGCAGCCAGTTTCTGGCAACCATCAGGCACATGGTATATTATACTGCCCCAACTCGCTGTCAGCGTTGTGCTGTCCGAAACCAGTTGCTTTACTTGATCTTGCGAGCACTGCGCCTTTTTTGAATTCCCCAGTGTCTGTCGCTCCAGCAGTACCACGTTCGTCCAACTATCCACAATGCCCTCTACGAATACGGAAAGGTTTGCTACAGCCGTTTCAAACATCTTCAATTTAATAAACTCAAACACTACTCATCTTTACTATTTTATTTATGCTACCGTGTGATTCTTGAATCTCACAACTGTGAATACCCCACACTCTTATGTACTGCCGTATTGGCTCATCTTGCCTTGTGAATGTGCTCTAAACACGGTCAAGAAATATACCGATACCATTATCGTTACCCAATCTACCGTCGATGTCCTGATATTCCCTCCATCAGGAATTCCCACCAAACATGTGAGAAGCAGTAAGTAACGCATTATTTGGTCACCGTCCACCACTGGAGTTGGCACGCTGCAGTGCATGCCGATAACTCTCAGTTTTACACGAGAGCCACAAGTACCACAGAAATGGTTTGCTTTTAAAGAATAAGCTTGGATCACTCCAGCTGATCCTGGCATACTCGCCTACGAAGAGGTTACACAGATCAACGCCCTCTGTGAGTCTAAATTCTCGCAAATCGAGCTTTGCTTAGCCAATTCAAATGAATCTCGAAAGCTGAACGAGATTGATCCATAGTTCCTACGGTACTAAATTGAAACTCCTAAGAAACACAACTATATACAAACCCCAAGTATGCAGCCAAATAGACTCCAGAGTAAAACCCAAAGGTTCAAAGCCCCGTGGCTCAAGCACGACAATCAGAAACGATTCGAGACCAAAATAAAATGTCTCACTTGAATAAGCAAACGTACGAGAGTGTGGTGTATGGGCGAACTTTTCAAAGCAACGTCAAATTTGGTTACAGTCAGGAGGCACGTAGAACATTCGGAAGGATCCTCAGTTTTTTCCTCTACACCGCCGACCAAAACCCTTCCGTGAATATGGCTTTCTGAGGTTTTGGATGGGGTCGTGATTCTCACTCTACCTACCTGTAAGTTATTGTCAGTGCCTGTGGTTACTAACTTTTCGTGTTAGCCGAGCGTAAAACAGCCTTCCGCCTTTGCCATCATTTGCACGATCCTTGAGGAATAAACTTTAAATCCCGCCGCACAACTCGAGACGGACATGTTCATCAGAAGACCGACGCACACGGTTAGACGTGCGGTCAAGATGAAGATATCCCGGGGTAAAAGACTTTGCGGCACTATCTTGGTTTACGTATACCGAGCAATAAACTAAAGCGGCAACTCGTTAAACCGAAACTGTTAACAAACTTGCGCGCCGAACATGAGTGTAGATGCAACTTTCAAGTGGCAATGAGATATAGCTTAAAATTGAAAGGTCACGAAAAGGTAAAATTACACAAAATTAACGCGTCATACCTTCTGAAAGAACTGAAAATCGGTTTCTGGTTATAAATCATCTTAAAAAACAAGTGCACGACGGACAGCAATAGAGCACCTAAGAACGCAGAAGTTGATCGAATACTGACTTCCCTCAGAGTACTTCAAATTTTGTCTGTGTACAAAATGTGTGGCAGGCAATACTTTACAGACTGTGAATGAATGCTCTAATTTAAAGGCCGGAAGGTTTTCCTAGTGTGCTCACAGCTTATAAGTCTCACTTGAACCGTTCAGGTGAAATCTTGATGATTTTCTTCTCACCTGTGGGCAAGCTGGATGAAAAATTTGAACTCAGTGCGCTTAGCCATTGTTCAGGAAAAATGGGTTCAGCTGAATAGCTATGGGGCGTGAAATGGAATAAACCGTCGAATAACTTGGCATAAGGAGGTCTGCAAACTACTTTGTCTTTTGTATGTAGTTTCGAGATTGAATCATCCACATTTTTGCTGTTTCCTGCTAAGAGGGAACTAACTCTCTGGTATTTCGGACACGATCTTTGTTCCCCCCGATTTTGTAGTGTACTAAAACGGTGGGATCTGTCCAATATGCAAAGCTCAGTTCGATGGTGATCAATTTCTCTTCCAGCATTGTTGCTACCTTACAGCCCAATATCAATGTAGTCATTTTGAGTCCATTCATGGACACTTACTTGGGCCCAGTAACTGCAGCTTTGGCAAAGGACACTTTGTTTCGAGCCGGCCATGCAACTCCACCTAGGTACCTTACGTTGTCAGTTGGTAGGAAAATTCCAAGCTGCTGTGCTTGACCTGATTTTGTTCAACTTTCAACAGGGCTTCTCGAAAATGTCCCTTTTGTGATACCTCAAGCAACTCCACTTCTTGATAAGTGGTTCGACGGCGATCGATTGGGTAGAGCAACTTCCTGTTGCCCATCGTGACCTTCTGCCTTTGGATTCACCACTGAAAGCACCGACCGATCTTCTTTTAAGTGCAATTCACCTTCTTGAGGTAGACCACTGAATTCAATATCAAAAAATGGCTGTGTTCTACACAGACACCTCCCTTAGCGACCGCTAAGCAATTTATTGATGCCCGTTGTTGAGTTTCGTTAGTCAGGGGTCCGAGAATTGTCCAGCCAAGTAACGTTCTCGTAGCGAGCCGTTCTTTATGATTGCTTATGTTCTGTTCAAGCACCCAATGAACCTCCTGTATATAGCTTCCAATTAGCATACCAAGGTGGTGTCTGGACACTTCGTCGAACACTATGTCCTTGAGATTAGTCCATCACTTGGCGACTGGTCTATCAAAGTCAACCGGTCTCATTCGTGAACGGCTTATTGCAAGGTCCTCCGGAATTTCTGCGGTCCCCCACCAGTTGAAGACGTTACCCGCATGGCCAGCCTCACAGAATTGTTTGCATGACCCCCTGCAACGGTGCTGATCTTGGGAGAGGTAGGCTCGCCGTCTAGTCTAAGATTTCTAAAAGCTCGTGCGTAATCAGCGAAGTATCCGATCCCGTGTCCAAGAATGCAATGACCTTCCCCGATTTCTTATGTCACGACACCGACAGGCACGATGCCAAATCTCGCCGGTTTGAAATTACCATGTCCTGTTAAACAGACAACCCTGGGTTTATCCAGCTGAGTAGGCCAGCAGTTTCGAGGGCCATATATTGACTAGTGGTGATTACCCACGCATCAGCCCTGGTCACATTTCACTGTAAAGTGGCACCTAAAAGCATAATGAGAGTTGGTTGAATACACAAGCATGAACCAATCCTTTTTGCCCCGGATCACCGATCGGGTACACTCACTCCATGAAAGACTGGACAATCTGTTAACCGGTGACGTAAGTTGCGTAGCTCGCATTCAGTTGACCTCTCGGGCCCTCGACTGAAAGTGTGAATGTTAGCCAAAGACTTCATAAGTTATGGTCGTTTCCTACAACATGAGCCGGTGTTTGTTCCGTTCGCGCCAGCCTGAAACCTTCGCGTACGAATTATCCAAATTGGCTGCTGGTAATGCAGAATTGAAGAGCTGCGAACTCCGTCGAATCGTCGGACGTAGATTCTCTCCATAGAGCAGTTATTTTCTCAGCTTCCTCTGCCCGTCAGCTCTGTAAGTGCAGATGTAGACGTCGGACAATGCATCCATAAGTGTGCAAAGCATTCAGCTCAGAGTAGTTTCCTAAATGCTCCAGTGTTACACAGCAATTCCGCATTTTTATCACCAAATTTGACAATAATTCAGCGATGTTCTTAGTCCTTTTTCCCTCCGACAAAACACCATCAATCACGCTTCTAACCACCTTGAATTGTTGTCCAAACAATTCTCCGCGTGTCCCGATCTACCTCTTGGTGGATGAAGAATCGCGCAGCCTTTGGTAGACCTTTTAGCCCCCCTCACGACAGTATTACATCAAATACAAAAATCCCTGCCCAGGGTCTGCAACTTTGCACTCAGCAAAAGTTTTGACTTGCCTAATGAATATATGGCATTGCTCTGGGTGCCCGTTGAAAATACTAGCTCCACTCTCGGCAGATCGAGAGTTGAAATCCCGGTAGTTTTAGGCTGCCTCAAGGGTTCACGTTCGTTGACTCCGTTGCCATCTCCATGTTGATATCAAGAACCACATGGATTTCCTGCTGGCTCGCTGAGACCAGTTCCTCGTTTAGGACTCTGTTTTCATCCTGGCCAACCTCAGTTCGCCCTCTAATTCCATCGTTCTCATTCTATAAGTACTAACGTCGTCATACTTATCGTGATTATAAATTTGTGACCTAAGGCTGACAGGACTAGTAGATTTAGCTTTATCGGTAACACCCAAACAATCCGCAGTTGTTTGTCCAGTTATTTCCTATTGTCTCGTAAGACCCTTTCTTCCTCGTCTGGGTATTTCCAATAGGTTTCCTTGTCCAGGTTTCACTTGAGTACTTTAAGTCAATTCTGGCAAGTCGAGTTTTGCTTAGCCAATTCAAATGAATCTCGAAAGCTGAACGAGATTGATCCATAGTTCCTACGGTACTAAATTGAAACTCCTAAGAAACACAACTATATACAAACCCCAAGTATGCAGCCAAATAGACTCCAGAGTAAAACCCAAAGGTTCAAATCCCCGTGGCTCAAGCACGACAATCAGAAACGATTCGAGACCAAAATAAAATGTCTCACTTGAATAAGCAAACGTTCGAGAGTGTGGTGTATGGGCGAACTTTTCAAAGCAACGTCAAATTTGGTTACAGTCAGGAGGCACGTAGAACATCCGGAAAGATTTCCATTATTTGTTCTTCGCGGCTGCTATTTTCGCGTGCTTGCTCATCTCTGCTTGTCTCAAACTCGGACATAATTCGTGTGTCAAGGTGAATTGGGTAATCCGATATTTACTTTGACGTGTCATTCAAAGTAACTTGGAATATAGCCGGAAGGGTTGGTAAATTTAACATATCTCTATTTTCTTAAGCTGAAATGAATTTGAACAAAGTTGTGACAAAATCGAGCACTTCTGCCGAGTCGCACAATAGCCGAGACTGCTGACTTACCATATCATTTTAGTTAACTGTTATGGTAACAATTGATGCGACCGCTAAACAGGCTGCTGCTCGCACAAATTTATCCCCGTATTAACATGGAATTGATCAGTATCCGTACCTACAAAGCATACAGGAGCTCTGTTCAGTCAGTCAGAATCAAAACTGCTTGAACAGTACGGAAAGCACGACAGAATTATAATTTGTGATCACCAAATGTACTCGCAACGTCATTGAAATAACCATTTGGTTCATCGGTACCAATTCATGGATTTTTATCTGCTTCTAGCTTGCCAACCTGAGCTCCATTTCTACATTTATCACTATTGCTTCAAACGATATCATTTATTTATCGTCCTCCAATCATAACCGCCTTTATTCCTCCAAGAGTGTAAGTGCAAGCCGCTATCCTCAGCTAGATACGAATGGACAGATTTTTGATTCTCCCCAAAGTGTATCTGTGTACTTCCCCAGTCGATATCAGAACTTCTCAAAAGGGATTGATCTTCAAACACACTTCCCCTATATTCACCGGACACCGCTCAGCCCCAGCGGTTCAGTCGCTTCTTTGAATTTTGGTTCACTGTCCGTGCACATCTTTGCGCTGAGGCTCCGAGGCTGTTTTCCGGTCATACTTAATCAAGCTGTCCGGGACACTAGGATAATCCTTCAGGTTATCCCACCACAGTCTGTGTCGAAGCAAGGGCACAGTCATGTGCAGACAAACACCCACACACACCCTACAAATGTTTTGGCATAATTAATTCGTCACCTGGCACACAGAAAACCTCTATCACTCCCGGCAATTGACACTGAGATTATATCACCGCTCTGCCTATGTTGCAATGGAAGCACACGTGATATGCACGTGCAGGCACCCACGGAAGCACTCTGCATAACAACCGACATACCATGATAAAACTGATGTTGGCGCGTTGATAATAACAGACAGTATCCTGTTAATAATTTCATCAAAGTCACCAAATGAGTGCTTAGCTAAATAGGTTTCGCACTGGGCTAAGGATAATCCAGTGAAGGATGAAGATGAATTCCGTATAAATAATCGGTACTTTAGGGGGGAACCTGATCAAGATAAACAAAAGTGCGGAGGTGAGATTAAATATGAGAAACAAGATCAATGAGGGCAGCAAGTTCATTCACGGGCCCTAGTGAGGCCAGGATTCGCCCACATCTTTTCGATCAGGTAACCTTTGATGTCCTACGGTTATCTAGCTCAACCTTTTTGCCATTTAATGCAACTGATCTGCAGATATCTTCCCTAACAGCGGGATGTTTTCGAATATCTGAATAATGTTTCTCACAAATTCGGCCAGTCTGTTTCCATTTTTGTAAGGGGTATGAATCAAATGGCCGCAGGTCGAGTGTGCGAGACAGCCGTGGGCAGGTTAGAATACTAAATAAAAACCAACTTCAATCTACCCGTCGCTACATTTCTGGCTTGGCCTGCCAGTGAACTATCTGAGCTGGCTGTGCTGAATATCGGGGGTTTCAGTTTGAGGAAACCTTGCGAGGAGTTTCCCTCGTGACATCCAGATCGTCCTAAACAGCTGAAGATTGGGGCGATTTTAAAAAAATTTATTAACCGATCGGGGCGGTGGTGGACAAAGAACGTTGAATCGGCCCTATTCAGGGTCACAACAATGAGAGTGATTTTAAAAATGTCTATTTGGTTTCATCTCTGGTGTACTTCTATGGCACGGTTAATCAAAAGGTAGCTGTAGTGCGTACTATATTGGTGAATGGATATGAGGCAAGACTGGGCCATAGGTGAGGGAAGAATTGAGGGTTGTCGAGTGAAACTAGTCGTAGAGTCCGGGACAGCGCGATTAAGTATGACCAGAAAAACAACTTGGAGCTAAATCGTGATGGCGGGCAAGGACAGTGACCTAAATTTGACGGAAGCAACTGTACCGCTAAGGATGAACTGTGAACGGTGACTATAGGAGAGCCCCTTGGAACATTCATCTTTTGTGAGTACTGATATGAAATAAGCGCAGATGGTGTGCAACGGGAATAGTAGTCGCTTTGAACTCCCCCAGAACTATCCTACGTGGTTATTATGCCTATTTATAGTCTCCAATGAAATCTGTGTCAGAAAAATTACAATTGTTGATAAGATGAAAAATTAATTTCATCACATTTTTGCATATCAAAAGCTACATGAACCCTGTTAAAGGAAGAGCCATTAAATGGACGGTTCGTAAGATGGATGTAATACATTGAGACGGACCAGTGAACTTGACCATTTGTCTTCCGTCGGACTTCCATGACACCCACACAACCAGTGATCATAAGCAGGCAGGAAGATACGACCACATATCATGAGAAGTGAAGCATCTGTGTCTATTAACCTAATTATCACAATGCTGCCATATTTTTTGCTTCTTTTCCTACTTTGCCATATAATGATTACTTTCATTTCCTAGTTGGACTGACCTCTAGAAACAGCAACCAGAACAGCCATAATTCAGTAACCGGCATCGGTTATTCTTATTTAACCATGTTTATTGAAGTCTTTCACTTTCAGCGGACCAAAGTGAATATACGAGATTAAACCACAAACGAGTTAGCGATAAACTTCTTCCTAATGGATGACATACAGCTAGTCTACCACCACATAAGTTGATATTCGACCCAGATTTTCTAAGCAAGGCCATACTAAACTGACCAACAAGGCCCGTTTATTCATAATGAACGATTTCATGTCCGATCAATTACCGCTAACGGTTCAGTCGATTTGCGTAAACAGCTATGTCTGATCACTTAGGGGTTAGAAAGCACCTTTGATTGAATAATTTGCAAGTTCCGGTTTCATTCACCGATTTCTGAAGCTGAAGGTGCTGAGCACTTTTTCTCGCCAGAATTCAGCAAACATCGAATCCTAACTGCTGCTACTGGGTTCCGTGGTAGTATTGAAAATTCAAAGCTCCAGGTCTGTCGCCGTTCCCAAGGAACACACTATACGGCAAGAAACTCCACCGGTGGGTTAAATCGACCGTACTCCCCGGCAACCAACCTCAGTTTGGCTGCTTGTTTCGTAAGCACGGCTGGCGCAGTATCGTCGGGTTCCAAGTCGATGCCAGGCATCAGTTATCCATTTCATTGGTTCTTGGAGTTAGGCCATGGGATTCCCTCCTTCGACTGTCTGCGGAGGATGGTGCGTCCATTTCTGCCTATGACAAGAAGTGGAATGCGGCTACACCAACTACGAAGACCGTATCTGTTCACGTTCATCCATGCAGAATTTTCCACAGACATGCTGGTAATCGATTTCCTGCAGCACTGTGAATTTCTCGTTGATTATCATGGGCTGCAAATTGTCGATCCGTCGTCGGCAATAAGTTTAACGTTCTCGCCACTCGAACAGAGGTAAACCCAAACATAGGCTCGTTTTACAAAGGTTCTCAGGATTCTCACTAGTTTGTATAAAGCTCCACATTCGACCAAATCATTTGGAGAGATAAATCCTGTGGCTGACGGTCTGGAAAACCACGTTGTCAACAACGAGCCACTCATCACGACTTGACATGGCTGACTTGCACCAGACAAACTGGGTTTCCTCAAGCACAATTTTTACGCTCCATCCTCTGATGGTATTTTTCGCCCCCCTCAAAATCCATTGGCTTCAAATCTGCACGCAGTTCTCGAAATGGATGATATTTGCCGCCGACCTCGTAGAAATTATTAGGCACTCAGCTCGATGGTAAACCCTTTCTGGTTTTGAAAAACGAGTGGCCCGATCAGCAAATCCCATATTCAGAACAAGACTGATTAGCAGGCTTCACTGCACTAGAATAACATGGTACGCATGCATATTAAATACAAACCTCAACTGTACGGCAACAACGTTCAACAACGAGCATCAGAGTCTAGAAAAAGCCGCAGTCGGACACGACCGTCACGGCAGCCGGGGGTCACTCCAAAAACATGCCACGGTATACATGGGCGAAATGTGAACAAATGGTAAACTTTAGTGGTTGGTTCGTTCCGTATTTGCTCAAAAATCAACAAGAATAAGTTGCTTAGTCTAGGCAGTGCAAGTATCTGGCAATAAATGAGCAGGATTTCTACAAATGTGCCTTACATTGGCTATCCGCTACGATGGCTATCCGGCACGCCACGGGCTGGACTTCACGGTGTCACTTCGCGGAAGGCTGTATTTTCCCAGATCGACTTGGTACGACCTTATAGCCCCATCCTTGTAGCCAATTTCGATGCCTGCTTCTGATCCTACCATCAGGGTTTTGTTGTGACCGGATAGTTATGGAATTCGGCAACCACTGGAATTCTTCTTTCGAAGTCTCAGTCATTCAGAAACGAAGTACAGTTTCTTCGGATAAGGACCGCTGTCCACATTTATTGCCATCAAACATTTCCTCCATGCAGCCAAAGGTCGGTATTTCACCCTTTTGACGGACCACAAGCCCCTGAAATATGCTTTGCGTACTACCCCTGACGTTTACTCCCCACGAAACTTCCGACGCCTGGACTCAAGTTCCTGTATTACGACTGACCTAGTGTACGCTGAACATGAGTCGAACTGAGTTACAAGCGATTTGCAGTGTATTTCACTTGAAGCTACTAAATAGGCTGCTTTGGACTTTCCAGCCGTGGCTTCCACACACGCACGAAGACCTCATGGATGGGGGCCTTTCGGTTGTTGTCGATATAGCGTAGGCCTCCACAACTGGTTCTTCACTCTTCTACACGTCTACTGGCCTACTTTGAACAGTCGAGTCTTCATTATACTGGCCTCTCTGTCTTGAGAGCCCAACTAGACTTGCACTTCCAGGCATCTCAGCCATTCTTCGACTGGGTGCTGCACGGTACTTCCGACCGTCAGTAAAACAAAGCTTACGAGGTCGACGGTCTAAAGTGCTCATCGGTAGTTTTTATGCGCCTGATACTTGCTTTTATCATATTCACACAGACATTGTTGGCGTAAAACGCCTTCGAGCAATATGTAGCAGAATCCGCAAGAATACCGAAACTAGAAAATGATTGATAAGCTGTTTCTACGATACTGAATTAATAAATGAACCACCTCGTAAAATATATACTAACCTCAAATGCTTGACCATAGAGAGTGAAAACGAGGTCCAAGCACGCGATGTGAGAAGGGCGAGCACATGAGCCTCAAAGGTCCAATCAGAATAAGAAAAAATCGCGCTTTGGACGAGAATGAACCGAGTTCAGTTAAAAAAGCGGTAAGCTGTGCGGAACACACAAATAATATATAAAGTTGAGGTCCTTACGAAATCGCGGTGAGATAGTGTTCAGGAAGGGTTTTCCACATTTGATCGTTACACCACCAAACAAAATCCGTCCGACTTCAGCAAAAGTAGAAGTTTAAAGTGGGGGCTCTGGTTATTTTTACCTACCTAAACCCTGCTATCAGTGCACGGGACTACAATACTGGCGTCTGTAATAAGCTCACTTATGTATAAAATCAGGCCATCCGGTTCCTAGGTCAGCAGGTTGTTCCTTCATGCCAAAAGTTGATCTTCTTCCCTGCCGACCAGTATTCGTCAGTATTATCGGTGGTAGCCACTGTTTGTCCACGTGTAACAATGGCAAAAATATGTAGGGGTCAGTCTGTCGCTTTCGAGCGAGCAATCTCCCAGGTGTACGTGTGCCTATTTGGGTAAGCGTGTGCATGTAGAAACAACAATATGTACTACATAAGGGATCGTCCTTATCAAATTCCGTGGCAGAACAGTCTTGAGAGATAATGTAATGCTCCGACAGAAGTGCGGAGTAAACTGCTGTTCATGCGTATGCTTGGGTTGGCGGGTATGTTTGCGTAAAAATTACCGATAACTACCAATTTATATATCGTTTCCAACGACGGCAAACGACTATTGGAAATCCAGGATACCTTGACTGCATACCGCTAGTCAGTAGCAAAATTACTTATAATTTAGAGCATGCACTCCTTAGCCAATATAAAGGTGTGCACAGTATGCAGGGGATGGTTACTTGGAATGGGCGCGACATGGTAAGCTAGTGCTTGCATGTTTCTTCGACTTGAATCTTGCAGTTGGGAGGATGGTGGACGGCAGAGACAAAAGCATCCGTTGGTTTGACCCTGTCATCAAGGATGCCGATGGTACAAGGATCACGAGTCATTATTCCCTTCGCGGTCTCAACCTTCACCGTCACACTAGCCCGTCCGAACTCATGATGAGCTCCTCGACGGCCCCCAATGGCCACTTAGCAAGTGCGCTAGTTGCCAAATATCACTATCACGTAAACGTTTTGAAGGATCTTTTCTTGGTTAGCCTGCTTCGTCGGGTTTGAAAGGTCGGTAGGCACTCAAGCAATCACTTTTTCTAAAACATCCTGGCCAGATAACTTGCTTGTTTCCGCTTACGTAAGGGGCCACCTGGGAGACTCACAGGCCCTTTTATTCCGATATTTGACCTCAAAGCCAACTAATCACTTGGGGTGAGCTCTTGATGAGAGGGGTTCCTGGAGGAGACAGGGAACATGGGGCGATTATTCAGGACCCTCGCTGTCTCCGTCATCACGGTGTTTAGCCGCTGATCGTCCTGGTGGATTTTCTCGTCCAGAGACGGTAGTATTCTTCCAGCTGACCAGATTAGGTGTTCCCCCATTCCACCACAGTGATTGGCCTGTGAGGAGCTGACGTGCCATCGAATGTCGCATGCGCCTTTCGATTCTGTGGTTCGTTTTTAAATTACGTTTCGTTCCAAAGCCATCTTTCTTGCCAGCCACCCACGACTTTTGGCCCGTTGTTGAAGTCGATGCGTGACGGTACACCCCCTCCGTTATGCTACGCTTTGCAGGACTCGAAGGAAATGTCCGTTACCATCGAGCTTGCGGATTCTAATTGTGCCGCTTGAGATTTCGTGAACTGCATGATATACCCGTAACCCTTATCCATCCTCTTCGCGCATCTGGCCCACAGGGGTCTGAAATATTCATACCCAATGGTACTAAATGGCTGGCATCCTAGGGTCAGCCTGCACCTCGGTGGGGAATTCACGTAGTGCTCACGCGCGACCGCCGCAAGTCTTCAACTTTACACACGAAGTGGAATTCCATGTTTCACACCAGCCCTTCCTCTCAACCTCAAAAACCGCTTCCGGATGGAGCTCTTCAAGTGGCCTTCTCAGGGGTGCCCCCTGTAACAGCCGGTCGTGGAAAATCCCCCTTTTTCCCTCGCGATTCAGTGTTTTTCCCAATATCACTCATTTCCATACACTATTGGCTTGTCTTTACGAACTGGTTGTTTTTCTGGACCAATTGTTGTTTGTTCGCGCCCAGAGCGCTACTTTGGCACATCCTTGTTCAGGACCTGCGTGACGCACGTGCTGTCTGCTCACACGCTGCTATTCGGTTTCTCGTTGTTGAGTCCTTGTGATCGTATTATTGAGGTTTGTGTATTGTTTATGTCATTGTTTATTGTAATAATCCAGTATCGTAGAATATCACGGATAATCGTCTTTTGATTTCGGGATCCGTTGCGAATTTGGCTACGCATTGCTCAAACGTTCGTAACAATACTCAATAGATCTATTTGGAACGAGGAAAAATCACGCAAAATGCCAAGAAAAGGATCGAAAGCAGTCGAATCCGGACAGGAAGTAATACGGCAAGTCTCTGGGGAGGTTTTGGGTACATATGATTCTTTAGTTAATGCTAGATCGCCTAGTCCTGTCAGTGCTAGTTCATGTGTTATTGAGAACAATATTGATCGTAAGGATGTCGATTTATATAAGCTGAGAATACTAGAACTAGAGCAACAGTTACTATCGGCTAGTATACAGGCGCAGGAAGCAGAGAAGTGTACACAGAAACAGCGAGAGCATGAGACCAGTGACTTCGACACTTCCGATAGGTTAGGGTGCAATAAGGTAGGGAACCCCACGCCAGTCGCCGACTACAAACCACCATCGATCGATCTGCCTAGAGTGGAGTTAACGGTTTTCGACGGGCGAGCTGAGCAATACTGCAAGTTTGTCAAGCAGTTCGAGACGTTCGTTGAAAATAAGGTAACCGACCCTGGGCAAAGGCTTCTTTACCTTACTCACTACTGCCGAGGCCGAGCAAGAGAAGCTATCGACGGGTGCACCATGCTCGACCCAGAACAAGGCTACACAAGGGCAAGGAAGATTCTAAGAGACTTGTTTGGCCAACCTTTCAAAGTAGCCCGTAACCTAATAGGGGGCGTGATGGCAGAGGCAAAGAAAACCAAGGGCGACGTCTACACCATGGCCGACCTGGTGATTAAGATGCAGAACTGCTCAATAGCCCTCGACCATTTAGGTTACAGGGCTGACCTAGACGCCATGCACACTTTGGAAGGCATAGTCCGTCACCTCTCTCCCGAACTACAGGGTCGGTGAGCGGAAGAATCAGAACGGATAAGCCGAAGCGACAGAGAAGCCAACTTCGAAGACCTGACTGAATACTTAGACAGGCAAACGAAGATAGCTGACAGCAGATTCGGCCGACTCATCCGGGACAGCAACCAAGCAAACAAGCCCAGTACTAGCCAAGTCCAAACCCCTGTACGGGAACATCCAAAGTACCAGCATTGGACCAATACACACGTCATTTCACGAGATGCTACGGCGAAACCAAATTGCAGATCCTGTGGTACTAGCCACGGGCTACCAGAATGCCCCAAGTTCGGCAACGCCACAATAGACGAACGGTGGGGAATGGCGAGGATGGCAGGAGCATGTTTTATCTATCTCAACACAACGCACCGGGAAGCAGCCTGTAGAACAAGGAATCGATGTGGTTATGAGGGCTGCACGGGCAGACACCATCGACTGCTGCATCAGGCGAGAGTAACCATATCCGAGGCGAGTGCCAAGCCCAGCGTGATTTGTTCAACTTCACAATCTGCCAGTAAACCGGTACGTTTAGGCGTAGTGGCCATGGGAGTAGTGACTTCGACTGGGATAGTCAAGGCGTTGGCTTTCGTTGATAGTGGATCCGACACCACTTTAGTGAAAGAGCGGTTTGCCGACAAACACCAGCTGGCTAATGGCGCGACGTCGTTAGCAGTGAGCACGGTGGGCGGAACACAGGTAATGACTGCCGGTAGATTAAGGCTGCAACTCATCTCTCTAGACACTAACGAGGAAATTGAACCAACGGAGGCATTCACGTTAGCGGATCTCCCCATGCGAGCACCAAGGTCGGTGAACGCAATCTTGACTCGGTGGCCCCATCTGCAGGATGTAACCGTTGTAGATTGGGAAGATGATGAGGTGGATCTCCTCATCGGCTGCGACGTGCCAGAGGCGCATTGGGTGCTTGACCAAAGAGTGGGCGACCGCCAGGCACCTTATGCCGTACGCACGGCTCTGGGATGGATGTTATACGGTCCAGTAGGGGTACGCGGTTCCGTGAATTACTTATCCGCCGAAACGGACCGCATTGAGTATCATCTGCAACGGCCATATGAAAAGGAGTTTCATGACATTGGAGATGAAAGACCGACGTTGTCTCAAGAGGATCACTTCGTTCTACAAACGGTGCGGCAAGGCACTAGATGCCTCAAAATACAGTTCGAGGTTCCCCTCCCATGACGCACACCGGTCGACCCGTGGACTGACAACAGAAATTATGTTCTCCAACGATTACTACGACTAAAAGAACGCTTCATTCGAGACCAGAATCTGTGGGAACGATGCGCGGATTTGATGAAGCGAAACGAGGCCATCGGTTACGTTGAAAAGGTGCCTGCTAACACCGACAGCAAAAGGGGTATCTGGTATCTGCCTCCCCATCCGGTTATCAACCCCAAGAAACCCAATAAACTGCGGGTGGTTTTCGACTGTGCGGCGAAGTTCCAGGGCAAGTCGTTAAACGATCGCCTACTACAGGGGCCTGACTGGACCACACCACTGATCGATGTTCTGTGCCGTTTCAGAGTGGGTAAAGTGGCTTTGTCTGCCGACATTAGGGAAATGTTCCATCAGGTGAAGATTCCGGTAGGAGAACGAGATGCTTTGCGTTTCCTGTGGTGGGAAGGGAGCGACCGGGACAACGCAGTGGTGAATTATAGGATGACCGTCCACCCCTTCGGAGCCATATCGTCACCATTTTGTGCAAACTACGCCCTCCGAGAATCAGCGAACAAACATGGCGATCTAGTACATTGGACGGTGGTAGAAAGCGTCAGCAGGAACTTCTACGTCGACGACTACCTTGGGTCATTCGATGATGTGGAATCAGCTCTAGAGTAGTTCAGGGGTCTGACGAGATTGCTGGAAGAGGGCGGCTTACATCTAACTAAATGGATGTCGAACGCTTCATAAGTGCTGAAGGTCATCCCGTATCACGAAAAGGCCGAAAAAGTAAGAGATTTGGATGGCTCTCCACTTCCTACCGAGCGCACCTTAGGGATACAATGGGACGCGGAAACGGACGATTTTGTTTTCGAACTGAACGTTCCCGAGCTGCCAATAACCCGTCGTGGCATACTATCTGCCGTCTCAAGTTTGTTTGACCCGCTCGGTTTCGTCTCACCATGGCTGCTACCCGGAAAGATCTTGCTGCAGCGGCTGTGCCGTAAGAAAGTTGATTGGGACCAGTCACTGGACCGCGGGGACCGGCTGGACTGGGAAGAATTTTTGAACACCTTGAAGAAATTAGGGGACATAAGAATCCCACGATGTTTGACTCCTGGCCATACGACACGGACTGGAGAACTACATGTCTTTTCCGATGCATCCGAAGTTGGTTATGGAGCTGTGGTGTACGGACGATGGTGCGCAGGAGATGGACAATATACCACGAGAATCCTTTTCGCCAGAGCCCGCGTTGCCCCACTGAAGTCGGTCTCAATCCCACGCCTTGAACTCAGCGCAGCCGTGTTGGCAGTCAGGGTGGTGCAAGCCGTGAAGAGATGTTTCGATCTCTACATTTGGTCGGTGAGCTTCTGGACGGATTCAACGATAGTACTTTACTATATCAACAACGTCCGGAGCCGGTTTAGTACTTCCGTTGCTAACCGGCTCACGATTATCCACGATGAATCAGCCACGCACCAGTGGAGTCATGTCAGGTCTGGCGATAATCCGGCCGACCTGTGCTCCCGAGGTGCGAACAACTTCAGGCAACTGGACACGTGGACGAGAGGGCCACACTTCCTGCAATTGCCCAAACAGGACTGGCCCGTGTTCGAATTAAACCCCCCTACGGAAGTGGAACTGGAGATTAAAGGCGTAGTGATAGCCACCAACGTCGTCGAAGCGTCGTCCATTCTATCGCGACTGGTCAGGTTTTCTTCCTGGATGAAGACGCTTCGTTCGCTAGTTTGGTTAACCAGGTTCAAGAGAAATTTACTAGTCATGAAAGGGCTACGGCCCTCAGGTCGGATACGGGTCGGTCCGATAGGTCCCGATGAGCTACAAGCGGCAGAGTACGATATTTTCAGAGTGATACAGCGCGAGGCTTTCGCCCGAGAACTCAAGGGGGCGGAAGAAGTGGGGCCGACCAATAAAGACATGCCATCTCTAAGAGGCGAGCTGAAGCGTTTAAACCCCAAACTCATCAACGGACTGCTGCGGGTGGATGGCAGGCGGACCAACGCCCACCTGAACTTCGACACAAAGTATCCTATACTGCTGCCTGCGAGACAACCTGTAGTAGAGCTAATGATTCAACACGTCCACGCCATGGAGGGACATGCCGGGGAAAGTCACGTGACGAGCGTCGTCCGAAAGCGTCTTTGGTTGTTGAGAGGACGAGAGACTGTAAAACGCGTAATCCGACGGTGTGTGCAATGCAGGAGACGCAATGCCACAGCAGGCAAACAACTCATGGCCCCACTACCAGAATGCAGGGTGACTACAGGCTGGTGGCCGTTCAGTGACACCGGGTTGGACTATTTCGGGCCCTTGTGGATCAAGTGCGGGAAACGTTTAGAAAAACCATACGGATGTATCATGACGTGCATGAAATCACGTGCGGTACACCTAGAAGTCGCACATTCGATGACGACCGATTCGTTTCTACGGGCCTCGCAAAGATTTATCAACCGAAGAGGCGTACCGGCCGATATGTACTCAGATAATGGGTTGAACTTTGTGGGCGCTCACCGGGAATTGCAGCGTTGGCACAAGAACATAAACAGGGACGAACTGCAGGATCGAACCGTGGCCTACGGCATACGATGGCATTTCAACCCCCCACAGGCCAGCCACCGAGGCGGCATATGGGAACGCATGATCCGGTCCGCCAGACGGATATTGCTGTCAATCATGGAGCAGCAGCCGCCCGACGACGAGACGCTGAACACCGTCATGACTGAGGTGGAGCGAATCATGAACAACCGCCCCCTGGTTCCAGTATTGAACGGCGACCCCATCCACCTGGCGCTCACCCCGAACGACTTATTGACGCTAAGGTCGAACGAGGGTTTCCAAGGGCCGGTAAACCTTCGTGGGAGCTACCTCCACGGGTGGAAGCAAGCGAACTATCTGGCCAAGGTCTTCTGGAGGCGACGGCTACGGGAGTACCTACCGGCTTTGCAGACTCGACAGAAGTGGCTGGCCAAAACAAGACCATTCAAAGTTGAGGACGTGGTTATGATGACCGACGAACGCGCACATTTCCGCGCTTGGTCTTTGGGAGTAGTTACGGAAACCATCAAAAGCACTGACGAAATTATAAGAACGGTGAAGGTGAAGACAGCTAACGGAGTGCTCATTCGTGACATACGCAGTATTAACCTACTCGAGAGCGAAGACGGAGGAGCTGATAACCCTGAGGCCTAGTAAACCGTTTTCACACCAGTAATCGAGGTGGATAAAGAAACACCATATATACCACACAATCTCCGTCAAACACGTTAAGGTGCTCGCGGTCCTTTCGTTGACATTACAGAAGGTTCTTTCCGATATGTGGTGATGAGTGCGATTCCATTGTACATCCCGATACATACACGCATGCACGACGCACTCTACATCCCGTAAACCCATCAAACATGTGACAGTGTTCGTTGTTTTGCTTTTTATTGACGTTACCAAATGCCCCTTGCATATGTGGAAGTAGCGGAGCTCAGGTCACACATACATGCTACATTTACTCGTTTTCTTGCCACGCGGTCTTTTGTTGACATTGCAGAAAGTCCTCCTTTGATGTGTAGTCATACCTGTGATTTCATTGTAACCCCGGCACACACACACACGCACACACACACACTCAAGCACGTACATCCAGGACCGGACGGCCCCTTACGAGGACAACGTCTATGTGACCATCCACGCCCGCCATCGGTCATTTGGTCTTGTGGAAGATGTAGACTAGCCTCACTTCTATGTATCCAATGGATTAGTTGCGACCAGTAGTAGAACGTTGACGACGAGCATTAGACGCGCGCACTGACAGCAGGGCCTAGGCAGGTAGGAAGAATCAGTACCTTTATACCGAACCTTTGACTCTGCTAATGATCCAGGAGGATTTTGGTGGGCGGTGTAACAACCGGTCGTGGAAAATCCCCCTTTTTCCCTCGCGATTCAGTGTTTTTCCCAACATCACTCATTTCCATACACTATTGGCTTGTCTTTACGAACTGGTTGTTTTTCTGGACCAATTGTTGTTTGTTCGCGCCCAGAGCGCTACTTTGGCACATCCTTGTTCAGGACCTGCGTGACGCACGTGCTGTCTGCTCACACGCTGCTATTCGGTTTCTCGTTGTTGAGTCCTTGTGATCGTATTATTGAGGTTTGTGTATTGTTTATGTCATTGTTCATGTAATAATCTAGTTTCGTAGAATATCATGGATAATCGTCTTTTGATTTCGGGATCCGTTGCGAATCTGGCTACGCATTGCTGAAACGTTCGTAACAGGTCGTGTTCAACATGCACACTGACAACCTTGGGAGAGACCACATAACGAGTGGACGAAGGCACGGTGGTGAGAGTCCATTATTTGGGTCCCTGTAGGGCCCTCGATTATGTGAGTCGGGGCCTGCTGGAAAGTAGGTTGCAGACCTCTGGGATAATCGGGAAGGTGGGTAATTGGGTAGCACACTTTCGTGAAAGTTGTAGTTTCTACTTCATAGTGATGGCTATCTATCGAGGTTGGATCAGGTCACAAGTGATGTACTACAGGGCTCAGCACTGGGAACGTTTCTCTTCCTCTTCTAAGTAAACCATCTAACAAAAGAAATGAGTGACCTTTAGACCTGTTGACCACGGTCAAGAAATAGACCTTTATCATTATTGTCATCACCATCAACCTTTGCAGATGGCGTGAAGTTTGCAAGTGGCCATTCGGTGAGGGAGACAGACGCTTTCCTCAGACGAGCGGGTCGACTGGATTTACCTTTGAAACTAGCCAAGAGTCAAATCCTGGGTACCAACATAGACGGAGCGAGCAGTATTCCGTTTTGGCGAGTATCGGAGGTGATAAACCTAGGTGCGATGGTCATGCACGACTTTAACCATTCGTCAAACTACACATAAGTAACTGCCCCCAGTTTCGCCTATTCTCGCTTCTTTGCTTTTTTGGTAATTCTCACTAAGCCTCACAATAATTAGTCGCTAGTACCGGGCTTCTTCGCTTTCCGTACGTTGTTTAATCCAAAAAACTAGACCTCAACGTTGCGACCACCCATTTCTGTTACTGGCATGATTTTGGTGTTCTGTCTTTCTCCCCTAACCCACAGCTGGTAGAATTGCCAGACTGCAGCCTTCTCTGTTTTGTTTTCAGAACCTGCACCCTAAGGACGATTGTCGCCTTCTTCATCCCAGGAATAACTTCGAACCTCTCTTGCTGGACAGAACAAACGAGATTTACACACGACTTCATTTTCGCCCGTCTCACGATCGCTTTCCCTAAGATTCCTGCCATCGGACTTCTTGAACCTGGACTACTCGATCGCACTGCATTCATACAACTCATTTTAATCCCATATGTCATCCTGCCCGTTCCGTGTTAGAACCCGCTAATACTGTTCAAACACTGGCACCTTTATTGTCACTGTTCATTGCTTCATCGGTCACCAAAAAAACAACGTCCGGCGCTGACATATCCTTCAGTAGTCCTCCAGTGGGCAGCGAAGTAATTAGTAACTACCTGCACCCTTCATCAGTCCATCCGATCGCATCCGCAATGCTGTTGCATCGAGCGTTCGGGCTCTGTAGATCACTGCGTTCCCTCCACGATTGAACGTCTTCGATACACTTCCCGTGCTGCATCGCCGCTCCGTTACCATCATTTGTTACACCTGCCAAATTGGTCATTAGAAATGTGACACTCACCGACTGCTTACTATACCATCATCGTTATCGACACCTTTGATCTTCCAGATGTTGCATTCGTGTTATATTACCGAAACTGACCCCGAATCCAGCCTCTAAATCACACCACTATCTGCACCGGCTGATACATGTTATTGCTATATTCGTTGATCCACTGCCGCTTTCCGCGATAAACCTGGGCAGTTTTATTGATCTGTCATTTTTGCATGGTACACTCCGTACAGCGTTCATCTATTGACGTACACTTACCTGTGAATTACTCTACCATCCCTCTTGCAGAACTGAACACCTGTATAATGGCTGTAACCATACAGTCAATATTGATTTGTCTTCCACTTCAGCTTTGACATTTCATACCAACCCTATATAAGGTTAACAATTTGCTGCACGCTCACCTGCTTTCCTCCGGCCGTTCCCTACCACCAGCACTCTGATAGTCTCCCTCCCAAGAAATACGCAATTGTTTGCCACATATATGATTCCTCCAGTATACAGCCACCACTTTATATACTACCATCTTTGCAGACTGAAATATTTCCATGTTAATACTTCTTGACATACCTGCCGTAAAGTGAATAATTCACCGAACGTTTCGACGAGATTTCTATCCATATGCCTCTCATATTCTGTAGCGCAGCAAAAACATGTCCTCTGAATTTGTTCGAATTTCCACTAGTGGTAATTATTTCTATACCACTTATGCATGTACTCCAGATCTTCAACTGACACCATTCGACCCTGACCTTCAAATTTGCCGGGCATTACTACAGTTTTAGTTCACTGTAACACTGTGATACTCTGCATGCACGTGTTGTACCCTTTTGTGAATTGTCATTCCAGCATCACTGTAATCATCTGATCATGCATTCTAGCATGCTTCGGGCGCATCCGAAATATACAATTATTATTATTATTATTATTATTATTATTATTATTATTAACTCTTCGAGGAAATGCTAGGGAGCTGCAAAAATGACCAATGGGGGTACTAACGATAGCATGCAAAAGCAGGAAACTTCGTCCCACTTAACGGAGTTCGGGTGCGAGCTCTTCTGAAGCACTTCGTGCAGACATGTGCTCCCCACTATTTCCAAGGGGAAGACTGCTTGGAAGGGGTGCAGCATCTTGCGACTACCATGATCCTCGGCAGGATGGGAAAATTTTAGTCCCAGGTTCAAGAATACAATAATCCTCTTCCTACGGCTCGTCATGGAGGCCGTGATTACTTGGTAGAAGCAATCAAGATTTCAAAGGTTTGTCGTGTCTAAACATAAATGAATGGCTTGATTCTTTTCTGGAGCGCGGCCCCTTGGGACAGCACTGGGATACTGGGAGCGCACTCAAGGCTGAACATAGGAGCAAAACCTTGAACAAACAGACTATAGACTGACACCGTGTGATGCGGAAAAGTACTGAAATTCTAAAATGCTTCAGTCTCACGCCGGAACAGAGCCATCAGGGCTAGCTTCATGAAGGATATGGCTGAGGTACTGAGCCAATGATGTTTCCGTCGATAAAATTGTATTTAGGGCGATGCTGCTCGCAATTTCGGCCCCTCGCAACAAACACTCGGCGCACAGTGATGAGAGCTAAGGTAGCCAGCCAAACAGACAACGATCTGAAATTACGATTGCTCCCAACCACCCTCACCCCGTGCAACCCGAACTAAATCGAACCGATCATCTCGATACCTGTGTGACCGATTGAGTCTCCATAGACTGCCAAGCCTAACGAGAAGGCACCGTAATTTTGTAATTCGGTTCACTTCAGTTCCGAATAATTCGGCCCCCAGGGCTTGGGGGCAGTGTGCCAGGTAGCGCGGTTTCTTGCACTGATGAGCTCCTTATCCTCAGATGCTTGGCTTTTTGATGAATCCTCCCTTCTTTGTAGGCCCATCTGGGAACTGTGGGGCAGGAAATTTCTAAATGGACCTGCTACTGTGCTCCATTCCGATTTGACCTTAGGATCGAGCTGTTGGTCTTAAACTCTGCTCGATGGGTCGTGTTAGGGAAATGAAGACTGAAGACACAAATGTTGGGGGACATAATGGTGAAAGAGAAGGTTCTTACTGATGCTCCCATCAAACAGTCCCTCCCAGTCGCTATCCAGCAAATGTATAAAGGCATACACTGAAATTGCTTCAATGATCTCTCTGTTGGTTTATTGCACTCGTTGGTAGACCTTACATCAAACCACTGGCTCCTGATCTCCGTTCTCACTTGGTCTTTTGTGAGCTGGAGACCTTGCACTCACAGCCTGCCATCACCCGAAATCTAGATAGACTCTTCGGGTCTAACTGGTACGTCAATCTCTTCATGAGTTTTGAACACTTCTACCAACTCCACTTTTATTCGCCTTTCCTTCCAACTTTCCAACTTTTGCTCACAGCTCATTTCTAGGCAGTATCCAAACCGTCTTGCAAATCTCGGCTGTATCTGCTCGAGGATTATTTTGTCCCGTACGAGGGACGGACTCCAAGCCCAGACACAATGTTCCATTTGCAGTTTCACGACGGCCCTGTATAGTGGCAACAAGCTCTCTGGTCTCCTAGGAGTCGCCGCGAGCCTCAGCTCTTACAGTGCTCGCGACGCTTTTTTCGCGACATTCGCGCTGCCCCGTTTGGCCTCAAGTCCACTTTATTTACCATCCCCAGATCCTTTACCCCCAGGGTTTCAGAAAGCTTCTTCTGGTTGCTTGGTGGGCACATGTGGAGATTGTTTTGCTTTTCTCTGATCGTTAGGGTGTTGGTATTTGTCCACTTTGGGAAAAGAATCCCAAACCGCCGGCAAAGCACGCACCCCATCCAAATGTCTCTGCGCGGTGCTGTCTGCAGCTGTTTCAAGCAGTTCGAAACCGTCCACGACTTTGCAGCGGTTGCCAAGCTGTTCACTTTTTATGTCCATAACGAACAGGACGAAAGGCAGAATGTTCAAGGCCGGTCCTTTCTGGAAACTCCTCTTGCCCGACTCACTTGAGACTGTCTTTCGGTAAGCCATCTGATGATCCACCTCTCTACCTACGGATCGAACCCGAAGTCTTTAGGCTTACTCGCCAAGAGCTTGTACCACACAACGTCAAAAGCCTTCTGGAGATCCCATTAGCAGACTCCACCTCTCTTTGTTTTGTCTAGTTGCCCAGCTACTTCAGGTAAGCGGCGTTTTAGGTTGGACAAACGTGGCTTTCGCAGAGAGAAACGGGGTTGGATGTTAGCCACTGGCTTTCCAGGTGCTTGATTTCGCTGTTTCGGATTAAACTTCCCGTGACCTTCAGCAATTCTAACCCTAGGTAGAAGACTCGTATAAGCCTTCGTGGAGGGCAGCCAAGTTCCCGTGGCACTCCACCTTTTTCCAATGACAAGTTGAATAGGAGAGTTAGCTGTTTGTGCAATAGATCAGTTAACGGTGCCACTACTGCCGAATGAGTTCCACCAGGTCCTGCTGCTTTACACGATGACAAGAACCCTAGACCCTCTTTAACTTCGCCCTCAAAGACTCCGATGTGTACAATTTTCGGGGTTTTTCAGACACTCCCTGATCCGGGCTATGCACCCTCTAAAAGAATCGTGGTAGATATCCAGCCTTTTCTTGCTTCGTGCACGCCATTGTCCCGTTTTCACCCTTAACCACCCTACTGTTTCTCGCAAAAGGCTCTTCATTTCACGTAATTATAATGTATCTGAAGATTCATCTTGATCTTTGCAGCAATCCCATCTTAGTAGCTTTTCCTGTGCTACATTTTTATTCACGTGCTCCTCCTCTAACCACCCTGTACTGCGGAAAGACTACGTGCGCACTTCTGAGAGCATACCTTTGCCAGGCAGCCTGCTTTCGCCTAACGGCCCTTCACATGACTTGAACATCTTCACCTGCGGCATTTGGAACACTGAATAAAGTGATCTGAACTTGACCTAATTTTGTTTTTGCCAGCTATTTCGTGCAATGACCTCATGGCGTCTAGCCAGGCGGCTTTTTGAGGTCGTTCGTGGGATGCATTATCATAATTAAAGGTACAATAATTATTCGCTCTCCGGAGCCATAAGTACTTTAAATGATGAGTAGTTCCTTCAAATAAACCTTTTAACGGAATCTTGTACCCAAATTCGTTCGTTTCACAATCCATACGCTTGAGAAAACCTTCATATAACACTATGATGAAAAGATATGTCAATGGTTTTTGTCAGTGTCAGTTTTGTTCAGTAGTCCCTGAAAAGTATTATTTTGATGTGGTTAGTAGTGTCACCCTTCAGTTGAATGGTGAAGCATGCGCTTCGTTTTCGTATAGAGTTCAAAATAGGAGTTTTATCATTTAGAAGTTTATTCCCATAAATTCATCGAAGTCTGTATAGCAAATAGATATTTTTCATAACAACGATGTGTCAGATGCTGAGGCGACAAAGACGGTCTTCCAAGCATCTGAAAAACTTTAGCAGGGTTCCCAAGCAGCACATTGCCCACAGCTCTTGTGGGCAAGTGTGGGAATGCGTGAATATAACCCACGCACACAGTGAGGCAGCTTTGACATTGACCAAAGTGCCGTGGACATGTGTGAAAATTGCCATAACTGGTATGGAAAAGCGTTAGGACTGTGTAAAATGCGGTTAATAAGCGCAATTCGTATATTTCCATTTTCTCATTAATTGTTCTTTGTACACATAGTCGGGAACGCAGTGGTTTAGAAAAACAGAGTAGGGAGACTTTGTTAGGTCGACTTTAGTAAAGAAACGGAAAATTTCACTTGAAAGCCGGTAAAGGGATACTAATTTCCCGCGCGTTTTCTGCCGTTGTATGGGCATGCCTACATGGGCCCCTGCAGCGTTGCCCAAAGATCGTAATGCCAGTGCCCGTAGGTTCACACAGTTTGTGTGTACGAGTTCTACATAGGCCCCTTATGAGGGTGCTGCTTGGTTTGCGCTGAACGCTGCTTCGGTAGATACTTCCATTATGGACAGTATTGAATGGAAACGACTTTTAGCTGTATGACACGGCATTGTTGTCCCTGTGGCACTTTTGAGTGTTTTCATCCCCGTTGATAACTGCTCAAATGAGAACATGCTCACCGAATGGTAGCTACAGTGGAGATTTCTGTGGATGTTTGCTATTTCAGTTCGTAAAACTGTTCGAATGTACCAAGTATTTGAACTCAGTTAGACTGTGGTCACTTGCGGTAGTGAATTTCAGAAAATCAGAGGTTACACAGGATTTCGACGGGCTTCTTATTGATTGGCCATCTCACTTGTATGCTCACATTCTAATCGGTGCATTATAAGTTCAAGTATAATGGGCTTTTCACTCCGAAATCTAAAAACGTAATTTCATATGTAAACACATACGGGTTCTAGAGTTAATATGGTGTGAGGTTTTTCGGACCTGGTTCACTATTTTAGCAAAATTTAAGCCGCACACAGGCTTTCCATATGCCATCATTTTTCTTCCTCTGCAATCTGTCCTAAGTCCGTCGACTGCACAGTTCAGTTATTCTGTCTGTTGTGGAAGAGCGTAGCGGTTAAATTAGTTTCCTTCACAAAACTTACATAATTAGTCAAAACAGTGTTCTGGATTACAATGATCTTTGAACCGTGCTCACTACGAGAAGTGGTTTATGCCATCTTTTATGTTAGACCTTGGAATTGATATGGTCCTGTATACTATTTCGTTATGTGAGGGTTGAGGTATTGCATTTTTCTCGACCGACCTGAAATACACAGATGGTCTAATTCCTCTAGGAGAAGATCCTGGATAGTTTCAGTCTTTTGTCAACAACAAGAATCACCACATTTGGGACATGTTTTGCGCATTTAATGCGCGGAATGCTGCTTTAGGTCTGGCTTTGTCCATCAGCAAACATTAGAGTGTCTAATGAGACTAAATCCAGTAGATAAGTTCAGCTATCTAGGCAGCTAATTTTCCAAGTCAAGCCAAGTCAAATGAAGCTCCTATGCACCCGGAGGTAAATAATCGGTAGCGGAATAACCACTGTACTAATGTTTTTGCGTCGACGGAAGGCATGTTCGACTTTTACCCATCTCAATCAGCCGTGGCCTTAATGTGACATTAACTTATCACTCAAGGGCTGGTATACACTGCAGCAGTTTACGTAGTCCTGTTTGGCTCAGAAACGTATCCATCCCGGATGAGGGATACAAAAAGAGTATTGGCATTTAGACACGGTTGTGTTTGTAGCATTGACGGGGTCCAATGTAAACACCGTATCAGTAATAGTGTGGCTAAATGCAGGGCACATGGTACACGAATTGAGTCAATTGATCAACTACTAAAGCAGCCGTGACTGGGAAATTTGACTAGCATCCGCCCGACTAGAATTCCTCGATATGGAATATTCCTTGGAGTAAGTAGCGGGTGGGAAAGGAGCAAGAGCTGTCAACTCATAACAGCAAAAAGTTGTGAAAATACTCTTCAGTTAACCTAATACTGTACGGTGTATAAGTTAGCTGGTTGGGCTCCAAGAAATGCATCCACTCGATTGTTAAATATGTTTGACGATCTCGCTGTGTCATAACCAGGGGCCCTCTCGTATTCACACGCCCTGTTCATTTGCTTTGTGCTGTTGTTTGTACTTCTCGTAATACTCTCTGTGCTTTCCGTCGGTATGATTGCTGATTCAACTTCATACTGAGAGATAGTGACCAACCTGCGGCACCCAGTGCATATCCAATGGTTGTTCGAACTTATTTGCGCTTTCTTCTACCAATCAGTTAAGATCATCAAGTACTGGAGTTAGAGACTTGGTTTCATTTTGTACGCATGTTAGCCTTTAAATATCTCGCAGATGATTAGACTCCGAGCGAATTGTGGTGACTCGGAATTTTGTCAGCCCACTACAAAAACGGAGCATATGGTTCTATTTCAAAGTTCGAAAATAGAGTTTCGTTTGTGTTACTTTCTATAAGCACGATCGGTGCCGAAAAGATCAACTTCATTATCCTGATATACAAAAGCCCGACTAAATCTGCCAGTTTTTCGTGAGAAAAAATTGTTTGATTTGTGAGGGCATTGGCTGACACATCAATAGACGGCCTAGTTCGGTTTATCACAAACTGATTAGGTCATCAATCCACTTTGCTGGCCCTAGCTTCGCGGTTGATTTTCGGCAGACGATGTCATACTTTCTGCTAAGGGGAATAGGCTGTTTATCGGTGTGCCAGCAAATACCTCCTCAATTGAAGCATCTGTGTCTCACAAATCTAGGTAAAATTGACCATTTCGAATGTATTCAAAGTAGACCAAATGATTTAAGAATGTTTTGATTTTTAAATAAACCCTAAGTAAAAAGCATTCGGTTATCCTTGCAGAAAAATGAATATATGATTGTTATATTCCTTCACTACCAAACTTAATCAGTTTCCTCATCAAGCGAACATCAGTAGCAGATAATTGAGTATTGCTGAAGACTTTGCACCGTGTTATTCATGAGATAATATGAATTTTGAGTTGGTGACAAAACCCAATTTGTGTGATTTTCAATTTAACAGAATCAAGGTTTTTAATTGTATTACACAGGTTTTGAATCCACAATGATAACAAATCCTGACATCTTGAATGAGAATATAGTTGAAACATTCTCAGTTTTTCCGTCTTGTGATTAGGCTCTTTGACCTGAAATTCTTAGTCTTTTCCCTTTGGGGGGAATTTATAGATAATCACCGAAAAGCTATAACTACGTTGGTCTCAAGTTTAAAGATGTTCTTGATCTCATTGTCTTAAGGCTTTTCCAGTGTATCTTCATAAACCAATTCAAAAGTTGCTAAAAGTGCACACAGGAACCAAATAGTATTAATTTTACTGAGCCTGTTGTAAGCTCCAATCCACAAGCAGAAGGCGCTCTAATTAAAACGGGTTTCATTGATTCATTTATGAACCTGAGCCTTATTCTCACGTGTCTATTTATGACTCACATTGTGCCATAATTATAAATGTTCCTGCATAAGTTTCTTTCGTTACGTGCTTGTGCATAGTAGCAGTGGTCGGGATTTGCCCATAGCCTTAGGGGCCTACTGCACTATTAAGAATAACTAACAATCTGAACCTGAAGCTTGGAGTACGGAATCGCATAAGTTCTCGATAAGCCAGGCGTAGTAACAAGCCGGGCAACACTGGATAACTACCTACCACCAAAGTGACTGGCGGTGGCGAGATTCGAACCTCTAACCTCCAAGGTGGTAGATAAATGTTCTAAACCGCTCCAACACCAACGATCACTATGTTGTAAACTACAGATCCCTCAGAAATACTCAAAGGAAGTTAATAAAAAAATGAGCGCAAAGTATTACTGTTGGTATGTGACTTAAAAGCTGGAAGTATCACTTCATTTAGTTGTTTTTATTTACGATAGCTACGTGCGGGCACCATGTGTGATGTGATGCCAACTATTGCCGAGGATGGTAATTCCAGCGACCGGGATCGCGATTCGCAAGCAAGTGGGGAAGGAACCAATGTGGAGGACATGCTTCTCAGCATTTTGGATGAACGCGATCGGTTAATGGAGAACTTGCATGATGCTCAAGATCAGTTGGTCTATACACAAACGAGGCTAACCGAGACCGAACGCGAACGTGATGCCCTAAACCGTCAGCTGTCGGAAAAGCTCCCAGAGGTGCGTTATTGTAACAGTTTAAGACTGATATTCAACTCAAGGAGCAGCAATAACTCAAACCAAGCTTGTATTGCTATATTCACAGCCTCCGTAGCCTTCGTATTACTCACTTTTATGTTGGAATAGCGTTGAATGGCATATTGTACTTGGTTTTAAGATTATGAGAGTAGTTGAAGTTTACAGTCGCGTTCCTTTTACACAATACGTTATTCCGATTGTGTTATTCTTCTCGTGCCAACGTTGTAACTAGTCACTGAAGCTATGGGGTTTATGCTCAGTGACGTTTTTGTATAACCAGCGATTTTTTTGTCGTCATGGTTACCGCTTGAACGTTGACGTACGAACAATTTCCTTACCGCTTCGATCTAGGGTTAGGGACTGCATTTTACATACCATCATATTCTAACTTTCGGTTCCATATTTAAATGGTTCCCAATTTGCGCTCAATAACACAGTTCGATCACGCCACGAGCGAGAATCAAAGAGATCGCATTCTTTGAAATTTCCCGCAATCAAAAGCTGATTAATATCTGCTGCATATTGAAAATCTTGAACGTTGCCAAAGAACCTTATAGCAACTGGGCAACTTCGTGAAGCTTAGAAAATTAGTCTAACCATTGCTAACAGAATCTTTCAAGTAGCGGGATCAGTATTTTATCAGTGAAACCTGAATTTCCTAAAAGTTCGGTTCTAGGGACACGCTTAATAAGCTGGGATCGCTGTTGACAGCGACAGCTACTTTGACGGGGGCCGCTGATAAGAATAATGCTATGTGGATTATGCGTATATATATATATATATATATATATATATATATATATATATATATATATATATATATATATATATATATATATATATATATATATATATATATATATATATATATACATTGATAGTAAGTAGTATGTAAACGTGTGGGCGAAATTCCCCCGGAAGCACACGACCGGTTTCGCGGTTGTTGCCGCTCATCAGGTATGCGTACCCGGTACTCCTCTGCCCACTCGTCTTCATACTTGTACACTCCGATGTTTTATGTTCACCGGGATCTAATTTGAATCGGCTGGAGTGTGAATGGATACTCTTCGTTGGGTTCGTTGGGTTCGTCAGGTTAGCAGTGACCCAGACACGAATAACTATGAGAATCACAGTTGTGATTCATTTGTGGGCTCTTCAGTCAAGAGTATCCATTCACACTCCAGACGATTCAAATTAGATCCTAGTGAATATATATATATATATATATATATATATATATATATATATATATCAGTAATCAGAAGGTCCAGAAAATTGGAAATTGAGATACTTTTGTCTCTCACAGATTTTTGTTTCATCTTCCCAGTATAATGTAATAGTCACGGCGAAGTGAAACGAGTGCACTAATGCACTAGATATCATCATCGAGGTTGCATTTCTGTGGGTTGGCAATGCCTTTACTCATTTGTCTGTCTGTCTGTCTATCCGTCAGCCTGTCGCTCAAATGAGACGAAATGAAATGTTTCCTTGATACTATCGGAAGATTCGGATACCTTGGGCACAGCTGAAAATCCCTACTTATTCGAACGGCACGTATGTGAGAGAGATTTTGATCTTCTTGGGAAATCAGAAAACCTTCTTCGTATTTCATAACTCAGTCCTCGATATTCGCATGTCGTCTCATTTCGGTAAATGGGCTAGATAACGGTAGCTAGCTGGTTGGTTTACCCCGTAGTACGCTGTTCAGGTCTACCAACGCATCTGTCTTCCTAGTGATGGCACTTAAGTTCATCCGATACATGATAACTGCTGTAGGTTCAACTGCATTTTATTCTGGTGTGATTCTAAACATACAAGCGCGCTCAAGCCTTAGTTTCTCGCAGGAACCAAGCACACTGTTTAGAATGGAGTACAGAAGAATCTGGATCACGTGGATATATGTTCAGTTATTGACGATGCATCGGTTTCTCATCGGAGATTAGATCCTCTTGCCTGAAAACAATAAAATATTGTACACCTGATTCTTGCATTTTTTCTAGTAACCAACGAACTTGCCAGATCTAAAACAACATCCGGCCTATAATATGGAATCAGAACCAGTGGAGTATGCAAAATTATCCTTGCAAAAGCAGACTCTCCTTTTTCTTCTTGATCCGTTGGTATGCAGCATGGCGTGAATTGCTGCTTCCTTTTTAGCCCCTGCTTAAGTTTTTCTGCTTGTCAGAAGTAAATCTCCATGTGTATTTTGTGGGACGCAGACTCACGTGCAAGTTAGGCTGTTTAGTTTACTAGCAAATGGTTTGTTTCTCTGCTGTTCTTTTATTTGTGGGTCAGATATAGTCCCGTGGTGAAAATATTTGGCCTCAGCATGATGCGTCGAGATACCATATTTGTTTTTAAATTATCGTGCGTTATAATTATGTGTTTCACTTACAAACAGCGTGGTAATATTGCAATTATGAAACGGAATGAGCGCTTCCGTGTAAGTCATGGTTTTCATGGGGTGTCATTTTATCACGTGACATTTCAGTAATATATACTAATCCCACCTCATCGTAACTCTTTTAGGATCTTTCTTTGCTGGCAAAAGAAGTGCATCGATTGAGAGATCAGTTGGCCGAACGAGAAGAGGAGATTATCGAATTGAAAGCGGAACGGAATAATACCCGAGTAAGTGCTCATCGTTCTGCATCCCGCTGTTGTGAGCCAAACCACAGATGCGTCGGGATCTGACTAATTTTCGTCTGAGCCGCTCTCTCATCTGTTTTTCCCGATATCAAAACGGTAAAAGGACCAGTTGGCATACTTTGAAAAAAATTAGGTTTACGAGGGTTTATATTTCTGTTTCTGGGCTAGAAATTGGAAATTTAATCGCACAACAACTAGAATACTGATCTTATTCGGTGGTTGAAACTATCCCCGATTGGAGGTTTAGTTTGCCACGGCAATCTTTAATGGCATTCTGAAGATTTCGGGATTCAGCTAAAATATCCCCGTGTACGAACAAACAGCGGCTAACTGAATGGACTAATACGCATGGTTTGACTCCCAGTGATGTTTATAATAATGTATTTTGCCAAACCAGTCATATCGGGGTAATATTTTAGAACTTTAGCGAATGCAGACGTGCGATAGCTCGCTCAGCCATTAGTTTTAGTTTGGAATATCTATTCTCACTTACTAGAAATCACTGAAATCGGTTATCACTGGGATCGATGTGACGGTCCGGTAAGTGGATATGTCAAATGAGTCCCTATTTTCCTACTCGAATTATTTTGAGTAACATGTAATTCCGATAAGACTGGTCATATATAAATCTGTCGTCTTTAACATCTGTTGGCTGTCGTATTGCCGTGAATATCATGAGTAGTACGGTAAGATATAGACGCTCCTTCGTGGTCTGCGCTTTATCAGTTTAGTCTCGTTGAGCTTTGAAGGACCTTGAACTGGCTTACGGCTCACTCAGACCTAGTCACCCGAAAAATTCCTACTGATGTCTCTCATCCTGTACATTCAGATCTCCCTCTTAGTCAAGCACACATAACAAACCAGTCTTGATTAGGTCTTCACCTCGCTAGAATGTCGTCCTGGTTCCACCCACATCTACGAGGATTTGGTTTTATTTGAATCAATAAACTTTTCAGTGTGATATTTCAGCATTGCAGTGTCTAATATTTTTCCAATGATTTTAGCGACTTTTATTTGTTTAAAGAAAAACACTAAACCACTTTTCTTAAACCGATGCAATAATAATAATAATATAAATCAGGGTAAGAAGAATGGTAAGAAAGTTCCATCTTTAAAGCACGTTAAGGAAGCTGTGTTTTCAAATAACTGCGTCATTCACTTGAGTAGTTACTCAGAACTGCACAAACACATCCCCTTGATGATCTTGTTACGCGTAGTGCAGTGAGCTGCTACATTATAAATACACAGTAAGTTTCCGAGTGCTTTCATTGAGTGACAACGCTACGATCGTAAGACGCTGTTTAATAAATTGAATAAAATAATTTATGAAGTCTGATAACCATACATAATGGAGATCACCCTTTGGATTAAAGTTCTCTCATGCGGCAAGGTACACTGCTGTACTGTAGCGCGAGTTGAATACGCACCTTTATATACTGAGCCAAACAGTTCAAGAGGAGAAAGCATCTGTGGCCGTTGAAATAGCCTGTTTTTGCGCCCGCACGCTATTATGATCGATCCTCCTGATACTTACGCATTTTGGCTCCCTGTGATGATGTGGCTGCGGCTTGTTATTTATGCGTACCATTCTTGCTGTATTGTCCCGATTTTTCCATCTAACAACTTAATCAGGAGCTCTCAGTTTGCACCAGTTTGTCAGGTGCTTGAGACCTTACCATATTTACATTTTCGTCGTTGGAATTCGTATTGCTTGTTGCAGACTGCTTACGAAATGGTCACATGTTACTCTTGTGCTAATGACCCTCGGTCGATTGACGCGATCGGTTCTGTAACCGCCTGTTTCTTTAGCGACACCAGTCTCCGATACCTCACTACGAACCATTTTTATCGTTTGGGAGCAAATGGGGCCGGAAAATGAAATTTCTCACTAAGACATGAAACTTACCAGTACCCCACTGATCACGACAATATAGCTAACTGGCCAATGCAAATTTCAGTTTTGTTGTGGTCCCAATCGTACTATTAGTTCTCCCAGCGAAACTCATTTAATCCCAGGTAAGTTATCATAGTCCAGTACTATCCAAATGCATCATGGATGGTGATAATAATCGTGACATGCGCCTCTCTTACTTCCGTTACTTACTTCCGGTCACGTAAGACGGAGGATCGATCGGTTTCCAATTCAATTCGTCGGTCAGATAATCTGTGCAAACACTCACACTGGGGAGATTATTACGGATCAACAATGATAAACACTTGACTTATCAAGAAATTTCGTCCTTCTTCATAGGATCCCAATCCGTTTCTCTGTTTGCAGACATGTCGAAATCTGATCCGGAATCAAATTAATTCAATGGAAAATGAAACGTCTGTTTGCTTGCATGCTTTTAGTTGTTGATATTTGTCAGTATGTTAACAGTTCTTTCCTCAGTGATGTCCTCGATTTATCTTACGCGATACGTTTTAGTTTTGGGTTCTGGAGACTGTTAGTGTCAGGCAGGATTAGGTGATTTTTCTGCGCTTCATGCTTGATGTTTGAAGCTTACAAATCTGATCCGGATTTATGACTCGTCTGCTTCCATACGGCGTCCGGAATTTTCGCATTCTCAGTGGCGCGAATCTTCCTTGAGTGTGCAGTAATCTTCAAGATCTGACTTACTATTGTGATGGTTTGGGCTGACTCATCATCGATAGATAGCCAAGTCGTGTTAGCAGTCAGCATGTCAGCACATGTCCGGAATGCAGGTGAATGCATGAGTCAACGTATTCACAAACGACAAAGTAGCGGATCTATACGAGGAGCGGATTCCCGTCAGGTGGTAGCTGGCCGTTTCACCAGTCAACCAATAAGAAGAGTGGAAGTTTGAACCAATCAGTTTGTGTTGCGATGATTAGCAACAGTGATCGTTTCTTTCTATATAAACTATGTTCTAAGCTAGTAAACTGAAGTGATTCGAAGGCAGAAAAGTCTCCCCACTAGGGTTGTTGGGACTGATCAAAACAGATATGTTTTGTGAATTTATTTGAGTTGTGTGTCGAAGTGCACTTGAAAGAGCATTTTACCATTCTGACAGTTAATGAAAGAAGTAACAAACATTTAAATCTAACGCAGGTCTCTAATGGTTTGTACTAGTTTGTGTCTGATTTTTTTCATTGCTGTCTTTAAAACCAATTAGCAAACAAGTGATCATGGTCGGGGTTTCATTGATAAATGAACAGTTTCAGCCGGACAAAGCATGGGATTAAAACACCAAAAGTGCCCATGAAATATGTACAAACTTTGGAACATACAAATGTCAGAGGTTTAGCTAATCGTCTTTTATGAGCAATGATTATACCGGAAGGAGTAGGTTTTAGCCCCATCGAACAAATTCAGTAATAATAGGGAGATCGTTTCTGTGGTCAAGAGACCGGCTGTATTGATCCAAATGGGTGATCTCACGTCTTTATTCCCCAGAGGATGAGGAAATAAATTTGGTAGAAATGGAGTAAGCGAATTTGTCACCGTCTGTGGCAGTACGTTCACCAAAATAAAAAGTGGGCGCGTTTGCACAGACCAGTAACACGAATGCGTGTGGGTTTGTTTGTGTACTTGTACGATGTTGTTGCTCACCACACAATAGAGTGATAGCTGTTCGCTTGCTAGTGTTTACTTCCTGATGCGGGATAATTGTTAGTGATGATGACAAAAACGAATTACCTAGGGAGGACTGATATCGCGATTTACCCTTGAATCATTTTAAGTCCAGTTTTTATTGAATCACTATTATCTAGTTGCAGAATAGTAAATCTTAAATTGTTTGACCTCACTTTGTGGCAGCTGTCTAGGAAAAAATATCTGAATAGCTTTTGTCCAACGCAGATAGCCATTTGGTAGAATGTTTGGCTTGCAGTTATTCATCCTGGGGAGCGGTGAATATACATTATGGGTAATTCATTTCAAGTGTTACGAAATAGTTGTACATTGTTCCATTGTTTCTGTTCATGAGTTGGGCGTTGGTACTGTCTGGCGAATGATTTTACACACAAATTAGATGATTACTTATATTGATTAAGCGGTTAATCGTCAGAAGTTATAAGGAACGGTTTAGATGTTAGATTCGTCAGAGACCAGTTTCAAGCTGCGTCTGTAACTCAATACCATATCAGCAACTTATGAATCAAAAAGATTCTCTGCATAGCTTCCTGCAGCTTTGAGATCCTGTTGCTTTGTACGAAGGTCATTGAAAGGTCAGAGGACCAATACAAATTTAGTGCCGACAAAATGGCTGTCCAATCACCTCCGAGACCAGTATGAAGCCTTATTGTCGAATAAGCGCTTCACTGCTGAAGACGGTAAAAACAGGAAAACTGTGGCACTTCGTGAGGATGCAGCCTTAAGTTTGTGGCTTAACTCGGATTCCAACTACCATCACGTTCATGGGATAGTTCACACTAGAGAAGTGTACATTGATCGATGGGTAACACGTGTTTCAATGAAGATGGTTCGTGAATACCAAGCGTTTGATCTATCCATTAATCTCAAGTACCCTGTACTCCATTTTGTAGCGCATCATTGATCTGGTCAACTGGAAAATATAAGCAGACATCACCAGCTGGTTTGCGTCTTCTGCTCTCTAATGTTCACAGCATTCAATAGAACGATAAATAAATGGCGAATGTGTTTTTCAGCTGTTCGCAGCTATTTGTGTGAAAGAAACTGTCTTCGAAACAGGCCATATCCCCCGGGCTAGCGGTATCTATCTTCAATTTTTATGCCTTCTTGTGCACTTACCTTACAACGGTGTCATTTTGGGAAGGAGGAACTGAAGTTGTTGTCTTTCAAAGAGAACTTAATGCTTGTTTAGATTGAACTGAGAAGATTTAGCAGTCTGAACTCGGCTCACTGTTCTGCTAGGAGTTTTCCAATTCGATAGGTTCACTTTCTGTTTTTAATGTATCATATCCCAGATCTGTTCGGATTGTATCCAAAAAAAACGATGCGCTATGTGATATGTTATAGGTAAGTGTTTGTTTTCCGGTAACACAGCGTTATCGGAAAAGATGGTAGTCAGTCGACGTTTCGGTTACCGCGGGTAGCCTTTCTCAAACTGGTCTTGAGAAAGGTTGCCTGCGGTAACCGAAACGCCGACTGACTACCATCTTTTCCGACAACGCTGTTACCGAAAAAACGAACACTTACCTATCACTTCCTGTTTGTTTTTTGTAAGTTGGTGGTAGATAAATAATCACTATGCCGTCAGAGAAATGCCAACGTGTTCAAATTCTCATGAATGTGTTTATCTTACGAAATGAATTTTTAGGTGAAAAACCCTTTTCCTATGTTTTTAGCTCACGCTTATTATAATCCCCTTTGTGTATGCATGAATTACTGGTGAAGTTAAAGGTTCATTTAACCATTCTGGTATTTTGGTACGGGCACATCCCAATAAAATCTCTTGGCTTAAGTTTTACGGACAGATTTTTGGTGTTCTGTCGAGTGCTGTCCGTTCGGAACGTTATTGGTCCGGTCAAATGCTAAGGGAACGGATATTTTTTCCTGAACCATTGATCTAAAAGAATGGACATTCTTTTGTGTATTCATTTCTTTTCTAAGGTAATCTGTTCCCGTTGGTTTGGTTATTAATTTCAGAGAACCCCTACTATTGTCGATTTGAACAGTATCACTTGATGATTTGATCGCTGCTGAGGAAACATTGCACTGTCGTATAGCGTTTGAATTATAAAATACACATGTAAGCTGGGTCATGGCGTACTTGTGACACGTCGAAAACACAATATGAAGTTTCGCGAATATGTTTGGTCTATTGTTCCGAGAACTTGCTACCCTATGGGTAACGAGATCTGTTGTTTCAGACTTTCACGTTCTCCGCTCATTTCAGTCCGTCATCTGCTGATTGCATAGTGGCTCCAATGCAGTAGGCTTGTTATTATGCGTGAGATGGGTGATAGAACTGCAACCAATAAGTTCCGACTATCAATTGAATGAACTCGTTACCTTGCCTTTCAACTGTCATCTTGATCACGGCGATGCAAGAATGTATGAGAAGTAAAGTATGATTTCTGATACACCCTGAGTTTAAAATAATCTTAAAATAGTGGCACATATTACAAATTGGGGACAGTTTTGGTTTCAGAAATTTAAAAATGCTGTAACGATCAGAGTTTATTGGGTTATCGGCCTCGGTGGGATTACAACTCATGCATGGATGCCCCCGACGATTTAGCTTCACATGCACTCCATCAACCTGACCAAACAGAGGCCTTCAAGCATTTATCCGCATAAATCATAGTGGTGAGTGCTGAATGCCATACTAATTTAAGCGAGTAGCCAATACGACTCGTTTACAAATAGAGAAGATCGTTAAATATTTTTGTCCGAATGCAGTAGATAGATCTAGCTTCGACGAGCTCATCAGTGATGTCTTTGGGATCTGCGATAGTGTTATATTGTCTCCTCAGTTTCTCAACTGCAAAATATAAATTGGTCTTATTTATTCCTTTGAACTGTGGTCATCTGATCCAGTATGTGTTAGGATTTCGTCTATTCAAACGAGAGGGAATCGACCGATCGATCATCGGCCAATACTTCCAACCAGTTAGGCCAGTTTCTTGCTTGAAAGTTCGGTTGTGTAATAAGACATTTGCGTGAGATCGAGCTCATTTTTGAAGCCTGTGTGGCTTCCATTGAATTCTAAGGGGCCGATGACCCAATATTGGGTTCATTTCGACGTTCTCTCTGTAGTGCAGATGAAATGGATATGTGAGAGACAATGCGCCCCAGTGAATGGTTGGTAATAAAAAGCCGTATGTCCAGTAACTAAATTGTTAGAAATATAAGCGATTGTGTTTCTTGATTTTATCGGCCCTGCAAATCATTGGATGAGAGTCGATACACTCGTTTGAAAATAAAACCACTAATTCGACATGAAAAACTTCTCAACTTTGTATTACAGCTGCTCTTGGAACACTTAGAATGTCTGGTAGCTCGTCACGAACGATCACTTCGTATGACTGTGGTCAAACGTCAAGTGAACAGTCCGGGCGGTGTGAGTTCGGAAGTTGAAGTCTTAAAAGCATTGAAGTCTTTGTTCGAGCATCACAAAGCACTGGACGAACGAGTTCGCGAACGTCTAAGGTCTGCACTCGAACGTGGTGCTCAGCTGGAAGAAGAGGTTCGGTCCTCTGCGGCCGATCGAGCTGCATTACGAGAACAGTTAGCCGCAGCATTGGCCGGTGTGGCGGCTGCGGCGGCTGTGCAGCAACAACAGCAACATGAATCAGGACATGGCAACAGCAATAACAGCGCAAACCTCGATGGTAATTTTCCCTACTTGTTTTCCCAGTCGTCATGTTGCACACACGGGTAATTTTCGCAACTTCATTTTCGATGGTGTGAGGTTTCTGAACAACCAGAATGTTCGTTTGCAAGAGGAATGACCCTGAAATTCATGCAGACCATTGAATACCTCTTTTCGTAGTATCCCTTGATATTGAGACGTATAAACGAAGCAGGATGCAACATTTCATGTTTATTCTTTGATGCGCGCACAAGGTTGTATGTTGTCGGATAAACCGAACAAAGTTTTGGGATTTGATTTAATTTTCACCAGTCTTGAAATTCCCAGTTACTATATCTTGTCCGATCACTTTCCTTGACCGGTAACTTCATCAGATTATCACACTAGGTTGCTTGTCTCACTCGGTTTGAGTTACTGTTTATTTTTTGTGGTTAAAGAACAACTGTGGGAGCTATTTGAACTCTGATAAATCTCCCGGGACGGAACGTTCTATGGGTGTTCTGTTAGTCCGCCAGTGCATAGTTTCTCATCTACATCAACTTCAAGGTTTTGTGCACTGATAGCCAGTTTTGAAATCCCCGTCTGTTAGGCCGATGCTATGTTGTACTGTCCGCAGTGTCGAACAACACACTCATTCCGTTCTGTTACTCACCGCAATCTTCAAAACAGGTTTATAGGTGTTTATTGAAGAGTTAATTGACACAGACATTTCACATCGTTTGAATACGAATACCCACATATGACATGTCATCGGTGTTTGAGCTCAAATGGGGTACGATTCACTGCGGCACCTGACATTTGTGCTCAGATATACTTCAAGATTTTGGGGTATTCATACACAGCTGTAGCATAAAAGATTTAAGATCATTGGATAAACAGAATGGATCCATAATCGGTACTCCAGTGGATGGTGTTTCTATAGTAGTCTATTAAGAGGTGATTCTAATCCAAGAGACCCCCCCCCACTCAACGGTTAGATACGTCGGGGGAAATGGCTAGATGCCGCGATCAATGGCGCTCTTGCATCCACAAACTTTCTTCGTCGACTTAATTCCATTGATGTAGTTCTCTTCTTATTCCTTTCATACTCTCTTCTTCATTATTCCCTTTTGAGATTGTTACCGGGAGTTAGAAACCGAAGCCACCACACCCAGTGCATGGGTAATGGTTGTCTGAATGGAACAGAACAATCCACTTCTGAGTGATAAAAACCTTCACCGTATGACGAAAAAAAATTCCTTTTAATAAATTGTTCCTCATGAGTGCAGTTGAAAAACATACCCAATAGACCCGAAGCCGCACTACACTAGTAGGGATAAGCAGCAACCTGATCTTGACATTTTGGTGGCAGTTAACTACGTGAGATCCCAATAGGTCAGACATGATAATGACCCGGACAACGATGGGCTATTGTCTATCAACAGAGGTGATTGGCAGTAACGTAATTCGAACCTGTGACCTCCGAGTTAATAAGCAGACGCATTTCACGGGTGAATCACAACTGACAGTGGTAAAATAGATGGTTTTCAAGCTCCACAAAGATTATTTGGAATCAGGCTGTATCAAATTGTGATCGAATGTGCATTAGAATTATTCCACATCCGCAGGAAAACAGATTTTAAATCAATACCAGTACAATGACCAGATCCTTATTGACCTTCGAAGCTTTCAAGAATACCTGATAAGTCTCAGTTACTACTTGTTAACGATATTTAAAATAAATTTAAAAAATACTAAAGGGTGGCATTTCGCTGAAGAATATTTTTGGATATGAAAGTGAAAAAGACAATGGTGCTGTCGTACTGCGACAAAAAGACAAATTAACAATCTAACGAACTCCCTTACGTTGAACGCGTTAAGAGGCAAGGGGCATAGCACGAAACTTTACTTCGAGCGTGATTACTAAATCATTAAATAGTTGTTATTAGAAACCGAATGGAAGCCACTCAACACAGAATGCCCGTGGGGTTTCCCGTCTGATGAAATGCCAGGGTATACCGCCACCTCAAATACAAGGGTTCTTGGTATGATTTCGGAATGAATTAAGGGATTGACTAGACTGTACTTTGGAGAACGCAGATTGACGAACAAGCTCGTTTTCAGTGATTCATATTCATGCCATTACATCACAGTATATTACGACAAGTTAAGGGATTGAACCAGTTAGACACTGGAGCGGTAAAATCACTCACTAGCGCCGTCGTTTCACACCTTACTCAGACTAATCACACAGTAAACGTGACTGAGGCTTTCCGTGTCCTGTATAAGGTTCGGAGTCGGAAGTCAAGACCGGCAAAGTGTCGCATGCTAGTCACAGCTGAGGCTGTTGGCATGCGCCTCCACAACCCCTCTCTGTGCTCAGAAATAATTTGTGTGCGTTGTTAACCTGCTATGGGCCACCCTCCAACCTATAACAGGCCATAGACCAGATAAAAACTGGCATAACACCTGGGAACACAATCCACATCCGGTCTTGGTTTGAACCTGGATTGCAATGGTTTTCTTTCCTTTTTTGTCACCATTAATCTCTATCACTTCCTTTTTGTCTAATTGGTCCAAAACTTTTACTTGTTGTAATATATTGTGACGTAATGGCATGAGTATGAATCACTGAAAACGAGCTTGTTCTCCAACTGTTCTTTGGGAATTTTCTGACAATTGAACTGTAGTTGTTGGTATTTCAAGTGCATCCTTGATGATCATTCGATTAGCATCACAGAGTCCGCGGGTTTTGAGATGTTCGCGTTTCCTTTATCGGTCGCTCATATAACACCAAAAATCAAAGGGAAATTATAGTCGGAAATTGATGGTCAGATGAAACAACGGTCAGCCTTGTGTTTTGCTCGATCACGTCCCTATTTGAAAATTACTGAATATGTAAGCGTATGGTCGTTGTGGGTACTGCTTGGATGTCCAGTTTACCATAAGCCACGTACTCCACGAGAATATTTGAAGTGAAATTTACCCCGGAATAAATGTTTGTCCTCAGTGACCTGTATAAATGTTCGCCTGATATTTGTGGGTCACAGCGTAAGCCATTCGCAAACGCAAATTTTACGGCTTGCAGACGAAAAATCGTCAATGGGAAACATTTCTGTTTACTGATAGACAACATGATTCATTTCCTTGAGGGATGTCTTTCAACGGTTGATCTAATCCATTCTCGCCGAAAGCGAAATTTATATAATTTCCAATAGATGGTTATGTATCTGTATTATCTTCACGGTCTAACTGAGAGCAGTTTTTTACTGTTGATAAGGTAGACGCACAAATCTGATCAGCACCCAGTGGGACAATGCACAGACAATAATGCTCGTATCACGGATACTAGGTGTGGCGTAATTCGACATGCACAGTCATGCATAGCACTGTTCGAGAAGCCACCAAAGAACTACCTCTTGCATTCAAGTAGACAGTCTCGTACAGCTGCTTCTCAGCGTTAGTGCAGATCAACCAATCAGAGTGGAACATTGTTTCACAAGAAAATCTCTTCAACGGGTAGCTATATTAAATCATAAAGATCTTCAAACAATTACGTTTCCGTTTTTATCTAGTTGAAGGTGGTCCAGAATTTCGAGCTGCTCATTCATATTGAGCAACTGGTTTTTCTTGTCATTATAAGCCACTGTCTAAGTTCCAATTAATCCAAATAATTTCGCTCCAGACTCCTCCCACAAATCCAAAGACGAAGTTTTTGTGAACGGCGAGGGAGGTGGACATTTAACCTCATTACCACCCGGTGGTCCTCCTCTGAGCAATGTGAGCAACAATAACAACAACGTTACTAACAATGGTTCGATGGATGATTCCAGTTCAGTAGCCAATTCCGATACAATTTCCGGTGGTTGTTCAAAGTCCGCCGCATCATACGCAGCTGCCGCTGCGGCCGCTGCCGCCAGTGCAGTCGCCGCGGAACGAAAACTGGCAGAAATCACTGCCAGGTCACGCGAACTTGAGGCGACTACCAGTTCGGTACAAAAAGAGTTGGCACGGTCGAACGAACAGGTGTGTTTATGCTCTTCGTTTGATTGTTTGTGATTTCTGATCATTTGTGCTTGTTTGTTAAGTGAAAATTTGGATATTCTTATCTTGATTTTATGAATAACTTAGGAAGTACTTGATCGTTTCCACTTATTGATTCGGTTGACATAGAAGTTGATATACAAAAGCGTGTGGATGCCTCCTATTGATTTGCAAATCATAGTTCAGCAGATAACAGAACCTTTCAGGTCACCGTTTGTTTGACATCTTGTTGTCTTGCAAAAGTGTGGCAGCGAAATATGCAAGGTTCTTGACGTCGTCCGATGCATTGGTGACACTTTATTAGGCGTTTTCCGTTTGACTGTCGAATGCTGTTCTATAAGTACAACATTAACCAGTCAGCTGGTTGAACCTGTAGTCGAGGGTTCAGTGTGATAACTGTTCTCGGAGTATAGCTCTCTACATTCAGTGACCTGGCACACAGCTTTGCATAGACCCTTTTCAATTAAAATGGGAAGCTGTGCGAGTCCAGGTCGGTGGTTCGTTGTATTTGTAACGGCCTACCGCATCATTTCGTTATTTGAGCCTAGGTCTTTGACGCCATGTGAATTCACCCATCTATTTGCTTCCAACTTTCTCGGTTCTCATAACTGGATAGTTTGACGTTCGTCCGTTAAACAAACAAACGAGCAAACCCAGTTAGTTATCGGTCTTAACATCCACCTCTGAATGGTGCCCTATGTGCGAGCTAAAACTATCAACTAAGAGGGGATGCCGAAAAAATAAACAAGTTAGGCGTCAGTCGTCTCATTTCCCACTTTATATCGACTCTAAGCTCAAAAGATGGCTTAATCATACATTTTCTCTTCTTCAAAACTGAACAGTTTTCCGTTTCGGTTCAGGATGTTTCTCTAGTTGGCCTCGTCTTTGTCGGTGCATGATAACATGGTTAGTCGGCAACAGAGGTGGGTCCATGTTGATCCCACCAGTTTGCGGCCAACCCCAACCCAACCAATGGCACGCTGGTGTCGTCATTTACACGCCGAAACCTATTCGTTTTCTTATTTTTACACTCTGTTTTAGGTACCAATGGCACTAATCCGTGTCCTGAACAAATCGTTCCAGCACTAATCAGACCTCATTCATGACACTTTTGTCTGCTATTTGGCGCCGTGAACCAGGGGAGGGCTAGGCTGCGTTGACCGTACTTTTCGCCTAAATGACCACGTCTCCCATGCATGCCCGAATAAACGCATTTTTAAATAATTTAATCGATGTTGGTTAAGATCCTGAAATCAATAAGCATCAGTTATCTGTGTAACGTTTTCTTCGTTTAACAACTTCTCTGAGTACAACACGGTGTCATTTTGGGGTACATGAATCTAGAACCTTAGAAAAGCGATAATAGGGCTGACGAACTATCTACTGGAAGGCGCACAATTGTTTATAGGCATACATGAGCATTTACCAATAGTTCTTTGCATGCCCTAAATTTCCAAACCACTTAGCTATTCAGAGAAATCATCGTTGGCGCGAGGAGCTTGAGTCGTATGTAGTGGAAAATCCACTTGGATTCACACTGAAAAGTCAGACGCCGCGAGCAGGGATCGAACCGCCGATCCCCCGCATACCGGGCAGATGCTCTACCAGCTGAGCTGTCGCTATGCGGTGTGAATAACGCAAGTGAATAATCGATAAGGCGCGAACCACTATTCCAATGATACACAGTATGCGGGGGGTCGCCGGTTCAATTCGGGCTCGTGGCGTCCGACTTTTCAATGTGAATGCAAGTACATTTAGCTAGTATTGAACGAAGAATGACACTGTGAACGTTATTTAGCCACCAGATTCGGTCAAGCAGATATTCATACTTCTGTCAGCACACTTTATGCAACACTCATCGAATGGTACTAGATTTAATAACACCAGAGTGATTATAGCCAGTTTAGCATACTGCAGGTTACAAGCAAGTTGACTTGAAGAGGAATGAATCATAGGTGACTGTATGATTGTGTTTAGGTTATACTTCTTAGCCCTTGGTAGATCGAGTGATGACCGAGCGCCCGCCATAATGTGCCGTTGTAAACTGGTCACATCTTTCGTGATCCTTGCTTGGTTCTGAACTTGTTTGCTGTTACTTATTGGCGTGCATTATAAGTTTGCGAAGACGAGCAAAAATGAACAGAAGTATCATCACTTTGGTAACTTCGAAGTACACACAATCAAGGAATACCATTACAGTCATATTCACATTCTAGTCATATGAAACTATCTTCGCACAATCTGATACTGCCAACTCTTCTTTCATCTATTTTGGACCGCATTTTCAGTCAATTCAAGGTATTTAGGTTGCGTTTATTCCATCTAGCCATCGCCTTTTTTAGTCCTCCGGTGCGTTATAAATAGAGCCATCCCGGCTAGTAACCCAGACATCAGGTGCTAAACGGTTGGTTTTCTATCCATATTCCGTAGGTTGATTGATTGCTCACAGTTGACCCATTCGGACAGTTTCAACACGAATACACCACACGAAACTGTTTTCAGTTCTGTATTTGCTCATCGTTATTCTGGCACTGAGAAATAATGTGTATACACAGTTTTATCATATATTTTCACCATTTTCTTCCGGTGACCACTGTGCTTGGAAATTCTGGATCATTCATCAAACATACCTCACGTGATCAGACGCTTCGTTTACAACGCGAATTGCGAGAGCTAGAGGCTCAGCGCGAAGATCAAGAGGCTCGAATTACCACATTGGAGCAACGATATTTGGCCTCACAACGAGAAGCAACAGGAGCCTTGGATAGGCTCAGTCGTTCTCAATCTGAGCTGATTAGCCGTGAAGTTGAACTGAAACAAGTAAGTCAGTACTCATGGAATATTAGGGTGCTGGTGACAACTCGACTGTCGTCACTGTTTGAAGGCGACAGATGTGTGCTTACTTTATTCACGACATTTATTGGGAAATCTTTCTCAATTTTTCCCTCGACTTTGCCTTCCTCACCGATCCTTCAGTTTGGCTCCCATAATGAAAACGACCAAATCGGAACATTATCTCAAACAACTCACGTCTGATTTTTGCAAAGCTACGATCTTTGATCTTATTATATCCAACGACATAACCCACTTTTTGGTTAAATAAGGATCTACCATCACTATACAGGTTACAGCACAAAGTGAACCATTATCGCGTATCCTGGTGCTCGTGTGTCAGAAGAATAAAAAATGATCTATTCGACTCCAGATTGTTTCTGAAAGTCAAGGAGAAAAACGATGCGTTAATTAAAAAATTAAATGGCGAGTCTGTTGTATGCAATTACAATGGATTCATGCAGCTGACGTTTTACAACAACCGCTTTGTTTTGACGTGTACACAACACAACGTGTTTCGTTTCTTGATGTTGTAATCATGGACGAAATAATACCACATTTGTGACGAAATGATCCTCCTGGGAAAAAATGAAGTAATTGTGAAATTTATGCGGCGCAGCTGGCAATAAGCTGGTCCTAGGATTTGCTACCCCGCTATTGGAAGTCAATGCCATTTCGAATCGTCTCTGGATTGTTTTTTTTGATGTCTCACATACACAAATTACGTAGTCCGAATGTACAATGGAATGCCGTGGGACCAGGAGACGGGGTTTGGTGGCAGTCGATTGAAATTTGGATCCCAGCATCGATTTACCATCAAGAAGTTAGCAGTATCACACTAACAGTACTCACAACACACAGTCAGTTTGCAGATGTAAAGTAATCAAAGCGCTATAAACAGAACTCGGACAAATGGATAAATTCTGGTCCGTAGGAAAAAGAATACGAGACTAAACCAAACAGCATAAACAAATTTCGGAAAACTGCACCAATTCATGTTCTTCCGTCAATCAAATATACGTTGGTCGGGCATGATTTTATATGTATTTCACACCCGTCTGGCTTCAGACTGTGTGCCAAACAAAACATGGTACAATCAGGGAGGAAGGGGCAGATAGTCCGAGTCCATGATTTGTTTGTGGGCGCAATATTGCCAGGTTGCCCAAGCTAAACCAGGTGGTTTTCTTAGGGATCCACAACCGTAGCCTTTAGCTATCCAAAGCCTAACCCGCAAGGCAGCGGGACAAAACGTGGGGTCCGTAACCCACTGGGGCCAGTGACTGATTTCCCAGTTCATACGCCCTTCGGATGAATCCAGACATCCTGGGTGCCCAGTGCATCTTTCCGCCACAGATGCCGGTGAGCATATCGTTGTACGCTTCATACGCCATCCATGGTCAGTTTGGGCTCAGGGCTTAGCCATCTCCCCTAGAGTGACTATTAGTCAGTCAGCCCGGCGGAGAGCGCCGGGCATTCGCTTTCGTCCTTTCACTTTAGTGGGAGCATCTCCTCCACGAAAAGGCAGTGAGTAGGGCTTCCTCAGCAAAGGCTGTACTAAACGCACGGTCACTTGGGAGCATTTCAAGGGGCGTTCAGGACGGGTAGCCATCTCGGAGCCTGAGACACCAACCCCCGACCATAGTGAGGCATTTGGAGGGCATGAGGTTTATCAGAATCATCTTAGTTCAGGAACCAATGTTCTCCAATCAGTTGAGTGTTCCAGTTTGCGTGGTATCGCAGCTCACGCATAAATCGTTTGAGCTCGTAAAACCTGTTTGTGGTTGAACACCCGATCTAATGGCTGACTTCGGGCGCCAAACCTGCTTTTGATATCTCATAAGATTTTGGCAATGCTACTTAGATACCGGTGTTCATACACGCTGTACTCTCGCGTCTTCTACCGGAAATGGCCAAGTTCCAGTGCAGTTGGGTGAGTGATCCAAGTTCCGCAATGTACAGTGTCAGAAAAACGCATGCCGCGTCGATGTCATAAGTGACGCTCATCATATACAAGTAAATAACCCTTTGTATCGCCCAGACGTTTGATATCTTTCCTCTCACTAATAAATTCAATGCCGCAGAGTCAAAGGCAGCGCTCTGTTCTATTGGTCAACGGGGTAATTCTCTTAGAAGGCTTGAGGTCTCAAAATGGAGCTTTTTATTCACATGTCAGTCGTAAGTTCAGCTCAGTTCAAACAACCATTAACCATGCACTGGGTGCGCTGGTTTTGGTTGCTGTCTCTTAGCGGCAACCTCAATAGGAAATAATGAAAAAGATCAAGAGTGTGAAAGGAGTAATGAGCGAACTACAAATACTGATTTTAAGTCGATAAAGAAAGTTTGTGAATAAAAGAACGCTACTAATCGCGACACCTAGCCCCATCCTCCAATGTATCTAACCGCAGAGTGGAAGGGTCTCTTGGACCTTACCCAGGAAGTCTGGCAAGCCCTACATGGCTAAATCCATTGTTTAGGTTTTTCATATCTTTCTCCTATGTCATGGACTGGCCACCCCTACTCACGTTCCAACCGTTGCCCATCTTAGCAAACATTGGGCCCCGAGAAATCGTGTTACAATCGGAATTTGTGCACACACGCACATAATGGATGATTTCATTTCAGTTCTTTCAACCATCTACCTTGCACTTCTATGCCCTGGTTGGGTGGCTGCCTCATAGCATCGTCTAGCCAAAAGCCAAAGAAGCAGAAATGTGGAAGCAAGCAAACGAAGAAAGACCTCGTATGCAGCTACGCCACTGACCCCAACACTTATCTCTGTCACCTAATGCATCCAACCATCCGGTGAGCGGGGCTCGTAAATCCCAACCTGGAAGCCTGACACGTCCTACCCGACCAAGTCCACAGGCCAAGCTTTTCATACTTCAGGGTTAAGCTAGGATCGGTGCATACGCGACCGAGTCTTCAATCGTCCTGATTCTCACTAGTGCACGTTTCGCGAGTGTAGGCTAGTGCAGGTTAATGCATGATTCGATACATGGTTTATTTGCATTCATTCAGATAACATACGCATCACTGTAATTCCATTTTGAAGTCATGGTTAAATCAATTGACCATTTCATTGTTATTCACTCAGACCTAGTGCATCGGCCTATCGTGAGTCTTATAACATTGCATATTGCGAAGAATTTGTGTGAACAGTTTTATTCATAAGTTGGACCATTTATAGTTTACGGCTAGAAACAATCCCGACAACTGACGTTGCATACACGTTGGTCGTAATCAAGCAGGTTTTACTCGACAACTGATTTGCAAACCTTACGTCCGATGAGTGTATCACTCTCCCTTACAAAATTCCACCGTATTGCTTCATGATTGCATTTCTTTGCAGTTGTTCTCCTGTCTGAAAAGAACTACCTCCATTTGGTCTTGAGAAAACTTCCTTGTTTGGTAGTTTCCGTCAGAATACGACATAAAAGGATGCCGTATTTTGCATGATGAATTATCCAGGTATTTGATGGAAAATGCCACTAATGAAAATTGGAGAGCTGGCAGATGTGTGGCTAGTGAGCGTGCGTTCTAAGGAATTCGTTAGCCTAGATGCGATCAGTTTGATAGGAGTGTTTATAGTAGGCTCGTCTGAAACTAGTGCATACACGATGCGTTAGATTCCCAATAACTGTTCTTGTTCTAGTCGTTTTCCTCTCAGTATTCAAAATCACGATTTCCGACATTACGGTACAAACGGTATGTTGTCCGTGCAACGTGCTTTATTAAGCATCCTGATGCGATCCATGACCTGAACAAAATATCTCCCCACTTGACTCCAAATGAAGCTAGATCGGTCGAGTTTTCCCGCGCTTGCTTATCCGTGCGTCTGCCTATTTATTCATTCCTGCAAAGAACGGTTTATCCATAACAACTCAGCTACCCGCTGTCTGTGGTCAGTGTGTCCACTCAGTCGATTCTCTCACTCTCCGCACGCACACACTCATAACATTCTCGATCCTGCAGAAGTTCGTTGAATGCTGTATATGGTTTGTTCTGTAGCTGTTGCCTAAATATACGTACGGTTACGCGGAAAGCTTACGACCATGGTTCGTCTAAGAAATCTGCTGGACACTGAAAAATATCGCCACAAACCAGTATCGAGACCGTTCCGTTGGTTTAGTACAAACTTCGCGTGGAGACTAAACAGTCAGACCCACTCGGAGGTTGCTTTAAAAAAAAAACTCGTGATAATTTACTAACGGGATATGTGCTTTATATGAGAATGAAAATAACCGTAGTTTAGGATCGTTCCGTCACAGTTTAACAACCTTGTAGTGCTTTTAAACTGCGGGAAATACAGTAGTACGACTCAACTGTTCTCGGCCTTTATGAGAGTATGCACGTTTAGACATGTGGGGTTTGTCTGGATATCCTTCATGTTCCTGATTAACCATCATTATAAGTAGTAAGCTAATTTTTTCCTGCCTTGTTGGATTCACAATTTAAATACAAGTGCACAAAGACTAAAAAATAATATAATTTCACGAACAGTCTTTTTCGTTAAAAATTAAATAATAGGAAAACGGTTTGATCAAACTTATTGTGATATGAATTATTGAATTCCACAATCCAGCTTCCTGATTCACATATTTTCTTTGATTGCGTACAGTGTTACCAACACCGATTGGTTTAGCGTAGTCTTGTTGCCTGTTAGTTTGAGTTAGTCTAATGTGAAGTGCACTGCAGTCACATCGACGAGCATGAGGAAGAGGGGTGGGACAGCCGAAGATGAACAAAACGAGTTAAAATATCTTCAATTGCACTACACACACAACGCAACATACCGGCTCGACCCTATTTTATAGTGTTCATCGTCGACCTAGATCGCGCTGTGTCCCCTCAACACACACACACACACACACACACACACAGATGAGAGACATTTGCAGTATCTCGAAATTCGTCGATCGCGTGGCGCATGGTCAAATCATCTATTATGCGCAAATGCCGGAAAATGAGAGTGGGTGTCAGAGAGATCGAGAGGAAAAGAGAACATGAAAAGAGCATACCCATTTATCAGTTGCATCATAAATGGTGCAGAGAACATGGCATGACTTTGCACGAGATGCATTCCTAATTACAATATTTGTAAAATCCTAGTTCCCAACATTCGACCAGACCTCAATTCGGTTCTGACTGTTTGTGAACCTGCACATGTACCCTGCTCAGTCTTGCTCACTCACCCAACTCGTACTTGTGATGCATGCAACACACACACACACACACACACGCTATAACGCTACATTCATTCATACCAATAGCATCGATTTATCGATCCAACCACGTGTCACTTAATAGTGATGGTGATTAGGTGTCTCAATGCCCCCAACTGGTTCCACTGGCCCTTTACACACCGGCAACTGTGATAGAACCCAACCGTTTCGATTTTTAAGCTACAGAATGCATACGATCGTCGATTTATCACTGGTAGTTTTCTGTCTGCTCCTGGGCTGTTGTGAATGCTGCGGTTAGTGAAATCGCACTTTCCGGTTGAGTAAAGGTTTAAAACGATCACATGATGAATCAATCGAAATTCCTAACGATTCGATTCAACATGGCTGTCTTGTAGTAATGCTAAGCTAATCGTTCGGCGTTAGAAGCAAGCTGGGTAACACAGACGTGCACATCACCTCATGCGTTTTACTAGATCAATGGACTAAGGACTTACTGAGATACAGAGAAAAAAGGGGGTGTCTGAAGGTTGCCAAGAAAAAGTAATGTGATGCGAGGTTTTTACTCAGTTTAATCTGTCTGACTGAGGGATTAATAAGCTTGAGTTCAAAAATTCGGGACCACACCACGGTGTGCCATTTTTATTGGTAGTCAGATTTGTTGCCTTTCGGCCTCTTACCAAACGATAACCTTCGAGGACCATATTTTCCGCCCTCCCTCACATACATTCATTCTGTTCATTCGTAGGTATCAAATGAACTCGTTTAGGGTAATTGTCATCGATCAAGTCTTAGTTGATGGTTGTTGGTTTATGTCGATGTTTTCGCACACCCTAAATGTGGCTTGAGTTATATGTTCAACTGTTGTAAACGACTACCTGGTTCTTATCTTCTCGCCAGTTTACTCCAATCCACGATTAATTTTGAGCGAACGGCATAGAATTCGCCTATAATGCCTGTTAAATATGGTTGACTCGAAATATGTGCCGTCAGAATTCGACCAGAAAACGGATGTGTGATGACTAACATGTGGCTTAAAAGTTGAAGAGTTTTGTTAGGCATCATTCATCTTCCCTGATTCCTTATTCTTTTTCATCACACGGTTTATCAGTTACCTTTTATATTATATTCATATGAAACCGTTTCAGACGACCGTGTACACACACACACACACACACACAATCGTCTAAATCCTGCGGGTTCCTCTTGTTCCGATCGCGTGATCAGATCGCTAGTTCTGTACGCTGGTCAAGTTCTGGATGTTTTCTCGGAATAGTTGTTCGTCTGCTGCACCGACAGCCAAATACGTGGTATACCACTGAAATAAAACTTTTTATCTGCCAGAAAATTTAGATATTACCATCTACCATACCCAATAAAACCTCGCTTCTGTTCCGTCTTCGTTTCCCAGACCTCTAACTCGGAATCAGGAGCAGATATCACTCACGGTGGATAAAGTCGTTTCTCTATCTGTTCTCATTCTCTGTCGCATGAACTCTGTGGAAATAGATTAATGAACAGTCACGTTTCTCGCGAACGAAATATACCGAACACAAGTTTCATTCCACATTATTATCGTAGCTCAAACAGTTGTAGTCTCGCTGGTAAAGCTCAAGATTGAATAAAACAAACATGTAGTGATCAACGAGTATCAAACACTCAGACGAGAGTCGCGGTTACATCTTAGTTTGTAAGGCTTGTAGCTGGTATTCGTTTCTCTACACCTGAATAGAAAACAAAATTTTCCATGGAAAATGTTCTGAAACCTTATCCTTGTCTAGTTTTCATGACCCACGACATCGTTCCTCATGCTACAATACGTACTTTAATACTGCCGACCATAAACCCTATTAGGTTATATGTATGTGAATTTTCAAGTAACTTTCCACCATTCGCAGTTCAACGTAACTATCGTGTTTGCGGGACATTTCCGTAATACCGACAAATGACTTGTTTACTTGAAATATCGCTGAAGACTTTCGTTTCGGTCGATATTTAGTCATTGTTTGCAAGTGTGAAAGTTCTCCCCACTGTCCATTGCTGATAATGTAGTTCACTTCCTACTTATTGCACCTATTCGTAAGGTGAGCGATCAAGTGGCCGTATTTATTCGCTAACTATATTTATTGGTACAGCGTTACTTGGTTTCGTCTTTCTTTTATATCTCTATGGGGAAAACACCGGTGCATCAGATAAGGTTAATATTCCAGTGATTTTGATCACATTTTCGCTAAAATATTTCCCATCTATCTGCCAACCGTTGATTTTATTTAATCTGACTAGGACCTATTACCCTTTTCACCGTTTTAGTATTCGGTTTCAATCCGGCATTTCCTTTCTTCAGCGTGACTTAACTCTAATTTGGGTTACGTTTTATGGAATTGTATCCTGCGTAACTGATAGGTCAATCGGTATAGGTCAGACGACGTTCATTCTTATGATACCAGTAGATGGGCAACATATGGATCCTCACGATTAACCACCATGTCCTCCGTAGAGGACACTCGATCGGATAAATACAAAGACAAACAGTTTATCGGTCAAAATTCCACCACTGGATGGACTTAGAGATGAGTACCCGAGGGTTCTCTCGGCGGTGAGAGAAGATGTCACAATTCCCTGGGTAGCTTTCGCCACCGGTGTTGGGTGTATGGAACTGAGGTATGAATCTAAAAGGTGAATTGAGAGCTGATACTTATGTGAACAGAAAACAAAATAAAGTACTATATTTCTTGAAATGCTCCACTGGCTCGAGTGGGAAGACTTTTCTGCTTTCCAATCGTCTCTTTTTATTAGTGTAAAAGACAATGAATTCATAGGTTATTGGTCCATGCACCCAGTTGTTGCACTCATCGCATTGGCCCGACTGGTGTGAGCTGCCAAGCCTTGAGGCTTAAACACAGCCGACAAGATTCATCTCCAGTTCTGTCCATCGATGACACCAATCAGCTATCCTGTCGCCCGTGATTCCGTTGTCTCAAGCCGTGCGCTCGGTACTGCACAGGTGCTGATCTCTACCGTGAGTTGGACGTCTACCAACGATGTGGCAGCACATACCCCCACACCATGGATTGACGAGACAGACCGGAAACTCCGTCGCAGTTTCGTCTTTCGCGTTCCTGTGCTGGGATGACATCCCATTGCCGTGTGCTGTGGACCCTTCAGTTGTAGGTTTCGGTTAAGATTCCCAAAGCAAAACCGGTAAAGGTCTTACCCAGATGTAGTGAATAGGCTCTGTAGCACAATCTTCTTCTGTGTTGTGGGCAGCTGTAAAATATCATCGGACCAGAAATCTCTGACAACCTCCCGAGAAGCTGTTTTTCTGGAGGATAACTGACCATTTTTCGCCGAATGAGACATTTCGCCCTGTGAGGGGTACCGAACTTCAAAGTTCTTTGTTTCTCGCCTCATTATCAAGCAAAAGCCTGGCACTTTTAATAAACGAATAATCAGAAATGATGGTCAGTAGTGTTTGTGTCTCGCTGAGAAACAGCCTCGACGAATCTGTCTCCACATGGGAGTTCTTTTAACGACAGTTATGCGACGAAATTTCTTCGTACGATAAGGATATGGACGGAAGATAAAACTAACAAATGCTTAGTTTCCATATCTCCCCATTTTAGACAACCGTCAAACTTTTCGAATGTCGATGGAAATGCCATTTTTATGGAACTTAAATGGAATTCCTAAGATATGACAGACTTCTCGTGTTCATGACCGAGTACAGTTGGCTAATAGTCTTGACTATATTTACTTGACCTTAACGAAGGGAGTTGGTTTGGAACCCTCAAAAGTTGTCTTGTGTTGTCGTATGTTTCATATCAGTCGGCAACCATTGACCAGTGTTATCCATTGAGCTTCTTCTGTTCTTTGCTGGAATCTCAGGTTAGATGGTCCGTTTCCTCACATTTGTGTGTTTCTCAAACGCCTGTCATTCCATCTTCGTTTCTTAGGCACGGGATCATGCGAACTCCCTCCTAGCCGAGTTAGATTCGCTAAAGCAGCAACTACACAATGCACGCCAGGAAAAAAATTCCACAAACGTTGAGAATGGCGAGCTGCAACCTGAGGCTCAAGGCAGTACGGCCACCACACTGAGCATTGATTTGGATACAATCGAGGATGACACAACCGAGACAGTTGGTAAAACATTAGCCAATGGAAATCGGGACGGTGCCATAGAAGAACTTCGATCGAAACTGACCCAAGCAGAGGAGCGAATCCACGAGATGGAAGCTAATATGAATGAGACTCAAACCGAATTACAACGTGCCAGGCAGCGTGAACGTTTGAACGAAGACCATAGTTCGCGATTGACGGCGACGGTGAGTATATATATATATATATATATATATATATATATATATATATATATATATATATATATATATATATATATATATATATATATATATATATATATATATGGTCTGGCTGTCAATGTGGTTTTTGTTTTTGCACCAGCCATATTTTGATCTGTCGTTTCCATTTTATTCTTTTGGAGTTATTTCCTCACTGATTTAATGAATAGGCAAAGAATGAACCGCTTTTTGTATTCGTATTAATAATCCGAATTTAGGCTGTTTCTCAACTAATTCGTTCACCTTTACCGATCTCTGTACGTATTGTCACTTCGGATATTTCAAGTGCACAAGTGATCCACGTGACTGGTTAAATACAGTTTGCTAAACTAAAGCAAACTGATGTGAAAAGATTCAGGTGTTTATGCCCCTTACATAGTGTATTATTAGGGATTCTGCCACACCCAACCCGTTAAACGTAACTGGTTCTTTTCGAATCTCCAATGTGTTTACGTGCATGTGACCATTTGTAAATGGTAAAGAAACAGTTAACGAAAATGACCAATAAATACGTTTGACTGTTGCGTCATCTTGGCATATGCATCTCTAGCTTGCTGAGACTAGATTCTAAAGAAAATTACGTTTGGTCCGCGTGCGACTTGATGCACTTAAGCATTCATGTGACACTTTGATGCTGAAATTCGTCATCCATCTGTTTGCCGGCCTCGCATAGTAGGGGCATTTTTATGCCAAATGTACAGCTCAAAGATGACTTTCTCAAAACACCGGTGATAGGTTTGTATTCTAAGCCTCACTTAGATAAAACATGGTGACGTTGATCTGCAATCCCACAGGAATAGTTAAACAGATGTGGTCACTAAGATGGGAAAAAGCTTTCTCTTGGGTAAGGTTCATTCTAGCTTTTGTTTGCACTTGTTGGTACTGTGAGTCCAATACAAACCTTGTCGTAAAGCAGCATATAACTAATATGATTGTGATGAACGATTGTAAGCGCGAGCGGCGATGTAGACATGGCTTCGTGCTTTATTCCCAGGGCCCTCCATGGATGACCATCGTCAAGAAGGACTTAGTGCGCTTAGGACTACAGGCAATCTGCGCTCTCCGATACTGGAAGCAAAACTGCGTCGCTGTTTCATCGAAACGTTCTGTGGTCTTTGTAACAGCGGTCCAGAGGCCCTGCCTTCAAATCAGGGATTGGTTCACCATCTAGTATGGTAGATATGTTGTCAATGTACCTGCGGCGAAACACCTACATCTCACTTCAGAAGTAGCATTCACACCATAAGAGGTGGGACTTCTTTGGTGGATGTCGCGTGTAAGAATTTCTCGGTGCGTATACAGGATGCTATGGAATTTCCAAACTTGTGGGCATTTGGAGGGTTGAGAGAAGATTCTCTTGTTCATTTTATTCTTTCTTTATAAATTCATGTGGAATTCCGAAGATGAACGCCTCGAGAGTTTTTCGCCTCAGCTATTTAGGCTTTGCATGAGTGCAGTTGTGCAGAATTCGCTAGTTGAATTGCACTATCTTCCCCAATACCGACCAACTGCATCGAGATGATGTGGATATCGAATAGGTCCAGTGTTGCATCTTTTTCATTTTGTGCGTGCTTTTTGAAATTCAAGTTTTCTGGGTGTTGAAAAAGTCCTTGGAGTGAAAAGCTGATTGTGCAATTTAATGTAAACTAGTTATAACTATACGACGCAAATTGATTGACCTTCTTGACTAGGCTGGAAGAGGAACTAAGGTGACAATATTTGACTGAGATACATTCATCTTTCCGTTTGTGTAGAACATTGCAAGATTTGCACCGTTGTGGCTATTTCTAGCCAACGTTGGGTACTTAGAAAGAGTGGGATCTTGATGTTCTCCGTTATCGATCGAAGAATGCAGCTTGTTCTTAAAAAATCCGTGTAAAACCAATGGTTTGATCTATCATTAGACATGTTAGTGGAAATCACTGTAATAATCTTTTTTGAACATGCACACCCTGGAGCGATTGATCAATGTACGAATAAAAAATGGCATTTATGATTCAATTTTCTGGTTATTCTCCCGTGATTTCCATTTGCCTAATTGGTCTTAGGTTGATAAATTACTACTTGAATCAAACGAACGATTACAAACACATCTGCGCGAAAAAATGGCTTCGTTGGAAGAAAAAAATCAGCTGAATACGGAGTTGGATCGACTTCGCCGGGTGCTCGAAACGTGTCAGTCGGAACGGGATCGAGCAATGTCTGATGTGGAGCGCCTTCGCCGACAGTTGCTCGCCTCTACACCGAATTCCTCCTATCTTGGTGAGTATATTGCACCGATTTTTATCTGCGTGTATCCGACAGATGGCAACAGGAATGTGATTATTATTTTGTTTCGGTTAGTGAGTATCGGGAATCAGCATGATCATATTGAGCGTAACAGTTCTGTGCCAACTTTGCACACACACGGAGACAGGGAAATCGTCTGTTGATTTAAAAGCGATATAGTGGAAAAGGAATTAACTGTTATAGCCAAGCCCTTGGACCCGTTGGTAAACGTGCCTACCGATTAACCAATGCAGTTGCATTATGTAACCCATCATTCTTGCGTAGTGTTCTGTTCTTGCTTTTGAAAAGGACATTGTATACGTAATGCAACTATATAGATTTCGTTGGCCACATCTGTTACAAGCCATGCGCACAGAGCAACAATTCGACAATCTGCCGTTTCCATGAGCCGTTGTGTTAAACTTTGTCACTTGGACACAATAAACTCACACTCGATTTCATACAGGAATAAGATTAGAACGCACGAGTGTCGAATATTGTGAAGTTACCTGATCATCTACTGCCTTACGTGTTTTCTTGTCATATGTGACACTTGTTATTCGCAAAGAAAGTGGAGCAGATATGCAATGGACGATCATTCGAGTTTGGTAAACCCGGGTCGAAATACTGGAAAGTCATCCCACAAACGAGGTTTCACTTTTTCCATTCTACCAGTGTCCTCGGACAGTTCACCAATATTGGTCGTGTTTTTCGATGGGTACAATTTTAAAATAGTCGTATCACAACATAAAAACCAACAAACAATTAAATCGACACTAAATTTGTTCTGACAATTTACATATGGATATCAACCCTCTGATCCTCTCGTAGTTGATGGGTGCAAATTTTCGTTGATGATAGTTCCTAGGAGTTTCCATAGTTCATCTCAAATCAAGATTGTGATACAGAAATCAAGTATTATTGCATCGACTTCCTGCGTATTCCGTGGTCGAAAATGGGAAGGGATGAATTTGCCCTACATTTAAGTTCTAAACAGGAATGAATCATTATTTGTACAGTAAAATGATCCGTTTGTTGATTGTCTGAAAGACTGGCGTGGCCTCGTAAACGTTTTACATTTGGTCCGCTTTCAAATTTTCCTGAATATACCAGATCTAATTGAGAAAAAAACGGGATAGTTCGGTGATATCCTAGGTAACAATATGACTTTCTTTTTACGCGGTTTATTGAGGAGCCGAATTACTTGCAATACCTGTTTTTCCAGCAGTCTGTTTCAGAATAACAACTGATGTAATATAGAGCTCTGCCATAGAGGTTCATGCGATTCATTTATCTGTTTCTCTCTCTCTCAATCCACGACTGAAACTGAAAAATCGATCCTTTTTCTGCTTCATTGCGTCCACTGAGGGCGGCCTAGTGTCCCACTGCAAATGGTTGATTGACTAAAGGTCGTCACAACCGAACCAGAAGTCATTCAGTGCGTTAAGAATTTTTTACGGTGTTATTCATTTCAGCTAATGTGTGCTCTGACCAATTATCATTCTTTAGTACTCATGGTTGAGGCGAATGGTATCCACATATGAGCTTGAGGTCAGCGTTTATTGATTAATTTGTTTATCCTACGTGAAGTCGTTTATGGGGGGGGGGGTATCCTACTCTGGTGAAATCACCGTATTTTTCTGTAGACTTCGGGAGTCAGATTCCCAAAGGCATTTGTCTTTCTCTAATTTCACGGGATGTGCTGGATATTACACGGATTCCAGAACAAACCAGTGTCAGTAATCGTTTCTGTTCTACAACTATTCGCATCCTATGCTAGCTAGTCATGGCACACTCCACGTTTCCTGATCTCCAATCTGGCCACTTTTCTCACTGAATGCAATGCGTTGTTGACTATTCTTTTAGATAGACAAGTGAACTGAAGACGCACATTCATGTCCTTATGATACTCATCATCAGCAAGTGACACGAAAATTTCTTGGTCTTGTGTTTGTCGATTCATTAATTTGTTTCTCTCATGTCGTGTGTTGTACTAAGCTTCCTTTTTCCGATCTTCCTCACATCGGTTAAGCTATGTGGATGAGTTTGAGTTCTGCATACTACAGAATAATAGTGCGTAAATAGGTTGCTGTAAAACAGCTGTCCGAAAGTGCTACGAGGATCAAAACGGGAATTAAATTATTGTATGTCGGTAAAGGCAAGTTGATAAAAGTTGTTTCTGCTGACAAAGCGGAGGTTTCCGTCTGTGTATGGCAGTGGCCTCAGACAACCTGAATAGTCTGACGTGCCTTGTTTCTGTTGGGTCATCGGAAAATGACGTGCGGCCGCTGACGACGAGGTCTTATGGTTTCGAACGTTGTCGTCATACGATTGACCAGACCCTAACTGTGACACGAAACGTTGGACAGAGTTCAACCACTCGGTTAAATATCCGTCGCTCTGTTCGACCCACCTACTTTGAAATTTGGTAGTTGTTAGATTTGGTGTTCAGTAGCCGACGTTGTTTCACAGAGGGTTTGGGAAATTTAATCATTCCTGAGTCCAGCTGCACTACATGTCCAGGCAGTCACTGATCCAGTTCGTCGCTTGAGTAAACAATGAACGTCGTAACCTTTGAATGAAATCGCTCTGGTAGCGATTCGACGTTGTGAATTTCTTTAGGTAAAGTGTGACTTTTAAAAACCATATCTTCGTTGTCTTGGGTTATCAATTCATGACTGCAAAGAATCATCTGCGATTTTAATCACGTGCTAATAATACTTATTTCAATATTTCCCACCTACAGTTGTTTGCTTTATCAACAGTTCCTAGTCTTGTATGTGTAAGTTGGTCTACTTCCAATTGCCGGAAGCAGCTCAGTGAGTGTGGGTTGGGGCTATTCGCACTGTCCACTGACAAGGCACCAGTCAGTTGTGCCCCTCATGGTACGAAATTTGTTTTCATCTTCTGGTTCCTTAACCGAAGCTGGCCAACCAGACACCCGTTATCCGTGTATGGCAGATTGTACTAATTGCTTACGTTAAACTGAACATCAATTAGCTTGGGGAATTCCATTTCACCCAGTCGTTTAATCGGTGCATTGTGTGCATCTTCAGTAGCATTTCCGCCCGGTGTTCCTTATCTCGTGCGATTCAGAAACCAAACAGTTGGTTTCTTGTCCACGGTCATTTTTAAGGTTTTCTTTGACAGTCTTTGAAACGTGGGTTCTTTTTTCAACTTTCAACTCCTTCGATTCGATCCGACGAAAAGTCCCTAGAATAAGGCGAAAATTGGTACTGATTTCTAAGACCAGGCATTTTATTTTATGAATCAGATGCGGGACATGGAAGCTGTGCATAAATTGCAGGTAACCGCACCATTCCAGCAAGCGAAATGGAATATCTGCTTCTCGGATGGGTACTGTAATCAATATTTGCCTCCGCAGCGAAGACGACCTCTTGTCAAGAAAGTCGAGATTGAGCTTTTCGATTGATGGCGTCGCAGTCCTATAGTCTTATCGTAGAAATAACGGAAGCAACATACGCAGGAACGGTGTCAATTGCGCGCAAGAGAGTGAAATTCTTACGTTGATTCAACATGATTTTTATCGAATGACACTTGACAGCCGGGAAAATTAATTTAATATCAGTGTCATTATTGTGCAGGCGTAAACACTGTAATAAGACGCTTCTCAGCTCCTAAAATGTTGAGTAGATATCTAAGCCAATAGAAAATTGATACTCGGAAACCAGCACGATTGGGTATTTCAGATAAGACTATCATTCTTTTGGTTGGAAAAAGTTCGGAAGATTACTTAATCTTTCTACTAGGATTATTGCCTGACAAGAAATCGGAGTTGAAATCAAATCGACGCTTTCGGACGACAGATAGAGAAAGGGTATCGGTCGAAAAGGGCCTTGAGGGATAAACGGGAATCATATCGGTGGGTGTAACTAACTTCTCATCAATACTGCGAGAGAAAAATTGGTTAATTATGTATTCAAACTTGAAACACTGACTATACGTAAGTGTTTGATATTCGGTGGCACAGGAGTGTCGGAAACCTTTGTAATTAGCGGACCTTTGTTTACCGTGTTTCATCTTTCTCATCCGGCTTTTTGTCCCACCTGACATATTGGGACCTTATGTGGTTCTCCAATCCAGGTCTCAGGGTTTTGTTGCCGGCTGTCTATAATAATGCAATGGGCCTTTCAGGTCATAGGTTATGCCCCTTTCAACACACTCATGCAAATATGTAATAAAAATATCGATTTACGAACGACTGTCATTCCCTAGCGGAATCTTCAGCGGAGATCGTCTATTCACATTCCTGAAGTAAAAAATGAGATAACAGTATGAAATGCACCTAATTAGGGAAAAAGTATGCAGATAAGTGGGCTGTGGGGTGCCGGATAATCATACCTGATAAGCGGCTATAACCGCGGTAACTGTCGTGCCTCGGGGAAATTTTGTCCGTCTGTACTCATGCTACTTATACCACTTATATATAAGTATATATGTGTATACATATATAAATAATTATATATATATATATATATATATATATATATATATATATATATAATATTCCACACCATGTGATATAGGAAATGATTTTTGAATTCTGTTGTTTGTTCATATGCGCTTTATTTCACTTGTTTTGACATTCTTGTTACTGAATCTGTGAGATCCATGGGTGATGGCAAACTCAGTGAATGTTTTTTTGGTGAACGGTAACGCTTTGATCGTGTCTATCCAAGTAAGATGCCCGTTACTTGTAGGGTTTACGATTGGTCCCCGGGAACTCCATCCATCGGAGCAGCTGCTACTTGATGAATGTATCCATGCTAGAGAATAATGACTGAGTGGTTCGTCAAACTTCGTCTGATTCAGAAAGGATATTCATGCTAGACTCTTCGTTAGTTTCATAGACCTTTTGTTTAATGTACGATGTCTTTATTCCGTATGGTTTGATCGAATCATCCGTACATGTTGTATCCGTCTGTGGTTCAGACATGGAGAACCGATGACATAGTATCATTCAGCTGCATTTGAGTGTATTTTTAGATTTATCGAAATAAAGTACTTATTGTTAGTCCATTTTACTCGATTCTTATCTCAGACAATGACACGGATGAAAATGAACTATCGAGAATGCACTGTGCTGGTTTCTATGTTCTTCATATTTATATACGGTTGAGTTACTGTTGAAGTTAGTTTAGGAAACGACAAACCAAAAATAAGGGCGACGGGAATGAAAGTCATTGCGGAGGCAGTGTGTGAGGTCTAAACGAATCTTGTTCTGTAAACTTCTCGCAGGTGTTCCTATGCAGTCCGCGACGTTTTTTGTGAGAAACCAGTTTCACGCCACTAAAGATGGGAGTTTCGTTTTTAAGATTTGTGACTAGGATTGCACTTCTTAGACCTCTCCCCCGCACCGCCTGGTCTTCGCTTTGTCCCATGGAAATAATAGCCGATTTCAACTTAAGCTTGTTTTCTGACCGCTCGTCGCGTTTTGATCCAATCAGTTGTTGAGTGACTCGCAGGAAACCGATAACCCGTCTAGTCCAGAATACGAATTATCCAACTGCTGCGTGATCGTTGACCGCTTGCTGTAGTGGGAAAGACGGCCCGATTCGGCAGCAATACGCTCGAAAATGTCATTCACAAAAGAATTTATAATCAAAATCGCCTTCAATGAGATGCCAGTGTCAGGATGAACCTGGCGCAACACCTTGTAGATGTAGATCGCATAGCTCTCCTTCCTCTTGCGCTTTTTCCTCTTGTCCACCTTCGGCACCTTCACCTTGAACGCCTTCTTCGCAGCTTTGCCAGAGACAACCTTCGGGGCCACTGTCGTAGAGCAACGCAGGAAAAAACTGGGACCGTTAGCGTATGCGCACATTTTTCGGTCCATTTGTTCTTCATATTCTATGGTACGTGGGTTTCTTCGTTCGTCGTTGTTTGTTACCTTTTCGTCCCGGAATTTTCGATGGCCCAAAGGACACCGAGAAAATTTTGACAACACCATTCCGACCAACAGTCGATTTTACTTGTACGCTGTTGTTTTGGTACACAGTCTTTTCGTTCATAACAGGGTGAGGAATACGCATCCGTATAGAGATAGAGTTAGAGCTGGGCTACTCCTTTGCTTACTTGTCTGGTCAATTTCAGACTAAAATTGATAGCTTTCTAGCCTAAGGATATTGATAAGACCTGCATTCGACCGGTGGTGGTCGAGTTGGTTAGAGCGTTTACTTTTCACCTCGGAGGTCAGAAGTTCAAATCCCGCTACCGCCGGCCAATTTGTGGTAAACAATAATTCATTGCTGCCCGGCTGGTTACCACACCTGACCTATTGGGACCTTATGTGATTCTCCACTCCAAGTCTTAGAATCGGGGTACCGGTTATCCTTAATAGTGCAATGGTTTTCTAGGTTATGCGATGTATACCCCTTGCACTAGACTCATGCGCAAGCATGTGATATCAAAATCTAAAAAATACTGGTTCATTTACTAAAGTCTTCAGCGATTCGAACAGCTTGTGACCAAAATGTATTTGCACACTTAAAACGCATATTGACTTGACTGACTGGATTTTTTCCACTTAGTACACGTGATACACGCGCATATTCTCCATATATCAAGCGGTTTTTTCGCCTTCATCTCTGTCGATCCAATCATCTTAGACGGATCGTTGCCATCCACTGTGCGTCGCGCGCAGCGTAATCGTAGCGCGGCAAGGGCAGATCAACAGTCAAACAATTGGGATGATGAAACATGGGATAAAGCTCGACAAACTCCCCAAGTGAGTGCAAATGTGTCACTAGTATTGTCCCACAGCGTTAGCATTTATGCCAGTTTAACGTGTTTCTTCCTTTCGTTTTGATCGCAAACCTAATCCAGTTGTATTCTCACGATAACTATCGACTAGAATAAAGTGTTGTCAGTTTCGTTTTTCGTTTATGTTGAATGATTGGGATCAATTAGTGAGTGGAGTACAAAATAACCCGCGGAATACCAGATGTTGATCTCAGCATATTGGGCAGAGTAAATCAAGTTTATATAGGAAACACCTTCATCACCACACCATCATTTTATCTGTAGGTGACTAACTGGCACGCAAGCACACAAAAATCCTGTCGGTCAAGTAAACCTTCCATAACATCTGTGCATGCAGATTGTGGTATTCACGGTTCTTTTTAGCGTTTCCCTCCGGTCCCTCTGTTTGACCATGCTACTTCCTCTATGATGACAATGAACTAGATCTCTTTGTACCTCTGTTACATGGATCAGAGCAAAACTGTGATTTCCTGAGACCATTAATTCGTGATTGCGTGATTGCTCAGGACTCATTCAACCGGTTTCTTTCCACACAGATCCTCACTGATCCCTTCATCCATGTATATACCATAGTTATGTCTGACTTTTCCGTCTATCTACCTTACCTTTTTGTGTGTTTGCTTGCATTCGAACATATGCATACAGCAAGCTATGGACGCAGACGCCGAGTTGGACGAGTTGGATCGAACGGGTTCGTTGAAACACGGTCGTCAGTCGCGACAGGCCGAGTGGCTCGAAAACGATCAATCTGACAGTCCCAATGGTAGAGCCACCGCCGATTTGATGGGTAGTACCACGGATGCGCAACGTTTGGCTTTGATGCTTCAAGAGCAGTTGGATGCCATTAACAAAGAGATCAAGCTCATTCAGGTACGGCCTAGATTGTTTTCACCATCGTCCTCTTTGGCCTGTGAGAGACGAGAGAATTAACTAATTTTTAATTTGACATACGGCTACCATATCAGACCTAGAATTGCCATGACCGTATGACCGCAAGAACTACAGTTGAATTTCTGGGTGCTCATTCACTGGTATCTTCGTTAATGTAGATCTGAGGAAGTGTTTCCTTTTTCCTGCGGTTTTCCTAAACCTGATCAAAGTGATTTTCAGTTGCATATGTAACGGATTCCCAGCGTGGTACATTCACCTTATTTTACTAATTACCATGTACTCCTATTTCTATTCTTGTGAACAATGGTTATCTAAATCGTAGATTTACTTTTATTTAGTTGTTTGATCATTTTTTCGGATACTTCCTTAATTGCGAGGATTAACTGGATTGTGTACATCATCAAGAATCTATAAACCACACGAAGCTTCACTGCGTCTGACACATCGAGCCAAAATGAGGCTTCCAACAGTTCAGCCAAATATTTGGTTAGCCGTTTTTGCAAATGAATTATCGGTTGTCACAATTTAACCGCAACCGACTGCGGCTCAACCAGACCCAGTCTCGTCAGTGCAAAGAAACACTGCGCATAGTGTAACGAATATCGCAAGACGGGCGAGGAACACCTGTATTTGAGCAGCTAAGCGAGTTCAGTCGGTAAAACATGCGTAGTCGTTTATATCGTACGTTTTCCAGACCACAATGCAGCAGCATCGATTCTCTGACTGTCTGAGTATTTCTGCTCCGTTCTCACTAGGTGCCTGCCGCTGTTAAGCTGATTCTTTTGACTATCATTCCCGTTTGGTTGGCCCGATTGATCTGGTTGATAGCCTAATCGGTAAACACTCACCTAGGCTATCCTTTCGATTGCCTCAAATCCCACTGAGTTCCACCGGTGACTGCGCTTGCCGATTTTCGTCTGTTTTGGGACATTTCCGATATTATTCGCCATCCATTCTGTGGTCTACGGTTGTCGATTGATTGGCGCGATCGGTTTGATATTCGTCTTGTTCTGTTGTCACCCCGTTCCCAGCTACAAAAACACTCATCGTGTACAGTTTGCCTGTCAACTGCAGAAGAATGTCTTTCTCTCTCCGCGGGAAGCGAAGTTTGCGGAGTTGGAAGATATTCCACTACGCAACGTTTGGAACTGTGTGGTAATTAAGATCACAAATAGAATGGATCCCAATTGTTGATGACCGTTAGTAATCAGACTACACTTACTGAAGGTTCTTCGAGTTGGATGAAGTGCAGCATTTTCATCAACGGTTCGGTTAGCTACATGATAATTTTATTAGTGCATGAACAGTAATTGTTGAAGGCTTGATCTATTCCGGAGAAATAATGTACATCAAAACCGCTCAGATTTCATTGTAGATGGCAACTTTTACCATTTGACACACAGTTTGCTTCACGAATGGGTTTTGAATAGCTGTATTTCTACGAAACATCAAGCAGCTAATCCGTATTTCTGCTCGTTACCCTAAGTGGGTATTTCTGTGTTTCCAAAGAATTTTGGTTGGTTTGTTTAAACCAAACATTGATCGCTGGAGCCACTTGGACTGATTATGTTTAGATATCCATTCTTTAAAGTCCGATTTGACAGAATATATTCAGTTCTAACGAATAGCCACATACTTTGTGTGAACTTTTATGGAAATGGGCGTTTTGAATGACTCAACAATGCAGCTCCATTTTGCTTTACACGCATAATGGAATGCGTTTGTCAATCATGTTTTGTACCTTTTTGGGTGTGACAGAAAAATGGCTATTTCGGTATTGTTGTATGACCTTGAGCTTTCTGAGACGAGGAGGGAAACGACAGTACTATGCAGCATGATAAGTGACTAACGTTTCTGACCGATCATTCTGTTAAGTCATCTTTCACGTACAATCACTAGTACTTCCATCACCTTGACATGTTCATATCCGTCTCTGCATATGCTTGTGTACGTAGGCATACAACTCTGTGTGTATCCAATATTTGTGCCTGTATATGCAACAGTTTATACTGTAGCCCTCGCTCTGAACAGAAATTCCCGCCAACGAAGATCACATCACAAAACGAGGTCGGGAATACTAATTATGATCAGACCTCCCTTCCTGTTACGTGGCTGTGTACTGGTTTAGTCACCTAATACATCTCACTAACTGATGACACACAAGAAGGTGTTTGATTTTTGAGGTTGCATTCCACAACAGATCGCTCATATTCGTGCATTTCTGTGCACGCGCGTTCTTGCCTTCAGCTGAGTTTAAAGCACCGATTGCGGTTACCAATGTTCGACTCCGTTGTGCACTCATCTCGGACTTTTAACTCAGTCGTGCACTGAACCGAATCGACCAATGCCACCACTAATAACGGTGGGGGTGGTTCACTCACAAGATGCCGTGTATCGTATGTCAACAAATCAATGAATGAATGACCACCAGTGAGATGATTGACTAATTCCCACCGCCCTCACCGCACATATTGATGTTTTTTCTCACTGTTTACCAACCCTGATCTGCGCTAACATTCCAGTGGTCCTCGAAGGTAGTGAACGAATACCGGCAATTTATATTATTTCATTTTCGTCTGCCTGTGTGTATCTTTACTTCTCGGCAAATCTTAGAGCACAAACACCTCTTCCACAGGCCCACAATCTGTCTTTCTTGATCTGAAAGCGGCCTTCGACTCAGTCGTCCGCGTAGTTCTCTGGCGCTGCCTCTCGTTGAAGGATGGGTCAGAAAATTTTATTTCTATTTTCTAATGCTGATATGCGAACAGCCGAAGCTTACGGCGAGCTTTCATCTGAGTTCACCACAGATAGTGGTGTTCGTCAGGATTGCCTTATTTCTCTCTTGCTCTTCAATTTTGTGATTGAGTTGATTCTTGAGATAGCCCTATCCTCGTTTTGAGAATAGCGGCGTCAATCTCTGCTCAGGCAGTAAACTGTCTGACTTGGAATACACGGACGATATTTTCCTTCTGAGTGAACTAGGTAAGTTGCAAGCTTTCTCAGATAGCCTAAATAACAGTGTAAGAGTGTTTGGGATGCTTTTTGCCCCTTCGAAATGTAAAATGCCGCTGCAAGACTGGGTTGGCGCTACCTTGTGTTGACAGGGGAGCTTCAGCTGAAGTAGATGATTTTCGTTACCTGGGCGGTTACATCTCACCAGGTGGACAAATATCGGATGAGGTTTCATCACGTATACAGAGGGCGCGTTTGGCTTTTGCCAACCTCAGCTATTTGTGGCGCAGGTGTGACATCCGGTTGTCCGTCCAGGGTCGGGTGTACAATGCGACGGTTAGGTCCGTTCTTCTACACTGCTCAGAAACGTGGCTGTTAAGGGTGGAAGATAGGCGAAGAACATCAATTTTCGAGCATCGATATCTCCGTAGCATCGCCCGAATATGGTGGGAACACCTTGTCAGCACTGCTAAGGCTAGTCGTAAAGTGTTAGGAACCAGAGATCAGTCTGTGGATCAAGTACTTAGTGTAAACGATTAAAGTGGTTGTGACGTGTTACACATGCCCACCGATAGTCTTCCTTAGCGTACATTGTTCTCCGTGGCAAGTAGTGGTTGAAAGGTAGGTCAAGGTGGGCAGTCCATGAAATGGCGAGAAGTTATGAAAACCTTGACCAGTGGACTTGGCCACGCAGGACGTGTTAGACTTCCAGGTTGGCATCCGCGCGACCCACTTACCGAATGGTTGTAGGCATTAAGTGGTACGGCTAGATGTCGCGGCCAGTGGCGTAGTTGCGTTCGGACTCCTTCCTTGTCTTAGTAATTTCCACTTACTACTTTGATTTACGGATTTTTTCACCTTATGCTTTGATTCTTTCAACCCTTTACTGGACGACGGTGGAAGGTAGCAACCAAAACCAGGGCATATAAGTACGAGGTTAGTGGCTGTATGAACTGAACTGAACGGATCTTAGGCAAGCAGAATGGAAAGCAAAATTTGTCACTCAGTTGATCATATATTCATGCTTTTCAGAAATGCCGCATTCACGATGCCCACTTTTTCGCGATCGAACTTCAATTAAGTTTTCTTGTGAGACGAAGCTGTGCATGGTACATGTTACCCTCAACAATGATTCATTTTCATACGACGGTTATGCTACTCATGAAGCAGGTGAAATAAGTCTCCAGTCGGGATATTTTGATTCTGTATGTCGCTTTTATCAAACCACCTGTGAACAAGCCCATATCGGCTATATGGGCTTACTCCACCCAGTTTCAATTCAGTTTCGTATCATTTGATAACGTATCCGGGTGTTTTTGTCGTGAAATTATCATCTTCGTTCGTATCCACGTCATAGCCGACCTTCCATTCGAATCGAAAACTAAGATGTGAACGCTTCTCAATAGCCTGAGTCTCAATTAAGATTCGTATCATTTGACTTCTTTCAACTAATAACCGCACGCTTGCGTGGCCTGGTTTTGGTTGCTACCTCGCATTATGGTCTGGCCACGAGTGAAATAGATCGAAGCATAAAAAACAAGCGTACAGAAAAACGGTATCATTGAAAATCATGTGGACAATGAAAGAGTTCGATTACAACTACGCCTAATGTCTTCAACTGTCCGGTCGGTCGATCTCGTGGACCTCAACCTGGAAGCCCAACCCGACCTGCTTGACAATGCTCTTTAGCTAAAGATTACATAGCTTCTTTCATATCGGACTGATCGAATCAACCCATCCCCAGCGAATACCACCTTTGAAGAACAATGCACTTCAGGGGGATTTATATGTCCCATATGTAAGATGCGTTCCAATTACCGTAACCAATAGTTTAAACGCCTGCTCCCGAGACCGATTTCCGATTCCCAACTCCCAGCTTTCCTGGAGTTCGTAATAGCAGAGTTGCTGATGGTGAGATATCAATGCACGAATCGATTTTTTTCTACCATGTGGTTTAACCCTAATAAATAGTGGTCGAATCTGGAACACGGCGTTTTATGGAGGAGCATAAAATATAGGTCCCAGTTTTCACTTGCTTCCTTTTGTGTTATATTGGCCATCATTATTTGACTGGTACGTATCGCCAGCTTGCAAAAAGTAGTCGGTAAGAAACACCTCAACCTTTTTCTCGAACCCTCGTTTTCATCGATGGAGACTTTTGTGCTTGATGGTGATTTTTTAAATGATTATTCCCCTTGCTATGATTTTTGTCGTGACCTTATTCAATAGGAACGCTATCTCTCCAGACAAAATTTGTTGTAATTCCATTGCTAGGTTTTCTAAGCTAAAGCGTTGCACATCAATGACCAGGAATTGACTGATTATTGATGTGCTGTTGTTGCTTTTTGGTCGGTCGGGTCTTTCTGTTGCTGAAAATATTGTAATACTTTTCGTTGTTTGTTGTCTCGTGCATTTTTTCATTTTCTTCTGATTTTTTTCTCTTCATATAGGAAGAAAAGCAGAATGCAGAACATTGGGTCGAAGAATTAGAATCACGAGTGGGTGGTGTAGGACTTAACGACTTGGATATGTCCACATATGCTGGTTCCGCAGCAGATCCCAAAACTATGGCCTTAGGGTCCGTTGATCCGTCTGACTACGGTGCTGGTTATGGAAATTCGCCATTCGCCACATCTGGCATGATGTCCAGTGTTCTTCCTGGATTTGGTCCTACTGGTTGGTCACCCCCACCATCACCGATGAGCTCGCGATCTCGGCCGTTCTGGAATACCAGTGGTTATGCCGGTGCCCCACCATTCAGCTCCTCGGAACGGCTGAGCCCAGGTCCAGGTGGTTCTAGTGTCACTCATCGTGATGCTGCTTTCCCAGTCAGATCTGTGTCACAAATGAATGCATTGGATGTACGACGTACACCGCAACCAGCACAATCTTCGTACGGACCATATGCTGGAGCCAGTGTTGTTCCGTCTTCTACCAATTACATGTCCCGAAGTGGTCAGTTTGATTCTATACAAGCCACTCCGGCACAACAACAACAACGTTCTGTTTCGGCAGCTGGTCGACCAATTCATCCGGTACGTCATAAATACTTTTTCATTTATACAACAGGTTAGAAAACAAGCTCGTTCTCAGTAATTCTTCATACCAATACAACACTTTATACGACCAGATTCATAAGGTATGCAGTCAACGAAGGGAGTGTTGGGAATTAGTACTCACACCTATTGTGGCACCGGTTTATTCGGCGACCGCGTGTGGACGGATTTTCACATTCTCAGCGTGTAAGCTTTCGGACGGCCTTGAACCTGCCCTTTGGGAGATGAGTAGCCTACGATGGACGAAGTGCATGCACAGATTGCTTCTAGATGTACCGTGGGGTGTTTTTCGGACACTAATTCATTTGACAAACTTTCCCCTTGGGATTGTGTACGCATCTCGATCGTGCAATCTATTGCCCACAAGCTGTGCCACTCTCAGATTTTAATCTTTCCTGATATTCGTTTACATAATCATCCAAACACTCACAATGAGATCAAAAGGGAAGACATTTCATCTACCTGTGGATAAGCTGTTACTATATTTTTATGCTTAAACACCGAGTGCCACTATTAACAATCCTCACTTCTCTGTGGATTTCGAAATAATAATCCTATATTTGTTCACTGTGAGCAATTAGAGATGTACGTGGATTGTGATCTGATTCCCCATGCAGAGTATCAATGCTAAACTCACCATTGAAAACCCCTGGAGCACTGTGCAGCTGTTTCATCCTTGCTAACAACCATCAACAGTGCATATCCACTGAGCACAGCTGGGACCAAAAGGGATTTCTCCGAATGAAATGGATGCTTTACGGATTCTTTGTTCGGCTAACAAAACGAGTGATCTCTCGAAGGATTCCTTGTTGAGTTGGCTATATCCTGAGGCACCACATTGTTTGTGAACGGATACGAATTTCGTTGGTTCCTTATTGGCAAATTAAGTGCTGGAGTACCTTCTCATAGGCAAGCCTTGCGATATAACACGATAAGGATTAGCTTTTGACTTGTCTTTGTTTAAATTATGCTCTTACGCAATATAATCGATATTCTAATGTGGCTTTCGATTTCTGATAAACATTTCCAAAACCGACCGTAATCCTCATAAATATTCATTACTACTATCTTTTTAAGGATGCACAATTGTTAGTCCGTGTTTGATGGCTTGTTTTTAGTGAATAATTGGTTCATTTGTGTTCGTTGTCAGGTTCTCCAAATGTTCCCCTTTTCCCAATCATGGGTATGTTCAAGTATCGGTGAAATCTAATACAAAATCACTCACCAATACTTTACGGAATCACACTTACCATGCCTAACCGCGGCTTGTATATTCCTAATGTTTGTTTTTGTACGTGTGTAAGTTGCCCCTGCTTTGTTCATATCGCACGAGCATATTCAGTTATGTGACCTACTAGAGTCAGTCAGTTGTCTAACCTGAATTATTTGGTCGTAACTGCCAATTTAGTTAGGCTCTTACGGCACCTCCGGATTTTTACGTACATCTTTATCCTGCAGTCAGGTCCGTACGTATCTCCGCATCCTGAATAGGGTTTTTAACATCAGTGCATAGTTTAAAATTGCTTGTATATTTATGTGTAGAATCATGTACTACTTGGAAATCGCACTGTCTTGAAAATTCTCATTTAGTGCGTGCATGTCTGCGCGCCTTGGTTTCCCTATTTTGCTGAATGTAGCGTCAGACCTGAAAATGATTTAATGTTTCAGAAGCCAGGCAGTAAACTGTAATACTGCAATAGGCGAGGTTGGGTAGATGTCTGGTTGATCTCAAAAACATTCTCTTGAGGGATTTGCTATGAAATACGCAATTTGCAACACCCATCATGATTCACGAAATGAGGACTCGGATATAGCTGAATCGACTGCTATGATAATGATAAGGCAAAGCGTTGGAGAAGCTGTATTGACTGAAAGCTAGACAATTCAAAGTGACGAGATATAGCGGGCCTTTTACTCAGCTCGGTTCCACGCCTGCGCCCTGCCACAACCAGTCATCCTCATGTTACTTACAGTTTTTGACGCCATTGAGCTTCTTCTTTTGCGCACCATTCGTGTTGTGTTGGCCTTATTTGTTCGATTAAAATCGTGGTCGATCCGGGAACATCTTGCTGCCTGCGGTGCTTCTCCTAAAATCTCTTTGATATTTTTCTGAAGATCCTATTGTCTATCGTGGGTTGCCTTCAATGTTATTACAGCTTCTCACTCCTGCGGCTGGTTGACACGGTCGACTTCAGAGCTTCACCCTTTACCACAGTGTGTTCTTTGCAATGGTTTTAATCTGAAGATGCACAGATGCAGTGCTTCACAAATCAGTATCATTGATTTATAGTTCGATAAACATGTTCAACTCCAGCGGGGGGAGATGCAGTCAATCAGAGGCCTTCAGCGGGGAAATCGACCAGTGACGGCGAGGTTCCCACACCGATATGCGCGTGCGTCGCTCAGCGCCGTGTTCAGCTACCCATGGGGTAACTGTAACCAAACAAGATTTCCTCATTAATTAAGTGTGGGGAGACGAAATAACCTTAGAACTGTTAAACACTCGAGCAACGGCTTTCGAAGTGTCATTCCGTTTGAATTTGTACCGTTCTCTGGCCTAATCCGTTACAGTTTAATCACTTATCAGGGCATCATGTTCAAGCAAACAGCATCATTGTTTAATTGATCCAGATGTGAAAAATCGTCCACCCCGACGAGATTCGAACCCAGAGCATTTTTATTGACTTTTGTTTGTGCATTCCACTGATCATTGCTTCTAAATTAGCTATGAAGGGGTTTATGTAACCATCCGTAGTAAACCAAAGTCCTTTCGTGATGCACTTGAAAGTTCTGACTTACTGGACATAAAATAAAGTAAACAATATTTAGAATCCTCCATGTTTTGGTTTTGAGTTCGGAAAAGTCATATAATCGGCCAGTCTGGCTTGGCGTGCCAGAAACTGGCCACTGTTATTGAGCCGCAGTCGTTTTAAAGGGATTTTTGATAGTTCACATTATCTTCCACTTGTTGATTGAACAATGTTGGGAAGACGGAATTCTATTCCACATTGTCATACCAGTTCATCCACTCATCTGAAAAGTCAAGGCGATGTTTTGACCACGAAATCAGTGTGGTGTTTTCGCTCCACAAGGATGCTTCTTGTATGTGTGGGTTTGAGTGTCTATTTTCTGCTCGGCGTTTTGACTTTGTAAGGCTTTACCCTAATTTGATCTATATCGATGCGGCCTCAGCCTGTACTGTGAGTGCTTTCTGCACCCGCTGCCAAACATTTTCAATTTCGTGGTTTCTCTACTCTATTTAAAGCTACAAACGACTCGCATCGTAAGCAGCTCATTCTGCACTGTTGTTTGTTCGTACTGTTGGTCTCTGTGTCTGTCACAGTGTGCGTGTAGGTATGTGTGGCCTCGTTCGTACGTGGTATGCCGTCCGAAGCCACTTTGTCCCCTGGACTTGTTCGCGTGTTCAGTGACGTCAGCATTGGAAGTGGGCGTATGCGTCTCGTGTTGGTTGTCCTGATTCCGTCTGTGTGTGGGTGCTCTGTGTGACTTAGGTTCTCTCTTGAAACCGTCACGTCACGTGGTATCTTCATTTTCCGGCCGGAATGCATGTGTGGCTTCAGTGAAAAACCTTTCATTATCGCAGCTAGCTCCATCTGATACTGCCAAATTACAGTTATTGTTTTTAGCTAATGGAAACAGTGTATATACGAGTGCAAACTTCATCTCAACCGCTGCGTTCTTCATGGCTGTTTGTCCATGACACGCATTCTTTTGTGAAGTACGTTTGAGCCATACGTCTCGTATCGGGACTACCTGGCAGACGCGGAATTCTTATACAGAAGTAGTTCAGAATTTGTTCATTTGGAGGCGCACTAAGTGTTTATGACATAACTGTGTTAACCCAGCCCCATATCTATGGTTTCATCATCACCTTTGCTTATTCTTACACCAGAGAGTCCGCTTCTATCAAGCTAATCAACTCTTCCAAATCACACGCATACAGCAAACCTCAGCATAATTGTAAATTTGTAACGATTCTTTGCCATCTTCAGCTTATTTCATATCTTGACGCTTTTCTAAGCACGTACGCTTTTTAGTATTGCAACTTTGTCATTCACCAATCGCACTACGTTCACATGTACATGTTATCTTTTACGTTGTTCAAGCTCCTACACGAAGTAGATCGCGTGTTCATCCTTAGGTCTACTTGCGTGTAGAGAGGTAAATGTTGTCTTGTTTGAATTTTGACGGCGCGCGTCGCCTCAGCTTCCATTTTTGTCCCTGTGGCTTTACAATGTCTTCATTTGTGTATTTTATTTCTAACTGCTCTTTACGGTGAACTACACACGAATACTACGTCCGTATTTGGTTTCGCAAATGCACCGTTCCCAACCGCGCCCGTTGTTTCACCCGTCTATGATTGTCAGACATCACTGACCAATGGTGATTCAATAACTTCGACTGGATCCGGACTGACCGCTGCGGCGGCGGGAGTTGCAGCGAGCTCATCAACAGTCACGAGCTCTCAACCCCGTGGGGTTACTCTAGCCGATGCGATTGCCGGATTGGATGTATTAGAAAAGATGCAAAAAGAGCGAGTGTATCAACAACAGCGAATGCATCCGAATCGACTGGCGCTAAATCGTCAAACGTCTCTGCTCGCTCGTTATGAAGATCCATACGAGTTCGGTCCAGATGATTATTCCATGGGTATGTTGGACTCATGGGAACCGCCCGGTGATTCCAGCTGCCCAGCTCCCATCCCCGGACTACAGAGTCGACTACCCGGTTTGGGTATGAAAAGTGCAACTCTGGTTCATAGTGTAGGAACAGAAGTTAGCACCACCAGTACCACGAACAATGCCAGTACCATCGGTTTGACAAGTGCCGGTGGATCACGGTTCGGTGATACCTGTCTCGTCGCCTCGGTGACACCTCCGGCAAAACCACCGTTTGTGTCTGCGTTTGATTATCAGGTTTGTGATTTGTGTCTGTGATCCGTTGCTGTGTGCTTCAGCACCGCGATTAGTTTGCCTGTGCACGCGCTTTCCGGCCGCCTTCGGTTTCTCTACCGTCATGCATTATCTGTGCTCCAACGGGATTGGTGGTGCGCTTGTCTATAGCTCTTTGCTCTAATCGTTTTTCCGTTGTTTTCTCTGCATTTTGTTGCATGCTTTCGCATCCATTTAGTAATTGTGATATACTCCTTCAACCGGGAACATTGTGATGCCACTGTTGCGATTTATATAGATATTTTTCCGCTGTTGCCAAAGGGGTACAACTAGAAGTAACCTGGCCCCATATAACCTGACATTGTGCTACACTTTTTTGGTTTTCACTTTTCCACTGAATGCCCGTTGTGTTAAAAACAGTCCACACAGTTTTACGACGGTTCACAAAACGCGGTGGTTTGTTTATTTCATTGATGAAATTCTAATCAGGATATGTTTCGATGCCTAACTATCAGAGATCTTTTATATACTATGGCTCGCCGTTGAGAATCATGAAAACACTCTACATCCTTGTTAGGAACCATCATCAGCAGCGCATATCCACCGAGAACCCAAATGGGATTCGAACCCTAAGTGAACAATTGTTAGTCGAACATTTAACCATCAAGCTATCTGGGCTGGCTCTCAGCAGTTTGTTGGACTTATGCACTACATAATACAGTGCCTTTAGGCCACTCAATGGTGAATCACGTTATCTGAAAATCTAATCTCCCACTACTCACACTTATATCTAAGACGTATAGTGTCTGATGCCCCTCCTCCACATCTCACTTACAGGCATATTATTAATCATTTTCCAGCCGTTTTGTAGATTCGGGTCTTAGGAAGTATGCTCAGTTCTGATGTCCACTGCTTTCCACACCTCATCACAAATAATCAAAAATTAGTCTATAAAGCAGATCTATGTTATCGTGAGGTTCTTCATGCTAAATCAGTGTGCTGCTTATCATCGAAATGTCCTGATCATAAAGAACGTCCTCATCTATGTGAGCGATTCCGCCGGATTCCAAGTACTATGAGGCACGGAGATGCTTTAAACGCCAGCTGATTCCTCACCTGAGAAACGATCGTGAGTAGTGGTGGATTGCGAAGTGTAGGGCGATGGAAAAAGCTGCGCCGATCGGAAACAGCCGCAACCTTTTCCGTCTGATTAGAGAAACTGGTCTACCGAAACCAGGTGTTAGCGAATTGATCAAAGAGGCGAGCGGCTCACTGATTCAAACTCAGGAGCGTCGTTTAATTCGCTGGGTGGAGCATTTCGAGAAACAGTCGAATTGACCTTTATCCTCTTTAGGTTTTGATCACTTGCGCAATGGATAAAGCTCTTGTTGTAGATACCAGTCCTCCGTCAGAAACGGAGGTTCTTCGCGAAATAAGCTATCTTAAACGACATAGAGCTACCGGACTGGATGAGCTGCCTTCGTCTTTTTTCAAAGACGGTGGCCGAGCACTTTTAGTGGAGTTGACGAAACTCCTTGGTTTGATATGAGAGAAGGAACAGGTTCCAAAGAGTTGATGTGAATCGGTGATTGTACCGATTTATAGGAAAGGCGACAGGTCATCCTGTGAAAACCACAGGGGAGTAAGTCTGGTTAGCATCGCATCCAAACTGCTCGCTGGTATTATTCTCCACCGCCTATCTAATGATCGCGAACAGTGCTCGTGCAAGAATCAAGCTTGGTTTAGATCTGGTCGAGGTTGTATTGATCACATCTTCATTGTTCGACAAATTTTAGAACATAGACATACCTTCCGTAGGCCCTCTATCTCAGTTTTTCTTGATGTTAAGGCGGCCTCCAACTCAGTTGACCGCACAGTTCTCTGGCGCTGCCTCCTGCTGAAGGGTGTACCAGAGAAATTCATTCCCATCTTAAAATCCCTTTACATTAACAGCTGAAGCCGAGGTTGGGCTTACTGTGACATTTCACCCAAGTTCATCACGAGAAGTGGTGTACATCAGGGTTGCCTCTCTCTCTTCCTCTTTAACTTTATGATTGATATGGTCCTAGAGACCTCACTTTTGTCAGGTGAGGATAGCTTCATTGAACTTTTCCCGACTGAAAAAGTATCAGAACTTAAGTATGCGGACGACATAGTTCTTCTAAGTGAAGATCCAAGTAAGTTGCAAGCTTTTCTAGACAGCTTGAGTAACTGTGTAGCGATGTTCGGTATTCGTTTTGCACCTTCAAAGTGCAAGATGCTGTTGCAGGACTGGGTTGGTCCAACGCCAAATCTTAGTGTCTGGGGAGACTACGAACGTGGTAGACATGTTGTTATCTGGGGAGCTGGATCTTACCCGAACGTCAGAAATCGGATGAAGTGTCTCTGCCTATACAAAAGGCTCGTTTGGCATTTGCCAATCTTAGTTATCTGTGGCTCCGACATGACACCCGTTTACCTATCAAAGGTCGAGCGTACACTGGAGCAGTCAGGCCCGTGCTTCTGTATGGTTCGGAGACATGGCCACTACCGGTGGAGGACGTACGAAGATTGTCGCTATTTGAACACCGATGTCTTCATAGTATTGCTCAAATCTGGTGGGAACATCGTGCAAGCAATACTGAGGTTCGGCGGAAAGTCTTCGGTTCAAGGATCAAATCATTAGATGAAACACTTAAACTAACCAGGCTGAGATGGTTGGGACATGTGTTACGCAAGTCCCCTGACAAGATCCGTTGGCGTAAGGGTGGTCAGTCCATGACATGGAAGAAAGGCATGAAAAGCCTACCAAGCGGACTTGGCCATGTAGGACGTGTTAGTTTTCCTGGGTGGGGTCCAAGAGACCCTCCCACTCAATGGTTAGATACATTGGGGGAAATGGCTAGATGCCGCGATCAGTGGCAACTTTTTTCATCGACCTAATTTCATTAATTTAGTTCCGCTCTTACTCCTTCTACACTCTTTTCTCCTTCATTAGTTCCTCTTGAGGTTGCCGCTAGGAGATAGCAACCAAAGCCACCGCACCCAGTGCATGCTTAATTGTTGTCTGAACTGATGTGAGCGTTCATAACTGCACCCACCAACCGATATTTGCGTTTTTTGATGGTTTGCGTCCCTCATAATCCAAGATGCTTTATGACTTCCTTGAACCGGAAATGCAAACATATCTGACAGACCAGTGGTAAAAGGCCAGAATGTGTCCAGTCTCCCTTCATCAGTTGGTGAGTAACATCCGATACTTTACCTCTTGAGAGGAAGTTCCAGGGTAATAAGGTCGAGAATTTGGATATCCTTCAGGAAACGACGATAGGAGAGGTTATCCCACTTTATCAGACAACGATCGACCATCGAAGCCAGGCAGCTTTTGACGCAGCGGATGTTGCCTTGCAATTGTTCTGCTTGCCTCACTGAGTGCATGGGGTTCCGCAGTGGTTCCAAAAAGCAGATCGACAACTAGTGTACCAGCTAACAAAAATCGAAAATCAAGATTCGAATCTTAATATGAAAGTCTCATTCGAAAAGCCTGAAGGATCTACCAGTCGGCTGCCGTGGTCACGTCCCCGCAATAAATCAATGCCCTACAGCTTTCAAAGTTGCACTGTTAAATAAAAGACTCTTCTTATTTTCCCTACAGAGAAGCACACCAATACTCGTTTCGTTTCGTTGCCGTGCTGTTTTTCGAGTCGTGAGCAACCGTAAGAGCTCTTTTGTGGTGTGGGCTACCACGAATTATGGTCCGTCCAGAATCCCTCAGCACCCCGAAGGGATCCGAACTTGAGGCACAGACCACTGAATTGTATCTCGGTTATTCTGATTGCCCACAAAAGCGATATGCTTTACGTAAGAATATAATGTGGTTCTAAATTGTGATTATTAGACTTCGGTGGTCTGCTGCGTGATGTAAATTTTGTCAGTAGGTTTGACAGACACAGTGCCCGACATGATTTTGCCTGAGTGGTTTTCAGTACAATCATGTGCAGTTTCTCACACGGACTGTGTAAATCATTTATTTCATTCCAGTTCACCAAACAATGTCCACCTAATCGCTTGCTTCAGTTCTCTTAAACCTGACTCTAAAGCCATCGGTACAAATGAACTTTGAGGGTTCTTTTTGATTTTGATGTGTGTCGTTTGATCGGACTGAGTTTGCATCTGGATATCTCATCTGGTGCATTTTTTTCGCACGATGCTGTGCACGTCCACTGACATAAGCTGCACCTTTGTTTACTAATTTTCTTTAGTCCCTAACGCTATTCGGTCTCACTTGGTATTATATATATATATATATATATATATATATATATATATATATATATATATATTTATATGGCCTACTCGTTCTTGACCTGGTTCATTGATACCTTGCGGCTTTCCATATGATTCTGTGTTCGTGTTTACAAACTGCCCTATCCAAAAAGAAAATCGGTTATCCTAAGCATATCACTGTGATAGGTAAAGTACAGGGAGTGCAAACAAACAATTGGTGGCCATGGTGTTCTGATCGTTGAGCTTGGCGTTTAGGTCGCGAACATTTCATCACCAGTCGAGCGGACATCCTCAGTGCATGTGTGCTGTTGGTAGTGATCTTTTGTATTAATAGGTTTGTCATTAGTCCTGACCTTGAGCTTCGCAGACGACCTTGTGCCCGAAGCTCGACTTTTGTTTTTCCGCTTGGCTTCTACTAACTTGACCTGTGACGGTTAACGTCCCGTTGGGGAGCTTGACTTCCTTCGCGCTGTGCTGTTGTTTTCATTCTGGTATTTCAATTCTCGGTGGTTCAGTCCTGAAGATGTTTGAGTGTGAAAAATTCAGAATCAGTATTGCGGGCTGACTTCCTTAGTTAGTTGAACTGTCTGCTCCTCATCCGACTGTACACGTGATCCAATTCAATGTGTGTGTTGATCGAGTTGATCGAAGAATACCAGGCTTCCAAAAACCTCCTTGCGCACCTCGCGGTTTCTTGGTCCAGAATTTCAACCTCATCGCGATTGAATTTGTGTCCTTGATTCTCGTGGACGGATATAGGGGAGAATGGGTCATGTCTCTTTTTAGCTAGTTTATGCTCGTGTATTTGAGTGATCAGTTTTCTCCCGGTTTGACCGATGTAACATTTGTCGCAGTCCATACACTTCACTCTGTATATAACTTCTTTCTTCGGTTTTGAGTTGTTCTTTTGATTTTGACATGAATCTTCTCATGGTTTTGGTTGTTCTGTGAGTAATTGTTATGCCTTGAGATTGAAGCACTCTTGCAGTTGCTTCAGATACGTCTTTGATTTATGGTAAAGTGATCCTTCTGCTTCTTGATTTATTTTCCTATTCATCCCATACACGGTTCTTATGAGGTTTCTTGGATATCCGCTTCGCTGACAGAGAATGTTCTAGCAAAACAGTGAAGTTAGTAGAAGCCAAGCGGAAAAACAAAAGTCGAGCTTCGGGCACAAGGTCGTCTGCGAAGCTCAAGGTCGGGACTAATGACAAACCTATTAATACAAAAGATCACTACCAACAGCGCACATGCACTGAGGATGTCTCCTCGACTGGTGATGAAATGTTCGCGACCTAAACGCCATGCTCAACGATCAGAACCACATGACAACCAACAAACTGAGCTACAACCAACACAGATTTTGAAAACCATTGAGTAATTTTTGATATTCCGCCAGCAAATGACTGTGCTGGATATCCCCGTGAAGTGTTTCGTTTGCTGCGCGAACTGAGTTTTTGCCAACCGTAATTTGCTCCTTAGTAATGAATTAATGGTTGAGTCACACTGCGGCTCCAAGCATACCTCGTTTTTATGAACCTTTTGAGATCACGGGTACCATGGCCACACGCACATGGCGTCAGCTGTCGTTGACTTGTTTTCCGTTAGGTCACGTGGTCGAGTTTTCTGCTGTCGACTGTTTTCTGAATGAGAATTGTTCTCGATTTTTTTTAATTGTTTATTCTATCCGTTGGTGATATCAGATACTCTGCAAACGAAACTCCTCCTCACGTGTCTCGTTCTGACCCGCTGCGCAGCAGTCTGTTGTACTAAGTTGCTTGATGCAAAAGTCGATTTTCTCAGAATTTTCGCCTAATATTGCGATAAAATAGCAGTATAAAACTGCTCGCCTCTCACAGTTACCCCACTATTTTCAATTGTATCTTGATTATCTAGTCTTTTATTTTCTGGGTCATACATTTCAACAACTTGGCAATTGTTGTGTGGGGCTTAAGTTGCATCCACAATATTTTACGCTAACCAGATTGGATTGTGGCTGAAAAGAAATGGTTTAAAAGTGAAGGTCAAATTTAAGATAAGTTTTTCAAGAATTATCAGTTTCACAAATGGGAGTTTCTTCCCTGACATGGTCCACTGAAGTGTAATGGCTTTCATGTTCCACGATTTTGGTCCCTTAAATGATGCGTTTGTGTGTGTCAACATGGCATCGATTGAAGACATTCGTCGATGCATTTCGTTAAACGCGTCTTTCGCAGACAAACGAAATCGGTACACTGACCGATTAGCACCAGCAAGCACGTGTAGCATTCACAACTCTTCAAATGTGAGGATCGGCCGACTGGGGCTGTTCAGTCGGCCTGTTTACTTATCGATCGCTCGGTCTGTCCCCATCAGTGTGCCTGTTTTTTCCGTCCACCTCATCCATGTGTTTGCCTACCGGTTCTTCTCGTTCTTCTTTCCTGGCTTGCTTAGCACACACTGCGCACACATGCAAACACGAAGTGTGGTGGCCATTCGCATGCGCGTGACGAGGTTCTCTCGCATGTGTATTACGAATCAGTCAGTGCAAGTAGTCTGTAACGATATCACTGTGTGACCTGAGTGGAACGTATACAGGTGTGTGCGCCTGCATTGCTTCCTTTTTGGGCTGAACTGCTGTCTGTCTGTGTACGCACCTAATACGTGCGTATGCATTGACCCCAAGATGTACGGCAATGCTCGAACGATGGGGCACAGAATCGACCTGATCGTCTCTGACCCTTTTCATTTTACAGACGGGCGCATTTCTGTGTAGTGGATGAATCATCCTCTAGTGTGTGCGTGCATTGTGATATTTGCAGAACTCGAAATAGATAGGATAGGTACTGTCCCCGTGTCGAATCGATTTCTTTTCATTAATAGTATTATCATATCTCATTGTCTGTGGAAATATCATTGTTCGTTTCACCGTATTCACAGTTCGTCTCGCATTCAGAAACTCTGGTCACAGCGAATGTTGTTTCTGTTTGCTGGGATTTTTCCTGACAATGACGAAGAATGTGGATACCCTCCGAGTGTTCACTTGCACGCGCTTCGAATCCAGTGTCTGCAGTTAGACCTTGTCTTGCCATTCATCATCATCATCATCATCATCATCATCATCATCATCATCATCATCATCATCATCATCATCATCATCATATATATATATATATATATATATATATATAATTATCGTGGCGGTAAAAACACAGCAGTTGTTCACATTCAAGGCGTATGCGTATAACTGGTAGCTCCAAGTATTCATATTTTCTTCACAAATTGCCGGTAAATTACACGGTGCCGAAAGTGTACCACCGTCTACAAACTGATTCATTCGTATTTCGCACATCATATCAACTTTACCGGAGAATGAGTGACGCCATATTTGATTTGCTGATTCATTCCACTAATCATGATAAGTTGTTCGTCATATCGATAGGATAACTTTGCAGTAGATCTGAAGTCGAAACACATGGATACATTGGCTTGGACAGTTGTGATTTCCGCTCATTGCTCATTTGGCTACGGAGTATCCTAGCCACGTAAATTCCATGAAATTGTAATTTGTTTTGTTCATTTAACGGCGCAGGAAAACACGATCCATGCGCTCTCATTCATGCCGAAAATGATCGTATCGGTCATTCACGCGCGAGTGCACGCCGAATTGCGAATCGACGAGCAACTGGACAATCATTTGCTTGGATTTTCGTTGGTTCAAAGCATTGTTGTTTTACGAGTTTCCGCTCTGTTTTGCGACATCGAAAACCACTCCAACAGGCCTGCCCAATCACCCATGCGCGCACATTCAAATACCAGAATAAGTGATTCCTCAAGATGAATACGGATCCGTCACATCAGCCAAAAAGATTTCCGTATTGGCCAGCATGTTTTCCATTTTCTGGGTTTATTTTGCAATTTCATTAGGTTTTGTTTCGAACGCAGGCGGCGTGCAAGAGAAATCGGGTTTTGGGTCGAGTGGTAACGCACAGCTCTGGTTGTAACTCCCCAGAGTGACTTTAAGCCGTCTTGTCACATGGACAAAAGTCTTGGCGAATTCGGCTGCAGGATAAACCAATTTTATGAGAAAATCCCACTGCCTGATGCACACCGAACAGATGCAAAAGTTATCGATCTGGAACGATCGATGGAGAGAAAACTGTGATCTTGTATATGGGGTTTCTTCCGACATTCGTCATGCCCACTGATCAGATAAAACGGTGGCCAATAGTGGATACATCTTCGGCACCCATGTTGGAAACCTTTTGGATCATTTCCCTATTTTTAGGGTGTTCTCTTATCAAAGAAATAGAAAAAATACTGTCAAATGTTCCGTAACTTCTCGAAATTTCTGTATCATGACCTTTTCCTGCTGGTTGTAGTTGTGCACATCTTGTCCGAAAACCGATATTTTATTATCAGTTCCTCCAACAAATTCGAAGAAAAATTGCTGTTTATTTTTCGCGCTCAATTTATTATCGATATTTTGTCTGACAAGGTCTATTTCTGCCATTTGGGGATAGAGGCATCGGCATTGCGTCTGGTGGCTAGCTGATAATTTTGTCCGGTTTGCATTTTCACAAACCCTTCACTTTTTGGACATTTTAGGTACAACCGATGAACTTTGTCCCCTGTTCATATCTCAACTGAACCTGAGGAAGTTTTCGCATATTTTTTAAACAAAGTACCACTCGAGATCACTTTGGACACGTTCGTTTTTCAGTTGCATATGCATTGTGGATAAGGAAATCACAGTAACACCCAAGAGTTCGTTTAACGTCAGACCGATAAACTTATATCCATATGATAATTGGATGCTAAACATTGAGAAGAATCAACCACTCCGAATAATGCTCATCACGAACACGGTACAATACTGCCAGACTGTGAGCAATATTGCTTACCGTTTGAAACGTGATAGCATTCTTCCATTGTGATGTGGCATCTAAAAATTCTGTTACGTTTAACAGTTTGCGGAACCTTCTTAACCTCAGTTCACCTTCCCGAGTGGATCTGTTACCCCTCCCTCCCCCTCCCCTCCCCACACGCCGCCGAGCCGGCTCGATTTTTCCACATTCTGCTTGTGAATGGGTCAGTATTGTCGCTTGGTGGTTGTCAGCTTTGTGGTGCTGCTAGTGATCACGTTTTGCTTGTGATCTGTGCCACGTTTATCTGTGTTAAGTATGCGCTTTCGCTCGTTTCGTTTTCTTGCTTCTTCAATATTCAATCATTGATACTGATGATGATCACGAAGAATGAATTTTTTACCCCAATCTGCAATCCTTTGCCATCTTCAGCAGTTGATTCACACTGGGTTTGGTTCACCTGCTTTATCTTCTTCTCTCATTTTTTTCGGGTCAGTCTAACCTGGACCCGTCCGGGTTGCTCGACGCACATACGCAGCCACAGCAGCAGCACCAAATCCAGCCCCAGCCACCGTATCGTTCGGTCTCGCAAGCGCAGCACAATATCCCAATGAGCCCCACGGGATTGATGCCTACTGGTGCAAGCCAAAATCCTTACGGTTCGTTGGGCACACACGACGGGGATGCGATGAGTTCACAGAGTCTGATAGCATCAAACAATCCGATTTTGTCAGGACCATCTGCTGGGTGAGTCTCTTTTCACTCTCTTCGAAGAAGAAAGGAGAAAAATGGATTGTGAAATTATTTACAAAAATATTCATTGTTCGTCATCACCACCAATAGTAGTAGTAGAATGGCATTAGTCACGGGCCCGTGGACTTTGGGTTGGTAACTCGAAATCCGCCACGACCGGTCGCGGTCAGCGTTGGTGGAAGAGGGCACTCAGTTGTCATTGGGATCGTTATCAAGTAGAGTGCACGAAATGCCATTTAAAACCCGTCCTGTTTTTTTCTGCGATTCTTTTTGAACGAAATCAATTAGGGCGACCAAATTTGGCGCTCTGCTGTTTCAACCTACCACCCATTAAATATGTTACCAAACTGTAGACCCAGATGAATCTATTTTTTCTGGATAATGTACCTCAGACGGGGCGAAATGCTCCTGAACCCATCCATAACGTTCCAGGTGATATAGGTTCTGTCCCATTCCTCTTGCTGTTGAACAATACAACATGAAATGACATGCAGTGATGACCGAAACGTCGACAACCTACCAACGATGTCGACTACGCTGTGTTATTAAACAATAAGATTTTACCAAAAAAGAACGATTCAAAAAAGCAAAGACATATATGATTGTGAAATCACGTGGGCAAAGAAATACTTCAAGTAGAAGTGCATCACTAACCTGGACATCTGACAATGTCGCCTAGGTTATCAAGCGATGATCGAATCTCGTTGTCACCATTCCAGACACCTAATGAGGACTGTATAGCAGGTGTACTCATAAGAACTTCTTAAAGCCTGCACCTGCGGCCTCTACTCTTTTTCCTACTTCGATTCACATTGGTGTGCATAAAACAATCAGAAAATTCTGTCTTTAAATATGCTTAGTGGATATCCCGAAGTGTACTTGGTACATTGTCTGACCTCGAATTCACTGCCAGCCACAGAATTAGTTACTCGGTCGTCTTTCCAGTTTCTGGAATTTCTGATGGGACTTCAGTGGATAAATTCACGCCTACTGGTATGTGTCGGGTTTTAGCAACCACTTACCGATTTTTTCTATATAATGCTTGCTCATGAGTGCAGTGCAAAGACCCCCTGCACCATTAGAGGTAACCGGCAACCAGAACCCGAGGCTTGGAATGGAGAACCATATAAGGTCCCTATAGGTCAGGTGTGGTAACGAGCCGGACGACAGTGGAATACTGTCTAGCACCAAAGTAACCGGTGATGGCGGGGATGTGAACTTCTAACCTCCGAGGTGATAACCGAGCTCTCTAAACCACTCGACCACCACGGGCCAAACGCATATCACATGCGCACCACAAATCGTCTGGTTTGACAGGAGCCCGGTATACCTTTTGAATACACTCTGGAATCACGTTACCCTTCTAACCGATAAAACAGAATAAATGTAACTGCCCCGCGAGTAACCTACTGCATGAAATGTCACTTGACGTTAGCAGCAAATTCGCAATGGACCTTCCCAGTATGCCTGTAAGAGAAATGATACAAGTAGATATCACTCCACCGTCAGGAATGTAGGTTATCCGGAACTGAGTTACCTCAAAAAGTACGAAGTAGATGAACCGGATGGGTTATCTCCATCCTTTTTCGCGGATGGGAACGAAGCTTTCATTTAAAATCAATAGAACTCCGCAATATTTGGGAAAGTGAGCAGATTCTGTCAGCCAGCTAAAAAAACCTTGCTCTCAGCAAGCCACTGATCGCCTCGAGCATGCCTGGCAGATCGAATAATCGATAAACTTTTGGACCAAGCAACATTCGAATCCCTTTGTATTGTTTTGTATTGAAGATTTCAGCAAGTTACCAAACTCACATTTCAGCCAGATGGAGGGAAACTGATCATCGTCTTTTGAAATACGTATAAAAAAATAAATAATGTAGAAATAAAACTGGTTCAGCCACCGAGGTTCGTGCGAAATCCTTCGTGACTTCTGTCTTGTCAACCAGAACACGTACTAAGCAAGACACTAGAGTTGCGGTAGATATTTATGCGGAAGGGGATAAGTCTAAATGTGGAACGTGTGGAGGGATGCGAACGGCATGCAGATAAGTGATAGTACAGGGGATGGGTGGGGTCCGCATGAATCTTAGCGAATTTTGCCCAGGCTATTATGCGCCAATCACAAAATTTGCAGATAAGAGCCCATGTGAATCAAAGAGACTCGACTTATAATGGCCAAGCTGCGGTGTAGTGTGATAAAATTTATCTTAAGTAGGCCGGGAAAGACTACGGGAGAGTAGTAAAGACTGTGATAATACATTGATGGACACCAAACTGCCTTAGCCCACGAATTCGTAAAGATAGTCTACGTGTTTTTTTTAACTTAGTCACGAATATGAGAAGACTACTGTGAATTGGGACTGATTGTAACGCGAAAGTATTTGACCGAGTCAGCCTTGGAAAGCGGGACACTGTTGATGACTGATTGCTCATTTTGTTAAGAGAAGCAAGAAGGGGAGGAAGCACACGCAAAATATTTGGAAGTGTTGAAACAGTATGGAACGGGGCGAAAAATTATGAGTATTGTATAAGTTCTCGGAAAAAATAAAAGTCTTGTTGGTTGGAGATAGATTGACAGAGCACCACGTCATCGGCGTATTTAAAACGTTGTGCAGTTGGTACAGCGGTCAAGTCGTTGATACATATAGTAAAGAGAGAGAGGACGGAAACCTGAAAAACACCCGAGCTGTTAGCCGAAAGACTCGATAAACTTGTACGTTGAGTTCCGTTGAAAAGGTAGTTCTTCAACCACGATTGAGTAAAGAAGTGGGACAGCCAAAAAAGTAACTTTCGAACCAGGAAGGAACGAGAACAAAATCGGATGCGGAGGAGTAACCTTTCAATAATTGAACAGTTATTTGCAGTCCGACGCAATTAAGGTCAATGATCAATAATCAATCTGGTCGACGTTTCATCGACCTAATCGAACCTTGAGGGCATGAACTTGACTGGACATCCGACTTCGGGAATGTTCCGATTTCGCTTCAAGTACCGTGTTGTTAATTCCTGTAAATAGACGGTCGTTTTCGCGTGTTGTAGTGCCGTCTTCTCCTTCTTCATTTCGAACGGGACCGTCGTGAGTGGCTAGTGGAAGTCAGTTGCGCTAATCGTCCATCGAAATCACAGAATAGAACTCGAGGTTCACAACATATTCTCAGGGAATGGTGTGAATCAGTGCTTGTGTCGATTTAGAAGAAAGTTGTCAGATCCTCTTGTGAAAACCACAGAGGAACTAGATTGGTAAGTATCGCTTCCAAACTGCTCGCCGAGATTATTCTCCACCGATTATCCAACGCTCGTGAAAGGTGTACGAGTGAGAATGAAGCCGAGTTCAGACCCAGTCAGGGTTGCATCGACCACATATTTACCCTTCAATAAACTTTACAGTAAAGGCATCTCTTCCGTGAGCCAGCAATCTCTGTCTTCCTTGATATGAAAGTGGCATTGGGCTCAGTCGACCACACAGTTCTCCGGTGCTGCTTCTCATTCCAGGGTATACCAGAGAAACTCATTTTTCTTTACTAGTGTGTCTATGCGAACAGCCGAAGCCGAGTTCGTGCTTACGGCGATCTATCACCCGAAATCACCACGAGAAGCCGTGTTCGTCAGGGTTGCCCTCTATCCTTCTTCCTATTCACTTTTGTAATGGGAATGGCTTTTCAGATAGCCCTATACTCGTGTAAGAATAATGGCATTATTTGTTGTTCAAGCAGTAAACCAACCGTCTGACTTAGAATGCACAGACGATATTGTTCTTCTGAGTAAAGATCCAGGTAAGTTGCAAGTTTTTTGTAGATAGTCTAAGCAGCAGTGTAACAATGTTTGGGATTCGCTTCGTACTTTCAAAGTGTAAAATGCTACTGTATTACTAGGTTGACTGTATACAAAATCTTGTCTTGGTAGGGCAAGTGCTAGCTAAAGTAGATGAGTTTTGTTAGCTGGGCAGTTCCATCTCACCAGATGGTCGAATATTGGATGAGGTGTCGTGGCGTATACGGAAGGTACGTTTGGCTTTTGTCAATCTCAGTCATCTGTGGCGCTTGTGTCACATCTGGCTGTCAATTCAGGGTCGACTATACACAGGAACAGTTAGATCTGTTCTTTTCTACGGCTCACGGACATGGGCTTTTAGAATAGGAGATAGGCGGAGACTGTCGGTGTTTGAGCATTTATGTCTCCGAATATGGTGGGAGCACTGTATCAGCAATGTTGAAGTTATGCGTATGGTATTGGGAACCAGTTGTGAATTTGCTGAGCAAGTGCTGAACTTAAATAAGTCAAGTGACTGGAGTATGTGTTACATATGTCCACCGTCTGACTTCCTCGGCGTGCGCTGTTCTCCGATGCAGATAGTGATTGGAAGGTAGGTCGAGGTGGTCGGTTCATGACTTAGCACAAAGTATGGAGTATCTTTGCTGATGGATTCGGTCAAACAGGACGTGCCAGACTCCCGTGTTTGGGTCAACGCGACCCGCGTAGCAGATAGTCGGAGACGGTATGTGATGTGGTTGGGTGTCACGGCCGGTTCCATGGTTGCATTCGTGCTCTCCCTTCCTTTTCGTGATTTTCGGTTTTTTGTTTATCTTCGGTCCTGTTTAACCTCATGCTTCTATTCAATCTTTCGGTAACACGACAGTGCTGCATTGTTGCAACCAGAACCAGAATACAGAAGTGCGAGGTTGATGGTTGAATGAACTTAACAAAACGGAACTAAATTGAATTGCATGATGAGTCACTTTAAATCCCCTTCTATTTGTACAGCTCTAAGATTGTGCTTCCTTCCAGCAACCAGTCAGACAGGTGCCTACCGGGTAGAGTAACCATCAAGCGACCTTCATTCGCGGTCAGATGCCAATCCGTACGGAGACTTATATTTTGGACTCACACCGACTACTTGAGTAAACACGTCGAACGAATTTCGTAATGTTTCCTGCACAGATAAACAGATAAAATTTGGAGTTCGATTTCAGTCAGTCGCTCTGGGATTTCATCCATTAAAAACCTCAGTGATGTCCGCCGATCTATCCGCACATCGGTTTTTTTCTAATATAATAATTTGGTTGTTGGTTTCAGACGGTAGGTAGATGATCTCTAAGTATGGAATGGTAATAGCATACCCACTGAGTACATGGCACGTCTGGTTCCGTTCATCAACTCACATTTAAAAGAAGCCAAAATCTATGCAGTGCTATGCACATCTGAGTCAGTGTTTTGGTTTTGGCTTGTGTTTTCGATATCATTAACCTCTCGCTCATCGACGTTCCTTGAAGTTCGTTTGGTCCGGTACACGTGCGCAGTTGGCCTTCCTTGCTTTCAAATCCCTGTATTTCACAGTTTATCTTTTAATTTCGTTACCAACGAATTTCCCACACCAATATGTTAGATCTTTCCACATGCTTCTGTTTTTTCGTTGCACGTCACCGATCGTTTTTTATATTCGTTCACAAGTGATCTTCAAAACCATTGATCTCTTTGTCCGTGCGCATTCCACATTGTCCCCTCCTTGCATATCATTTCTCCATCCGCCTAATGATCATTCACACAGTGGTCTGGACAGCGGTATTAGTAGCATCTGCAGTAGCAGACCGTCGACCGGTCCTGTTGCCTCGAATGGAACCACGAGCACGCGTACAACCGGAGCCAAGGTATCTGTGGCCGCAGTGGCCAAATCACTAGTGCTCCCTGGCTGTCAACAAGAGTTGCCTACGTGTCTGAATTCATCTTCAGATGAGCCAGACCTAGGTTTGACACGCGCCCAACAACCCAATCTGCGACGTGGACGAAGCATGTCCAACGCACGATTTGAGGAGAAGCAAATCGGGGATGTGCCCACCACCGCGGTCTCGAGTGATCACTCTCGGACGAATGTCAGCCGTCCATACTCGAATCCCACTTTGCAGGAGCATGTACCGTCATCCAGGTAGACTACGTGCAATTGATCTAAACAGCGCATGAGCCTGGTAGATGCGTGCCTCTTGACTAAACTGCATGACATCTTGTCAGTCTATGTTTGTGTTCGCACGCGTAAGTACTGACTGCGACTTGATTAAGTATTAGCTGCTGGTTTAAAAAATAAATAAGAACTGGTCAGCTCTCGCTTTAATGGTCTTCTACAAATAATGTAATCCTGTACGCCTATGGTTTCCAGTAACCCCAATACTCTTTTTTGATTTGCAGTTCTGCAGTTTGAAGCATGACTCCCGCAGATATTTTCTACCGAGTTTAATAGGTTGAATTCTGTTATATCTTTCATGCGTTTTTATTTTGTCCCCTCCCTGCTCCACATCGATTATCAATCCTTGGTGAATACAGCTCACTGTCAGGCATATCGGCAGATAGTCCAGGCGAAGAAGCCTCATCCTCGGCTTCTGATCCGGCTTTAATGGGACAGCCGAATGTGAGCCATGCTCAGTTGATTTCGCAACAAAACTATCTACAACACCAACAACAACAACAGCAACAACACATATTGGCTCAGCAGTCTCAAAATCAACGTGACTTTGAGCAACAGCAGCAGCAACAACAACAGTACCATCAGTTCCAGGCGTCTCAGCTTCGTATCGCTGCTGGTATGGGTCCACCCTATGGACCGCGTCATCCCCAGTTTCGTCCGATGACGCCAACCGGGGCATACTATGCTTCGGATGGAGCCGCCGTGTCTGGTCAATTGTCCGGATTTAATCGGGCCCAATTCCTTGTTTCCCCAGCTCCGTCACCGACACCGAGTAAAAAGAAATCGCGCATGCTATCCGGCACACTTGGTCGATTTTTCAAGAGAAACCAATCAAGCACAGCCGGAGATATGCCCACGGCACCGATCACTTTCTCGCCCAGTTTAAATCCAAATCCTTACCACACGCGCCCCCCGGGCACAGGTGCCTATGGATCACCTTCACGAATCGGGACCCCGATGGGTTCAGTGAGACATCCACTTGGGGCCGGAGTCGGTTTACCAACGCACGTGATTCGACCACAACAATTACAGATGACCGGCGCACAACGGTATTCACCTGTAACTCAACAACAACAACTATTTCAGCAACAACAACAGCAACAACGTATGATGTATCAGCAACAGCAGCAGTTCCAACAGTTGGGTCAACGCCCAAGTCAACTGGGAGTGCAGTACGCTGTCGGTAAGTGGGTCACTTTAGAATAATTTCTAGGCTCTTCTGGGTCACGATTTGCGGCTGATCGTTGTTTCGTAAGCAAACATGAGTTGTACTCCTACAGGATATCACCTTATCTGCTGCATTTTTTGTTATGTGCTTGTTATCTATGGAGATAGAGGGAGAATCAGGTGTGCACATAGCAGTGTCTTCAGATGAACTGCAACGTATTTTGTACTTTCCTGAGATGTGAATGGATGCACCTCGATTGTTCAAATTCGACCGTCGTTAGACTTGGTTAAGTTAGGTTTTACACCAATTTTTTGCTCCTTCTAACATGAATACAGTAAAAACATTGATCATCACAGAAGCACACCATACCCTCTGGAAAAATGGTAACGGGGATCTAGTAAGTTGTAATTGATTAAACAAGTAAGCCTCCCCCACCCCGCCATCAACTTATATGTGATAGCCCAAGTTCGCGATTACATAAGTATCTATCACAAAATTGACCGATAGTTCTAGGTTTTAAACCGTTGTCCTCAGTCTTATTTGTTATGCGAATGATTCACGTATTTCGAGAAACTGATGTTCCCTGAATGTTTGTTCCTGGTATTCCGTGCTAACATGTTCCAGTTGCGTTGAGTATCTATGATGTAAATATTACATTTTAAGGCTAGTTCTTGGATTTGCCTTCTTATTTTTGGACATCTGCTGGTTGAATTTAGTTTCCGGCCCTGAGTAGTAATCCAAAAAAATTCAAGTACTGAAAACGGATACTTCTGAAGCCAAATATTTATTCGTAAAAGATAACGCTAGCTTGATATCATGCTTCAACATTATGCGTGTATAAGACAAGTAGATATTGTACATAGATAGCTATATCTCAACCACACATGCAGGTCTGTTTTCTCGCGTGTCTGAATATCTTGTGATCTTACTGAAAAATTCTATTAATTCGACTATTAGTTGCCGTAACTGGACTGAAATAAGTCCCGGTGTGACCGGTAACGATTCAACGGCAATCCCGGTGGACTTTAGATCATGCCGCCGCCACGCGTCACTCCCTAACTGACAGCTTCTGACTGACCACCAACCCGTCCGGAAATTTTGTACCAGTAAAAGCGAAAAAACTAAAGAGTGAAGGAATAATTTATCTGTCTTCCATTTATCCGGTAAACGTGCAAGCAATGACAACGAAACGTTTGTGAACAAGCGTTCTAAATCGTTACGCAAATCGCCATTGCTCTTGCGTGTATTTTTTGCTTTCACCAAAATTCGATTATAACACCATGAGATGCATTGAGCCTTCGACGTCTCCGCTTAGTTCAACCGATTCAACCATCAACCTCGCACTGCTGTGCTCTGGTTTGTGGTTGTCACAGTATCGTTGAACTGAGGGCAGAATGGATAGAGGCATGAAATGAAGAGTAATCGGAAAAAAGTAATAAGCGGCAATCACGAAGACGAAGAAAGAGCGCGCACCTGGCCGCAGCACCTAGCCATGTAATCTGCTATCTCCAACCATCTGGTGGGCGGGTCGCGTGAACACCAACCCGGAAGTTTCACGCGCCTTACTTGGCCGATTTCAATCATCAGTGTTTCCATAACTTTATCATTTATAGTCCAGTAAGCATTTTCAACAATGAGAAGAGGGGTAGAATACGATAGTAAACAAAACAAAGATAGAGAGGGGCCAACAAGTCCTAATATGAAAATAGTCTTCTTATTGGAGAGATAGATGTACGCGGCCGACGCATCTTCCGCTTTCTGCCATGCCATGAACCGACCACCTCGACCTACCTTTCAATCACTTGTTCAGCAAATTCACAACTGGTTCCCAATACCATACGCATAACTTCAACATTGCTGATACAGTGCTCCCACCATATTCGGAGACATAAATGCTCAAACACCGACAGTCTCCGCCTATCTCCTATTCTAAAAGCCCATGTCCGTGAGCCGTAGAAAAGAACAGATCTAACTGTTCCTGTGTATAGTCGACCCTGAATTGACAGCCAGATGTGACACAAGCGCCACAGATGACTGAGGTTGACAAAAGCCAAACGTACCTTCCGTATACGCCACGACACCTCATCCAATATTCGACCATCTGGTGAGATGGAACTGCCCAGCTAACAAAACTCATCTACTTTAGCTAGCACTTGCCCTACCAAGACAAGATTTTGTATACAGTCAACCTAGTAATACAGTAGCATTTTACACTTTGAAAGTACGAAGCGAATCCCAAACATTGTTACACTGCTGCTTAGACTATCTACAAAAAACTTGCAACTTACCTGGATCTTTACTCAGAAGAACAATATCGTCTGTGCATTCTAAGTCAGACGGTTGGTTTACTGCTTGAACAACAAATAATGCCATTATTCTTACACGAGTATAGGGCTATCTGAAAAGCCATTCCCATTACAAAAGTGAATAGGAAGAAGGATAGAGGGCAACCCTGACGAACACGGCTTCTCGTGGTGATTTCGGGTGATAGATCGCCGTAAGCACGAACTCGGCTTCGGCTGTTCGCATAGACACACTAGTAAAGAAAAATGAGTTTCTCTGGTATACCCTGGAATGAGAAGCAGCACCGGAGAACTGTGTGGTCGACTGAGCCCAATGCCACTTTCATATCAAGGAAGACAGAGATTGCTGGCTCACGGAAGAGATGCCTTTACTGTAAAGTTTATTGAAGGGTAAATATGTGGTCGATGCAACCCTGACTGGGTCTGAACTCGGCTTCATTCTCACTCGTACACCTTTCACGAGCGTTGGATAATCGGTGGAGAATAATCTCGGCGAGCAGTTTGGAAGCGATACTTACCAATCTAGTTCCTCTGTGGTTTTCACAAGAGGATCTGACAACTTTCTTCTAAATCGACACAAGCACTGATTCACACCATTCCCTGAGAATATGTTGTGAACCTCGAGTTCTATTCTGTGATTTCGATGGACGATTAGCGCAACTGACTTCCACTAGCCACTCACGACGGTCCCGTTCGAAATGAAGAAGGAGAAGACGGCACTACAACACGCGAAAACGACCGTCTATTTACAGGAATTAACAACACGGTACTTGAAGCGAAATTGGTACATTCCCGAATTCGGATGTCCAGTCAAGTTCATGCCCTCAAGGTTCGATTAGGTTGATGAAACGTCGACCAGGTTGATTATTGATCATTGACCCTAATTGCGTCAGACTTCAAATAATTGTTCGATTATTGAAAGGGATCTTAATGTGATTTTATCGGTCAGGCAAGTTCGAATTGATTAAGGAGCTTGCCGCGAGCGGGGTTTCTCAGCCTCGTGACAGAATCTGCTCACTTTCCTCTTTTTTGCGGGAGTTTTAATTACCACGAATCTAAGGTTCGCTTGTATGCTTTCTCATTGTTGGAGTGAATCTGTCCGGCCCAGAAGATTCATACCTTGTTATTTCACATACCTCCTTGGTCACATTCATTCTCGACGAGGGACTTAGCACTTCTCATGTGGTTTACTGACTCAATTTGGTAGTAGAACCTATCCCTAATGACATCATTCTATCACGATTTACGTTCCAGCCTCGCTGGCCGGTGACTTTGCTTGTTGCATCTTTTCCCATTTTCCTCCTATTCTGTAGGTGACCGTGTAGTATTCTATGTTTGAGAATATAAAAGTGGATTGTTCCTCCGTGGTATGAGGATTGTCGATGTAAAGTCTATTTGCAACTTTATTGTTGACAATAGTGGTACAGTGTGTTTTTCTACTGCAACTAGGGGATTATACTCGTTGTCAAATAGTCAAATTTGTTTTTAAAAACAGTGAACTTTCAGTTCATTTGAATAGGAACGCTTTATCCAATTATCCCGATATTGGACATGATATAAACGGTATGAGCACTTTCCGGCAGTTTCTTCGATCTTCCCTTCGAATTGACAAGAGTTCTGTCTACTCGCCCCGCTTTTTGCATCGCTTTCAGACGACAGTGGCAGCAGTGCATCCAGCCAACAGGGTGGTTCTATTTCCCCATATCCATCGGTATCATCTAACACGGGTGGTTCCGTGGCTCCTATGGATAACTGTCTAAATTCCGCTCAATCTGGTCTGACCAGCCCGACTCCCCTGATGGACAATGCCAACGGGACGAACATGATGGGACCGGCCGGATCAAATATTTCCACACCAATCCCCGAGGAAAGACGAAGATGGAAAAAGGAAGAGTTATTAGAAGGAGCGATGATGGCTAGATTACCATTTGTTCAATGGAACGGTCCGACCGTCGTTGCTTGGCTAGAGGTATGTTTAAATGAATGCGCTGAATGACCTGATTGTTTCCGGAAATTATGCCAAGCCGGATTTTATTTTTGATAAAATACCGTTTTCGGGATAATCTGAATTTTATCAAAATTTGTTGTTCATGCATCACTCTTGTTTTCATTTTAAAAACCGCGTAAGGTTGGTCCATAAATTCTTTTTTGGCTTTCATGTGATAATGATCATGGGCAGTGAGTTGTTTAGTCGAAATGATCGGATAAAAAAATGACTCTTGCGGATTGAATGACTCAAAGTACTATGAGGCGTAATAGTTGAGTAAAAAATGCTACCTCGTCTGATTCGATTAATTGTTGGTCAAGCGGTTTCACACCGTGCATCCCCGCATGGTCTAGCGGAAACGTGTGTGACTCCAAATCATGCATCTCTGGGGTTCGAGTTCCAATTGTGGTTCGGTGGTATGTACTGCCGCTGAGGATTCCTAACCAACCAAATGACACAGCTGTACGGTAGGATACCGCTACACTTTGAAGGTGCAAAACGCATCCCAATCTTTGCTGCACAATTATCCACGCTCTACAGAAAAACCTTAGGCTTGCTTGGACGAGTCCTGTCATGCGCGTACCTAAGGTCTGACACCTTTTCACCCCGTGGAAAATACAGTACCACTATCCTCATAACAGAAAGGTAGCGTCTAGGACCATACCAAATGCGAACGTGGACAAAAAATGAGAGAGGAGGCAACGCTAATTTACACTGATTAGTGCGGTAAACCCAGGTGAAAGATTACCATAAGCCCCAATTCAGATTCGGTTGTTCATGTACAGAGATTTCTTAATAGAATTAAGTTTCTATAGTGCACGTTTCACTGGGAGATATCGTCAGAGAAATATGTAGTCGAGTGGGCCAAGCGGCGCCTTCAGATAAAAAAACAGAGATCGTAGGCCTGTGTTCTAAACTTTATCGAAGAGTGAGGGTATGATCATAAACTAGCTGGTTTCTCGCACGAACAATGTTCGGTGGAGAATAATACTGGCAAGGAGTTCTGATGCGATGCTAGAAAGACTTATTTCTATGCGATTTTCACAAGAGGACCTGTCGCTTTTCCTATACATCGGTGCGATCATTGATGCACACCAACTCTTTGGAGCTTATTCCCTATCCCTATCTAACGGAAGAGTTTTGTGAACTCCAGTAACAATGCTGAGCCATCTTGTTTGAAAGTAGATGAAAGCGATTTCTCCAGTACGGTAGACATGTCTTTTGGGATAGCTAAGCTCACTGAGAACGTCCGCCTCTGACGGAAGATCCGTATCGACATCCAGCAGTTATTTTGTTTGATTTTCGTCACACACACATTTTAATATTTCCTTTTGCCGAACTTTTTTTCGTGCACGACAAGTTGACCCCACTAGCATGAAAGTTGAACAAACCGTGATTTTAAAACAAACGACTCCGATGAATTCGTTGTTTGTCAGATCTATCGATCCCGTCTTCATAAACATCGATTTGAAGTGTGCGAAACATGCAAATTTCCAGTTCAGTTTTTTCAACGGGTAACCTTGCATTTCTGAGCTCTGGTTTTAATTGCTGTCTGAGCGTCATCTGCTCAATAGTAAAATGAATAGCAATATAAGGAACAGAAAAGCAGAGAGGAAATTTGTGAATGGAAATCATCGAGACCGGAAAAGAGTCCAAATACAACTACGGCACCCAACCATATCACAAGGTATATTCAACTATCTGGTGGTCGGATCTCTTGAACCCCAACCTGGAAACCTGGCACGTTCCACTCGATCACATGTACTGCATAGGGCTTTCATATCTCTTTGTAGAGTTATGGACTGGCCATTTCAACCTACCTTCCAACGATTACACTCTTTGGCGAACAAAATAAACCGATGAAGTTAATCATCGGGTATACGTACCACATGGTCGAGTGGGTTAGAGCGTTTGACTACCACCTCGGAGGTCCGAGGTTCGAATCCCCGTCACCACCGGTTACTTTGGTGGTAGACAGCATTTCACTGTCGTCCGGATTGTTACCACACCTGACCCATTGGGGCCGCTTCAAGTCTAAGGGTCTGGTTACCGGTTACTGCCAACAGTGCAGTGGGCCTTTGTGGCAATGGGGTAGATACCTCTCCCACTGCACTCATGCACAAACATGTTATAAAAAAAAACGTGTCCCAGCCATAATACTCTGATGCTTGTCCCAGAGACTGACCTTTTATTCCCAACGTCATGCGCCTAACCTCTGCATTGCTCATACGGTGTTCCAACCATATTCGAGTAATACGGCGAGGATATCGGTTCTCAAACATCGACCATCTTCCACTTGCAGATGTCGTGTTTCTGAGCCGTAAAGGAGAACGGACCTTTCTAGTAATTAACTGTTTTGATTATATAGCAATTTGAAGGCACTCTGAAATCAGTCAAGTTCAGCTCCGGATTTCATGGTCGATAAAATATCTGGATGTGACATGTTTCGGTCTACTCAGCTAAACACATGGATGATGCAAAGCTTCAAACGTGCCCCATATCATATTCAGAAGTAACTAAACCCCTGATCCGTTGTTTCGGATGGTTAATCTAATGGAGAATCTTACTCGATACAACATTCAATCCAAAAAACAGTATTCTAAATCATGTGAGAGATCTACACTCGTTTGTTCTTCTACTTTTCCCATATTACTATCATTGTCTTCGGTTACTTTTACTTTATCATTTTCGTCCGAACTGAAGTTGCGTTGCTTCATGGGATCGTGCATATATGGAATTATATCGATCTGAGAGCTTCGTGCATCTGATTCGTTATTCTGCACAATCAAATAAAATTTTTTATGTAGATTTAACTAGCATTCACTGTTTTCTGGAGCCATAAGCAATAAAAAGCGTATTTTTCATATCGCCTACCGTTGGAAATCTGACATTCTTTTGATTTCATGATAAATCGATAATTTTGTCCAACCGATTGATCCCAATTCTTTGTTGTCATACAAATCAGTATCTTGAATTCGATGTGTGCGTCAAACAGATCAGCATTTTGCTCGCTTAAGGCGTTCTCACCGCTGTCCTTTTTTCTTCCGATATCACCCATGTCTCTAAATGAATCACTTGAATCACTGACTGGGCATTCCGCGCATTGTGAACGGGTTGTTTTAACGTCTTGCACATCAAATGCAGTTGTGGGTTGGCATGCCTGCCTGGTATGTGGCTGCTTGTCGAGCCAACGTCAAGTCTGGTGCTATTATGGCCTCTCTGTCGGAACAGGAAATCCAACGAGAGATCGGAATCAGTAACCCGCTGCATCGGCTGAAGCTACGTTTGGCCATCCAAGAGATGTTGGCTCTGACCTCACCCACACCTATGCCTAAACCCAGTACCAGGTATGCCATTCAGTTTACTAGCCATAATTATTTTCGTCGGTGTGTGTTTTGTCGCTTTCCTCAAAGATACTGCAATCCACTCACAGTTCCTGGGTTTTCGTAAGGGTTACTCGATAATGCTTGTGTACTTTTCATTCATAGATTGTCGCGCAAATGCTAGTTGGTTAGGATAAATCCGTGTTGTATGATTGTTCATCGTTCGATATCAGTCCCTGGCTGCCTTTTGAAAAACCATCATGGCTAATTCATTTTCGTCGGGGATAATCATCATTGCTTATCGGCCAATTTACAACTGATCCTCGAGCCTGATGCTCAGGTTTGAGTTCAGTTCACCAGGCTATCGGGGCTTAGCTGTCCTAAGATTAAAATTTTCTTGTGGATCTCTACCAGAATGGGAGATTTTATCTAGAAAGACCTCGGAAAATGTTATGCTTTTTTAATTGGAGGATAAGCCAGTGCATAGAGGAGGAGGGGGCAACAGAATTGTTCTTCAAATTTATTCATCTGATGTGCGAGAATCTACTGCAGGTCAGTATCACAAAACGTTATGCTGCATCATACATTGTTCGATTTGGAGGTGAAACGATTTGGTTTCAACATCGCGGATATCCACACAATCGTATCGAGTACTAACCGTCACCAAGACCTGATCATTAGTCTAACAGTAAACGGATCGATTGATCGTCTAATCCAAATCGTCCTTTTGTTGCTGTTGAGTTTTTATAACGTAGATATGGCGCTAGACTATGTCAGCCCTTGAACATATGGGTCGATTTAAGTTTCCTACGTACATACATATGCTTGCGCATGTAGAATTTACTTCTCACTTAAAGGGGTAATATTTTACAGTCATTTTTTAGGGTCTTAATCTTTAAATGCACGTGCAGATGTCTCAAGGCGGCCAAATGAATGAGTGTTGTTAGTGAATCTAAGCAGCTCCTATATGTACCGTCAGTTATCGCCACCCATACATCATGTGAATCATGCACCTGAAATCTCACATTTCATAGGAACCGGATATCGCGGGATTTTTCCGAATGGCTCACGGATCATATTATGGCAGGTAGTGTGTGCATTGTGGGACATGGGATACGAGAGACGCCTCACTGAATGCGCTGTGCGTCTGGCTGAACACCCGAGTCCTCACCATTGTTCCTACTCTTGTGGAAACAAACAACGTAGTCAACGTAAACGAAGCACTTTGCTATCTATATGTGGTCTTTAGTTGGCAGGTTAGAAAGATTCTGAAGTTGTAGCCACTTCATCTATTCGATCACCCGCGTCTGCAAAAAACAGTTTATAGCGAGATGGCATGTTCGTGTGAGATATCCTGTGCACCGACGTTTCAACCCTCCATCTGCACTGTTCCATTCTGCGATAGCAGAAGTCAGCTTGTATCCGTGGTTCGAACGTAAATTTTGCAAGGACCAAGTTCCTCGACCTTACCGCCGGTACCAGTGTTCATCGACAACCCAGCCGTGTCTGCTGTTCAAACGAAAAGTAAAGGTGCTTCATAATACCAGAAAAGATAGGAGTCCTATCATTCTGCTTCCGGAAGAAGCATCAGGTGTGGTACTGACGAACCGCAACGAGTAATGCGTACTCCAGATTCAAAAGATACAAACACCAACATGGCACCAGACAACTAGTCGAGTAAAGGACGACGAAATACTGAAGGATATCCTTTGGCGAGAAGTCATGGGTGTGACAGTGTTTCACCGGGTCTCCTCAGAACCGTCGGTTATACCCCCGAACTAAAAACTGCCTAAAGCTCATACATCCGTTATTTACGCGAAACCTGATCTATGTGTGCTGAACTGATCATTTCCACAAATTGACCCAGTAGTTAGTCCTGAAGCTTCAACCGGCAAGGAGCGCACTTACCTCTTGGAGTCTGCAGAATTACTTCGACTTTTTGGACACCTCATTGTCTGTTCGCATAATAGTAATGCTCTTTTTTGATGTCCAGTCACTCTTTGTTTACGATCTTGCAACTGTTGGTCAATTATACCTCGATATCTCCCCTACGATACAGATTTTGTAAACTACTGTTTTTTTTGTATATACGTCATGCAGTCGGTTTTCATTTGACGGCAAATCTACCGGCGACGAGTAGTTCATCAAGTTTCTTTTTGGGAGGAGATTTTCATCGGTTTCATTGAGACAGAATTAGCATCAGCCCTCAGACCAACGACGAAATACTTACTGTTTGTCACGAACATGTTCACTTATCTCGGACGAATGGATCTCTAGTCAGACTGCATGAAAATCCTAAATTTTGCATCCAGTTGAATGAAAATGATCAGTATCTTTTCCTAGACGTTCAGATGGCTGACGAGTGACGGATATCCGCCATAAACAGCTTGGTGTGAACAAAACCGGCAATTCACGAGTTTTTCTCCGAACGCTCGCAAGTGTACATTAGTGCGATCTCCGTTCTACAAAACAAAAAGACTAGTAACCACAGAGGGACTAACTAAAAAAACTCAAAAAGCTCCATGCTACGCTCATCGAAAACAGTTACTTTACAGGGTTTAACAAAGTGCAAATGCATGAAAACCCGAACAGATTGCCAGAAGTGTCCCGGGAATACATCTGCATTCATTTTACTTACAAAGGAAATAGAGTCACCACCACCACCATCAAACAACGCCTATCGTCTACCATCAGACAAGCATATACCGTAGCAAAGGAGATCAAATCTGTCCCGGTGACAGTAATAAAGGACCCCGAATCTCTTTTTGCCAACAGAGGCATAATTATGAATTTCTTCTATATCTGCAAATGCAGATACATGGACAAAACCGAAAGGTGAGTGGTTAGGAAAATCACGCCCATAGTGCGCAAGAATCGCGGCAACCAAAGTTCCCAGGCTAGTCGAGTCACAAGGTTCATCCACTGAATTCGTTCATCGTAGTTTAACGTGGTAAGTCGGACAAAGCATTACACATCACCAAAGTGTCCATCTCGGTTGAGCGTATCCAAAAACAGGTAGTAGCTACTGTGGCGTTATCTTAGTATTGTTCTTCACACCCAGGTGTTTTGGTTAGCCTTTCTGTCAGTTTCCCTCTTCTTATGCCTATTCTGCTTCATATTCCATCTTGTTCAGTCTCTCCTTATCTTCGTTAAGGACCAGTTTCCCATCCGGCGTCCTATATATACAGATGCCAGTCCCTTCCTATCTAAGACTTCCGTTCTTTTTCAAGGAATTGGTTTTACACACAACTGATACGTTATCGTGCCTGATACAACGTGTGGAATGTGACAAACGAGGTGTGATCGGAAAATCTGTGCACAAAATCCTTGTGCGCTCATGCTGCCTTCAGTTACGATCATTCTTAGGAACCAAAACTTTAAATTAGTAAAAGCCATCGCTCTCGAATGGCCCGTCCCGTAGTTTTTTATAGGTAACTCCTCCTTCGGACGGATCGGTGAAAGTTAGGGTTGATTTTTCGTTTACTATTTTGCAGAAGACTATCTTGAGAAACCTGTCATATCCCCTCCAGTGTCTACTGAGTTTGTGGCTTGTTTTCAACCTGCTCTTCTGCGGTCTGTTCAACGGATCGGTCATATGGTTTTTTCACGTGTATGTTGGTGCACAAAGTTCACACTCGTCCTTCTGATACACCGAGGTGGTTCAATTTCCGGATCGATCGACCAACTTTTTAGTCGTTCTTTCGATTTCATGCAGTCCTGTACACACCCACACTATTGATTGGTAGACTGACTACCCTGCTCCTTAGTGTGTGTGTGTGTGTTCGGCCATGGATTAGAGATTGAAGATAAATGGCTCTGAATTCTGCAAATGTCAGCTGCGCCGCCCTATCCCCCATTCACTTTAGCGCCGCCGCATCTAGACTGGGCATCCGCGTTTTTCTTTTTAGCTCGCTCGTTTGGGTGGGTGGGGTTAGACGGCGGAGAATGCCATCAGAACACCACCGACTGTGTGGTTTTGTTCGTCTTCTATGTAGGGCATGCATCGTTCCAACATTCTTCACTTCACGTCTGCAAGTCAAATATGATCTGTGTGTCACGTCGTCAACATGTTTGGTTTTCTTCAATCGAATGACCGTAGCTGATAGCAGCGAACTGCTTTGTGTCAAAACACAAACTGCTCCACATATGAATGCACGGTTAGTGATTTGCATTTCAGCGTTCATTTTCCGTGGTATGCTTTCTGAAGACTGATGCGCCACACCCGGCCTCAAAATGACTTCTTCAGTCATCAAAACGGGCAATAACCGGGAAGCATCTAACCCTTGTGCCATCAGGGTCCGTCAATGAGAAGTAGGTGGTGATTCCACCAGCTTGCTTCCTCGCTGTGGGTTTGTTCTCCCATTCTTTGTTGTCATCATTTGATCCCACGCGTACAACGTGATGAATCACTGGTCACTACCGAGAAGTCGAAAAGACCGCTTACTACCGTAACCAGTGTGCATTTATTCGACCATTTACGTATCTATTATGACGAATCTGTTGTCAGACTAACGGGATGAATAATCACCGGTTCTCTACAAGCCATTGTTACTTCCACTTGAAATTAATCTGTTATTGTCAACTCGACGTGACTGGTTACCGGTGACCTAGTCGGTAAGTGTGCCTCAACTAAGAATTTAGTTTGATCAACTGAACAATTACAGTACATTTTATGGATTATCAGAAATAGTTATTGAGGAGGAACCAGTCCATAAAAAAATGAAATGCATATCTGTTTCTTACTTTGTATTCCGGCTATTAAATTCAACACTTGAACTAATCCATTTCGAGTTTCATGTCAGGTTGTGATGAGAAACACCTTAACTGTCCAGTTCTTCCAACCTCGCACTACTATGCACACGTTTTGGCTACCTTTTTGCAACATCAGCCAGTCTATCTTTGGGCATGCGCAACAAGTCCCAATCACCTAAACTGTTCGGATTAAGCGCCTGCTCCAGATGCTGATCTCGGATTCCGAACACCTACGCCTAACCTCAGCATTGCTGATACGGCGTTCCCACCATATTAGAGCAATACTGTGGAGAGCTCAGTGCTCAAACCCCCATGGTCTTCGCGTATCTTTCACCGGTAATGGTCATTGTTTCAGAGCCGTGAGCGAGGACGGACCTAATTGCCTCAGTATACAATGCCCGAGATCACATCGACGCCATAGGTGACTCAGATTGATAAAAGCCGAATGGGTCTTCTGTAAGTGCGGTGACGCTTTATCCGACAGCCGACAACGAGACCCACCTCGTTTTCTGGCATACGCTGAGTCTGTGTGCAGACGCACTAGGGATAAAGCCAGCCGAAAGAATATAGATAGTCATCGAATCTAGAAGAGAGTCGAGTAATGGAGAGAAACAGATGGGCCTAGTCATAAAAAGTCCGCTAAAGATCAGGAACGTTCACACCGTCGAAAACCAGTTGCATTCACTTTTAATTTTCCCCCATTATTGATCTGTCGGATAATAAACTCCGCAGTTGAATTGCGGTACATACGATTTTATGATGTCCTTGTGAGAGAGTTTTGAGGTCCCACGGAAATTACATATTTCTCTTTGACAACAATTGGAATAGAACACATAAGTCAGAGCAAATGTCCTGGGCAAAAGGAGTCGTTTATTTCACGCTAATCTGCGAAATGTGTTGCACTTTTGTTCAGTACAGGAAGCACAGGCGAGTGTTAATTGCCATAACAAATTCGAGAGGAAAATATTCGAAATGCAGAAGCTCAGAACTCTAACACAATTTCGCGTCGTTTTAGTAGATAGCATTTCGTCGAGGAAAACAGTGGAGGAAGTTATTCAGGTTTACAAAACGGTACTCGACTGCGTACTGTGTACTGATTGACGTCGCTCAAAATTTGGACGTAAGTTGCGGAGACGTCACCAAAATTTCTCCCCAAATATTGACTATAATTTAATAATCAAGTAGAACTATCATAACTAACCACCACTAGATTTCATTAATCGGTTATTCTTTTCAATAGAAACCGGAGCCCCGATGACCGTGATGAACCCCCTTCCGCTTAAAACAATAGAGCTGTTTTATTCCATCCGTGTGCTTGTTTCGTGCCAATTATGGTTCAGTTCCTACGATTTTCTGAAGATGGAGTGATTACATATCGGCCAACAAAACTGCCAAAAGACTGCGATTATTTCCTCCCCTCTTTCTTTGTGCTCCATCTTCGCAGTCGCCTTGCATTCGGGGATATGAACCACGAATGGGTTGGTAACGTTTGGCTACCCAGCCTGGGTTTGGCCCAGTATCGACCGTTGTTCATGGAATGTTTGGTCGATGCCCGGATGTTGGATCATCTGACAAAGCGCGATTTGCGCGCGCATTTAAAAATGGTAGACAATTTACACCGGACTAGTTTACTCTACGGTATAGTGTGTTTGAAACGGCTCAACTACGATCGGATCGAGTTGGAGCATAGACAGCGCGACGCGGTTAATCCAGATAACATTGGTAAGTTTGAGTAGGTGTTTGTGCGTGTGTGTTTGCTTGTTTGTTTATCCATGATGCTTGCGTCCGTGCTCCTTTGTCTAAGCCAGGCGCTTTGTTGGCATGAACAAAATTCGTAGAGGCCATTCGTTTGTTTGTTTGTCTGTCTATCTGCTTATAACTAATACTCTATCGCGCAACTACATGCTGTCAGGGTTGGTGATAACCGTGATCGAGTGCACATAAAAAATCGTTTTTATTGTACCAAAACTGCCGAGAGTATTGTTTGCCGTCTTCATTGACGCGGTTTTTGACTGAATCACGTTGGTTTTCGGTCAGCTTGATTCTGATTACCTTCGACCAATTCCGTTGACGGGAAAACCTCCACGTGCAATGAAAGCGAGGCATTTCGGGCGCTAAATCTTGATCAATATTTCCCCATTTGTTCGCGTCTTTGTCACGTGATTCAAGAATTGGACCAGTTTCAGTAAATCTTCGATTGTATTCTTTGAAGTCATTATTTTCACTTTAGTCAGCAAGTGGCCATTTAATTTGAGGTTCCTGTTAATTGGACCAACAAATCCGCAGGAAAACATAGTTGAATCATTGAAGTGAGAACTCGGTTTGCCTGGGTTATTTTCCTCTCACGCAGATTAATGTTTTGGGGTATTACACTTGCATCATGATTGTACGCAAGGAGAAAGTGCCTGTTTTCACCCCAGCTGGTTAATTTTCGTTCGTGATAATTCAGATTGATTTGGGTAGCAAGTGTAATATGATTCACACTGACTGTTATCATACGGAGGTAAGAACAACTTCTTGACTTATTTAGTGTATTACAGCGGTTTATGTATTCATACTCGACTAGTACAGGAACTAATAACTAACCACAACACGGTCAGTCGCCACGGATCAGAAACACAGCAAATCCTCCGAGTCCTTACGATGCGAGACTTCAATCAGATTATGCCGGGGAGTACTTAAACAACCATTGGTCATTCGAAATACAGCGATCTGGTTCCGAATACTAATCCTGTAGTGTTCTGTCCTTATGTTTTGTTTGTTCAAATTCTTCATGTTTCTGGAATATTTTGTGATATGGTGTATCTTGCGGTTTATTACTAATAAATAAAACTATCTGACCGTGTTTCCAATCATCCTAGCATAGTGAATACCAAATAGCTCGCTTACCCCTTCCATCTTACCAGTGGAATTTCGAATGAGATGTGACTCCGGCCACATGATCGCTCACGTTGTTCCTCCTCTGACGGGTTATTTTCGAGTATGTAGTGATTTCAGTTGCCAGATCTACGAGTCGACTAAGTGAATCTTGTGTGTATGCATAAATACATGTTTGTTAGTGTGTGAAATGTTTTCACTATTATTGTTGTTCATTTTTAAAAACCATCGTTTTCGACTGACCCATCAAGTACAACACGGGCCCCCACTCACCGGTTTATTGCAATGTTTGGTAAAGGTGCAGAATATTCACGTTCAGTGTACGAAGGCATGCAGATAGTTATAATCAGTTGGTCACGAGGCTGACTGTACTGATTTTTTGTGTATAATTTTCTACAGTGGGCGGTACATGTGGTAAAATAATGGTCTGTTCAGAACGTTTGCTCAGCATCACAAATATGCCTAACAGCTACTGACTTTTTGTACACAGATGATTGTATGATACAGCTTTTAATAGGGAGTTTATACGAAACTGATCGAATGCCCCCAGGTTGAGTGTCGGCCGCCTGTTCTTAGCTCGTGACCGATTTTGGGGAACCACAAAGAATGCTAAACCTTTGCCTGAGTGAACCTGGTATCATTTGACCCACCTTCCCCGTATCACCCAATGTACTTTCTTGTGGCACCGAATGAAATCGAACAACATCACAGATTTATTGGTTTGGTCGTGTGAACGGGTTCAAGCTTGGCTGGATCAGATCGGTTTGAAGGACTATTCGTCCAATCTGACCGGGTCCGGTGTGCACGGTGGGGTGATTGGATTGCACCCGGATTTGAACGCTGCCCAGTTGGCGTTGATTCTTCAGATTCCCACTTCCAACAGTTCGGCTCGTAATACACTGGCCAGAGAACTAAACGATCTGGTTCAGCGATTCCGTGCCAGCGCGCCAATAGCCGCTGCCAGTTTAGGACCAGCTCCGCGAGTATTGGCCATGGAAGCCGCGGCTCGGGCACGCGCGCAGTTCGAGGGCAGAGATATTGCTTGCCCGGATGATGGTTCTAGTGAGACTGCAGTAAGTTGATCACAGTTGACTGATTTTTTCTGTTCCTCTCAACATCATTACAACCCGCTCTCTTAAAAGCAAAGGTATTTGTTTTTTCCAAGAGAATGTGCTCCATTTGACGAGAATCTTGATTTAACTGAAAACATTTTCTCCTTTATTATGCCTACATTTCTGAAATTCGTTGTAGTGCTTATAGTAGATTGAAGGGGAAGCATCTATCGATCGGCGAAGTAGAGGCTGTTGACTCGAAGTTACATGAGTGCTCTACTAGGAATAGCCGGCAACCAGACGCTGATATTTGAAATAGAGAACCACATAAGATCCCGAAAGGTCGGGTGCGGTAACGATCCGTCCCTCGCCAGAGTAACCGGCGTTGTCGGAATTCGTACCCCTGGTTTGATAATGAAATGCTTTAAACCAATCAACCGCCACCGTTTGGTAGATTGTTATTGGAGCCATCGGTCCAGTTCAGAAGAGGAATGACTGCAGTGTTCCATCATGCGTATATTCGGACACAGTGGTGTGAGAAGTCGATATGATTTCCAGAAATGTCGCACACAGAACAGCCACATGATTTTTCTTACGGCTTATGGGTTTTTTTGGAAACAGGAGAGATGAGCTAAACTGTGGAAGTGGAACGAAGTGAATTGTTGCCAAAATTGAGATTCAGGACAGCGATGCACAGAACGTTTATAAATCGGTGAAAGTGACTTGGTTTTCGATTTCAGTTCAGTTCATTCAGCCATTGATTCCCGCGATAACTGTAGTTCGGGACAAAGCACGTACCTTGAGAAACACCGGATTTCGTCGAAAATATTTCGGGAAGGCTATCATCGACATGCACCGAAATAGAGCGCCCGAGTAGGAAGTTTTAAATTTAAGTGGAGAAATTAATTCCAAATCCAGCTCTGGGAATTTTGGCAAAACCGCATTGTGATAGACACAGTCAAAGTTCTCGGAGCTGTTGGAGAATTCTAGTTGTATCCCTCTGTGGGAATTGATTGTTGAACCTCTGACATAGGGTATGCATGACAACATGTCAATAGTCTGTGCGCAGTGACGATAACCGTATTGACAGTCGCTCGACAAGACTCTGGTCCGATATGCCGAGGAAGGAGGACGAAGATATGCCGGAAGACAGATCGCAGGTTCGTAAAAGGTTAGGAATGCGCTCCTGGTCCTTTTCCTGATGGTTAGTTACCGCGAGGGAAGTGGTCAATTGTGAGAAGCTGTTTAGCAATGTAAATCTTATGCTCCACGACTCTGGTTGGTTGCACATGCAGAGAACTTGAGTGGAAGTTGAAGTCTTCCGTACTTTTGATTGGAACGGATGAGTTGGATTGTGAATTCTTCCAATGCATAAAATGCTGTTAAGTGAACGGTAAAGGACGCAGAAGTAGTGGTTCAGAAGTAAAAGCTGGAGACTGAATCTGCCGCTTAGAAAATCCAAGTTCGGGAATGGCTAGATAAATGTCACAAGACGAATATCTTGTTTGAAACTGGACAGTAAAGCAAACAGTCCGAAAGAAGTCTTCTGGTTCTAGTGAGCCGAATCAGCATTGTACTTCAAACCGCGATTTTTGTAAATGTTATCTGAGACTAAGTACATGAAGAATTGAATGATGTGCAGATTTCGCATGTTCGTGATGAGAGTGGCGACGAATCGCGTTCAGCCTCGACAGCTTACCCGTTATATTGAGCCGGTTGACAGTGGATATTTCCATCACCTTCCTGGTGTAGTCCCTCAGATTGCTATGGGGGACACCACTGCTCCCTGTCGTATTCATTTGTCTTGGTTTTAGTGATAGAACCATCTCCATTTTTTAGTTTTAAGCGATCGGTAAGCACTGGGGACTGGAACCAACCCGTCACGGAGCTGCTATTAAGAACATGAAGTGGTCACTCTTTGTTTGACCTTAGTATTCCTTTTTCTTTACCATACCTGTTACGTCTTAGTGAATCGTTTGATCCTCTTTGTTGAATGGAAAGAAAACCATTCCAAATAACCTTTGTACCTGTTTTATTCTTTTTCCCTGACTGGTTAACATTCTGGAATCTTCTGCGGCAACCTATACGAACATTCATCTAGCCTGTTTGTCAGACATCTCTTTTCTGCTTTCTATTTGTTTTTTAAATAAAAAAATCGTCTGAACTATTCATTTACTCCAAATATAGGTTACTCGTGGGTTTCTGTAAGTTTCACATAAACAAGCGTATCAGCATCACATTCATTCCCAGTGGTAGCGTCACTCACGCGCTCCACATTCAGCAAGTGCCAATGAAGACTGCCCGCTACTGTTAACGCGCGTTTCAACCATCCTGCCCATCCCATCACACTGGGTATGATCCGGTGCCTGATTTTTTTCCTGTTTCGTTTCTTATTATCCACCTTTTCTTCTCACTGATTCGCCAAAATTTTGGTCAGAATACTTGCTGACTGGTTTGACCTATCCTCCTCCTGCTGTTCTCACATTTAGCATTTTCCGTCACACGTGCACGCTAAGGTGTGGGTGCGTGTCATTTTCGTTCATCCCCGTCATCTCTCACACCATATTCATCGGTCCTTGAATATGTCGGGTGCTATCATTAACCCATTTATACTCTTTTTCGTGTCAGCTCTGCCAATATTGTTTGGCTATAGCTGATGGGCATTCGAAAGAAACGTGGAAAACTAGTTACCCTTGATAAATAGTGAACAAGTGTAAAAAAAAGTATTTAGGTAAATTGTTTTTCCACCCTTTTTCTGTTCATAATATTATGCCAAGCATGTACACTCATCCCTCCTTTGAATGACACTTATTTCAATCACCGCAGCAAGTTTTATGGTCATTAATATTTTTTGTGCTTCGGAATTCTATCTGCGCCTACTTCGTCGGTATGCAGTAAATGTTTTGGGAAAACGATCACATACGAGATCGATATTTTCCACTCGATGACTGACTCGGCGAAACCTTGCTATTTGAGGTAACAAAACCATCCAAATCGTTGTGAGCTATCTGAATACAGTTTACGTCCTCAACGATTTCACTCAGCGGTCTGTTGGCATCTTCAAATGCTCATGTGTTCACGTTTTGTAATAATATCATTATTTTTTTTAACTGGCCATCAAGTTGCGCATCTTAAAGCTTTTTGTCTCGTGTGCTGGCACTTGCTTACCCGGGTCAGATGACCGGCGTGGGAAATATATTCACGGTATTCTTCCGTGAAACCCGAACTTTGCTTTTATGCGGCTAGCTTCTGCGAGAGGATGAACCGGCTTCATGTATGTACCGAATGGCACCAGCCCATGAACGGTGAGCTGATGTGAGACCTGAACAGAGAAATCCAGTTCGGCTTCCAGTTGCGAGCACAGTAGACATTCTGGAGTCCTTATCCCTCGACGTCCGACTTTATGGTACTGACCCATGTTTTCAGCTGTTCTCCGAGGCGATAGCGCCATCCTGGACATGGAACAGGAGCGAGGCACTGTCTTGAGATCTCTGTGTCCGGACGTCGTAGGGCATGTCCATACCACTACAATTGTCGGCGTAGAAGGAACACCGACAGCTTTTCGATGTCAAAGCACCGTTGCCTTATTGTCTCGTTTGAAAGCTTTTCGTCCCACACCACTTTCAGTATCCGTCGCAGATACCAGTGATCAAACACTTCCAGCTTTCTGATGTCCTCGACGCGTAGTGGCCACGTCTCGCAACCGTAGGTCAGTATTGGACGGATAGGGACCGGGAAGACTCGGAATTTGGTCCGGAGGCTGATTTCGTTTCGCACCTAAAGTACATTGCGAAGCTGAAGAAACACAGACCTGGCCTTCTCAATACGCAACCTGACTTCATCTTTGGCTTGGCCGTTTGGGAAAACTGTAGAGGCCAAATATTTGAACGCCGGGACGTGTTCAATTTGTTTGCCGTTCAAGTATATCGGGAGAGTGGACTGTGCAGTGCATGTCGAAAAGATCTTGGTCTTCGACGTATTGATCTCTAGTGCCATGGATTTTGCAAAAGATTCTACGCGACTGAGAACCGGCTGTAATGCAATTGAGCTATCTCCAAGGATGACGATATCGTCTGCGAATTTTAGATCGGCGGGGAAATCATCGGTGCCCCGCTGAATACCAGGGTAATCGGTGATCGCCCGATGCATCATCCAATCGATGGTGTGGTTGAACAGCACTGGCGACAGGGGACAGTCTTGTCTAACACCGTAGTTGAGGAGAAGTCATTGGACTCCCCTCCGTAGATGCGTATTTTCACGCGGGTATTCGCGTAGTACGACCTCATGAGACTGAGAAGCTTCTGAAGCATTCCATCCACTCGTAGTGTAGACATAACGATTCTCTGTCAACTCAGTCAAAGTCAGCCCTGAAATCAATAAAACAAGCTGCAGTCGGTTGCTGAAACATGTACCGATGTTCTATTACTCGGCGGAGAGTGAATATTTGGTCCGGAAATTCTTCGTTTACCGCAGGATAATTTGCAATCGCGTCCATATCTGGGTCTTGGTGGACTAGGTAAAACGTTTCATTACCACACTCGAGGGCAAAGGTTCGAATCCCGCACCCGACGCTGGTCACTGGTGGTGGACATTCATCCACTGTTGTCCGACTCGTTACCACGTCCGGCCTATTGGGAGCTCAAGGGGTTCTACAATTCACATCTTAGGGTGTAGTTGTCGGCTGTTCCTAATAGTGCAGTGGGCCTTTGCAGTTATGAGGTCTACCTCTTCCACTGCACTTATGTCCAAGTATGCAATAAAAATAAACAGTAGAATATCGGTTCATCTTGTGCACTACGCTTGACACTTACGCGCAAGTCATGCACGGTAGTTTGTCTTGAGATGAGCACTCGTATGATCCAAGCAAACATTATGTCCGCGCATCCTTCGACATGATGGTGTAGCCCAGTTTATGAACAGCACACACTGGGCCAGAGTGCGGGTGATGCCCGTGCGTTGGTTTGCATCCCTTCGAGGTCAGTGACTCTGAGCATTGAGACCAAGTCAGTAATGAAATTGGACTGAATTTTTCTTATTGTGGCACACCTTCCGACAAAATTATAGCATTATACTGGTCAAATACACCCATAATAAAAGTATGTCTTTTGAGAAATCGTGATAACGAAGTATTTTCCTCAATCGTGATTCGCATCATCTATAACTTTGTAATCTGCTGTATTTCTCTAATGAAAGTCGGCTTGGCCATTGACCATAACGACGGGTTGCTTCAACATCAGATCCTAGTCTGATAATAAGTTACATGTTTTTTTCATTTGAATCAGATAAGTTTATTGCTCTCATCAATTGAAAAAGAAAACCACTTCGGTCATCGCAATAAGAGAGAACAGTTTAACACGCATCCAATTGTACCAAACATGGAAACAGTTACCAACACGATCTGCGGTACCAGCTGATTCTCATTTCAGTACATATCATCAGCTCTCACGCGGATACAATTTCGTATTATCTGGTCAATTTTACATACTAATGACATCTTTGTGTCGATGTAATATTTGCCCTTTCTCTCGTATGCTTTACAAGTGGTTGGTTGTTTTCCTGTATTCCAATAACTGTCTGGTGGAAATGGATAAAAAAATAAGTTGACTACTGGTTTACGACCGTCGCTGCTGTGATAGGTCACCGGTGTTCAATATGAATTGTGATTAAATACAGAAGGTAATAACCATCTGGTTTAGTGTGCCACTGGTCAAGGTCTCTGTTGTTTCCGATGACCATTTTTCGGACAATGAATTTCCATTCCGAAAAATCTGACTGCAGTTATGAGTGAAATACTCTCCTGTTGCCCTAATGTCACTCATTTTATTCACTCTTGGTTTCACGGATGCGCCGTTGCAGACAGTCACATGATTTTCATTGAATTATGCGTCAATAACTTATTAGTCTTTATAGTTAGCTTGTTTCTCATTGTGTATATTTTCTTCAACTATCATCCAGATCACATCCGGACCAGATCCAACCGACACACATACAGACGATCGAACCACACCAACCAACCCAGTCGATCAGGACGGACCGATTGGCAAAACATCCGCTTCGGAGTCTGGCAAACAGCAACTCCGTTCACGAGCGTTAGGCACCTCACAGTCCACATCGATACCATCACCCGATATGGATAACATGAAATCGCCAGTGGATGGGTCCAAATCCATTACGTCCGTTGCCGACGGACCTGTGGGTCATAACAAGCCACCGGCACCGCTGCCCTCAACCGCAGCTGGTTCCACTTCGCTAAGCCCAGGCTAATTCAAGGGAAGGTTGGTGTTATATATGAAAACTACGGTCAAATTTTCGCGTTTCTCGCTTGCTCCAAAACCAAATCGTCAAATCCCATTTTTACATCCCCTGTACCATGGTGCCACTCTGATCAACCACAGTCCGTATCTCAACTAAGTTCCCATTCTCGGGTCACAGACGATTATCAAGTCTTTTTACCGGATGAGTTGGTTTCGATGCACAACTTTGGTCAACATTTTTTTGCCTAGGTCTTAAATCCTGCATCTCTTTTTTCAGCATTGCCTTCGCGACCCACGCTCGTGGGCCTTCACACATGTATGCGAATGCACTTGCCAGTTATGACGGCTCAGCTCATTTCAGTATGCACAACATACCCGCAGTTTCTTATGGATCACTGATTCACTTACCACTATTACCACTACTACCTATATATTGTCTTAACGAAATGATCCCCTGCTTTATATTCAGAACATCAACCCATACCCATAGAACCTTTCTGTTTGTCACGATTTTGTGTATGTGACGCTCGTGTTTTCAGTAGGACTGTTTACTGAAACTGACCACCAAACTGAATGCGAGTTATTGGTTTCCTCAGTTTTCTCTACGAACTTTCAGCATCCGGTGGCTAGTCACAAATTGGCTCAGTTATTTTCCCGGGGCTCGGTTTTGCACTGTTTTGGAGCCATCAGTTTCATTTGTATTCTCAATAACTGATTCTTCCCGGCAACCTTTTCCATCTTCGTTCTACCTGGTACTACTCACTCACAATTTGATGCTCGTGCACACGGCTTCGTCTCAGTTTTTCGGGCTTTCATCATACATGTTGACACAAGCCAGTTCACCATTATCTTTGCAAGGGTAGGATGGGGATTGGGTGACGAATTCCTTTCACACAATCGTTCATGTGCGACTGCTAGCAGCAATGCTACCAACCGATCTCATTGTACTTTCTCTCGCTGATCATTTTGGCTTGTTTACCTTTGTTTTTCTCTTCACTTCTCCTCTTCCTTTCAAAATGCCTTTCTTACCACTGCCGACTAGACGTAGTCTGTAATGCATAAATGCGTGCTGGGTTTCCTTATCCGAACTTTTCATCGTCTTACCCGCGAATGGTTGTGCAGTTGTCGCGTCGTTTGCATCGCATTGCCACTTACAGACACACTCTCGTTGTTCATTTGGTTATCAACGTGACCCACTGTCTCGCAATGGATAGGCACTCACTCGAAAGTGCATTTTTCACTTCGTTCTGCAATGCACAATGAGTACAGTGAACATCCCCTATACTTTACATCGCTTGGTTCGATCTCTGGTTTCACCAACAATTTACCTCTTGCATTGCTATGGCTCCACAGATACCACCGACGTTTTGGTCTCTCTCAGTTCGCTGTCGTTTGCACGTAGGAAATTCAGTGAGGATTGTGTTTTTCTTGTAATCTATCATCCTTTCTTTCACTAATTTATTCAAGTATTCTGCTATATTTTTGGTGCAGTTTCTATTGACTTAATCCCCATCATCTTGCTTCTCATTCATTGAAGACGATTATGATCACACTTCCAGTCTGATCTTCTCATCTTTCCCTAGGCCCCTCCTCCTCCTCCAGCCTTACCCTCGTGGACCACATTGCACAAACCCGCTTTGTAAATAATTTGTTTCGGATGCGGGTTCCAGAATTATGCGTTGCTATTGTACGTACTCATCATGTTGTCAGTAGTAATGTGAGCTTCCCTCGCCTGTATATGCGTCGTTTATTTCAGACCGTTCACATGGCGCTGTTCAACAACACTGCTTTGGTTCTTGTTCTGAAGTTGCGTACACATCGTCCTGCACGAACTGCATCAGTTTTCCGTAGGATCGACATGCGCATTCGTTGCTGTGCGCGTGGTTGTGACGGTAATGCGTGGACATCCGTCAGTTTTGGTAATAGATTGTGTGCGATTTTCGACTGAAAAATCTATTTGCAGTGATCTGCGGATTACCTTCTTTAGTCGTAAGGGACAATATGCATTTTTCTTACCGTCAAATGTTGTTTGATGGAGAGGGTGATTCAGCTGGCCGATACATGGTTTTTCAATCCTGTTCCTTTTGTCGGCCTATATCTGTGACCGTCATCTAAGAAACCAGGCACAAACAGCGAAACGAATATAACCTTCACCTGGACATTATTCGTAACTACTCATGTAATAGTTGGAAGAGTAAAATATCCCCACACATCAACCCGCTAACCAGTTGGGTAATCACGCACAGGTTACGAAATGGCACTGCCTTTATTTGGTACCTTGGTGTATGCCAAACGAATTGTGATAAGGCTTGACTGCAGATGTACACAATTACTACACTATTTCCCGCATAGTTTCGGTGTTGTCAGAAGAATTCGCCAGTGCCACCTGACTGGTTGCTTGAAACGTCCTTCTGAGTGGTCTGAAGCTCGGCGTATCAGTCACCCTTGCATATTTCGCGTGGGTGCTGCATTGCTCGCACGTCATCTGCGCATCACACCATGAACCCGACCGTGATCCAAGCTAAGTGCCCCAGTAATTGTCCCGTGATTGCACTAGACGATGGATAACAGAATCAAATGGGTCAAATAGACAAAGTAGTTGAAATCACATTGCGGTAACAGACTGCTTTTGTGGATAGCAATGGGAAACGTGAGCTGAAGTGAGACCGCCATGGTGCGAGTATATCCAACATTCGATCAGTTTTCACTTCTGCCGTACGGTGATAAAAAATTGTCGGCTTATACGAACGATGAAATCCAGTTCGGCTCGGTGTTTGAGTGTCAACTAAGCTACAGTTCGTACATCAAAATGTATAAGCTTGCAGGTCCAACAATTACAGGATTTTGTGTTACCGACATCACGTCCACAAGACCCTAGCTACTGGCCACGTAGCAGCATTTTGAGACCGATAAGTGAACTAAACTTTTGAGATCGGATTCATGCGTGTGCCAAATAGGCTTCTGCACATTGCATACACACCCGAGTAGTGGTGGGTTTGTCTTCTGTGTATCAATAGTCACACAAATGAATTCCTTCCACAGAGCCAAATAATTGGTATAATCATTTTGAGTCAGTTCTAAATTAATCTACTGTTCACAAAAGAAGCACCGATATACCACATCGATTGGAAGCTCTGCGCTTGGCCCCAATATGCAACGAAGAAAGCATATGTGATTCATGTCTTTGAAGTCTGCAGGGAGTTAACCAAGATTCAGTGCGGCGTATATTAATATCCACGTGGAAAGACTACGTGGGGTTCTTACCGTTAACATGCATTTTTCGAAAAAGTCAAAGTGATTAGACTGAGCAACTGATCTAAGTAGCCGACATGTTGCTTACTTCTGAACAGTCCAAGTCATAATTACGACTACAAGTTATTATAAAAAGGGTTGAATACCTCGAAATGTGTATGTTGGTTGGTACGGACCATTTATATATATATATATATATATATATATATATATATATATATATATATATATAACGTACAAGTGACAAGGTAGCGATGTTCTGTAAAGAACTACACCAGTCATACCTACTCAATAAATGACTCAAATACGTGCTATAGTCAATTGAGTGAAGCAGTCTCTGATGGTAGCACAGTTGTCCTGCGATTGCATAAGTCGGTGCGTATACACAAAAGGATTGGTGTGCAATAAAATGGATGATTTGTAAACTAGCAGATAAACAATGTTTAGAAGGAATCAACAGGCTTGCCGATTATTCCGAACACGATGAAGTGGCTGTTGGAAGTTTGCAGTAGTGCGTGGATTGGAACGGTATAGAAAGTCCCTCCATATCAATCGAAACGTCCTCATGTTTGAATCCACTTGAAGCACATTATAGATCCGCTTAAACTGTCCGGATTCGATTCAGTACATTGTATTGCCATGTCAGTAGCTATCAAACAAGAAACAGTTGCTAAAACAAACGGATTCTCAGAATCACCGCTTTCTTTACACTTCACCCGTTGTTGAGTTAAACCTTAACGACAAAAATTATATTCATTTTGTAAACTTACTGGCAAGTTTTACACGTCGTTTTCCACATGGTCCTACTGGTCCATTAGTCCTGCCAAGAAAAAGCGTGCAATTTGAACCGTAAAAATTCTGACGCATGCTGGAATTTCATCCGAGTTGACCACACGGCAACCTGATTGGTTGTCGAGGTGTGCGTAAAAACACGTTGCCAACTCCTACGACCAATCACATGCGTTGAGCAACTGAGACATTATGAACGCACTTTTGGATCATGCATTAGCAAAAGAATACAGCATGCGAAAATACTGCGGTTGTCAACGCACCGCGGTGCATAACCGCACGGCACTTGTAAGTGTGACTGTCCTCTTAATTTCAAGATCATGAGTATTATTTTATCTATGGACGTGCTACTATAGTAGTGTCAAAATAAGAAGTAAAATGTGCGTGTACGCAAAACCAGAAAAGCTGACAGTTAGTTATCCGTCAAAAAAGTCTGGCAGCAATACATGCGATCATCAACGAATGGGCGAAAACATCTGTTTATATATATATATATATATATATATATATATATATATATATATATATATATATATATATATATATATAAACCTTGTGTTTGGCTGTCATCAGAGGCAACAGATAATCTTTGAGTCCGTTGTAGATAAACCGTAGATACATCTCGCGCGTCCGACTTCGCCAGACATTTGGGAATGTGTTCTGACACCAGTTCGTCCTATCAACGTAAGTGTGGCCACAACTGCCAATGAACTGGTACAAAACGTAGAAGAAACGGTTCGCGAGCTGACTACGTTTTTGGTTGTCTAGTGGACAGCAGTACTTCGCCACCATCATCGTCTTTCAGTGTTAACTATCAGAGTGAGCCCACTGACCACTGGTTTTCTCACTTTGTTTCACGTAGCAATATAAATAACGTATACAAAAGATGAACAGGGAGTGAACCTACGGGGCTGGGAGAAGGAAATAACGCCTAGTAGTCAGCCCACGGAACAAACAGTCTAACTGAACAAACGCACAATAATCCATCTTTCTGATTTACCAGAAAGTGAATACACGATGTTCACGGTTCGCTGCCATATCCTTTAGTGTCTCCAGTCAACTGACTGAGGGGTCTTTCGAACCTCAGACACGCAGACACAAAGAAACTACCTTTCGTATTTCAGTATGCCAGAGCAGAACGAGGTTCAGAGCGTATCGAAAAAACGATATGCCATATAGGTGTGTTAAACCGGAAAACACGGGGTTATCGGGGGAAGAATTACGAGGAAGGTTATCCACGGTAACGGAAAGGTCGACTCATAAATTTTCCACCTACAACGCCATGTTATTGACATTACATTTCCTCGTTTTACGTATCGTAAGTTCCCTGTACGTTTTATCATTCCCCTCTTCCATGTCATCTGTTGACCTCCTGGCTTCTTCCACTTTCAAGGTGGAACAAAAAATGGTTCACGGTACGGTGGATGTGTTTGCCATAAGCAATACGTGCCCCAACCAACGAAGTCTACTAAGCTGGATACGCTGTGATTGAATATTCTCTGAACTGGTACCCAATACCCAAGTTCTGACCTCAGCATTGCTCACTCGGTCATTTCATCGAATCTTAGCGATGTTACGCAAACGTCATTGGTCAAAACTTCTAGGCGACGAACATTTTCCGCATGCAGACTCTAAGTCTCGCTACCATATGACAAAAGTGGAGGCACCGAGGCACTATACACACGACCTTTCAAATTAAGCGAAAAATCAGGTCGGCGTCAAAAGTGCTTCAGTCCAGTGTACGTCGCTCGAGCCTCAGATTTGCACGTGCTCACCCCTACTTCTGTGATTCCACCCGTCGTCACGCTGCTGCCGAGGGAAGTGAAGGGGTCGAAAACTGTTAGTTCCTTCCCATAGAGCATCCAGCTTGGAACCGTTGACGTCCAGTATTGCAACATCACTTGACACTTTGAAGGAGCAAAGCGCGTGGCAAATGGAGCTACAGTTCTTGGGAGTATGCCTCAATCAAATCGTGCATGCTCCGTGCATTAGAACAAGCAAGCAAGGTCGTCGGCGTAATTTAAGTCCCATAGCTTTCCCATTTGGATGCCCTAATCCTGGAGATCTCGCAAGGCAGTCTCCATTATCTCGTCCAAGACGAAGCTAAACGGGAAAGGCGAAACGGGAAATCCTTTTCGAACACCACTGTTGGTTTCGAACGGACTGGATAATTCACCGTAAACACCTACACGGCCGTAATAATGAGAGTACAATGGTCTCAGTAGATTCATGCACTTCTGCGGTATACCATTTCGACGGAGTGCAATGAACAGCGCTGATCGGTCAACTGAATCGAAGGCGCCTTTCAAGTAGAGGAAAATCATCATTGTCGATCGATATTGTGTGTGTGACACGTTTCAAGTAAATGGTGAAGGATAGAAATCTAGTTGGTGCATTATTGATCTGTTGGCGAGCCAGTGCCAGAAGGCGCATCAGAAATGAGGCTAATATTTTGGCGAATATGGGAATCAATCTGATCCCATGATGATTGCTACAATCATTACGTATTCCCTTCTGAAGATAGATACAATCAATGACCCGCCCCATGATTACGGAATAACTCAGTCGTTCGAAATGTCACGTAGCAAGTTGGTAAGTAATTTTGCTATAGTATTTCCACCTAATTTGAAGAAAATTTGTGCGGCTAACCGGGTTTGCGTCGATGACGATGGAGCTGGAACGATAATCACACTAAAATTAATGTATGGTCTGACTCTACGCACGTGGGCCAGTAGGATCTACAGTTTTGGACAAAAACCGCGCCACCTGTGGCTTCTTGCGATATGATCAATCTGACTTAGGGTACCTATAGAGTTAGAGTGCCATGTCGCTGTGCGACGCGAGCTGCGTCGGTAATTCCTCCTAGATAGGAATAACTGAGTGTCTGCACAAAGTTGGAAAAGCCTATCCTCATTATCTGTACGCTTAGTGGGTAAGGCACAACGCCCACATAAATGCTTCTGACGTAATAAGTTTGCGAAATTGTGCAGTAAAATCACCAGCTAGCGCTATAATGTCACAGCATTTGATCTTAAGAACGAGAGTGGTGAGTTCACCATCGAACTCATCTTTCTGCGTTAGACCTGCAGCCTGTTGGAGCGTATGCAGAAATCATAAACAAGCTTAAATCAGCTATTCTTCCGAACGCCAAATGAATCCTGGAGTCTTACAGCTCACGAACGACTATTAACCGGTATACAGTCTAAAAGGGCAGTTTCAGCCTTGTCAATCATGACTATTCCTACACCATGTTGACTAGCAGCTCCAGCTGTCTCGTCTCCTGAGTGCAGGGAAATACCTTGGTGAGATACCAACAGCAGTTAGTTGAATCACTTCTCGAATCCTGGATACGCGTGTCCCTGACGCAGCACACATCGATCATCAGACAGTCCATTCTGAGCTTTGGGCACGTCTGCTGACCGACCTGTATAAGAGTACGCACGTTGATGAAGCCGAGATTCAGAGGCTGACTCCCATCGAGGATGAATTACGAGACTGTCTGACCGTTACGGGCATCGGTAGGAGCATCATGGATAGATAGAGGTAGCAAATAGATGTCGCTGGGGACGGAAGACAGAAGTCAAATTAAAGAGAGTGAACTCTGAACAGTAGCCCACTCATCCCTACCCGCATCGCTCGATGTCATGGGCAGCGCGGTCCTGATTATCCTGTGCGACGACCGATACAGTATGGAATTCGTTTTACTTGTGCGGTTCTTGGTAGGTGTGGGACGGATGCTGCCAGGGAGTCCAACCAAAGCTTTTAGTTCCGATAGGAACCTGTCCTCAAGGCAACGGGGACCGGCTGAGTGGAGACCCATCCGCTTGGATCAATTATTCTTCCACTGATTTTACCGACTGAGTGGGCAGCTCAACTCGATCCCCAACCTGAAGGACCAGAAGACGGCTTCATCAGGCCTCTACCCATTGATCTTCCAGGTATGACTGAACCATCGGCTTGAAGTAAGCTATCCTTTACAGCTCGTTGGGTCGCTGAGTTGCGCAAGCCCTCACACCACGTCATTGTGCGGTACCATTGCAACGCTACTTGGACATGTGCAACGTAAATCCGATGTGGGTTGATGATGCGAGTCGTTAAGTAAATGGTCGCTATTACATGGTAGGTACGCTAGCTTTTTTGGAGGCCTTTTCCGACTGTGACCATTGACGAACTTTTCTGATTAACCGCTACGTGCCAGCGTTTCTTGAAAAAAGCTCTCTTCCTCTTGAAGTGCTCCTGTTAAACAGGTATTTCTGGATAATAGTAGAGGGTTCTCACCCGAACTCGCTTATTTGCCAGCGTAGAGAGACTGGGAAGTATGGCTTTAATCTCTAATACGATTTTCCCGTTGTTGCCCATTCCCTGTACACAGATGTCCTTCATCTGATATGGGTCCTCATGTGACTTTATTCCCGTGAATATTGCACTCGCCGCACCTTTAGATTACGTAAAAGAAAGTATTTTTCCGAAAAGATCCGTATGTTAAGACTCGTTATTTTGTGCACAGATAATATCTGGTTTGATTTTGAATGAACTCCTAAAAAAAATTGGCCACTGCGGTTTTCATGTTCCGTTCCGGTTTTTCCAATTAAACAGTTCTGTGACGCTGCCTCTAGCTGGACTGTACGACGTAATAGTATCAGAATCAATATTAATTAACTTTTTATTACCACCCGTGTTCACTATTGTAAGAACAATTGGGCAGCGCTTTTGTAGGTTGGGCCCTGTTGTGCCATTCGAACAATTAAAATGGTTCAACTGAAACAAATGCAAGAGAAGCAGTACCCGTTGGAATGTCCAGAAATGAGCCCACACTTTGGCAACCGATCTGAGGGATGTTCCTATCACCCGAGGTTTATTATCATCAACTGATAACGATTATATCAATCCCAACTGAACTCAGATTTATTGTACACGGATCAGTTTTCAGCGAGTTTCAAATTAGTTCCATTCCTTTTCTGGCATACAATAAAGTTACACGAGGGCCTCACTTTATGATTTCCTTAATTAGTGATACATGTGAAATACAGGTTTTACTAGGGCTTGAGTGACAAGCACGAATATTCGGGCGTTTGTTTTCACTGTAAATCTTTCGCCCATATCGAATCGTGCTCTAAATGCAAAAGTGAACAATTGCAGTCGCTAAGATGACGTGACCCCCGCAATTTTCACCATATAGCGGGAATCCTGAGAGCTACTCTTACAGTAGCACCTCAGTTGGAAACCCGCAGCACATTCCCGTCCTCCTCATAACAACTACTATGATTTTGAATTTAGATGTGTAAATCTTCTTTGTACACCCTGGCAGAAGTTTTTGACTGAGCAATCCAATGTATTATGCGATCAAGCATTGCTCAGTGACCGGAATATCTAACAAAAAAAGACCTCGGTGTTCGAGTCTTGTTTTGAATTTACCAACTGTTGACCAGGCTCGGTCTTAACTTTTAAGTACCCTATGAATTCAGTTCAGTTCATCCAACCATAAACCTAGCAATTCTGTGAGACGGTTTTGGTTGCTACCTAGCAGCATCATCCCGTAAAGGGCAGAACGAACAGAAGTATAGAGTGAAAGGCCCGAAAATAAAGCAATAAGCGAAAATAACTATGCGACTGGCCGCGACACCTTAACAATCACTTAATGTCTCCAGGCAGCCGGTAGACTGGTCTCGCGGATCCCAACCCGGAAGTCACGCACGACACATTCGGCCAAATCCAGTGGTCAATGGTCTCATATCTTTCTGCCATGTCATGGACTAGCCACCTCGACCTACCTTTCAACCACTACCTGCCTCGGAGAACAGCGTACGCCGAGGAAGTCTATCGGTGGACATGCGTAGTACATAGCCCAGCCACATTAACCTGATAGATTCAGTACTTGATCCACAGACCGAACCCTGGTTCCAAACATCCTACGTCTAACCTCAGCATTTCTGATACGGTGTTCTCAGCATATTCGGACAGTGCCACGGAGGCACTGGTGCTCGAACACCGGCAGTCTTCGCCCATCTTCTATTCTCGACGGCCATGCCTCTGAGAAGTATAAAGTAGCAAATCTCACCGCGGTACTGTACGCTCGACCCTTGACAAATAATCGGACGTAACGCCGACGCCACAAATGGCTGAGGTTGGTAAAAGCTAAACGCGCCTTCTGTATACGCGATGACACCTCATCTGATATCCGATCATCTGGTGAAATGGAACTGCCCCGCTAACAAAACTAATCTACTTCAGCTAGGGTTCCCCTGTCAACACAAGGTTCGGTGTAGCGTCAACCCAGTTCTGCAGCCGCATTTTACACTTTAAAGGTGCAAAACGCATCCCAAACATTACCACGCTGTTGCTGATGCTGTCTAGAAAAACTTGCAACTTATATGGATCTTCACTCAGAACAATATCGTCCTGAGCACACATCGATGCCGCTATTCTCACACAAGGATAGGGCTATCCTAACAACTATTTTCACTACAAAATTGAAGAATAAAGGCGATAGAGAGTAACCTTGATGCACACCACTTGTTGTGGTGAGCTCGGGCGAAAGACGACCATGAGCAGGCTTCGGTTGTTCGCACATATAGATTGGGAAAGAGAAACGAATTCCTCTGGCACACTCTACGACAGACAGCATCAGAGAACTGTGCAATGGCCTGAGTCGAACACCGCTTTCAGATCAAAGAAAACGGAAACTGTGAGTCCACGCTGTGGAATCTGCAGAAGTTAAATGATCTTGTGGATACAACCTCGACCGGGCTTGAAACCGGCTTGATTCTCACGTGTACACCATTCACGGGAGCTCGATAATCGGCAGAGAACAATCTCAGCGAGAATTTTGGATGCAACACTTACCAAGCGAATTCCTCGGTGGTTTTCATAAGAGGACCTGTCACTTTACTTGCAAATCGGCACAGTCAGCGATTCATATCGGGATAGAAAACGGGCCTTTTTCAATGAGGTGGGCTGAAAGTTGACGGCGTTGCGCCATTAAAGCTGATTGCTGCCTAAATACAGAATTCCACTTATTGAGTGGTTCTTGGTGAACTGCCGAATACTTTAAATAAACAAAACCCCAAGAGACGTACAGAAAAACAGATTATTACATTCGTTTATTCACAATTATTGTATTGCCGTCTAATTTCTCATCATTTCTTCACGCTGGTATTGTAACGCTCAGACGTAGATCGTCATTCTCATTTCTGATGCAGGTGTTGACGTTCATTTAACGTAAGCGTTGGTGCCTGAACCTCGCCTCATGGAGTATTTATCCTTTTTGTACTTTTCAGACTGAACACGCGCAGCCCACTTCAGCAGAGCATTGCTCTTGCGTGTTAAAGTATTATGTATATTTTCAGGCACTCCTCTATGTTACTGACTCACTTGATGAACTACTTTTCTCTTCCAAATATTCTGCGTGTGACTATCACAGTTACACGGATAGGCATGTAGAAATTAGCTTCTAGAATCCATTTTCTAAAGATGAATTCATTGAATAGACAGTTGAGATCACCTTAGCATTCAACTGAATAAGTTAGACAAGTTGATGTCCAAAATGTCTGTCAACTGTACAAGGTAGAACACGTTAGATTTTGTTGACATTCGTTGAATAGCTATCCCCGTCACTGAATAACATACTTGGCAAGGCAGACTGGATAGAAATTTACTGATTTCTTGAACCTTTGCTGAGTGACTTCTAGAAAGCTGTCACTCACAGGGGATCCCACGATTTTGGCCAACATAAGTGCGGTCTCCGCCGAAGAGTACTCTTGCAGTTCAGAACAAAAATTCGACATAAAACAAATTTTTTTATCGGGAACCTCACAAATGATAAACTTGCTAGTTATAAAATATGAAACTACAAACGGATTTTGAAAGCCAGCTTTTGTCGCGGAACGCAGAACCAAGCACAATAGGTGGACCACTCAGGGGACCTCAAAATGATGGCAAAATAATGAATCAAGCGGATGAGAACGGTGGATATGGGTTATAGAAACAAACTCACTGTCCGGTTTTGGTTTTGGCTTTCAAGAAATAACAAGTGAAATAAACATTACAAGGGCGGACTGAAGAAGGATCACAGTTGTTGCTTGAGTTCGACGTATGAGTGACATGCCCAAGGAGACAAGCTAGCTAGGGAACCAGAACCAATCACCTGAAAGCCTGAGTATGATACAAAACTCCACTAGGCCAAAAGAGAACAGAGACCATAAAGCGGAGGAAAAATCTTGTGGAAAATGCCGTATGAATAGCAGAAGATTGGAATACAACCGGTAAATCGAACGCCACACAGGTCTTGGCAGAAGAACATATAAAAGAATAACCGGAAGTAACTGCTCATTTTTGTCCGCTCAGTGTTGTAGACAGCCTGAAATGGAAAACAATACAGTTTCATTAGGCACCACTGGCGATGATCGCTATCAGATGATGCTACTGTAAGCTGAGTAAAAAATTATTTTTGCCGTTTTCGGTGATTGATTCTAGCAACGATAATCAATCAACATTATTACGATCGGATACGGCCGGAGAAAAGTTTAGGAAATTATACTGGCATACACAACAAACAAAAAACTTATTCTCTCAAAAGCGAAAAACCATGACTAATGATGTTTCTAATTTGTCACACCTCAAAGTAACCGGATCGATCCAGTTAAAGATGTAAACCGACATCTTTGACCAACACATTGTAAATATAGGATCGAAGAACTCCGGTCCTTCCCTACGGGTGAGCTATGACCATGCATTAGAAGTCTGATAAGCTGTCACATCAGCACTTAATTAGAAACAAACATACGGGGACAGTGCGGAAGAATTCCATGTACAAGCAGAAGTAAAACGCTCCTTCAAGGAAGAGGTTATCGGAAAGTCCTGCTGACACTGGGCTGCTTGGACCATTAAAGCCGACCAACTTATCAACAGATTTTGCTTACATGCCAGGACCCAAATGGACCTGAAGCGACAAGTTGCACCGAGGAAGAACATAACGCGGAAACTGGGACAAGCCTCAAAAGGTAATCAAGAGGGTGTGATTAACTCCCTCTACCAGAAGCCGTTGTACAAGATCTGCGTGTTAGGCTTGTTTGTCATCTACACGTTGTGCACTTGGCACATTTTTCTTACAGTGGTGAACAACACAGTTAACCAAAAGGATTTAATGTACTATTGCAGATCTAACAAATCTTAATCTTGAGATATGCAGCAATGGACCATGAAATACTAAAGGTCATGCTCCATAGTGAACGCAGCTTGTGCCGCTTGCTTTAAATTATCTGATTTCTACTTACAGAGGCGAGTTGTCACTTCTCGACGAGTTGAAGCAATCAACAAAGATGTAGACACTTACCAATCCATAGCTTCATTTAGCCCTTCTCCTTTGAGCGCGGACGTCTTGAACAGCTGATACCGCCGGTTCTTTATGGTGGCTAGACCGAGAGAGTTAGCTACCTCACTAATAGTCATACATCCTGGAATATCCTGCTTGTTTGCCAAGACGACCAAAACGGCTGAGCGAAGCTCCTCTTCCTGCGAACAGTGGATTAAAAAGCAGAATTAAATGCAGTGTCGAAAGCGTTAGTCGTCTAACCGTATTAAATCGACCTAGAAAACATTCCTCACCTCAAGCATGGAAACAAGTTCTTGTTTTGAAATCCCAACTCGATCGCGATCCATACTGTCCACGACGTATATGATTGCGTCAGTGTTGGAATAGTAACATCTCCAATAGGGTCTAATGCTCGTTTGACCCCCCAAATCCCAAACCTGAAACTTCAGATTTTTGTACACGACTGTTTCAACGTTGAATCCAATAGCTGGAAAGATATATGAATCCGCATGAATGTCGAGGCAAAAGTGGTCGAGTTGTAGTTATACGGAAAAACCTGCTGAAACAAAAGACTGAGCTTGATTAATAACCTTCTTCCTTACCGGGTAAAATGCCTCTACCACGATGGTAATAACATACAGGGTAATAGTCAACAATGCAATAATATTGAGTGATGCGGGTTTTTCGCCACTCAACTGCCTCCGTCAGAAGGAATTGATTACCGGGATCTATCGCTGGCCTCGTTTAAGGGTGCGATTTGTCTTAGGACAACCAAATGTGGTCTGCCAAAGAGCGGTGTTCCGTGGAAATTCACTTGTGGAATCCTCGAGAAAGAGTTTTATGATCGCACTTATAGTCTTTGGGTTGCCGACCACTTTCACTAAGTACGCTGAAGTCGACGCGCCCCAAGGTTTACGTGCTATGGCCATGATGACAACACCGCTTACTTGAGGAAGAAAATCAATTGGCCTTGATGGGTTACGCGCTGACCGGGTAGACAACAGTGGATATCATCTATGACTAAAGTTGTCCGATGGTGGCTGTTCCAATTTAGTACTTTAAAATACACAGTTCATAAAACATATCACTTGATCGTCACCGATTACAGCTTCGCCATGAAGAGATCTGTAACTTCACTAGTTATCAAATGTAGTGAGATATCGCCACCGATGAGAATCAGTTCAACCAACCATTACCCATGCACTGCGTACGGTGGTTTTGGTTGCTATCTCGCAATAGCAACCCCCCCCTCCGAAAAAAATGAAAAGAATAGCATCAAATCGAGGGAGAACGTTTGTGAATTTAACAGTGCCACCGGTTGTGAAGCCGAACCGTATCCTCCAACACATCTAACCACCGAGTGGGAGGATCTCTAGGACCCAACCCAGGAAGTTTAACACACCCTACACGAGAAAGTCCACTGGTCAATATTTTTTTATCTTTCTTCCATACCATGAACTGGCCATCCTTGCTCATCTTCCAACCACTACCCGCCTTAGAGAACAAAGCGCACAGAGGAATCCTATGCAGGATCATGTGCAACACGTTCTAACCATCTCAGCTTGGTGACTTTTAGTTTTTGGTTCGGTTGCCTCATACCCTCACCTAACCTCAGAATTGCTGACGTGGTGTTCCCACCACACTCAGGCAATGCTACAAGGACACAATTGTTTAAATACCGACAATCTTCGTACATCCTCCACCGGCAGTGGCCATGTTTCCGAACCCCACAAAACTGGCCTAACTGCTGCAGCGTGCACCTGACCTTTGATAGATTAACGGATGTCATGTCGACGCCACAGATGACTCAAGTTGGCAAATGCCAAACGGGCCCTCTGTATAAGCGAAGGCAATTCATATGATGTCCGACGTCCTTGTCTAGATAACAGAACTTCTTTACCTGGTTTGCAGTCTCCCTAAATAGTGAAAGGTCTGGTACTGGGCTAACCCAATCCTGCAACAGCATCTTGCGCACTAAAAGTACAAAACGCATAGCAAACATAGCTACGCGGTTGTTCAAGCTGTTTATAAAGGCTTTCAACTTATCTGGAATTCATTTAGAAGAATTATGTCACTCGCATATTCAAGTTCTGACATTTTTCCAGCGGGAAAAGTTCAATGCCACTATCCTCACCTCACAAACGCGAAATATCCAGGATCATATCAAGTGCGACGAGAAAAGGGAAAAAGAGATCGGGGGCAACCTCGACGTATACCGCCTCTCGTGGTGAACTCAGGTGAAAGATCACCGTAAGCCCGAACTCGGCTTACGCTGTTCATGTACAGGGACTTTATGATGAAGACGAATTTCTCTGCTACAACCCTTAACAACAGGCAGCGCCGACTCTAAGGTCCTTTTTGATATCAAGAAAAACGATGGTGGGTCTATGGAAGATTTGCTTCTTTTAAAAATTGCCAAAGAGTGAAGACGTGACCAACATAACCTGGACCAGGTTTAAACCCAGCTCCATTCTCGAGCATGCACAGTTCCCGAGCGTCATATAAGCGGTGCGGAATAAAATCCAGCAGTTTAAATGCAATGCTAACCAGACTTATTATCATGCGGTTTTCACAGGAGGACCTGTCGCGATTCTAGCAAATCTGCACGATCACCGATTCACATCGACTTCCCGGAAAATGATCTCTCTCTCACATCAAACCGAAGAGCTTTGTCGACTCCGGCGAGAATTTTCAGCCATCGTCTTCGAAGAAGACGGAGGCAACCCATCCGGTCCGGAAGCCTTGTCGTTTAAGGTAGCTTATCTCACGGAGAACTTCCGCTTTTGACAGAAGATCCATATCTACATCTAGAGCTCTGGCCATCGTGCTTCTACCAATTACAATTGTTGTGGAAAAAAGTTAGCTAAACTGTTCTTTGAAATGTTCCGCCCAACAAAGTAGACAACGCTGCTGAGTCTGAATCAATGAACCGTCCGTCTCTATGATCAGTTTGCTAACGCCTGACCTTCGTGGAACGGTATTTCTAATTAAACGCAAAAAGTCGCAGATCTTGCCAACTGCCGCAACTTTTTTCATTTTCTACTTTGCAATCAACCACTGTTCGCAGTCATTTCTCAGGCTTTGAATCAGTTCGCGTTTAAGGCATCTCCATACCTCATCCTATGTGGAATCCGGGGGAATCGATCTGTGCGCATCTATTAATGCAACTGAGGATCTAAATATCCAGCGTTTTTATAAGTGTCCAGTCTTCAGGCCTTGGGCATCATTGGTAGCCTCGAGTATGGCCTGGTTGATCTCTGCCCATCGCTTTTCTGGATCCTGGGCAGTAGGCTGCACCAATAGCCTGGCGGATAATTCTGCTTGGAAAGTAGATCGATGGTTAGCATCCGGTAGCAGCGGCGTGGGACGTCTAGCTTTGGCGTTGTTCTGGCCATCGACGAGACATAGGGTGAAACACGCGCGGACAAAAGCGTGATCAGTGTCTACAAAAGTGGACCAAAATGATCGGCAGTCTTGAATGGATCCGCGCCAGTGATAACCGATAGTAATGTGGTGGATCTGAGTTCAACGTTGTGAAAGTGCAGGGGTATACCATGTTAGTTGGTGTCACTTTCTGCGCCAGAAATTTATATTCAGCGCTGTCGGTCCGATCGGCTGGGACGTAAAATCGGCTTTCTATATGCCTCTTTGTCTCAGTCAGGTTCCAACTTGAGCACTAAAGTCACCAGCAACAGCCATTACATCCGTAGAGTGCACCCTGCAGAGTAACTGCGACAAATTTTTCTTTAGTCTCGGTCGGGGCATAGAAAGAAACGAGAAACAGACATCTGCGATTTGATCTATTACTGTCACCATGCACAGAATCATCCAACCGAAATGCACACAGACGACTGCTAACTGGGATCCAGTAGAGCAGTGCACGCTCAGTCTGCATGTTCAGAGCGGTGTCAACGTCAGCATGACCACGAGTACTGGAAACCGAACCGTCCAACAAGCGAAGTAAAACGAGAAGCCAAACTTGTATCTGGGGAGCGAAGTTAGGTCTTGCATGCGTGTTTTGGAAATAAAACGTCTTTTCCAAAGGTTTCAAAAGCCCTAAATATGGCAGTTTGCTGCCCTGTTCGGCAACGTGTGCTGACGTCGAAAACAGTCACGTGAAGAGGGGTGTATGGGATGTCTGAGCAGAATAGATCTCTGAGGTGGTAGACTGTAGTGTCCCTTGGGGCATCCTCCATCCCTCTGGTCCCCATCATTTACCCAGCTTCCACGAAGCTGGAGCATCCGCCAGCGGCCACACTCCGGCAAACCCGTCGACAGACGGGCTAAACCAGGTTGAGGGTAACCAAGGTCTAAAAGCGTCGGCGACACGATGTTCGGCATGAGAAGACGGATACTCCTGAATGGGCGGACCAAACCTACTGATCAAAAGGCTACAAAGAAAGACTGTCCGACCTACTTACTTACTTGCTTTTACGCGGCTAGCTCTTGCGAGAGGGTGAGCCAGCTTTATGGATATTCCGAATGGCACCTGCCCATAAGCGGTTCATGAAGAATCTTGGAAACTGGGTACGAAGTGGCTTCCCCAGCGTCACTCGGGATTTTGTTCGAGATAGCAACTCTAGCCCGTGCACAACCAATTGCTACCTGTCGCCCAACAGGAAGTTTGTGAGTTGGGAGCCGATGGCCAAACAAATGGTTCATACCCTTGTTGATGGCGGTCTGCCAGTCCAGGATGTCCAACGCGTCCTCGTGTATTTTTAACTCACCCCGGATTTCTGAGAAACAGACAACAGTCAGTTACCTCATTTAGTGGCAGGTCACATTTGCCCACGTCACGTTGCTGTCTATGGGCTTCTGTGGCTTTTATGTAGAGACTTCGCTGCCAGACGAAAAACCCACCATGCCCTCTAACGACGCCGCGTTGCTTGTCTGGCTATTCACCCTCGGCCTATCCGATATGAGTGACCCTGAAGGAGCGATTTGCGCTCCAGTCGGCATAGCCCTCAGAGTCATCGTGGCACGTAAACCCGATCACGACGGTAATGTAGAGACATCGATCAACCTGCCCGACCCAGTATTCCGGAAGAGGCGAATAAGCAGCACAACAGGCCGCTGAATCACCTGGAACAATTTTGATACCCTGCAGGCTGCACCTGGGCGTGCGTAGGCTAAAGATGAACCACAAAAAGGGTGAATAAGGTACCGTCAACTCACTTACTACTCCGGATTGGGCGATCGAGTAGTGCAACAGTCTCGAACGGTGCTGGGGACACCACTTTGTACGATATTTCCGAGAGCCTCTAAGAAAGACTTTCAAAATATGCGGTCTTGTCATTTAAGGAGCCGACTCATCCCCTAGCAAGGGATCGCCACGTAAAACTAAAATAAAGAGAATGCTTGGGTGTGGGAACCGATTCTCTACTTTCCACTGTCTCCAAGTCATTACCTTTACTGAGAGCTACACGTTCTTGGTCAAGACTCGTTGTGGCTTTCCGTATCCATTTAGAACTGGGGCGTAAAGAATGAGGAGCATGGCGACAATAAATGTTTCTGCAGGGGCTGCTGAAGATTATTGGGCACATCATACTTCACGTCCACCCATACTGCAGAACGGGTTTTCCTTTGGGAACCCTAACCGGAGCTTTTGACTCAGAAGTCTGACCCACAAGGCAGTGTGGCGTTAACTCAGCATGGGAATGTGACCGAAGCACCCTTGAAAGAACTTTTCCCGGTTTGTCACGTAAGACCTGACTGTTGTAAGCATGCTGCCTTGTCTTTGCTGTTGCTTTGTTATCAATCTGCTTTTCGGATTCGGTCCTCAGCCCCATGCACCGATGAAGCAAACGATACCTGGACGGGGCAGCATCCTTTGGGTCGACGGCTGCCCAATGAAGCGCGAAGACTTCTTTCATCGTCAAGAGAAACCCCAGGTACTCTCTTCTACGTCCATTTAGTGGAGTTTTTGGGCCGGAAAATTGCTTCGCTCTGTTTATTCGCTGGAGTATCTTTTCCATGGGTGCAGTGGGTAGAACCAGATGTTGACTATCAACTGGTTCAGAAACTGGACTTCGTTTGGCCTCTAACTATTGACCTGTTAGGAATGATTGCAGCTCCGACTTAAGGAAGCTATACTGCATATCTCGTTGGGTTTTGAAGGCACGCAAGTCATTACACCACATCAAGATGCAATTTCGTTGTGGTGGTCCGGTATGAGGGCTGCGATCATACTGCATAGCTGATAGCCCTACTTTTTACTTGCCAAGGCAAGAACGGAACATTATGTTGTTTTTCACACGGAGGTTTCATCACGTAAGCATAGTGTGCACCACGACAGTACGTGAGCTAAAACAAAACAAAAATCTGTTGTGGAAATTTCATCTTTAACTGCTGAACGATAAATGACCCACTCCTTGATGCTTAACAAATGCTGGCAGTAGGTTGAACTCATCAACGGCTGTATACACGTGGTGTAATAATATTAGGGGTCTATCGCTTGAAAACAGAACAGTGACCAACAGCACCTTGAGCAAAAGCGATAGAGCCCGGTAATTTTTTTCATCTTGTGTATGATAATGAACGACTCCGAATACTTTTTCTTCCGTTGTACTCATCGCACAACTGCTAGCTACTGTTTCAGGGCTTAGAGGCTGGTAATACTTTCCGTTTTATGAACCGTAGAATTTACCGTGAATTGAACCCGCCATTATTATTATATTCCACGTCAGGCTTCCCGGTGCACCGGAGCGGTGTGTCGTTTGCAAATCACAACTAGCTCACTCGTTTTAGGCATGCACTACTCATCAATATCACAGCATGACGAGGGACAATGAACACTGCATTACTTACAACTCCCGCGAACAAAAAGCAGCGTTTTGAACAGAGAGTGAACATTTATGAACGAATAATGAAACATCAATAAATACCAATCTGAGCACCACATGCAGCACGACCTGAACTTGTGTACATCATTTATCCTAAGTGATGAGAAATGACAAGATCGCTAGTGTTTATGGTCTTTTTCATTATATATATATATATATATATATATATATATATATATATATATATATATATATATATAAAGGGAAATCGAAAGTGATCGCTGTGAAGTAGCTGATTTGTCTGGTTACTGACAACCGTCTCTCTTCTGCGATACTTCAGGTCACACTACATGCGTTGTGTCGAACTCAGAGTCACATGATATCGTATGTGAAAACCAGGGCAGCGCACTCCTCGTTAACGATACCATTTTGTACCATTTTTCTGCTTACTGATGGTATTGCTACGTGTTTCTTAATACAAGCTCCATTGAAGATGTCAAGGGTTCCTTCTTTCTGAAAGATTACAAATTGACGGCCTTACCAGCGAACTGCGTTGACCAGCTGAAGACCATCCTAATATAACACCGAAACCAAATGCAAAGTCTTCTGAAGAGATCGAGAAGCCAAATTTGAAGAAGCAACAGCTCGGCGATGTGTTGTTCAAACCGCTCGAAATTCTTAGTCGATTGACAACTCAGTCCAAGTCAGAGTGATTCATTCCCGACGGTCGAATGTGAAATGTAGGGAAACGGAGAAGGCTGCGTTTATTGGCTATACTCGAAAGCCTTTACCGTTTGATTGGAAGCACCGGTCCACGGAAGTTTGGTGTATGTGAGTTCATCAACGAATCCGAAGGACCACTGATTCACTTTTAGGGACCGATGAAGGCAGATTTCACTCCTCCATGAGAAATGGTTATCCAGGTATTACTTGATTCTTGAGATAGCTTCACTTTCGTGTAAATAGCGGCACCGATCTCTGCTCAGGCAGTAAACTGTATGACTTGGAATACGCGGACGTTGCTCTTGAGTAAAGATCCAAGCTCCCTTGGATAGTCTAAACAACAGCGTTTCAATGTTTAGGATGTGTTTTGCAACTTCAAAGTGTAAAATGTTGTTGCAGGACTGGATCGGCTCCACGCCAGTGCTTGTTAGCGGGGGAAGCTCTAGCTGAAGCATATAGGTTTTTTACCTGAGCAGTTATACCTAACCAAATGGATAGATATTGGATGAAGTGTCATCGCGTATACAGAAGGCGTTTGACTTTTGCTAACCTCAGCCATTTATGGCGCCGGCATGACATCCGATTTGTCAAGGGTCGAGTGTACACTGCTGCGGTTAGATCTGCTTTTTAATACGACTCAAAAACGTGGCCGCTGAGAGTAGATACGCGAAGACTTTCGGTGCTTGAGCACTGATGTCTCCGCAGCACTGCCCGAATATGGTGGCAACACTGTATCAGCAATACTTAGGTTTGGCTTGCGGTGTCGGAAGCCAGATATCAGTCAGTGGAACCAGCACTGAATCTAACAGGTTAATGTGGCTGGGACATGTGTTACGCATGCCTATCGATAGACTTCCCCGGCGTACACCGTTCTCCAAGGCAGGCAGTGGCTGAAAGGCAGATCGAGGTGGTCAGTCCATGAGATAGCAGAAGGGTATGAAAAGACCGACCACTGGAGTTGGCCAAGTAGAGCGTGTTAAAATTCCGGGTTGGAGTTCATGCAACCCGCCTACCAGGTAGCTGGCGACATTAAGGGATATGGTCAGGTGTCGCAGCCAGTGGCGTAGTTACATTAAGACTATTTCTTTGTCGTTGTGATTTCTGATTTTTCCCTCGCTTTCGGTTCTATTTTACTCCATGCTTCTATTGGTTTGCCTTTGACTTGACAATGTTGGAAGGCTGCAAGCGAAACCAGAGCACATGAATGCGAGATTAACAGTTGAATGAACTGGACCGAACTCCTGATCCCCGTTCCCGAGAAATTCGCGATCGGCGACAATCACTACCGGTGTGAAAAACAAACAAGAATTTAACTCGTGAAATATTCCCGTGATCAGAATTTAAAAAACGTGATGTGGCGAACACAAACGTCTTTCCGGTACTTCACCTCAGACCAAAACGGGACATTTGGAAGGTTTTAGTGTTGCTCAATAATTTGATCCAGAGCATGAACACAAAAGCAACACAACTCTGAAGGGGCCAAACAACGAATCCCCTTTACGGCTTAGGCGATCACAATCAGGTTACGCTGACTAACCCTGTGCTCGCAAAAACAGTTCATCAAGACATTACAGCTTCCGTGGCCGAGGGTCAACGTGATGGTAGGACAAACACACAGACTTGATGAAGTTGTTGGTTAATGTGCCCACGGGAGTGCAATGGAAACTGATTAGACATTCATTTTTGTGCTTTTTCGTTAATGCTCTGGATCATATTATTGGGCAACACTAAAACTTTGCATGTGTATTGTACTGGCCTAAGGAGAAGTACAGAAAAGAATTTATCTACAGAACTTTCCAGATGTTCGTCATTCAAACCTAATGTACGACCTTTCAACGGGAGAAGCTTTCGACAGGGTGGTCGACTCAAGAGCACTGAAAAATGGGGTTTGTCTGGAGAAATTTTGCGGCCCGTGACAGTTGTTGTATGCCCGGAAACTGTCCACTGAATAAAGAAAAGAATTTCACGTCCAAACACAACTGGCAGATGAGGAGATCCACGCACATGCCCGTGTCCTTCGCTACCTAGCTGAACGAGGCTTCGCCAAAAAATCTCGGGAACAGCGCAACCAACGTATCCTGGAATAGTTTGCCCAGTTTGTCCTGCAGTGTTAAAAGCGAATTTTATATACAAGCACCGAGAGATCTGGAGACGGCCGTGGAAGGGACAAAAATCCTGGGACGAAGGGATGCGGCTATTCCCAGACAGTCGCAACCGTGTCTCACAGCACAACCATGATACTGTCCAATAACCAGCTGGCGACCATCGGCTCACCGACGGGTTGTTCAACCTCTCGGGCCATCATTATCTCCCACCTCCTAAAGAAACGTCCCGTTCTACCCCAACAATGGGTTCCGTAGGCCGTGCCGGCAGCGAGAGAGATAATTATGGCGAAATTCACAGAGGAGATTTAGAAAAGATGAGTTCCTGTGTGAAATAATTAGCCCTACATTGTTTGCTTCTTCCACGACCTCGTCCCTTTTCGCGCCCATCGTGCTCCATGATAAAGTTATTTATGGCCTGATGAATACTACTTCATCACATAGTCTGACACGAACGGATATCGCCCGGTGCATATCAAGTTTACATCGGAATACTTGTCATGATCGACTCACTGCTGTGAACGGTTCTTTTATAGGGACAAATAGAACACTCTACACGGAGTGCCGACTCGGAGCTCGTCGAATGAAACGAATTCATAAGATCCCCGGATTTGCCGTTCGAATGCGCAATTGTGTTAGACCTTTTGAAGGAGACCAATGGCACCATTGATTTTACGGTATCTCTTCCAAAAACGCGGTGTGATACGGTACCACCTCGAAGAAGTACCACTCACAAACCGAAGATGAACCTCACCGTATCAAACCTGTCGTCCGTTTCCTATGTCGATCAGAAAATACTACACTCCACAAAACCGGTGCGCCGAGAGTGAAGTCCGGATGAATTAGTGAGCCGGAACGCATAATTTAAAAACATGCCGACGTTTTTACATGGAATAACGCATCACTGGGACCGACACGCTTACTGCAATATCGGACAGACATGGGAAATGCCCCACCAATAAAGATTCCTTCAAGACGCATACCGTTGTCTTGGATGATCGAAATTCTAGAGATTATCAGGGAAATGGAAGAAAGTAACGTAGTTCAGTCATCAAACTCTTCGTGGTCTGCTCAAACAGTCCTGCTAATAAAGAAACATGGCGAGCTTCAGTTGTGTATCGACTATCAAAAACTGAACCAAAATAACCACAAAAGACGCGTTTCTGCGTCCACGAATGGATGATTTCCTCGATGTTCTGGCTCACGCAACATATTTCAGCTCTTTGGATCTAACCCCGGGATATTGGCAAGCAGAAGTGAAGGAGAAGGACTGACTTAAAACAGCGTTTTCTACACCTTCGGGATATGCGAGTTCCAAACTATGCATTCCGGGCTGGTGAATGCTCCCCCCACATTGGAACGCTTAATGCAACTAGCCTTGAAAGGTCTAACCCCACATAAATGCCTCGTGCATCTGGACGACTCTATTGTACATGGGACCTCAAGAAAAACATGAATAACCCGGAATGTTATATCTAGTTGTTCCGTACGCAGTGAAAAGTAAGACACGAGTTATACAAGCGTATATTCAGTACAGGATCTGTAACGGTGCAAAGGCACAACGGGCAACAATGAAGACGTGAGCGTAAACGAGTGACTCAGCCAAAACGCCCACACAAGCAAGTGTCATCGGTGGTCACGTGCGACCAAGCGAAAATTAGATCGATAAAATGCTAAAGCCAGACTGATTGGAGAACAGAGTCCAACTAGGCACGGTTGTTTGACGCGCGCACGCTCACAGATTGGACGACCAATGAATGGACAAAGAAAAATGACGAGTGCAACTGACAGTCCAATCAACCATGCAGACATAACACTGATAGATTGGCGTGAATAGGCCTTCGACTGAAGCCTGAGAAGTGCCATTTCATGTAACCGCAATCCACTTATCTGGGACATATAATCACGGGTGTTAGCATCCACATAGACGCGAGGAAAATCGAACAACTTGCATCATGGCCCACATCGAGAGACATGGAAGAGGTGGAAAACTCCTTGGGGATGGCATCGTACTATCGCCGACTTGTGACAAACTTCGCCCAAATTACCCCCCCCCCACCTCTGTATTCCATTTGAGTGGGATTCTCGATGCGAAGACTCAAGTAATACCCTTCAGAAAAGACTGCACCGTATCCATATTGGCGTTACCCGATACATCGCCCTAAGCTGGGCAATTCACACCAGACACAAACGCCAATGACACGGCGGTCAGGGTGGTATTATTATAGCTAGGAAAAGACGGCAAAGAACGTTACAGCTTTTGGGAGTCGATGCCTGAGCAAATAACAACGAAATTACTGTGCAACTGGGAAGAAAATTTTGGCTCGTGTTCTTTTTGAGGCAGTATATACACTATCTTATCGGCTGTAAATTCCCCGGCCGGTGGTAGACAGAATTTCACCGTCGTCCGGATCGTTACCACACCTGACCTGTTGGGGCCTTATGTAGTTCTTCACTCCAAGTCTCAGGGTCTGGTTGCCGGTTATGCCTGATAGTGCAGTGGGCCTTCGTGGCTATGGGATATATACCCCTTCCGCTGCACTCATGTACAAGCATCTTATAAAAAGAAAAAAGAAAGACAGCGACCCTGTTCATATTGAGAAGACACACTCCAAATACAGCATCTGTTTTTCAACAACAGTAAAAAACACGTCCGTAGAGCTTACACAATCGAGAAGCATATCTATTTTAGAATTATTACGGTTCACAATATAACAGCTGGGGAGAGTTGTTCAACGGCTTCTGATCGCTGCCCTTGGCGTTCAGGTCGCAAAACGTTTTATCAACAGTCGAGGTGACATCGTCAGTGTGTGCTGCGCACTGCGCACCCAACAAGCATGGAACAGCTATAAGATGGACAACAGCAGAGCTCAAGCAATCCAAAGAGTGAGAAATTATTCTTTTGAGCGCAGGTTGACTGCATCAGTCTGCGCAAACCCTCACGCGGTTCTATGCTTTCGTCCAATCCCAAAAACATGACAAAGTGTAGCAACTTTGGACGGAGCACAGGGACGAGTAGCGATAAGGAAGGAGGACAAGGCCGATGCGCTCTTGTCTCTTCTCAAGAGTATATCAACCAGCAGATAATGTACAATGGAGGAAACACAAGCACCTCCAAGGCCCGAACTTAGTGTTGACGGAGAAACGTACACGGCGCTGCGACTTTTCAACAGGAACAAAGCTGCAGGACCGGATGGGGTTCATTCAGTCTCTGGCTGATGTTTTAAAGGCTCCGCTGACGCAGCTGTATCAAACATCACTTGGAGAGGGGAATGTGCCGGAGGACTGAAAGAAGGCCACGGTAACGGGAAAATACAAGACCGGATCGCGGTATAAGGCAGAAAATTACCGGCCAGTTAGTCTAGGTCAAGTACTGTGCAAGTGTTTGGAGCGCATATATTGGAAATGGATCTCTAGGCATCTGGTTCAAAATAACCTCATTTCAAATGCGCAGCACGGGTCTGCGGCAGGACGGTTGTATCTAACGAAGCTCCTGTCGTTCCTTGAGGAGGTAACCAGGCGGCTGGATGAAGGACAGCTGATTGAGGTCTGTTACATAAGGTAAAGCAAGGCGTTTGATTTTGCGAACCAAAGGCTCCTATACGTTAAACTGCAGTCTGTGGGAATTGTAAGAAAGACAAGACAATGGGTAAATGGATTTCTGATGAGGCAAACGTTTCGTGTTTAGGTGGATAGCCACATTTTATGATAGAAAGAGATAGATAGCGAGGTGCTACACGGACCGGTACTCGGTCCTCTGTTGCTCGTTACCCCAATCTATGATCTAGAACGGGAACTCAACGAAACTACTTTTGTTTGGGGACGACGTCAAATTGCTGGGGTGGATAAAGAGCTTGACGCGCTAGTCGCGTAAAACTTGTCGCGCAAGTAAGACCTTCCGCTCAACCTCGCTAAATGCCAATGCCAGACCACAACTTCAGTGGCCAGTGGGAATGACGTAGAGTCGCTGCAAATGGTCTCTTAATCAAAGATCCCACAGCAGGGCTGGACAATAGTTTCAAGCCGCCAAAGCAGTGCACCGCGGTATTAAATATGACCAGGAGGAACCCACTTCGGATTAGATCTACCATGTCACGTAGGGGGCCGGGAGTAGTCGTTTCCACCTACCAAGCCAAGGATGGGTCAAACCTGGAGTACTGCGTGCAAGCCTGGGCAGCATATCACCAGAACGATATAGACCGTCTGGAAAAGGTGAAAAGGCTAGTCACTAGGATAGCGACTGGTTAAGGAAAGAATAACTACGCAGAGCATCTTCGAGCCCTGGTTCTGTTCTCGATGGGAAGGCGACTCACGAACGGGAACTTGTTGAGAACCTAGGTGCATGGGGCTAAGGACTGAATCCCAAAAGCGGGTCCACAAAAAAGCACCCGCAAAGACAAGACAAAACGCATGCAGTAATTAGGTCTCACGTGACAGACCAGAAAAAGTTCCTTCAAGGGTGCTTCGGTCACGTTCCGGTGCTGGGTTAACGCCACACTGCCTTGTGGGTCAGACTTTTGAGTCAAAGGCTCCGGTTAGGGTTCCCAGAGAAAAACCGTCTTCGGTGTGGGCAACCGCGAAGTATGATGCGCCTAGAAATCTCCAGCGGTCCCTCGGTACACATTCCTTATCTCTCTGCTCTTCATCCTTTACATCCCAATTATAAATGCGTACGAGTAGCCACAACGAGTTGTGATAATGAACTTCTAACTCTCGGAAAGGGTAGAAAATCAGAGACAGAAAAAAGGAGAATCCATTCTCCGACCTATTCATTCTCTTTGCTTAGCTGCTTTCAACGTCCGCACACTTTTGCCAAACGGGGCATCAGGCTGCCCCAGCTAGGACTCTTGAAACCCTTAACACAGACGTGTGTTGTGTCTCCAAAACACGCGTACGAGACCCGACTTAAGTGTAAACACTTCTCTCCCCAGATGCAAACCCGGCTTCTCGTTTCACTCTTCGCGTGTCGGGTGATTCGGTACCTAATGCTTGTGGTCAGGCTGGCGTTGGCATCGCTCTGAGCATGAAAGCTGAGCGTGCATTGCTCGACTGGATCCCAGTTAGCAGTCATCTGTGTGCGTTTCGGTTGAATGGTTCTGTACTTGTCAACAGCACTAGACTGAAACGTCGATGCCTGTTATCGTTTCTGTGTACGCCTCAACTGACCGTAACTCTCCTGAGGCTAACGATGAATTCTACCAGAATTTATCCCAACTGCTCCGTAGCGTGCGCTCTACGGACATCACGGTTGTTGCTGGTGATTTCAATGCTCAAGTCGGAAGCCTAGACGAGAAGGAGAGGAATATGGGAGGCCGATATGGCGTTCCAGCCGATCGAACTGATAACGGTGATGGACTCATTCAACTGTGTTCCGGCTATGGACTATTCCTAGCGAATACAAATTCCTCGCACAAAAGCAACACCGGCTAACCTGGCGTCCTCCTGCGCCTTCACAGCGCTGGACTCAGATCGACCATATTGCTGTCGGTTATCGCTGGCACGGATCAATTCAAGACTGTCGATCATTTTGGTCCACTTCTGTAGACACTGATCACGCTCTTGTCCGTGCGCGCTTCAGCTTGTGCCTCGTTGGTAGCCGAAACAACGCCAAAGCGAACCGTCCCCCGCAGCTGCTACTGGACGATAACCAACGATCTGCTTTCTGAACAGAATTATCCACCAGGTTATCGATACGATCAAATGCCCGGAATTTAGAACAGCGATGAACAAAGATCAAACAGGCTCTACGTGCGGCTGCTGATGCTACCCAAGGTCCAGCAACTAGACACACAGAAACGATGGATATCTGGATCCTCAGTGGCACTGTTAGATATGCGCAGATCCATTCCTTCAGATTCCAGATACGATAGGGCACGGAGATGCCTTAAACGCCAACTGACTCCTCGCCTGAGAAATGACCGTGATTAGTGGTGGATTGCGAAGTGTAGGGAGATGAAAAAGCTGCGCCGATCGGAAACAGCCGTAACCTTTTCCGTCTGATTTGACAAACCGGTCCACGCAAACCAGGCGTTAGCGAATTGGTCAAAGAAGCGAACAGCTTACTGATTCAAACTCAGGAGCGTCGTTTAATTCGCTGGGTGGAGCATTTCGAGAAACAGTCGAATTGACCTTAACCTCCTCAGGTTCGGTCACTTGCGCAATGGGTAAAGCTCTTGTTGTACATACCAGTCCTCCGTCAGGAACGGAGGTTCTTCGCGAAATAAGATATCTTAAACGACATAGGGCTACCGGGCTGGATGAGCTGTCTTCGTCTTTTTTCAAAGACGGTGGCCGAGCACTTTTACTGGAGTTGACGAAACTCCTTGGTTTGGTATGAGAGAAGGAACAAGTTCCAAAGAGTTGGTGTGAATCGGTGATCGTATCGATTTATAGGAAAGGCGACAGGTCATCCTGTGAAAACCACAGGGGAATAAGTCTGGTTAGCATCGCATCCAAACTGCTCGCTGGTATTATTCTCCACCGCCTATCTAATGATCGCGAACAGTGCTCGCGCAAGAATTAAGCTGGGTTTAGACCTGGTTCGACAAGTCTTAGAACACAGACACACCTTCCGCGATCAGTGGCGCACTCGCATCTACAAACTTTCTTCACCGACTTTATTCCATTAGTGTAGTTCTCTGCTTACTGCTTTCATGCTCTTTTCTCCTTCATTGTTTCCTTTTGAGGTTGCCGCTACGGGATAGCAATCAAAGCCACCGCACCGAGTGCATGGTTAATGGTTGTCTGAACAGAACAGATGAGAAGACTGTCAGGCATAAGTCTAGATTTCCCCTTTGACCCCAGAGAGTGGGACAAGGGCGCAAAGTCAAAGGCTGCAAAGAAAGCAATTAAGGGTAGAAACTAGGGCAAACTACTTCTCAAATACCGATACGCCTTAGAAATAAGCTCTCGGATGTCGAAAATACCACAACAGCCAGGGAAGAAAACAGCAGACTAGTGTTGCAACGCAGTACACTCCGCGGTATGTTAGATAATTTTAGGGCCAGAAACAATTAACTTACTGATTTTTTTTGTTTTTCTGTGCCGAACTCATTACTGCACAAAATTCCTCTTTCAGAAAAAAAATATCACGCAGTGTTGGGAGCTACGGAAACGCGCCAACAACACAATCATCTTGATACACGACTGGTTTTAGATACCTAAAATCTTGTGCAAACCGAATTGAACTGAAATAGTCCGTCAATTCAGTGGCACTGCGTTATCGCTTATGGAATACACAGTACAGATGTTTCTGTCCTAAGTCGAGAATGCGGTGGTTAAACACCAACGCATGTAGCGTTAGAAACCAATGGATAAAACTCTCAAAAGTCTCTTGGAAGCACAATGCGTTATTAGTCACCGTTAATGAAACATGGCTCCCTAGAGAACACCACGTACCAGGGTTAATAACTCACGATTTCACAATCTAAAGACAGGACAGAAAACACGACTGCCTTGGAGGACGGATAGCCATCCTCATTCGGTCAGGTACAAACCACCTTGAGTCTCAGACTAAGATATGTACTCGGAATGTCCAGCTGTGCGCCGTTACGACCATCCTTCTACGCCGAAGGGTCAACGTTATTTGTGTCTACAGGGCACCGAGTACAAACCGCGACGAGGATGTTCGACTACTGTGGACTCTAGCTGAAGTAGTTAAGGATGCACGGAAAAACCTCATAGTGGGTGACTTCAACTTTCCGCATATTGACTGGGCGGTTGAGGTCTGCATTTCAGGATAGCAGGAGGAGAGCTACTTAGGGTGGCTGCATGCTAATGCGTTGCACTAACATATTAGGGAAGATACCAGATATAGGTATGGGTGCTTTCCATCCTTACATGATCTCACAATAACGAATCTCGCAAACGACGTCTCCGAACTACAGTGCTGTGCACCGTTGGGCAAGTGATCACATCTACGTTATGATCACCCTGTACATGCGGCAACCCAAGGCAGCCTCAAGACTGATTAAGAACTTCGGTAGTATGGACATAGATAAGCTTCGCGCTAGGTCGGCAGATCTGACGTGGGACAAGGTAGAGGAGGCTACTATCCAGCAACGCTGAAATATAATACAGGGGTCACTAAACGCTCTCCAGAACAAGTGTGTGCCCTTGGAACAAAGGAACAGAGAAGGCAACCCAATGTAGTGGAAGACTGCAATGGCCAAAACCATGGAACGTAGAAACTGTTGCTGGAACCTTTACAAAGCTTTTGGTAACCGTCCAGCTTCGGTTCGGTGTATCAAGCCTCGAAATGAGACGGTGAACCACCTGCAAGACCGCTAGGCGAGTGCGAGCTTAAATAAGTCAAATGCGTGAAAAAGCAGCCGAATAAACTCTATAGCCACGTGCAGCCAAAAGACTCAACAGAAGATCAGATACGTCCACTCTACACTGCAGACCACAGTATCGCCACTGATGACCAGATCAAAGCAGACGCCCTGGATGAGTACTTTGGTGGTGTACACAGGGTGGATAGTGGGGCACTAGTCGGTTTGACGTTGGTGCTTCCTCCCCCGGAGTTAAACGAACTAAATCTTTCAGAGGGAATTATGCGTAAGTACCTACAGAAATTCAACGGCCCCGGGTCAGCGGGTCAGGATGGCATCCATTCTGCTATAATCAAGCCGTTGGCGGATATCACAGTTCCATCGGTATGTAAGCTGCGCAGGTCCATATTGTTCGAATGCACGGAACATGCTCAGCGTGCACTAGATAATCTCGCAAGAGCAGTACCTCCATTCGGCATGCGCTTTGCACCTTCAAAGTGCAAGGTGATGTTACAAGACTGGACGTCAACAATTCCGAGCTTGATGCTCGATGGGAAGGTGCTGGCAGTTGTCGACCACTTCACCTACCTCGGTAGCTGTGCGACGACGGATGGGAGCACAATAGTAGAGGTGAGTACGCGGATATCCAAGGCTCGAGCGGCGTACGCTCGACTGAAGCACTTGTGGTGCCGACCTGATATTTCACTGAAGTTGGAAGGCCGTGTATACTGTGCTGCAGTGCGTTCAGTTTTGTTGTATGGTTGAGAAACTTGGAGTCTGCGTGCTGAAGATATTCGTCGTCTCGAGGTTTTCGACTATCGATGTTTACGTAGTATCGCTAGGATTGGGTGGAATAGCCGAGTAAGCAACGATGAGGTCAGAAAGCGAGTATTGGGTACTAATTCAGAGAACGTTCAGTCACAGCGTATCCAGCTTAGTAGACTTCGTTGGTTGGGACACGTGTTACGTATGGCCAACACACGTCTACCGTACCGTGTCCTATTTTCCGCTCTTCCTAAGGAATGGAAGAAACCACGTGGAGGTCAACAGATGACGTGGCAACGAGGAATGAGAAAATGTACAGCAAACTTAGGAAAATTAGGTGCTTCGCGTCTTCGTGGTTGGGGTCCAAAAGATCCGTCCACCAGTTGGCTGGAGACACTGAAGGATATGGCTATGAATCGTGAACAGTGGCGATCGTGTTGTCACTTTCTATCGAATCAGAATGATTGATCGATGTGTGTTTGTACAGTTAGACTGTGTATTCCATGTGTTGACTACTAGTGTATTCTTTCCTTTTCCCACCCGTGTAGGTCCACTTCCTCTCCATATTGTATATTCATACTTTCTAATTCAACGTGCAATATGGTGAGAAAGGCAGTGGTCAGTGGGGCTTGCCCTACTGTTTAACGCTGTACGATGATGACGATATTAGACCAGGGTAAGCTGCTTCAGGACTGAAAAACCGCAACGATCGTGGCAATATATAACAGTGGACCTAAGTGGCTATGGGTAACTATAGGCCGGTAAGTCTAACCAATATCCTATGCAAAGTACTAGAGAAGACCGTCCGGGCGCACGTTCACGAGCACCTACCAGAGAACTCTACGCTTTGCCCAGCTCAGCATGGATTAGCAGGAATGGCTAACGGACTTCCTTACCGGTAAAACGTTTTACGTTAGGGTAGGTGACAAGAACTCTGAATTAGAAAACGTCATCAGTGGAGTACCACAGGGGTCCGTACTAGGCCCACTACTGTTTCTTCTACTTATAAATGATTTAGCCTCAGTCCTGCAGTCAGCATGCTTCTTTTCTGTAGATGATATGAAATTAGTGGGGGCTCAGGGGGGGGGGAGAGGAGCTGAGTAGAGACTTAGTGGCCGTTCTAAACTGGGCACACAAGTGGGACTTACCTCTCAATGCTGGGAAATTCCACTTGCTGTCACGGACAGCGACAAGCTTGGTGGTTGTACACGACCAAGGCCTATCTACTATAGAGACAAAAAACAGCGTTAAAGACCTTGGAGTTTAGGTGACTTCTGATCTTAAGTGGTAGGGCCAGTGAACAGAAGCTACACAAAAGACACGCAATGAGCTTTCTAGGTTGACAGCAGCATTTTTGTGCCGACAACCAAAATTTTTATGCCAGTTTATGTGCCCCTAGTTAGACATCTTTCAGGGAACTATGTACAGGCATGGCCTACAAAAAAGGATGCCATCTATTTGGAGAAGGTACAATGTCTTGCAACGCGCATGGCTGAGGGTCAGAGGGGTAAGGCATATGATCAGAGGCTCCAGGACCTCAAGCTTTTCTCTGTGGAAAAAGGAGACTACGAGGGGATCGCACAGAGACATTTTAAGTAATAAGAGGCTTTTCTGGGCTTAGACGGAAGAGTCTATTCCATATGGCCACAGACCTACGAACAAGAGTTCATACGAAGCTGGTCGAAGTCCGATCTAGGTTGTTAGCTAGATTTCACCTAAGTAGAGTGGTTAACTACTAGAACAGACTGTCAGGGGAGTTAATGTAACTGGGGACCGTCCAGGCATTCGAGGGGGTCCTAAATCGTAAGTGGAACAAGATCATTTCTGAGTGAGCTTTGAAGGTATCTCCAGACGGACTGTTGATAACACTAAGTTCCGTTTGATGTTTCATTACTGAACGTCTCCACTTGTTGCACAATGACTCAGTGGACGCTCAGGGTGTGTAATGTCTCCCGCAGTTGATGCGCGACAAGATTTGACGTTAGTCCCTTAATTTTAGAGGGGATTCGACGAGGTAAACTGCGTAGTGGTGGCTGCCTTGCTGTGTGCATACCAACAAAGGAATTCTGGACGCTCCATAGGTCGTGGTCGTCACCTGACCTATCCAAACTGAACTGAACTGGCATATTTGTTTGAGCACTTGGAGGAGATACCACACAATATGGATTCATGGTATCACGGAAATCTAAAAACTAATATTCACAGCCATGTAAATCCTCTTGTTATCAAAGAAAATAACTGCGTAGTTTACTGAGTCTGTTCGGCAGTACTCACTTGGGATGGTAGTAACTACCTCTCCGACTTGAAGTCTATATAAAATCGTGGTCTTTCCAGCTCCATCCAATCCTAGAATGAGAATACGTCGCTCCTTCGGACCGAAAAGCCGGGAAAAGTAACTGAAAATACCACCTAAAACAAATAGACATGCAACGACAGCAGCATACCCATGGCTTCGTCCGCAATGTGGTTGGAGTCAGTTCAGTTCAGCTCAGTCTGCACAGGACAGGTAATGGCCACGGCCAATCGAGCGTCCAGAATTCCTTCGGTGGTATGCACACCAGTTATGCACCCACCACTGCCGAGTGTATTTCGTCGAATCCCCGCTAAAAATGAGGGGGAAACGGATAACTTCATCGCACATCAACTGCGAGAGACATTATGCATCGTGAGCGTTCAATGAGACAGTACGCAATGAGGAAATAAGTCTGCTAAAACATACTCCAGAAGGACTACAGTGCTACCCGTCATCCATCTAGTTGATATACTCAAGGCTCACTACAAGGAAAGACCTCGTACCACTTGGGATCTAGGGCACCTTTGAAGGATTGGACTGTCCGCAGATCTACCATTTCACCAGGCAGACCGTTCCAACTGTTCACAACCCTGTTGCTGAAGAAGTGCGATCTAGCCATCAACCTATATCGGGCTTTTATCAACTTCTTTTCATGTCCCCTTGTTCTGGAGTCTACGGCCACTTGGAATAGACTATCTGGTCTAAGGCCAGAAAAGCCCTTCATTACCTTGAACGTTTCTATGAGATCCCCTCGACGTCTCCTCCTTTCCAACGAGAAAAGATTCAGGTCACAGAGTCTCTGCTCGTAAGTCTTACCCCTCTGCCCTTCAGCCATTCGTGCGGCGAGCCGTTGGACTTTCTCTAGGCAGGCGGCGTCCTTTTTGTAGAAGGGTGACCAAACTTGCACGCTACCTTCTAAGTGAGGTCGTACTATAGCCATGTAAATAGGTACGAATACTTCCGGCTTCCGGCAAGACAAAGCTGATCGCAGCCTAAAGAGCTCCCCATGAGCCTTATGCGCAGCAGCGTTGCACTACTCCGACCATTTGAAGTCACTTTTCATGATGACCCCCAGGTCTTTAACCCTACTGGCTGCCTCTACGGTGAACAGACCTCGATTATGAGCGACAGTTAGGCTCTCTGTTGCCCTTGACAACAAGTGGCTTTTTTGAGCATTCAGAGGTAAGTCCCATTTGTATGCCCAGTTCAGGACGGTACCTATTTCCCTGCCCAAGTCCGCCCTACCCTTAGATCCAACAATCTTCACATCATCCGCAAAAATAAAGCTGGGCGACTGAAGAGTGGATGCTAGGTCATTAATAAATAACAAGAACAGGACCGGGCCTAGGACGGATCCCTGAGGTACACCACTGGTGACGTTCACCAAACTGGAGCACCTGTCCCCCACTTTGACGTAAAGCGTCCTGTGGGAGAGGAAGTCCTCCAGCCACCTATATACTGGCCCATCTATACCGAAAGTCTCCATCTTGCGTAGCAAAAGACGATGATTAACGGAGTCGAACGCCTTGCTAAAGTCGAGGTAGCATGCCTCAACTTGCTTACCTTCGTCCAGTCGTCGAGTTACTTCATCTAAGAAGCACAGGAGATTGGTCAAGCAAGATCCATTTTTCAGGAATCCATGCTGCGCCGGACTTAGCATGGAGTGCTGCAGTAAGTGCTGGCAGATATGGGCACGGATGATCTTCTCGAGGACTTTACAGAGAATGCTAGTTAGGCTTACCGGCCTGTAGTTCTGCACATCCGACTTAGGCCCACTCTTATGTATTGCCACGGCTGCCGCGATTTTCCAGTCCTGAGGCAGCTTACCCTGGTCCAACGTGGATCTGTACAGTCTGTATACCGATGGAGCTATGATATCCGCCCACGGCTAGATGATAGCTGGATGAATGCCATCTGGGCCCGCTGACTTGTGGCGGTTTAACTCCTGTAGGTACTTACGCACGCATTCCTCTGAGAGATCTAGTTCGTTTAACAGAGGAGGATGCACCAGAGCCAGATCTACTCGTACCCCCAGTTCAGTTCAGTTCAGTCTGCACAGGACAGGTAATGGCCACGGCCAATCGAGCGTTCAGGATTCCGTCGATGGTATGCACACCAGTTATGCACCCACCACTGCCGAGTGTATTTCGTCGAATCCCCGCTAAAAATGAGAGGGAAACGGATAACTTCATCGCACATCAACTGCGAGAGACATTATGCATCGTGAGCGTTCAATGAGACAGTACGCAATGAGGAAATAAGTCTGCTAAAACATACTCCAGAAGGACTACAGTGCTACACGTCATCCATCTAGTTGATATTCTCAAGGCTCACTACAAGGAAAGACCTCGTACCACTTGGGATCTAGGGCACCTTTGAAGGATTGGACTGTCCGCAGATCTACCATTTCACCAGGCAGACCGTTCCAACTGTTCACAACCCTGTTGCTGAAGAAGTGCGATCTAGCCATCAACCTATATCGGGCTTTTATCAACTTCTTTTCATGTCCCCTTGTTCTGGAGTCTACGGCCACTTGGAATAGACTATCTGGTCTAAGGCCAGAAAAGCCCTTCATTACCTTGAACGTTTCTATGAGATCCCCTCGACGTCTCCTCCTTTCCAACGAGAAAAGATTCAGGTCACAGAGTCTCTGCTCGTAAGTCTTACCCCTCTGCCCTTCAGCCATTCGTGCGGCGAGCCGTTGGACTTTCTCTAGGCAGGCGGCGTCCTTTTTGTAGAAGGGTGACCAAACTTGCACGCTACCTTCTAAGTGAGGTCGTACTATAGCCATGTAAATAGGTACGAATACTTCCGGCTTCCGGCAAGACAAAGCTGATCGCAGCCTAAAGAGCTCCCCATGAGCCTTATGCGCAGCAGCGTTGCACTACTCCGACCATTTGAAGTCACTTTTCATGATGACCCCCAGGTCTTTAACCCTACTGGCTGCCTCTACGGTGAACAGACCTCGATTATGAGCGACAGTTAGGCTCTCTGTTGCCCTTGACAACAAGTGGCTTTTTTGAGCATTCAGAGGTAAGTCCCATTTGTATGCCCAGTTCAGGACGGTACCTATTTCCCTGCCCAAGTCCGCCCTACCCTTAGATCCAACAATCTTCACATCATCCGCAAAAATAAAGCTGGGCGACTGAAGAGTGGATGCTAGGTCATTAATAAATAACAAGAACAGGACCGGGCCTAGGACGGATCCCTGAGGTACACCACTGGTGACGTTCACCAAACTGGAGCACCTGTCCCCCACTTTGACGTAAAGCGTCCTGTGGGAGAGGAAGTCCTCCAGCCACCTATATACTGGCCCATCTATACCGAAAGTCTCCATCTTGCGTAGCGAAAGACGATGATTAACGGAGTCGAACGCCTTGCTAAAGTCGAGGTAGCATGCCTCAACTTGCTTACCTTCGTCCAGTCGTCGAGTTACTTCATCTAAGAAGCACAGGAGATTGGTCAAGCAAGATCCATTTTTCAGGAATCCATGCTGCGCCGGACTTAGCATGGAGTGCTGCAGTAAGTGCTGGCAGATATGGGCACGGATGATCTTCTCGAGGACTTTACAGAGAATGCTAGTTAGGCTTACCGGCCTGTAGTTCTGCACATCCGACTTAGGCCCACTCTTATGTATTGCCACGGCTGCCGCGATTTTCCAGTCCTGAGGCAGCTTACCCTGGTCCAACGTGGATCTGTACAGTCTGTATACCGATGGAGCTATGATATCCGCCCACGGCTAGATGATAGCTGGATGAATGCCATCTGGGCCCGCTGACTTGTGGCGGTTTAACTCCTGTAGGTACTTACGCACGCATTCCTCTGAGAGATCTAGTTCGTTTAACAGAGGAGGATGCACCAGAGCCAGATCTACTCGTACCCCCAGTTCAGTTCAGTTCAGTCTGCACAGGACAGGTAATGGCCACGGCCAATCGAGCGTTCAGGATTCCGTCGATGGTATGCACACCAGTTATGCACCCACCACTGCCGAGTGTATTTCGTCGAATCCCCGCTAAAAATGAGAGGGAAACGGATAACTTCATCGCACATCAACTGCGAGAGACATTATGCATCGTGAGCGTTCAATGAGACAGTACGCAATGAGGAAATAAGTCTGCTAAAACATACTCCAGAAGGACTACAGTGCTACACGTCATCCATCTAGTTGATATTCTCAAGGCTCACTACAAGGAAAGATCTCGTACCACTTGGGATCTAGGGCACCATTGAAGGATTGGAGTCTTCAAATCTTGAAGTACTACACGGGTTCGAGGCTTTGAGCCCAATTGTCCCGGTCCTTGAGGAAATCTTTTTGATATTCTGTCGGATTCACCGAGCTGAAACGAGAGTAAAAGAAGCGGGGGGAGGGGGTGGCAACGAAAACAAGATACACATAACATCATGCAGTGTCTCACTGTGGACAGTGCCTTAAGCTGAGTGGGGGTGCGACATTCATGAACACATATGCCATAAAAGACATCCATTTTGTTTGTTTTTTGACAAAGGGAATTATTGGGAGAGACCCAGGTAGAGGTCTAGCTTTTTCTTGAAGATAATTTTGTTCTGCGAGAGAACAATATCTTCTGGGAGTGCGTTCCACATAGTAATAACCCTATAGCTAAAACATTTAATCCTCAGTGAAGTGCGTGGCCTCGGTTTGAAAACTTTTCTGCTGTGACCACGGAGAGAGGAGGCTGGACAGACGGAGAAGAAGCAATAGCTTTGACCTGTTTGAAAAAGGTGGAACATCAAAAACAGATCACCTCTTACGCGTCTTACGTCAAAGGGATAGATGTTGAGGAGTGAGAGGCGGACGGGATAAGGTAGATGGGATAGACCCCTTACTTCCTTAGTGGAGGCCCGCTGAACTCTTTCTAGGATCTCACGGTCTCGGACGAGACCAGAGTGCACTATCTGACTACCGTACTCCAGCAGAGATCGGATATACGTGCCGAAAATTATGGGGAAATCATCCTTAGATATGCGCGGGAAGGACCCTCGAATCATGTTTAGGACTCGAAAGGCAGACTTGCTCGCAAGTTCGTGGTGATGAGAGAAGGATAAGTTAAAATCTAACCAGAAACCGAGCACCTTGTGTCGGTCAACCCTTGGCAGTGTGGTTGCTCAATTAATGGAAAACGTGTGACCAGTCTCTCTGCCGAAAGACATGCTCACGCATTTGCCATCATTAACTGGGAGGTTCCAATCCTCGGACCAGCGTTTTGTTTCATAAACTGCAGTTTGCAAGTACTCAACGCTTGAGCTCCAGAGGGTTACATCATCTGCGTACATGGCAATGTTCGCAGGAAGGGCTGTCGGTAGATCGTTTATATAGATCAAGAGGAGAAGAGGACCTAAGACCGACCCTTGGAGGACCCCAGTTGTTACTGGGGAGGGTTGAGACAAAACATTCCCGACTTCAACCACAAAGGTGCGGTCGGTAAGGAAGCTACGTAGGATGGCTAACATGGAGCCTGTGATCCCGTATGTCTGCAGCTTATAAAGAAGAGGGGCATGGGGGACCTTATCGAAGACCTTAGCGAAATCGATGAATACAGCGTGTGAGAGCTGGCCATCATCATAGGCTTTCGTTAGACTATCCATGACAGTAAGCATATTGGTGATGCATGATCTGCCAGGATGAAACCCATGTTGGGACGGGGAGAGGATCTTATTTCTATGAAGGTGGGAAAGAACCTCACTCTTAAGAATTCTCTCAAAAATTTTGCTGGTGATGCTGGTGAGGCTTGTGGGTCTGTAACTAGAAGCAAGGTGTCTACTACTTTTCTTATAGATGGGTGCGATCACTGCTTTTTTCCAGCTACTGGGGAAAACTCCATCGTCAACACATCGCTGAAAAAGCGAGGCATAAGGAGCACCTTATGTGTCCGCGGCTTCCTTGAGAATACGGGGGTGGATTAGGTCAGGACCCATGGTCCAATATTGGTTGAGCCGTCGGAAACCCTGAGCGACTGCACCAATGGGAATAGTGACGCGGTTAAGGGTAGTGGTCAATGATAACGGGTTCATGGTAGGGTGGGATGATATGGGTATGGAGCTAAAAATTGTACAGAAGTAGGAGCTGAATGCCTCGGCTACTTGGGTAGGGGAAGTGATTGGAGATCTGGCACTATCTTTGAGAGCTAATGGCATCGGAGCTGTACCCCTAAGACGGCGCATGCACTGAAAGAAAAATGCCTTATTGGTCCGTGCTCGATGGAGTACAGATCGTTGGACTGCATTCTGATAGGACCTAATCTTGTCTTTGCATATGTTCCGGATGATCATGAAGTCTTCTGCATCACGGGCAAGGCCTGCGGCTTTATATCTAGCAAAGAGGCGTGCGAGTTCGTCTCGAATGCGCCTAATGGGGCGAGGAAGGGGTCACTTAGCGGTCTGTGGACGACGAATTCTGGAGACAAATAGCATATCAGCTAAGGAGATTAACTCTCTGAGATTCTCTGCCATTTCATCAGCAGAGTTACCTGGGTTAGTTAAATTTAGCTGGGAGGGGAAAAATGCGCGGACTTGGTCAAAGTTGGTCCTTTTGAAGGATCTCAAAATTTTAGTTTCTGGCGGAAGAGGAGGCCATTTCACGATATAATCGGATCCAATGAGAATGTGATCACTTTTGCCGAGGGGCAGCAAGTAATGCACCAAATCTATTAGGAACCGATCATTGGTGATGACCAGGTCTAGTAGGGACGGGGCGTGGCCTGTGCGATATCTAGTCGGATCTCTTACGTTCTGCACCCGTGAGTTTTTCAGTACGAGATCAAGGAGGGGTTTACCGAAAGTGATATCCAGGGCATCAGCTCTTTGCCAGTTTGTACTGGGAGAGTTGAAGTCACCAGTGACTAACAGATGGGTGAAGTCTGTATAGCTTTTCAGGGAGCCTAATAAGTCTATGAGACCTAGGCTGTCAGTTGAATTGCATGCGGGAGGACGGTAGACAACACCAAGCAATAGGGTATCTGTCCTAGAGAGGTTAAACACAGCCCACAAACAATCAATACATGAAAAGGTTGGGGTTGTCAGTAAGGTGGGAGGAGGGATCGAATTATCGTAGTATATGATGACCCCGCCGGCACGACCTCTACTGGAGTCCCGCCTTACTGTGAAGTATCCCGGAATGGATATTTCGGCATCAAGTATGTCAGGGATGAGCCAGGTTTCTGTGAGGGCTATGATCTGAGGCTCCTTATCCACTGCAAGCTGCCGAAGCTCCGGGATCTTATTCTACACACTCAGGCAATTGCTGTAAAAACACCTGAGCACATGCTCAGGAGTTGTTGCAGAATCGCCAGAGGCAGCTGTTTTTGGGTTTGAGGAGGGGGAAAGAGGGGGATTTGAGGATGGAAAGGAGGTCCTGGGAGAGTCGGGGGCTGAAGATATTGGGGGCTAGAGGGTAAGCAGTCTGCTGGGGGGACCGGTAGGTTTTGATGTCTAGTAACCTGGGGGGTATCAATCCAGGTGGACGGTCTACATCCTTCGGTCTCCGAAAAGGGTGGGCTGCTTTTTGTGGTTTGCCCTTCTGCGCACTGCTTGATGCCCTATTCTGAGTTCTCTTGTTGGTCAGCTTATTTTTCATGACAGCACCAGATATATTATCTGGTGCTTTAACCTCCTCACTGCTTCTTTCAGTAGAAACAGGTTGCAGGTTCATGTCTGGGCTCAAGGATGAGTGAGTCTCGTCTGTCGAAACAGTCTTGTTGGCTATGATGGGGCCTGGGATGCTTTTCGTAGGCGACAGATGTTTAGTGGGACTAGGCCTACTACTAGGAGTACTTTCGGAGACGGGAAATGGTGTCAGTAGGGAAGCGAGGGATGGTGGGCATGCAGCTCGGTTCTCAAGGCGAGTTACCTGGACAACTGGCAGCACTCTGAGCTTAGGATCGGCTTTTTGTGGAATTTTTGGCTTAGCCTTCTCACTGCGGAGCCTCAGATGAAGTGGCTTATCAATGGATACGCCCCTGAGCCCTTTAATTCCCTCCTTGAGATTTGCTGCCAAGGAAACAATTCGTTTGGCTGCATCTGTGGAACCCATTACAATGAGAATACCGTGAACCCGGTTGGTGCGTTTGGTTACCAACCAAGTGGACCGACCTTTGGGTGGGAAAGGGAGCTTAAGGCGATTAAACACCTGGGGGAAGGTGTCATGAGGGTGATCTGAACTGAGGAAGCGGCCCCAAAGGATGACTCGCATGGAGAAATTCTCGGTTTCTTGTAAAACCTTTGCGGCGTCAATAATTTGCTGCTCAGAAACTCTACACACCTGATCGGCTGCCTGGGACACCGGGAGGGATTTTATTACCAAACTCCTCAGGCTGGTCAGCTCATCCTTAAGGTGCGGACGGTGGCCCTTAGCTCGGCCATCTCTGCAGCCTGACTTTGGACTGCACATTTTAGTGCATCCGTTTCACGCGCATTATGAAGGACCGTTTCGTCCGGATTGACGAGTGAGGCATTGGCCACGGAGGGGGACTGTCTGCAGATCTACCATTTCACCAGGCAGACCGTTCCAACTGTTCACAACCCTGTTGCTGAAGAAGTGCGATCTAGCCATCAACCTATATCGGGCTTTTATCAACTTCTTTTCATGTCCCCTTGTTCTGGAGTCTACGGCCACTTGGAATAGACTATCTGGTCTAAGGCCAGAAAAGCCCTTCATTACCTTGAACGTTTCTATGAGATCCCCTCGACGTCTCCTCCTTTCCAACGAGAAAAGATTCAGGTCACAGAGTCTCTGCTCGTAAGTCTTACCCCTCTGCCCTTCAGCCATTCGTGCGGCGAGCCGTTGGACTTTCTCTAGGCAGGCGGCGTCCTTTTTGTAGAAGGGTGACCAAACTTGCACGCTACCTTCTAAGTGAGGTCGTACTATAGCCATGTAAATAGGTACGAATACTTCCGGCTTCCGGCAAGACAAAGCTGATCGCAGCCTAAAGAGCTCCCCATGAGCCTTATGCGCAGCAGCGTTGCACTACTCCGACCATTTGAAGTCACTTTTCATGATGACCCCCAGGTCTTTAACCCTACTGGCTGCCTCTACGGTGAACAGACCTCGATTATGAGCGACAGTTAGGCTCTCTGTTGCCCTTGACAACAAGTGGCTTTTTTGAGCATTCAGAGGTAAGTCCCATTTGTATGCCCAGTTCAGGACGGTACCTATTTCCCTGCCCAAGTCCGCCCTACCCTTAGATCCAACAATCTTCACATCATCCGCAAAAATAAAGCTGGGCGACTGAAGAGTGGATGCTAGGTCATTAATAAATAACAAGAACAGGACCGGGCCTAGGACGGATCCCTGAGGTACACCACTGGTGACGTTCACCAAACTGGAGCACCTGTCCCCCACTTTGACGTAAAGCGTCCTGTGGGAGAGGAAGTCCTCCAGCCACCTATATACTGGCCCATCTATACCGAAAGTCTCCATCTTGCGTAGCAAAAGACGATGATTAACGGAGTCGAACGCCTTGCTAAAGTCGAGGTAGCATACCTCAACTTGCTTACCTTCGTCCAGTCGTCGAGTTACTTCATCTAAGAAGCACAGGAGATTGGTCAAGCAAGATCCATTTTTCAGGAATCCATGCTGCGCCGGACTTAGCATGGAGTGCTGCAGTAAGTGCTGGCAGATATGGGCACGGATGATCTTCTCGAGGACTTTACAGAGAATGCTAGTTAGGCTTACCGGCCTGTAGTTCTGCACATCCGACTTAGGCCCACTCTTATGTATTGCCACGGCTGCCGCGATTTTCCAGTCCTGAGGCAGCTTACCCTGGTCCAACGTGGATCTGTACAGTCTGTATACCGATGGAGCTATGATATCCGCCCACGGCTAGATGATAGCTGGATGAATGCCATCTGGGCCCGCTGACTTGTGGCGGTTTAACTCCTGTAGGTACTTACGCACGCATTCCTCTGAGAGATCTAGTTCGTTTAACAGAGGAGGATGCACCAGAGCCAGGTCTACTCGTACCCACTATCTATCCTATGTACACTACCAAAGTATTCCCCCAGGGCGTCTGCTTTGCCCTGGTCATCAGTGACAATACCATAGTCTCTAGTGGATAGCGGACATACGGCATTTCTTGTTGAGCCTTCAGACTGTGCATACAATTAGGGCTTTTTCAAATCAGTTCAGTTCAGTTCAGTTCAGTTTGCACAGGACATGCAATGGCCACGGCCAACTGAGCGACCAGAATTCCTCCGATGGTATGCATACTAGTTAAGCACTCACCACTGCAGAGCTTATTTTGAGATCCTTCAAAAGGACCAACTTTGACCAAGACTGTGCATTTATTCGCTCCCATCTGAAATCAACTAACCCAAGCGAAGCTGCTGATGAAATGGCAGAGAATCTCAGAGAATTAATCTCCTTAGCTGATATACTATTTGTCTCCAGAATTCGTCGTCCACAGACCGCTAAGTGACCCCTTCCTCGCCCCATTAGGCGCATTCGAGACGAACTCGCACGCCTCTTTGCTAGATATAAAGCCACAGGCCTTGCCCGTGATGCAGAAGACTTCATGATCATCCGGAACATATGCAAAGACAAGATTAGGTCCTATCAGAATGCAGTCCAACGATCTGTACTCCATCGAGCACGGACCAATAAGGCATTTTTCTTTCAGTGCATGCGCCGTCTTAGGGGTACAGCTCCGATGCCATTAGCTCTCAAAGATAGTGCCAGATCTCCAATCACTTCCCCTACCCAAGTAGCCGAGGCATTCAGCTCCTACTTCTGTACAATTTTTAGCTCCATACCCATATCATCCCACCCTACCATGAACCCGTTATCATTGACCACTACCCTTAACCGCGTCACTATTCCCATTGGTGCAGTCGCTCAGGGTTTCCGACGGCTCAACCAATATTGGACCATGGGTCCTGACCTAATCCACCCCCGTATTCTCAAGGAAGCCGCGGACACATAAGGTGCTCCTTATGCCTCGCTTTTTCAGCGATGTGTTGACGATGGAGTTTTCCCCAGTAGCTGGAAAAAAGCAGTGATCGCACCCATCTATAAGAAAAGTAGTAGACACCTTGCTTCTAGTTACAGACCCACAAGCCTCACCAGCATCACCAGCAAAATTTTTGAGAGAATTCTTAAGAGTGAGGTTCTTTCCCACCTTCATAGAAATAAGATCCTCTCCCCGTCCCAACATGGGTTTCATCCTGGCAGATCATGCATCACCAATATGCTTACTGTCATGGATAGTCTAACGAAAGCCTATGATGATGGCCAGCTCTCACACGCTGTATTCATCGATTTCGCTAAGGTCTTCGATAAGGTCCCCCATGCCCCTCTTCTTTATAAGCTGCAGACATACGGGATCACAGGCTCCATGTTAGCCATCCTACGTAGCTTCCTTACCGACCGCACCTTTGTGGTTGAAGTCGGGAATGTTTTGTCTCAACCCTCCCCAGTAACAACTGGGGTCCTCCAAGGGTCGGTCTTAGGTCCTCTTCTCCTCTTGATCTATATAAACGATCTACCGACAGCCCTTCCTGCGAACATTGCCATGTACGCAGATGATGTAACCCTCTGGAGCTCAAGCGTTGAGTACTTGCAAACTGCAGTTTATGAAACAAAACGCTGGTCCGAGGATTGGAACCTCCCAGTTAATGATGGCAAATGCGTGAGCATGTCTTTCGGCAGAGAGACTGGTCACACGTTTTCCATTAATTGAGCAACCACACTGCCAAGGGTTGACCGACACAAGGTGCTCGGTTTCTGGTTAGATTTTAACTTATCCTTCTCTCATCACCACGAACTTGCGAGCAAGTCTGCCTTTCGAGTCCTAAACATGATTCGAGGGTCCTTCCCGCGCATATCTAAGGATGATTTCCCCATAATTTTCGGCACGTATATCCGATCTCTGCTGGAGTACGGTAGTCAGATAGTGCACTCTGGTCTCGTCCGAGACCGTGAGATCCTAGAAAGAGTTCAGCGGGCCTCCACTAAGGAAGTAAGGGGTCTATCCCATCTACCTTATCCCGTCCGCCTCTCACTCCTCAACATCTATCCCTTTGACGTAAGACGCGTAAGAGGTGATCTGTTTTTGATGTTCCACCTTTTTCAAACAGGTCAAAGCTATTGCTTCTTCTCCGTCTGTCCAGCCTCCTCTCTCCGTGGTCACAGCAGAAAAGTTTTCAAACCGAGGCCACGCACTTCACTGAGGATTAAATGTTTTAGCTATAGGGTTATTACTATGTGGAACGCACTCCCAGAAGATATTGTTCTCTCGCAGAACAAAATTATCTTCAAGAAAAAGCTAGACCTCTACCTGGGTCTCTCCCAATAATTCCCTTTGTCAAAAAACAAACAAAATGGATGTCTTTTATGGCATATGTGTTCATGAATGTCGCACCCCCACTCAGCTTAAGGCACTGTCCACAGTGAGACACTGCATGATGTTATGTGTATCTTGTTTTCGTTGCCACCCCCTCCCCCCGCTTCTTTTACTCTCGTTTCAGCTCGGTGAATCCGACAGAATATCAAAGATTTCCTCAAGGACCGGGACAATTGGGCTCAAAGCCTCGAACCCGTGTAGTACTCCAAGACTTCAAAACTTCGTTGATCCCCGCCAAAAATTAGAGGGCAACGGAAAACCTCATCGCACATCAACCGCTAGAGACTTTATGCATCTTGAAAATTCACTGAGACAGTAAGCAATGGGCGAAAACGTCGAATAAAATATACCACAGACAGGAAATATTGCTACACGTCATCCATCTGGGTAACACAATTAACTCTCACCACAAGGAAGTATCTCGTACCACCCACCATCTGGGGTACCTTTGAAGGACTGAATGGTCCGCAGGCCTATCATTCCACAAGACAGACCTTTTCAGCTGTTTGCTACCCCTCTGCTAAATAAGTGCGATCTAGTCTTCAACCAAGCTCGGACATTTGTCAGCTTCTTTTCGTGTCCTCTTGTTTTGGAATCTAAAGCCACTTGGGGAGGACTGTGCGGTCTAAAGCCAGAAAAGCCCTCGAACATTTCTGAAGGATCTTCTCGACTTCTCCTTTCCAACGAGAAGAGGTTCAGATCACAGAGTCTCTGCTCGTACATCTTATCTCTCTGCCCTCCAATCGTTCGCGTGGCGAGAGGTTGAACTTTCTCTAGGCTGGGCGCTTATGGTAGAAGGGTGACCAAGCCTGCACGCTACCATCTAACTGAGGTCGTACAGTAGCCCCGTAAATGAGTGCGAATATCTCCGGCTGCTGCAAGACAAAGCTAATCGCATTCTAAATAGCTCACCGCGAGCTTTCTGTGTGGCGGCGTTCCAAAGCTCCGATTATTTAAAGCCACTGCTCATGATGACCCCAAGGTCTTTGACCTCACCGACATCTTCTAAGATGGATAGCCCTTTGTCATGAGCTACAGCTAGGCTGTAAAGGAGTTCAGGAAACCCCGTTCCATGCATTAGCATCCATATTACAAACGACATTTATCATTCGTATGAACTATGTTTGCTGGAATTCCGATTGTTTGTTTTATTTCTTTAAATCTTTGTCACAAACCGGACTCCTACCGTTGCCTCGAGCGAGAGTCGCTCAGCTTGAATTTCGTTGTGACTGTATTTGGTAATCTCATCTTCTGTAGCTAACCTTTGCTGTAACCTAGCTGCAGTTGTTGATTTGTTGTCCAATTTGGAGCGAAAGAGCCCAGAAGGAACACTATTGAGGTTTGATTATTGTAAAATTAATTAATTTGTTGTATATAGTACCGTAGCTATTTGGAATCGACTTTGTCTTGAATTGTGTCGAAATTAGTTGCTACGCGTCGCTCGAACGTTCCGGTGGCTGGACTTTACAGTACTCAATATCCTTGGCAATTGCTGAGGAATGAAGTTACGCAGCAAATCGGCAAACCGTTCCGAATCAAAGGAAAATACCCTGTAGGTGAACCAAAACCCTCTGCCCGTGGGTGTTGGTCATGTTTCTTGCTCAGGCTCTAGTATATCAGGTTGTTCTAGGGTTAGCTCGGTTTCCCATAAAGCTAGAGCCGATCTGTTGTTAGCTGAGTTGAAGGAGAAGCAGTTTGCAGAACAATCAGAGTTAGATAAGCAACGTAAGCTGCTCCAGGTGGGGAATGAGACGGAAATGGCGAAACTGCGTTTGGGACTCGCTGAGGAAGAAGAAGATCTAGTCAACAGAGATGAAGTCAAGGGTGGAGTAATGATCAGTGAACATCTTTCTAGTTACCTAGGTGATTGCCACGTGCAGAACGATGCACCACGAACAACAAGCTTGGTTCCAGTGGCGGAACCTGCAGTGAACTATCGTTTGGACTTACCCAGGGTGGAACTAGAGTAATTTACGGGCTGCTCGTCAACGCACTGGAGGTTTGTGAAACAGTTCGAATAAAACGTCGAAGGTAGAATTCAAGACGATGGCCAGCGCCTACTTTATTTGATGCATTACTGCAAGGGACAAGCAAGGGATGCGACTGCCGAATGTGTTATGTTGCCTCCGACAATGGCATACAATAGGGCCAAGGAAATCCTAAAGGATCTGTATGGACAAGATCATGTAGTGGCTCGTTCACTGATTGACGGCTTACTGCAAGGTCTGAAGCCTCTGGTGGAAGATTCGGATGCCCTGACCAAATTGTCGGTAAAAATGCTGAACTGTGAAGTTGCCCTCACGCAGATGAATCGCATGTCAGACCTCAACTCATTGCAGACTGTGGAACGTATCACTCGAGTGCTACCAACGCGTCTCCAGGATTTGTGGGCTAGGACCGTTGATGATATTTTGGGAAGAGGAGACGAACCGAGGTTCCAAGATCTGCAGCACCTAGTGAGGCACGGATTGCTCGAAGTAGGTTTGGCAAACTGGCTGCCAGTAGCAAGGCTCAGGGGTATTCGCGGTCATCCAGTTGGAGGAATTGTGCACAAAACCAGCATCCAGAAGCTACACGGTTCATGCCAAATCAGGGTAGTACTTTGTTGGTCGCAGCTAATAGGTGTTCGGTATGTAATGGAATACACGCACTTGAGGAATGTTAGCGATTCCTTTCTCGTGATATACCCGGTCGTTGGGCATTGATCAAAGAAATCGAGGCTTGTTTTTCGTGTCTCAAGTGTGGACATCTGTCTAGCAACTGTTCTGTTTCCAAACCATGTTCAACATCAGGTTGTCCGAAACGGCACCACCCTCTACTGCATGTTGCACAGAAGCAATGTACCGATCGAGTCACGCAAGATACAACACAAGGGCTGCAGCTGGATAAGCTGGGTACGGACGAGGCAAGAAAGCCTGGGCAGCGGACTAATAATTGTGCGGCTACTCTTAGGCCAGAATGTCGGGTCAGTTTAGGTGTACTACCAGTGCGAGTAGACAGACCGGGGGCTCTGTGGAGACCTACGCTCTGCTGGACAGCGGGTCGGATGTGACTTTAATACAAAAAGACATTATGGAGCTGGTGGGCCTGAAGGCATCCCCGACCTCACTTTCGATTTCGACCGTAAATGGGACTACCACTTGAAATTCGCGAATAACGGGGCTGCGACTGAACTCATTGTCAGAGAATGATTTCGTGAATATAGAGAGAGCCTTTTGTGTTGATAGGCTACCAATCCAAGCAGTCCAGTACTGCACAGATGCGGACATTTTATCCTGGCCTCACCTACATTGCATCCAAAGACCAAATCTGTAAGATTCGAGAGTGCGGATCCTGATAGGTGCCGACGGCCCAGAAGCACATTGGGCATTAGAGCAAAGATGCGGCAAAAGAAAACAACCCTATGCTGTGCGGACGATTTTAGGATGGACTGTTCTCTGTCCGATAAACCAGGAACCACACTTTGTGAGGACAGTAAACCACATTGAGAGGGGAATCGACCCCTTAGCAGAACAGATCGATCGACTATACAATGCCGATTTCTGCGATGGGTGTGCATCGGAAAACTCTCCTTCATTAAAAGACAAACAGGCCGTTGATATGGATTCCAATGCCACAACCTGGTTGGACGGACACTATGAAGTTGCACTTCCGTGGAGGAATCCTGAAGTGAGATTTCTAAATAACTATATTGTGGCCAAAGAGAGATTGAACGGCTTGAGGAAAAGGTTTGCGCGTGACCCGGAATTCTTTGACAAATACTCTACAGTAATAGAGGGTTATGTGCGCAAGGGCCACGCCCGGTTAGTGCCCGATGTACAGCTAAAAATGGGGTTTGAGTCAAAGTGGTACCTACCACATCACGCAGTTGCAAACCCTAAAAAGCCTATCAAGTTGAGGGTAGTGATTGACTGTGCGGCTGCATTCCAGGGACGTTCCTTGAATGAATACTTGCTACAGGGCCCGGATACGACAGCAAGCTTAGTTGGAGTGTTGCTTCGTTTTCGAAAGGAATCTGTCGCGTTGGCTGCGGATATTGAAGAAATGTTCATGCAGGTTCGAGTGCCGACGAGAGACAAAGGAGCACTGAGGTTACTCTGGTGGGAAAATGATCGACTAGGTGGTAATCTTGTTGAATATCAGATGAATGCCCACCTCTTTGGTGCCACTTCCTCCCCATTTTGTTCAAATTTCGCGTTACGTCGCGCGGCAGACGATTGGGGAGGACAGTATGAGGATTACATCTCCAGGGCCGTGTATAACAACTTCCATGTAGACGACTGTCTTGTTTCTTTGCCCACACCGGAGAATGCAAGAGTTTTTGCTATCCAGATGAGTGAGTTACTATCACGAGGTGGATTCCGGCTTCATAAGTGGGTGTGTAATCGTAAGGAGGTGCTGGATATTTTACCAAAATCTGAGCTGGCCCATCCCACTTCGGAAATAGATGATTGTGTGCCTGTGCCGGAGAGGAAGTTGGGGTTAGAATGGAGTGCAATAGAAGACACGTTACACTTTTCATTCGCAACACGCGAAAAACCTCAAACAAGGCGTGGCTTGTTGTCTGTAATATCATCCGTGTTCGACCCACTAGGGTTGGTTTCACCTTTCATTCTGCCAGGCAAGGTGTTATTGCAATCACTGTGCCGCTTGAAGCTTGGTTGGGACGACCCAATTGGAGAAGAACCCCTACGATGCTGGAATGAGTGGTTAAGAAGTATGGAACAACTATGCGCATTCAAAATTCAGCGTTCTATTATTAGAGGTGACTCACTGAACGAAGGTGTACAGCTTCATGTATTTTGTGATGCTTCTGAAGTTGGCTTTGGGGTGGTGGCGTATTCCAGAATGGTTTCAAGGGGCGTAGCCCCCCACTGCGCCCTACTGTTCTCTTAGTCAAGGGTAGCTCCTCTGGAGACCGTAACGATCCCTCGATTGGATTTAGCGGCAGCAAGACTGGCCGTTAGAGCTTCTCGGATTCTTATGGAAGAAACTGGAATCAAGTTTGGTAAGATCTACTACTGGACGGACTCTGCTATAGTTTTGCACTACTCAAACAACACTAAAACGAGATTCACTACGCACGTTGCCAACCGTTTGGCTGAAATCCATCAGTGGTCGGAACCCTGGCAGTGGCTTCATGTCAGATCGGAGGCTAACCCTGCAGACTTGGCATCAAGAGGCACAACATCACCTAGTGATATCAGCTGCCGGTTCGAAGGTCCTAAATCCTTGATGAACGATGAAACTTCATGGCCGACCAGTCCTACGGTGTCTGCAGCACCACCAAATGTTGAGTTGAAGCAGCCTTCGAGTACAGTTCTCACAGTGTTGCAGGATGCATGGACGGACGCACTTCTAGCTAGGCACTCCAGTTGGTTTCACTTGCTGAAGTCGGTAGCGTGGTTAACCAGTTTTAAAATGTACGTTGCAGTCATGAGAGGCGGGCGCACGGATCTAGGATTGACAACTGGGCCCTTGAAGTTAAACGACATTGCTAAAGCGGAGGAAAGTGTTATTTTGATTGTACAAGCTAAGGTCAATGGCGAAGAGCTAAAATGGCTACGAGACAGGAGCAATAACCTATGCACTAACAAATCTCCGATGAACAGGACCCTATTAAAACTCGACCCAATTTTATTAGATGGAATTATTTGTGTTGGAGGACGACTGAACTACTCCAGTCAGCTTCAGGGTGTGAAACATCCGGTGATACTACCCAAGACTCACCCGATTACAGACTCGATAATCCGATGGTATCACGCGATGGAAGGACACGCAGGACCTTCTCAGTTACCCGCGGAACTTCGCAAAACATTTTGGATTGTACAGGGGAGAGCTGCCCTCAAGCGAGTACTTGGAGGATGTTGAAAATGCCGGAAGCATTTGGCGGTCGTAGGCAAGCAGATGATGGCTCCTCTACCAGCCATTAGAGTCCAACAAGGTTGGTTTCCGTTCAAATACGTCAAAATAGATTATTTCGGCCCATTTGCGGCTAAACATGGGCGCAGCATGGAGGAACGATATGGATGCATCTTCACCTGCCTATAAATAAAAATAAAAATTGTATATTTCGGATGCGCCCGAAGCATGCTAGAATGCATGATCAGATGATTATACTGATGCCGGAATGACAATTCACAAAAGGGTACAACAAGTGCATGCAGAGTATCAGAGAGAGTGTTACAGTGAACTAAAACTGTAGTAATGCCCGGCAAATTTGAAGGTCAAGGTCGAATGATGTCAGTTGGTCCGGAGCGCATGCATAAGGGATATATGAAATAATTACCACTAGTGGAAATTCGAACATATTGAAAGGAAATGTTTTTGGTGCGCTACAGGATATGAGAGGCATATGGATAGAAATCTCGTCGAAGCGTTCGGTGAATTATTCACTTTACTACAGGTATGTCAAGAAGTATTAACATGGAAATATTTCAGTCTGCAAAGATGGTAGTATATAAAGTGGTGGCTGTATACTGGAGGAATCATATATGTTGCAAACAATTGCGTATTTCTTGGGAGGGATACTACCAGAGTGATGGTGGCAGGGAACGGCCGGAGTAAAACAGGTGAGCGTGCGGCAAGTTGTTAACTTTATGTAGGGTTGGTATGAAATGTCAGGTGTAACAAATGATGGGAACGGAGCGGCGATGCAGCATGGGAAGTGTATCGAAGACGTTCAATCGTGGAGGGAACGCAGTGATCTACAGAGCCCGAACACTCGATGCAACAGCATTGCGGATGCGATCGGATGGACCGATAAAGAGTGCAGGTAGTTACTAATTACTTCGCTGCCCACTGGAGGACTACTGAAAGATATGTCAGCGCCGGACGTTTTTTTTGGTGACCGATGAAGCAATGAACAGTGACAATAAAGGTGCCAGTGTTTGAACAGTATTAGCGGGTTCTAACACGGAACGGGCATAATGACATATGGGATTAAAATGAGTTGTGTGAATGCATTGAGATCGAGTAGTCCAGGTTCAAGAAGTCCGATGGCGGGAATCTTGGGGAAAGCGATCGTGAGACGGGCGAAAATGAAGTTGTGTGTAAATCTCGTTTGTCCTGTCCAGCAAGAGAGGGTCCAAGTTATTCCTGGGAAGTGGAAGGCGACAATCGTCCTTAGGATGCAGGTTCTGAAAACAAAACGGAGAGGGCTGCAGTCTGGCAATTCTACCAGCTGTGGGTTAGGGGAGAAAGACAGAACACCAAAATCATGCCAGTAACAGAAATGGGTGGTCGCGACGTTGAGGTCTTGTTTTTTGGATTAAACAACATACGGAAAGCGGAGAAGACCGGTACTAGCGACTAATTGTTGTGAGGCTTAGTGAGAGTTACCAAAAAAGCAAGGAACCGAGAATAGGCGACACTGGGGGCAAATACTTATGTGTAGTTCGACGAATGGTTTATGGAAGACCACATCGATTGTGGCGATTCGTTCATCAGAACGAGGCCTGGAATCTTGTGTGTTGAAATAGGGTCTCAATGAGTAAGTAGTTGAAGCGTGGATGAGACTGGTACCTTGAGGACCATATTATATATGCTGCTATGTATTTTTTAGCATTATAAATGCTCTTATGCCTGGCGGCAGCTGATAAAAAAAAGAACCTAACCGACTATGGTAAAATCTGACAGCATGAAAAAAGAATCACCGGAGTAACGGTGGCCAGTAGGGGGTCGTGGTCAGAAGCGTTGAAAATAGGAAGTGGCTAGACAAACATGTGGAGTGTGCTGTTGACAGTCATGGAGTATAGGTTGGACTGCTTTTATTTGCTAACTATAATACAGAATGCTCCTTACCATCCGTTGGTAATAACTGTCTACTGAACAAAGTTGTTAAGCTTTTGGTTAGTATCCCAGGCCCAGTTCGTAGGCTCGGGTAATAGACATGTAGGGATCATGCATTCGGATCAGTTTTTGGACAGTTAAATGTTTATTTATTTCTTTTTTGAATAATAAAGAGGCCGAAGACATTGACCTAAGTTGAGGTGGGAGTTTGTTCCAGAGGGAAGAATATTTAACAATAAAGAAGTTTGACCGCATCGCAGTCTTGGATACTGGAATCAAGACCATAGAGTCCCTATGTCGTAAAGAATAGTTGGAGGGAGTTTTGACCTGGGGGGCTGAATTGCAAGATGTACGTTTTACAATATTGCAAAAGAAAGACAGGTTCATTCGTAGACGGCGCAGCCATAGGGCTCTAGGTGCAATATTTCACACCTTTCCATATAATTTAAAGGCGAGGAATATCCTAGTAGTTGTTTGGTAAATCTACGTTGTACATTCTCAATTGCAAATCTGTCAATCTGCCGCATGTTAGAAAAGACGACAGTGCAATATTCCAGAGGTGGTCTGACATGAGTTTTAAAAATGCTTAGCTTGCTCTCTGTAAGACTGAAGGTTCTGTTAATCAGACCAATTAGCCGTCTAGCTTTAGCAACCTGCACGGCCGAATGTTCGGAGAAATTAAATGTACAAGAATATTGTAATCCCAAGTCCCTTACTTCCGGACTGTTGGGGATGAACTGATCATTAATTTTAAACATTCCCGCGGGAACCTGACACTTATACATAAGGATACAACTTTTGACAGCGGAGAATTTCATCAACCATTGGTTGCTCCATGAGTCTAGCGATAGTAAATCGCTCGTTATGCTAGCAATGGTAGAAGCTAAGGCGTCAGGTTCAAAGGAGTACATAATTTTTATGTCATCTGCAAAAAGGAACGCAGCCCCGTGTGTGATGACGTTGAAAATGTCATTAACATATATAAGAAAAAGTAAGGGACCTAGTACACTACCCCGAATAACTCCACTAGTAACTGGTCGAGGTGATGATAAACTGCCATCAACGTCCACCACCTGCTTTCGGGATGTTAGATATGATGAAAACCAACTCAGGATCGGGTCAACAATTCCGTAGGTTTTCATCTTCGCCATGAGCCTATTGTGGGATACTCGATCGAAAGCTTTAGTCATGTCAAGGAGGATTACAATCACTGATTTACCACTGTTAGTGGCCGTAGTTATTAGGTTAAGGAAGTCACACATACAGGTGGCACAGGATCTTTTTTGAAGAAAACCGTGCTGTCCAGTGTTAATGAGGTTATTGTTTAGTAAATGAGTTGTCAGCTTATTTTTTATCAGTCTTTCCATAATTCGGGAAACTATAGGGGTGTGGTTCACTGGTCGATAGTTGGTTAGGTCCTGGCGTGAACCTTTCTTAGGAATTGGGATAATAACTGATGTTTTCCAATGGGAGGGGAAAACGCTACTGCTCATAGATAAATTAAAAACCTTTGATAGCAAGAATGGGATATCAGTGCCACCTAGACTAAAAGTAGCCGGTGGTACGGCATCTGGCCCGGGGTGGTATGACCTCTTAATTTTAGTTAGCTGTACTGTTAAGTCGTTCGGGTGAAATGTAACCGCTGAGAACTGTGCAGATGTCAGCGGCTCAACGTGATATAGGGGAGTCATCGATCGTTAGAGACGAAGCAAAATAGGCACTGAATGCCTCGGAGATCTCTTGGGAGTTCGTTATATAATTGTTGTTATATATAATGGATGAGATAGGAGAACTGCACTGGCTGTTTCTCAGCTTCATCAGCTTAGATAAAGCTTCGGACCTCTTGGGGTGACTCAGCGCCCTTAATTCCTGTTTTTTACTGCGGGACATTTCAATCAATTTCATAGAATTAGATAAACGGTTCATTTGCAAGAACAACGAAAAGTCTCTCGACCTAAGGAATTTGCGTTGTAGCATAGAAAGCTTCTGCTTTAATCGACAAAAACTGTTTGGTTTATCTCGTCTAGGTAGACCTTGGGTTGGGGTGATTACGTCAAGACATGCATTTAGTGTGGAGTAAAGATGATCCACCACGGTATGCAAGTCATCAGATAAAAAGAAAGTATCCCAGTTCTGCGAGCGAATGAGTGAGGGTTATTGATTCCAGCTAGCTTGGTGGAACGGTCTTTTAACGGTTGGTTTGTGAACGGTTCGTGCTGGCACTGAAAACTCACATTTTACCGGCAAGTGGTCACAACCTGGGATGCTGTTCACGATAGATGTGTGCACGCGAGATAATCCTACCGTAAAAATGAGATCAAGGATGCTACTGCCTCTAGTTGGGCACATCACATGTTGAGTCCATCCTCCTAAACGAATGCTGGTCAAGAAGTGTAGTAAGTGATGTGGAGCTTTCAAAGTGGACCAACGTTTGCCTGGTGCGGTAAAGTCGCCAGCCACCAGTTTTGGGCCGGGTATGTCCGCAACAACGTTTAACGCCTCAATGATAGGCAGAAAGTCGTTTTGACTAGTATTCGGGGGACGGTAGATGCAACTAACAATGAAGTCAGAACATCCTGTAGTGACATGTAGCCAAACTGAATCCGGCAAGTTATCGAGTATGGGGTGCTGAAATATTTTCGCTCGCATGTTTTGTCTTACATATATAAGACAGCCTCCCCCTCTCTGAGTGAGTCTATTTTTCCTGAAAGCTTGGTATCCGGTGATAGCGATATCCTCGTTTGGAGTGTTGTCTGTCAACCAGGTTTCGGTAATTAAAATAAGGTCGTAATCAGACGTGAGCAGTAATATACGCAGCATTCGCATCTTATTCACTATTGAGCGTTCATTCAGCATAAACAATGAGAACTGTTTAGTGGAGTCAAGGTTAACGTTAAGATCTTTATAGGATTCCGAAATTGCATTTGCTGAAGGCGGATCGGATGACGCAATCATTATTCCTTGAGATGGAGTAGTCGGTAATGTGGATGGTGAAATAAGCTGAGTAGAAACACCTGGCGTGGCAGTCAGCTTGGTTGTTAAGCTAAGCTGGGTGTGGCTAGTACTGATGAGATTCGTTAGATTGGAAGGATGTCGGCGGTTGGTAAGTCTACTTAGTGCGGAACAACACCGCGAAAGATCACTATCGAGTGCTTTACTATTGGTAGATACTGGTGGCTGGGACGTAGAAATATGAGGAGGGAGGGTCAAGTAGCTGTTAAGTGGGAAAGAAAAAGTGTAACAGCCGGTCGTGGAAAATCCCCTTTTTCCCTCGCGATTCAGTGTTTTTTTCCCAACATCACTCATTTCCATACACTATTGACTTGTCTTTACGAACTGGTTGTTTTTCTGGACCAATTGTTGTTTGTTCGCGCCCAGAGCGCTATTTTGGCACATCCTTGTTCAGGACCTGCGTGACGCACGTGCTGTCTGCTCACACGCTGCTATTCGGTTTCTCGTTGTTGAGACTTTGTGATCGTATTATTGAGGTTTGTATATTGTTTACGTCATTGTTTATTTTAATAATCTAGTATCGTAGAATTATCACGGATAATCGCCTTCTGATTTCGGGATCCGTTGCGAATTTGGCTACGCATTGCTCAAACGGTCGTAACAATACTCAATAGATCTATTTGGAACGAGGAAAGGAAGGGGGACAAGTGAGTGGAGAACCCAAGGTATATATATATATACATATATGTCCAGATACCTGCGCTACACCGAGCCTCTATTTTCCCTAGGTTATGTTTGGTTTTTATGTTTATGCAGCTTATAACCGTCTGTCATTTAGCTAGAAAGGCGTAAGAAAAATACCCAAAATTTTCTACGTAGCTTTACACTCTCGAAAAGTTCAACGTGCTGACCCATAATCTTTCCCTCTTCTACACATTATCTCCCGAACTACTAATGGAAGCTCCAAAGGGCCTGCGTAAACGTGCCAAGGTCCCGGGTGCAAATCAGGCAATTCGCACCGTTAGGCAAAAAAAAACCAGGAACACTCAACCCCAGTCTGCACTCAGTCCATGCTCAGTACCTCTCGTTGATGTTTATGACGTAGTCAACAAGAAGATTAACGAAGTAGATCAAAGAGTGGCGGACCTGCATAACCAGATCCAGTCCATCGATGATATTCTATTAAAGATATCCCCTTTATCTAGCATAATGGAGCCCACGCCTATTGCTAATCGCCAGAGCCTAGTCATGGCGGGCCGCTTCTTAGACTCAGTTGCGACGGAAGTTCATAAGCGTATAGCCAACTCCAAAAACGCGATAGTTTTCAACATCCCTGATCGACTACCCCTGCCGTCAACCAAACTCGCCATCCTGAATGCTTGCAACATGGCACACCACAGGTGCTATTGCACTCGACTGCGCAAAAAATCACAACGCACTGACTGTCCTTTAAAGTTCCAATTCGCTGACGAAGTAACTGCTAGAGAATTCATAACTAGTTGGCAAATCATTGCCAATTCCACCCCATTCAAAAGAATAAGAATACAACCGGATAAAACGCCCCTCCAAAGAGAGGTTTTTCGATCACTAAAAAGTGCCTTAGCTCCAACAGCGCAACCCGTGGCTGAAATATCAGTCGCCGCGTCTTCTCGCTGCTTGTCGAGCCACCCCGCAACACAAAAGCCCTCAGTTGTCTGCACCACTCTGGTTGACCTAGACCTGACCCCATCTCCAGCACATCCCCCTAGTAAACGGCCCTGCCTTCTACCATCAAACTCCGCTTCTTCAAACGGCAACGATATCCATGCCAAACCCACTATTAGCCCAGGGCCACCAAAGTCCCGTGCATCCAAGCCTGCCGCTGCTAATGCCAGCATACTGTCCACCGTCTCACCACCGAAAAAGACTCCGGGGAAGTCTGTTTCCAACAGCCCGTCCTGCTCTAACTCATGTCCCACCGTCTTGCGAACACAGATCGTTCATAAAAGACAAGATCTACTATGTGGCCAATCGTCCCATCGGCAGACAGGACTCTGTGACCCCCCACAGCTTTTAGCTACTCCGGCTACTCCCGTATTCCCCCCCGTAAGTCTTCTCAGAATCCCATTTAGAACCCCCACCAAGCACTCCAAGTACACCCCAAATAATTCATACTTGTTGGCAAGCAGGACGCAACCCTGCATCACCCTAAAGCAGCCAACCCCACCTCGTTGTATTAGCGTGGTACCTCGGCTAATCGACAAGGTCCTCCCAACTCCACTCTACAATACCGGCGAAAACGGCCACCGAGTAGCGCATCATCATGCATCGGGATCAAACACACCATATTCTCCAAGTTTCCCGAAACAGTTTTCCAGTCATCTGGCTGAGCGCCAGCATCTCCCGTCGAACCTCCGTAACCAATTTCTCTCTCCTCCAATGATACAAATAAGTAACCCCCAGTCGGATTATAACCAATGGCCTCAATTGTCTAGCTCCGCACCCTTTCCTGAACACAGGATGGGCCAGCCCAACCAACTACAGTTATTTCGTCGGTCTTGGTCAAGCGGCAACTACCCGCCCCCTGCGTACCCCGTTGAACCCAGTCACCACTACTTTCTGCCATCTCACTTGCCGTTACCCATTACCTCAGCATCCAACCCCCCACCTGGCTACTTCAACCACCCCGGAAATCCCACCTCCCCAAACGACCAATTTTTTCTTGACGGCACCCCCCCAGCCCAGCTTCACCCCTTCTTCACAATGCCGGCTCCCCACTTCTAACCCCTGTTTAGACTCCTTCACTTCTATACACGACAACCCTGTCGTTATGAGTCCACTTAATGACGTTTACCACCTCGGTAGCGTTAGCCATCAACACCCGCAGATGGTTGTTCCCACTCCACACCATGACGGTACAGTTGCACTTAACTTGCTTCTCATTAACGCTCGCTCATTACTGAATAAAATCCATACTCTCCGTAATATAGTACTGTCTTCCGACTTCGACATCATTGTCATAACCGAAACCTGGCTAAATGATTCTGTCCCATTGGACCAAATTTCTATTGCTGGTTATCAAACCTTCATGAAAAATCGTCGTCGTCGTGGAGGAGGCTGTCTTATCCACGTTAAAAACAGCTTGCCTACCATTCCTCTCTCTGATCCAATACTGGACTCAATTCAGGACTCAATATGGGTAACGGTTCTTCTGGCCAACTCTCCACTCCATATCGGCTGCGTTTATCGACCACCCAATTCAAACACCACGGACCTCGCCCACGTAGTCAAAGCCTTTGACCACTTTGCACTATTACCCTCCTCGTCAAAAATCGTTGCTGGCGATTTCAATGCACCTAATATCTGTTGGGACACCATGTCATCACCCCAATACTTCACGAGCTTCGTTTCGACCATACGCGCAGGGCGCTGGGTCCAGCACGTAATGACACCAACCAGAGGTAACAGCATACTAGACCTGATATTTACCATTGGCCTATCGGACGTGATGACTACCGCCCTCAACCCTTTCCCAGGCAGTGACCACAGAATGGTATCTTGCAGATTCACAGCCGGGCCCATAGACCCCATATGTAGCTCATCTCAACAGCCCCTGCACACGATCAACTGGATGAACCTCAAGCCTATGCTTCGATCCCTCAACTGGGATGACTACTTCCTACAGCACAACACTCAGCTCGCCAGTGACGTACTGTACCATATGCTACATAGCTGCTTGTCAGCAATCACCACCATCGGGACCAACCGTTCTCAAGCCCGCGGCTCCTACCAAACAAGGCTGCAAAATAAACATGCAAAACTGCAGAAGATCTACAATAAAACCAAGGACTTCTCCATACTATTGCAACTTCACTCTCTCTCTGTCACCATCAGTCTTCGGACTAATGAACTGCTGAGAAGGCAGGAGCTGTCGGCCTTGAATTCCTTCGACAGATCGTACCGATTGTCCCGACTGCTGAAGAGCAGAAATCAGAGAGAGCCTACAGGGATACCATATCTAATTTTGGGAAACAGCACGCATATTAAATCTGCAGCTGAAATCGCTGAGGCGCTCAATACCTTCTTTTCAGAATCCATGACCACTGACGCCACTGCAAACCCGCCACCCGTACCCCTCATCACTGAGCAAGTTCTCACTGACATTGAATTTAGTTTGAACGATGTGACCCACCTGCTGCTGCGTGTTAGGCCCTTCTCCCGCCCTGGCTATGACGGCATCCCCCCAGCACTCTTTCATCTTGGTGGAACTGACGCCGCGGCTATCTTTATGAATCTCTATAACTTATCCCTTAAAAATGGCACTTTTCCATCCCAGTGGAAAACTTCAACCATTATTCCTATCCACAAAAAGGGTCCAGTGCATGACCCTTCAAATTATCGTCCTATTAACCATACCCCTTTGGCTGCCAGGATAATGGAGCGTTTGATTAAGCAGCGGATGTCCGATTATCTCATTTCGCATAACCTTATTCACAGCGGTCAACATGGCTTCCTAAAGTCACGTTCTTGTACCACATGCCAGTTTGATTTCTTCAATCTACTGACCACGGCAGCCGACGACGGAAAATCTATGATTATCATCTACCTCGATATGACCAAGGCATTTGACCGAGTTCCTCACTCCCGGTTGTTAACAAAACTCCGGGCCTACGGTATCCATGACCCGCTTTTATCATGGATCACTTCCTACCTGTCGGATCGAACCCAGGTTGTATATGCTAATGGTCATCTATCGCAACCGACGCCTGTCACTAGTGGAGTCATACAAGGAAGTGTACTTGGTCCGCTATTTTTCTTACTCTATATTAACGACATTTTCTCGATTGTGCAACACGGCAAACCTTTCCTGTTCGCCGACGACATCAAAATCGTTTATGAGTTCCGCCATCAAGATTTGAGTACAGCGCTGTCTGAAATAGGTAATGATCTTGAGAAACTTGATCGATGGTGCACTTCATGGCAGATGTGCTTCTCGACATCCAAAAGTTTCTACACAACCTACAGATGTCAAGTCCCCCTCGGAACTCTGTCACTGAACCAAGTACCCATCGCCCCAAGCTCATCAGTAAAGGATCTTGGGCTTCGATACACTAACAATCTACAATTCTCGGAACATGTCTCATTTCAGACGGCCAGGGCCAGACAGATAATAGGACTAGTCCTCAGATCATTCAAAATGAAACATAGTATTCTTCTTACATACCAATCCCATGCTAGACCCCACCTCGAATATTGCCCTATAATCTTCTCCGGAATATCTAAATCTGATAGAATACGCCTGGAGAAAGTTCAGCGCACCTTCACCAAGAAGCTCATAGGATACTCTTCTCCACTGAGCTATAAAGAGCGATGCACTCTATTAAAACTTGACCCCGTATGGCTTAGACATGTCAGGCTTAATTTGTGTTTTCTATATAGACTTATTCACCGCTCTGCGTTCACTTCTACCAACTCTGTACAATTTTCACTACCCTCATCTTATCCTCTGCGCCACAGAGACTTCAGTCTGACCATCCCACAGTCCAGGCTGGCAATAAGATCCAACTTCTTTCTCATTAAATATTCAAAGCTTTGGAATAGGCTACCCCTGACCATTTGCAAATGTACGTCAATAACCCAGTTTAGCCATGCCCTTAAATCACAACTTACCGTTAGTCATATGATATCTTTGACTAACGCCAGCATATCTGAGGATCGAGCCTATGAAGAAGGCATCGAACTTTAGAACCCTAGCTTCAGCCTCTCCTCCCGCTTTCTGCTATCCGTCGAGCTGGCCTTCAAAAACGGGTTCCACTACTAGGATCATGGCACCATACCTCAAGCCTACCATTTTCTGTCTAACGACAGACGCCAGACGTAACATTCATTATCATTTTTTACGTACAACCTACATTGCAGAAGGATACAGTTTTGTCGTTTACAACTATAGGTAGCTAGATGCCTGCCGGTTCTCGCTACTCACCTGACCCCTTTACAACTCTGCCTCATCTAATTCAGTAGCCGGTCTTCACAACTTTGTCTAAACGATTACTGCCTCTTTCGCTATATAGCACTAGGGCTGCCATGTAAAACAACTTTCCTCTAACCGAAGGTTTTTAGTCATTGATGTTTTCCCCTAGCACCAAATTGTTCAGTGGTGCTGGGTCCTAAGATATTAAGCCCCACCACCCAATACTTCGCTCCTTGATCCTTCGACTCTTCTCTTATTTATTGTGGCTTCCGCCCCTCTCAGCTTCCTTGCCTGGCCGTAATTCGCATGTAGATATTATTTTATATATAAACATATATGTAAGAACGTAGAGAAAAGCGCCCGTATTCTTCGCCCAAGTATGTTTTCCCCCCTTTTCGTAAGAAAGCGGCATTCCTCTTGTCCTAAAAACCGGCCTACTCTCCAGTTTACAGCCTTAACGAACAGCAACCTGCAGCATTAGACCTGTAGATACCCCACGATGGGATTTGTCATACATCTTCCGGATCTATCATATAAGCTAGCCATTCGGGTTCTGGTGTGTCCTAGCTGCTTCTTTGTGACCTGTAAAACACCACTGTGGGATTCGTCATATATCCCCTAGACCTACTATGCAAACTTGCCATTCGAGGTTCTTCGTGTTGCCCAGCAGCTTTCTCACGTAGCCCTCAGACCCTAGTCCAAATGCACTTCCACGACTTTATTAACTCATAAAGATAAGACTTCCCGGTGAACGGCCGATTCGGTAACCAATAACTTTGCCTAGTAGTATAATACCAGTTAGCCCTCACGAACACCGAACCACAATACCAACGACCCCACATTTAACTAAGACCATTGTGCCTCATTTCCAACATCCGTACTCTCGTTATTTTGCTCACGCTAACCCTCAGCTGGAACATCTCCCAGACTGCGATCCTCCCTTTTTCAATTTCAGAACCACCCGGCCATCACGTTGCCTGGCTGTAATATATCGTGAAGACAGCTTGTCTTTTTCTCTGCCCGTCTACAACCACACCAAAGGCTGGCTACCGCGAATACGATCTAGCAACGGGGTTCACCCAAAACAAGTCCTGGTATCACTGCATACGTTACTCTGAGGCTTACTGAAGAATTCTCACTACAAGGCCCTCCCGATGTCGAAGCTGCCGTGCGAGGACTTCTAATTATACTGTGATCGGTCCAGATTCGGCGATGCCCGCCTCTTTTCCATGAGAAAGCGAACAAAACCGCAGTCAACCCTTGCCCAAAAAGCCCAACATGGACACAGAAAACCCACAAGAAACTCAACAAAATGATGTATTTGCCAATTTACCAGCATAACCTGCCTATTGCAAAGGTCTTTACTCTTGTCTTGCCTTATTTTGTTCCGCATGGACACGACATTCCGATTGTTGCTTATTCCTTCCTGGAACTCCATCCATCCTCCACCAGCGGCGAACTGCTGACACCAGATGACACACATCACCTCTCACGAAAATTGTCTCACCTTTTCAAGGGGTACTATTCCTTTTCACATCCGCAAGTCTATGAAAATTAGTATTCCTCTGCGAACCTTCGTGAAATTCTTCCCTGCCTCCTTTGTCTCAACGTCAATTACCTTTTTAAGTGAACATGAATATGCAGTGCCGACCTTTTCCTCGCATTATTCTTGTAAATATCGTATTTCCTGCGTCCTAAGCCAATGTCCGTCTGAACCTTCCTATATCCGGCTGATTCACTACTATTGCCGCCGTTGACTTGAAATCAATTGGTGTTCGCCGTGTGTTCTTTGCTCGTTTTGATTCATTAAAACTCTCGGCAGCCTTATTCCATTTTTACCGTGATTTGCTAATCTCTCCTTCAATTTTGTGAAATTTTCCATTTCATTCAGTGATATTGTAAACTCTGATCATGCTTACATGCGTGCTTCTTGACCACGGTCCAGAAATATACCATTATTATTATTATTATTATTATTATTGTGGGATACTCGATCGAAAGCTTTAGTCATGTCAAGGAGGATTACAATCACTGATTTACCACTGTTAGTGGCCGTAGTTATTAGGTTAAGGAAGTCACACATACAGGTGGCACAGGATCTTTTTTGAAGAAAACCGTGCTGTCCAGTGTTAATGAGGTTATTGTTTAGTAAATGAGTTGTCAGCTTATTTTTTATCAGTCTTTCCATAATTCGGGAAACTATAGGGGTGTGGTTCACTGGTCGATAGTTGGTTAGGTCCTGGCGTGAACCTTTCTTAGGAATTGGGATAATAACTGATGTTTTCCAATGGGAGGGGAAAACGCTACTGCTCATAGATAAATTAAAAACCTTTGATAGCAAGAATGGGATATCAGTGCCACCTAGACTAAAAGTAGCCGGTGGTACGGCATCTGGCCCGGGGTGGTATGACCTCTTAATTTTAGTTAGCTGTACTGTTAAGTCGTTCGGGTGAAATGTAACCGCTGAGAACTGTGCAGATGTCAGCGGCTCAACGTGATATAGGGGAGTCATCGATCGTTAGAGACGAAGCAAAATAGGCACTGAATGCCTCGGAGATCTCTTGGGAGTTCGTTATATAATTGTTGTTATATATAATGGATGAGATAGGAGAACTGCACTGGCTGTTTCTCAGCTTCATCAGCTTAGATAAAGCTTCGGACCTCTTGGGGTGACTCAGCGCCCTTAATTCCTGTTTTTTACTGCGGGACATTTCAATCAATTTCATAGAATTAGATAAACGGTTCATTTGCAAGAACAACGAAAAGTCTCTCGACCTAAGGAATTTGCGTTGTAGCATAGAAAGCTTCTGCTTTAATCGACAAAAACTGTTTGGTTTATCTCGTCTAGGTAGACCTTGGGTTGGGGTGATTACGTCAAGACATGCATTTAGTGTGGAGTAAAGATGATCCACCACGGTATGCAAGTCATCAGATAAAAAGAAAGTATCCCAGTTCTGCGAGCGAATGAGTGAGGGTTATTGATTCCAGCTAGCTTGGTGGAACGGTCTTTTAACGGTTGGTTTGTGAACGGTTCGTGCTGGCACTGAAAACTCACATTTTACCGGCAAGTGGTCACAACCTGGGATGCTGTTCACGATAGATGTGTGCACGCGAGATAATCCTACCGTAAAAATGAGATCAAGGATGCTACTGCCTCTAGTTGGGCACATCACATGTTGAGTCCATCCTCCTAAACGAATGCTGGTCAAGAAGTGTAGTAAGTGATGTGGAGCTTTCAAAGTGGACCAACGTTTGCCTGGTGCGGTAAAGTCGCCAGCCACCAGTTTTGGGCCGGGTATGTCCGCAACAACGTTTAACGCCTCAATGATAGGCAGAAAGTCGTTTTGACTAGTATTCGGGGGACGGTAGATGCAACTAACAATGAAGTCAGAACATCCTGTAGTGACATGTAGCCAAACTGAATCCGGCAAGTTATCGAGTATGGGGTGCTGAAATATTTTCGCTCGCATGTTTTGTCTTACATATATAAGACAGCCTCCCCCTCTCTGAGTGAGTCTATTTTTCCTGAAAGCTTGGTATCCGGTGATAGCGATATCCTCGTTTGGAGTGTTGTCTGTCAACCAGGTTTCGGTAATTAAAATAAGGTCGTAATCAGACGTGAGCAGTAATATACGCAGCATTCGCATCTTATTCACTATTGAGCGTTCATTCAGCATAAACAATGAGAACTGTTTAGTGGAGTCAAGGTTAACGTTAAGATCTTTATAGGATTCCGAAATTGCATTTGCTGAAGGCGGATCGGATGACGCAATCATTATTCCTTGAGATGGAGTAGTCGGTAATGTGGATGGTGAAATAAGCTGAGTAGAAACACCTGGCGTGGCAGTCAGCTTGGTTGTTAAGCTAAGCTGGGTGTGGCTAGTACTGATGAGATTCGTTAGATTGGAAGGATGTCGGCGGTTGGTAAGTCTACTTAGTGCGGAACAACACCGCGAAAGATCACTATCGAGTGCTTTACTATTGGTAGATACTGGTGGCTGGGACGTAGAAATATGAGGAGGGAGGGTCAAGTAGCTGTTAAGTGGGAAAGAAAAAGTGTAACAGCCGGTCGTGGAAAATCCCCTTTTTCCCTCGCGATTCAGTGTTTTTTTCCCAACATCACTCATTTCCATACACTATTGACTTGTCTTTACGAACTGGTTGTTTTTCTGGACCAATTGTTGTTTGTTCGCGCCCAGAGCGCTATTTTGGCACATCCTTGTTCAGGACCTGCGTGACGCACGTGCTGTCTGCTCACACGCTGCTATTCGGTTTCTCGTTGTTGAGACTTTGTGATCGTATTATTGAGGTTTGTATATTGTTTACGTCATTGTTTATTTTAATAATCTAGTATCGTAGAATTATCACGGATAATCGCCTTCTGATTTCGGGATCCGTTGCGAATTTGGCTACGCATTGCTCAAACGGTCGTAACAATACTCAATAGATCTATTTGGAACGAGGAAAATTCACGCAAAATGCCAAGGAAAGGATCAAAGGCAGTCGAACCCGGACAGGAAGTAATACGGCAAGTCTCTGGGGAGGTTTTTGGTACTTATGATTCTTTAGCTAATGCTAGATCGCCTAGTCCTGTCAGTGCTAGCTCATGTGTTATTGAAAGCAATATTGATCGTAAGGACGTTGATTTATATAAGCTGAGAATAATAGAACTAGAGCAACAGTTACTTTCGGCTAGACTACAGGCGCATGAAGCAGAGAAGTGTACACAGAAACAGCGAGAGTATAGGACCAGTGACTTCGACACTTCCGATAGGTTAGAGTGCAATAAGGTAGGGAACCCCACGCAGGTCGCCGACTACAAACCACCATCGATCGATCTGCCTAGAGTGGAGTTAACGGTTTTCGACGGGCGAGCTGAGCAATATTGCAAGTTTGTCAAACAGTTCGAGACGTTCGTTGAAAACAAGGTAAACGACCCTGGGCAAAGGCTTCTTTACCTTACTCACTACTGCCGAGGCCGAGCGCGAGAAGCTATCGACGGATGCACCATGCTCGATCCAGAACAAGGCTACACAAGGGCAAGAAAGATTCTGAGGGACTTGTTTGGCCAACCTTTCAAAGTAGCCCGTAACCTAATAGAGGGCGTGATGGCAGAGGCAAAGAAAACCAAGGGCGACGTCTACACCATGGCCGACCTGGTGATCAAGATGCAGAACTGCTCAATAGCCCTCGACCATTTAGGTTACAGAGCTGACCTAGACGCCATGCACACTTTGGAAGGCATAGTCCGTCACCTCTCTCCCGAACTACAGGGTCGGTGGGCGGAAGAAGCTGAACGGATAAGCCGAGGCGACAGAGAAGCCAACTTCGAAGACCTGACTGAATACTTAGACAGGCAAACGAAGATAGCTGACAGCAGATTCGGCCGACTTATCCGGGACAGCAACCGAGCAAACAAGCCCGGTACTAGCCAAGTCCAAACCCCTGTACGGGAACATCCAAAGTACCAGCCTTGGACCAACACACACGTCATTTCACGAGATGCTACGGCGAAACCAAATTGCAGATCCTGTGGTACTAGCCATGGCCTACCAGAATGCCCCAAGTTCGGCAATGCCACAATAGACGAACGGTGGGGAATGGCGAGGATGGCAGAAGCATGTTTCATCTGTCTCAACACCACGCACCGGGCAGCAGCCTGTAGAACAAGGAATCGATGTGGTTACGAGGGCTGCACGGGCGGACACCATCGGCTGCTGCATCAGGCGAGAATAACCATATCCGAGGCGAGTGCCAAGCCCAGCGTGATTTGCTCAACTTCACAATCTGCCAGTAAACCGGTACGTTTAGGCGTAGTGGCCGTGGGAGTAGTGACTCCGACTGGGATAGCCAAGGCGTTGGCTTTCGTTGATAGTGGATCCGACACCACTTTAGTGAAAGAGCGGTTTGCCGACAAACACCAACTGGCTAAAGGTGCGACGTCGTTAGCAGTGAGCACGGTGGGCGGAACACAGGTAATGACTGCCGGTAGATTAAGGCTGCAACTCATCTCTCTAGACACTAACGAGGAAATTGAACCAACGGAGGCATTCACGTTAGCGGATCTCCCCATGCGAGCACCAAGGTCGGTGAACGCAATCTTGACTCGATGGCCCCACCTGCAGGATGTAACCGTTGTAGACTGGGAAGATGATGAGGTGGATCTCCTCATCGGATGCGACGTGCCAGAGGCGCATTGGGTGCTTGACCAAAGAGTGGGCGACCGCCAGGCACCTTATGCCGTACGCACGGCTCTGGGATGGATGTTATACGGTCCAGTAGGGGTACGCGGTTCCGTGAATTACTTATCCGCCGAAACGGACCGCATAGAGTATCATCTGCAACGGCTTTATGAAAAGGAGTTTCATGACATTGGGGACGAAAGACCGACGTTGTCTCAAGAGGATCACTTCGCTCTACAAACGGTGCGGCAAGGCTCTAGAGGCCTCAAAAAACAGTTCGAGGTTCCCCTCCCATGGCGCACACCGGTCGACCCGTGGACTGACAACAGAAATTATGTTCTCCAACGATTACTACGACTAAAAGAACGCTTCATTCGAGACCAGAATCTGTGGGAACGATACGCGGATTTGATGAAGCGAAACGAGGACCTCGGTTACGTTGAAAGGGTGCCTGTTAACACCGACAGCAAAAGGGGTATCTGGTATCTGCCTCACCATCCGGTTATCAACCCCAAGAAACCCAATAAACTGCGCGTGGTTTTCGACTGTGCGGCCAAGTTCCAAGGCAAGTCGTTAAACGATCGCCTACTACAGGGGCCTGACTGGACCACACCACTGATCGATGTTCTGTGCCGTTTCAGAGTGGGTAAAGTGGCTTTGTCTGCTGACATTAGGGAAATGTTCCATCAGGTGAAGATTCCGGTAGGAGAACGAGATGCTTTGCGTTTCCTGTGGTGGGAAGGGAGCGACCGGGACAATGCAGTGGTGAATTATAGAATGACCGTCCACCCCTTCGGAGCCATATCGTCACCATTTTGTGCCAACTACGCCCTCCGAGAATCAGCGAACAAACATGGCGATCTGGTACATCGGACGGTGGTAGAAAGCGTCAGCAGGAACTTCTACGTCGACGACTACCTTGGGTCATTCGATGATGTGGAATCAGCTCTAGAACAGTTCAGGGGTCTGACGAGATTGCTGGAAGAGGGTGGCTTCCATCTAACTAAATGGATGTCGAACGCTTCGGAAGTGCTGAAGGTCATCCCGTATCACGAAAAGGCCGAAAGGGTAAGAGATTTGGACGGCTCTCCACTTCCTATCGAGCGCACTTTAGGAATACAATGGGACGCGGAAACGGACGATTTTGTTTTCGAACTGAACGTTCCCGAGCTGCCAATAACCCGTCGTGGCATACTATCTGCCGTCTCAAGTTTGTTCGACCCGCTCGGTTTCGTCTCACCATGGCTGCTACCCGGAAAGATCTTGCTGCAGCGGCTGTGCCGTAAGAAAGTTGATTGGGACCAGTCACTGGACCGAGGGGACCGGCTGGACTGGGAGGAATTTTCGAACACCTTGAAGAAATTAGGGGACATAAGAATACCACGATGTTTGACCCCTGGCCATACGACACGGACTGGAGAACTACATGCCTTTTCCGATGCATCCGAAGTCGGTTATGGAGCTGTGGTTTACGGACGATGGTGCGCAGGAGATGGACAATATACCACGAGGATCCTGTTCGCCAAAGCCCGCGTTGCTCCACTGAAGTCGGTCTCAATCCCACGCCTTGAACTCAGCGCAGCCGTGTTGGCAGTCAGGGTGGTGCAAGCTGTGAAGAGATGTTTCGATCTCTACATTTGGTCGGTGAGCTTCTGGACGGATTCAACGATAGTACTTTACTACATTAACAACGTACGGAGCCGGTTTAGTACTTTCGTTGCTAACCGGCTCACGATTATCCACGATGAATCGGCCACGCACCAGTGGAGTCATGTCAGGTCTGGCGATAATCCGGCCGACCTGTGCTCCCGAGGTGCGAACAACTTCAGGCAACTGGACACGTGGACGAGAGGGCCGAACTTCCTGCAATTGCCCAAACAGGACTGGCCCGTGTTCGAATTAAAACCCCCTACGGAATTGGAACTGGAGATCAAAGGCGTAGTGATAGCAACCAACGTCGTCGAAGCGTCGCCCATTTTATCGCGACTGGTCAGGTTTTCTTCCTGGATGAAGACGCTTCGTTCGCTAGTTTGGTTAACCAGGTTCAAGATAAGTTTACTAGTCATGAAAGGGCTACGGCCCTCAGGTCGGATACCGGTCGGCCCGATAGGTCCCGATGAGCTACAAGCGGCAGAGTACGATATTTTCAGAATGATACAACGCGAGGCTTTCGCCCAAGAACTCAAGAGGGCGGAAGAAGTGGGGCTGACCAATGAAGACATGCCATCTCCAAGAGGCGAGCCGAAGCGTTTAAACCCCAAAATCATCAACGGACTGCTGCGGGTGGATGGTAGGCTGACCAACGCCCACCTGAACTTCGACACAAAGTATCCTATACTGCTGCCAGCGAGACTACCCGTAGTAGAGCTAATGATTCAACACGTCCACGCCATTGAGGGACATGCCGGGGAAAGTCACGTGACGAGCGTCATCCGAAAGCGTCTTTGGTTGTTGAGAGGACGAGAGACTGTAAAACGCGTGATCCGACGGTGTGTGCAATGCAGGAGACGCAATGCCATAGCAGGCAAACAACTCATGGCCCCGCTACCAGAATGCAGGGTAACTACGGGCTGGTGGCCGTTCAGTGACACCGGGTTGGACTATTTCGGGCCCTTGTGGGTCAAGTGCGGGAAAAGATTAGAAAAGCGATACGGATGTATCATGACGTGCATGAAATCACGTGCGGTACACCTAGAAGTCGCACATTCGATGACGACCGATTCGTTTCTACGGGCCTTGCAAAGATTTATCAACCGAAGAGGCGTACCGGCCGATATATACTCAGATAATGGATCGAACTTTGTGGGCGCTCAACGGGAATTGCAGCGTTGGCACAAGAACATAAACAGGGACGAACTGCAGAACCGAACCGTGGCCTACGGCATACGCTGGCATTTCAACCCCCCACAGGCCAGTCACCGAGGCGGCATATGGGAACGCATGATCCGGTCCGCCAGACGGATATTGCTGTCAATCATGGAGCAGCAGCCGCCCGACGACGAGACCCTGAACACCGTCATGACTGAGGTGGAGCGAATCCTGAACAACCGCCCCCTGGTTCCAGTATTGAACGGTGACCCCACCCACCTGGCGCTCACCCCAAACGACTTATTGACGCTAAGGTCGAACGAGGGTTTCCAAGGGCCGGTAAACCTTCGTGGGAGCTACCTCCACGGGTGGAAGCAAGCGAATTATCTGGCCAAGGTCTTCTGGAGGCGATGGCTACGGGAGTACCTACCGGCTTTGCAGACTCGACAGAAGTGGCCAAAACAAGACCATTCAAAGTTGGGGACGTGGTTATGATCGCCGACGAACGCGCACATTTCAGCGCTTGGTCTTTGGGAGTAGTCACGGAAACCATCAAAAGCACTGACGAAATGATAAGAACGGTGAAGGTGAAGACAGCTAACGGAGTGCTCATTCGCGACATACGCAGTATTAACCTACTCGAGAGCGAAGACGGAGGAGCTGATAACCCTGTGGCCTAGTAAACCTTTTTCACACCAGTAATCGAGGTGGATAAAGAAACACCATATATACCACACAATCTCCGTCAAACACGTTAAGGTGCTCGCGGTCCCTTCGTTGACATTACAGAAGGTTCTTTCCGATATGTGGTGATGAGTGCGATTCCATTATACATCCCGATACATACACACATGCACGACGCACTCTACATCCCGTAAACCCATCATACATGTGACAGTGTTCTTTTTTCGCCTTTTGTTGACGCTACCGAATGCCCCTTGCACATGTGGAAGTAGTGGAGCTCAGGTCACACATGCATGCTACATTTACTCGTTTTCTTGCCACGCGGTCTTTTGTTGACATTGCAGAAAGTCCTCCTTTGATGTGTAGTCATAACTGTGATTTCATTGTAACCCCGGCACACACACACACACGCACGCACACACACACACACTCAAGCGCGTACATCCAGGACCGGACGGCCCCGTACGAGGACAACGTCTATGTGACCATTCACGCCCGCCATCGGTCATTTGGTCTTGTGGAAGATGTAGACTAGCCTCACGTCTATGTAGCCAATGGGTTAGGTGCGACCAGTAGTAGAACGTCGACGACGAGAATTAGACGCGCGCACTGACAGCAGGGCCTAGGCAGGTAGGAAGAATCAGTACCTTTATACCGAACCTTTGACTCTGCTAAGGATCCAGGAGGATTTTGGTGGGCGGTGTAACAGCCGGTCGTGGAAAATCCCCTTTTTCCCTCGCGATTCAGTGTTTTTTTTCCCAACATCACTCATTTCCATACACTATTGACTTGTCTTTACGAACTGGTTGTTTTTCTGGACCAATTGTTGTTTGTTCGCGCCCAGAGCGCTATTTTGGCACATCCTTGTTCAGGACCTGCGTGACGCACGTGCTGTCTGCTCACACGCTGCTATTCGGTTTCTCGTTGTTGAGACTTTGTGATCGTATTATTGAGGTTTGTATATTGTTTACGTCATTGTTTATTTTAATAATCTAGTATCGTAGAATTATCACGGATAATCGCCTTCTGATTTCGGGATCCGTTGCGAATTTGGCTACGCATTGCTCAAACGGTCGTAACAAAAAGGACGTGTAGCAGCCTCAGGTATCTTGGCACCTGCCTTAATACGGGCGGTAACACAGGTGCCCTCTTGACATCAGTAATTTGATGGGCTGTAACCTGGAGGGGGAATGTGAAATGGAAGTGGGATATACGGGTGTTGGTTGGCGTAGTGACTGGGAGGTCGTGGGTACTGTTGTAAGTGGTCTGCGGTAGAAAAGGGATTCAGGGTGGGTGAGATATGTGAACGATAAAAGGAAAGAGATTCATGTGAGAAAATATTACTTAGGCTACGATAGAAGTTATGTAGAACACTAAAGTAATCGTTTGGTATGAATGGTGGCGTTGTTGAAGAGGCCCGGAGGTTAGTTGTACCAGCCTGATGAGGATGATAACCAGGTGAAGAAAACGCGATACTGGGTGGAATGTACGGTGCACTTAGTGGTTGGTGGTTTGGATTGGGGAGATAGGTCTTGAATGACGTTTTCTTGTCCATTGTTGCACTCCGTGTTGCCTCGCTTGGGGTCCTTAGCCGTTGGAAGTGTGGCTTGATGAGTGAGTTAGGATTGACCGTAGTGTCAACAATGTGCAGTCCACCTAGTAATGATGTTTTCGCTGGTTTGGGGGATGGCCTAGGCACCGTAGATTGCCGAGTGGCTATTGGAGCCGAGTGGAGAGATGGCAAAGAAGAATTTGGGGTGACTCCGCTGATGGGTTGAGGATTTCTGGGTATGGCTGTTAAGCCAGTTAGGCGGTTCGCATCGTCATCGATCGTGGCCGATATTTCGGTGATAGGTAATGGTGGAATCGAGTTAGTCAGCCCAAGAGAGGACAGCTTGCCAGGGGTAAACCCTATGCTTCTTGGTTTCTTAGGCGCTGGCTGGTGAGGTGACTTTGAACTGGATATATCTAAATCGACGTCAAACATATGGGATCGATGTTCTGGTGAACATGAAGCCGAATTGATATTGCATGCATTTTGCGCATCGTCAAACTGAGAAGAAGCGGATAGTTGAGGGCGGACAATTTTTGACGAAGCTGAATGCGTGCTGGTGGACCTGGCGAATTCCCTTTGTAATGGGGTTTTGTCGGCAGCAATTTTAATGTTCTTGAACGGGGATCTCAAAGCGACGGTGGATTGGCTCTTAATGAATTGTTTAGCGGGTTCCTCTTCAAGAAATTTGAACAACACTGGACAGGATTTGCGTTGAATGTTCTTTCGTAGCCGAAAGCACTGGCAGGGGTGGTGTGCCATATTAATAGAACTTAGAGGGTTATGTTTTACTTTCTCAACAGGGATTCTGTCGGGAATATTAAATACCACAGCATTTTTTGAGTTACTGATTCTTCGAACTATTTCTGAGGCAATGGCGTCTATGAAACGCCCAGCCGTGACTAGGTCTAGGGTTGACGGATTTGTTGGAGGGTTAGAGATATACGTGAGCGGAATTAGCTTGGATAGGGTCGTATCAATCAAAGAAATGTGGCTACTGAGATTAAGGAGATTGTGTTCTACGGTCTCTGCCCTTTTGTTTGCCCCGCCAAATACATCGGTCAGGCTAACGGAACAAGGATTCAGTGGGAGTTTTGCGACTTTCGACTTGGCGAGTACTTTTGGTCGGATGTTGGTACGACCAACCAGTGAGGATGCGGTTTGTCTAGCCGGCAGTTTGGGCATTGCAACACTGACCGCGATTGCACTAGAGAGCTAAATACACAGAGTAGTCTTACGTTCCCCAATGTACAGGCTTACTGAAATAAAAACGTGTAACTCTGTGGCTCTGGATCAAAGAAACTTAAAACTATGGAACTGTTGATATAGACCCTAATAGCACACCGGATCCGGACCGGCACCGGACCGGTTCCGGTAATGTGCCGGTACAGTTCCGGTGATTTTCCGGTAAAATGCCGGTGACCTTCCGGAAACGCTACCTGTACCGTGCCGGTACCGGTACGGTAAACGGTGGGCAAGCGAAAAATCGACGTGCATACTCTCTCTCCAGGTACCTCCAGATTCCAAATCCCAGTCGCAATGAGGAACACCTACGGCTAGCCCTGATGTGATACGGAAGTGTCGTCCACAGGCAGTGCATAGTTATTATCGAGTCTCATTCCGGACCGGTTCCGGTAATGTGCCGGTAGAGTTCCGGTAATGTGCCGGTAGAGTTCCGGTAATATGCCGTTGATCTTCCGGCAAACGGTGGGCAAGCGAAAAATCGACGTGCTTTGACTCATAATCCATCTCCACGTACCTCCAGATTTCAAAACTCATTCCTACGATAAAAACGTTTCGTTAGCCGCTATCCAAGGGTGCCCACAATCACTGCCAGGAAACTATATTAGCTAAACGCATTAAATTTCCCGTTTTCCTAATAACGGTTTTATCCACGGTCCACGTACATTACCAACCTCTCACGTATAAGTGGTTTTTAAAGCGCTCCATCGCGATCGGAAGCAAACACATTTGAAAGCGCCAATGAGTAGAAAATGCAGAAGTAACTGTAAGTGATAAATGTTTATAAAAATCACTGTACAAGAGAAGGTTGAACATATTCTCCCAACGTCATGTTGTGTGCCGGCGAGATCTGGAAGGGAAAATGCAAATGAAACAATGGTTCGGCGATGTGAACAATCGTATATATATATATATATATATATATAGGGGAAAATTCCCAATGAACACATTTAGAGAACACAGTTTGGCGAACAAGCTCGTTCTCAGTGATTCCAAATCATGCCATTACATCACAATATATTACGGCAAGTCAAAGGTTTGAACTAATAGATAAATAAGAAGTGATAAAATTAATAATGGAGGGGGTGTGGGAGGGGAAGAAGGCAATTGTAATCCGGGCTTAAATCAAAACCGGATGTGTATTTGTTTTTCTCGTGTGTTTTCAGTTTTCATCTGGTCTATTGCCTGTTGTAAGGTGGACGGAGGGCCAGGGAAGCTTAACGGCACATACAAATTGTTCTTGAGCACATTGAGAGGGATTGTTAAGGTTCAAAAACACTTTGTATGTGCCCTTATGGTTCCCTGGCCCTCCGTCCACAGGCCATGGACCAGATGAAAACTGAAAACGCATACCCAACATACCTTGCAACGTAAACGAAGAACGTGGCATTATTGAATCGTGCTACACAAACAAAGTATAACTTTTTCAGGTGTATTTCACAAGGGAATTTGAGCTCACCTGGCAATCCGACGACCGAAACCCCGATCCCGGGCATCAGTAAACCACCTTTTCATGATGCGCTCGATATCCAAAGGTGGTACCTCTTGGAACCGAGTAGTTGTTTTGACGGCTTCTGCGAAATTAATTGTGGTGTTGATGAAACAGCTTTACCTATCACAGCGTAGGGAAATTGATAATTTCCGATTGGAATTTTTCCGGGCGTTTCGGTCCAAGTACACCGGAGTGCCAGATCTTTTCCAACTAACGAAGACAACATTCTTCGCATATTTGATCCCAGATCGGTGCCAGCGTGGCGCTGCAGGGCGTTCACCTTAATTTGTAAGCCTAACGAAATATGCAACTCACTGTGCAGTTAAAATTTCTGTTGACTTTCAGGTCACTTTCCAACTTATTCAGTTGAGCTTCATCGTTAGTCTGGAACGGCTCGTAGGCGGAGGCCACCCCTCCCTCACCACGGCTGATGAAACCGTCAATTTTCCTCATTAGCAAAGAATGGTCGATCCGCAGACCATTTAGGCAGGAAAGAATACGTGCCATATAGTCTGAATATCATAAGTGGAGTTGATAGATCAATCACCTTGCCATCTTTGTAGGAAATCCTGCATTTGACCGGCCGACTGACTGATGGTTACTGGGTGGGACGAGCTATACGAAATATTCTTATCGCCTGATCTATAAAACCACTAACCTCGGAGTTTTGAATGCATCTTCTGTCTCCACACTTCCGCGGTTCCCCTCATCTGTCAATTTTGGTGGACTACGTAGAGGCTTGATGGGGAAAGCTGCATTTACTTTACCTAGGTGAGGGGTGGGCTAAGTCCAAAACTGGTCCTGGAAACACTGGCGACTGTACGGGAGATTCCATACGAATTCGCTGGGATATAGGGAGTTCCTCAGAACTCTAATCTGATGTGAAAGCAATGGGTACACTTGAAGAATAAGGAATAAAGTGATATCTCACCTGCGGCGAACGGAATAGCGCTCGGCAAAGTGCGTCATCGGTAATGTGTCATCCGACGACGCTGACCTGCCGGTTTCACCGATAAACTTTCTTTCGAAATCCATTGCATCCTTCAGGTTATCTGACAGCATAAGAGTATATATATATATATATATATATTACCTGAGTGATATACCTCATGGAATTCGTAATTTGGAACTCTATCCTCTAATTTCGAACCTTCCAACAGCAATCTCTGATATACCTGGAAGGTTGACGACTTGGGCCAACGTACTCTCTTATCATCAACCAGCCAGTTACTGTGGACGATGGCCACAGATTTAGCACATACGAAAACAACTACTAAGTACATCTAAAAAAGTTAGCAGTTGGCATTACGCGGAGTTATTATTCATTATAAATTTCAAGTACCAGACATATCAAAAAGTGAAATATCAGTAGTTAAAAGTGTGTAATATGGGTAAGATTACACGAAGAATGCCAACGGTAATGGGAAAGCACTTACACACAATGCTACTAACCGGAAGTTTTACATCATCGTGCAAACCGTCAACGGAATAAATGTACAGGCGGTTAGACCGCATGGGTTTGCTGAAAAATTGACACGGGTTTTTAAAATACCTCACACTAACCGATGCCTCACATATGTCGTAACAAGACAGCGAATACTCTCACCTGGCAAATCCAACTTTGGGCAACGCACGCGGTGCTCCCACAGTGTGGCTTCTCCACAAACAGCACACTTCACGGAGCAAAGTTCTTTCTTCTTCATACGATATCTCTTCCACGTAATTATTTCAGACATTGCAACTGATTTATATAAAGCAGTTTCCAAAATGACGCGTCCGACAAGGCAGAACCGCCTCGAGATTTGAATTTGGCCTTCACATGACTAAAACAAAGACCCACAATTGCACCGCGATTCACGGACATAAATATGCGTCAAAATCGCAAATTATTACTCACAAGGCCATTTGAAGAATAATTATGTGATTACTTTTATAAATTGTCTACTATTTCTCTGCCCACTTGTTACCGGCATGTTACCGGAATGTTGCGGTGGGCAACGTGCTACATGGGGAGTCTCTGAAATTAAACGAGGACTTCTTTCAGGGAATTCCTTGAATTAATATGCTGAATTGGGTGGTAGACTGCCACACAGTCGCGCACGATGGTGCCAACGTTTTCTTATTTTAGACACAAGTTTCCCTCAGTTCATATCCTGAGAAGCAGTTCAAAGACTTCTTTTGCAAGAATTTTTAAATTAGCTGTTTAGGTCAAGATTTCGCGTCCGGAGGAAATCCTTAGAAAGTTTTTGGAGTTATGGGACCACACTAAAAAGCCGTAATTTTTTAGTATTACTCTAGATAGCTAAGCAAAAACTATACCGATTTAAATCGATAAACGAATTGAAGTGATGGTTCAGTTATTCCCGTGAATTGTTCGAGAATCGACAATGGTTTCACAGATGGAGTCGCCAGAAATATTTTTAGTTAGGCTTCATACCTAATTTCCTAGAAAGGTCTTGTGCTGATATTTTACGATCTCACTGTGGTTTGGCGCCAAGGAACGGACGATCACCAAAAGAGTTGAGCTAGCTAAAGAACGCTGGGTATTTTAAGGTTGGGCTTGCAAAGGGCTATTTGTAGTAGTAATAGATCTAGATTTCTAGGTAGAGGGTTTTGTAGATTTCTCGCGGTAATAAATAACGGACGCACAATAGTGTGTCGCAGTTATTGTCACGGGCAATATGACGCTTTAGTGTGGATAAATGTTGCTACTAGATGTGACCCTAAATCAAGCCCTAACGACAAAAAAAGGAAAACTTTGAGACAACCTGATTCATGCGTCAAGATGACCTTGACCTGTTAGTCCAACAAGGTTGGTTCCCGTTCAAACACGTCGGAATGGATTATTTCGGCCCATTTGCGGCTAAACATGGGCGCAGAATGGAGAAACGATATGGGTGCATCTTCACCTGCCTACAGATGCGTGCAGTACATATTGAAGTTTCTTATTCTCTAAGCACGGATTCATTCATTATGACATTGCTGCGTTCCATATCGAGGAGAGGGGCACCGTCCGAGATTTCTAATGATAACGGTACAAACTTTGTTGGGGCTCAAAGGGAATTGAAGAACCTAATGGGAAACTGGTTTAGTGATAAGATTGCTGATAGATTGTTGCAACGGGGCGTGCAGTGGCATTTCAATCCCCCACATGCTAGTCACCGTGGTGGTAAATGGGAGATCATGGTGCGCTCGGTTAGAAGAGTATTTCTTTCAATTTCTGACGAAATATTGTTGACATTCCTTACGGAAAGTGAGCGGATAGTAAACGGACGACCGCTAGTGTCTTTGACCTCGGACTGTCGTGATCTGCCAGTACTCACGCCCAATGACCTACTTATCCTGAGGGCGATCTCACGAGATATTCCAACGGATTCGTTGCGCGATAGACTGGTTCGTCAGTGGAGGCAGGCAAACTACCTAACATCTGTGTTTTGGAAGAGATGGATCAGGGAATATCTTCCACTATTACAACAGCGGCAGAAGTGGATAACTCGAGAACGCAACTTTAGATCGGGTGATGTAGTGCTACTAGTTTCGGAGGCCTTGCCGCGTGGCCGGTGGCCGATAGGAGCCATCGAAAGCATCTCAGTTTCGGACGATGGTTTGGTGCGAACGGCAACAGTGCGAACTAATGAAGGATTAGTGCACCGTGACAATAGAAAGATTTGTCTTATTGAGGGCGAACCGGACACTGGTGGTGTAAGTTCAGAGGCCAACTCTTCTCAGGTGGGAGGCGGATCTTCGGATCTGCCGAATCGGGAAGGACCACTGAGAGTTGATCCACTTGTCCGACTGGGAGCTGCTCTTGACAGTGATAAGTTTTAGGTATTGGGGAACCGTAGGCCGAGCCGATGTATGAGGTCGACCACACCTAGCGGTGCACGGGACAAACGTGGTCCGATTTTGGGGGCCGGTGTAAAGGAGTTCAGGAAACCCCGTTCCATGCATTAGCATCCATATTACAAACGACATTTATCATTCGTATGAACTATGTTTGCTGGAATTCCGATTGTTTGTTTTATTTCTTTAAATCTTTGTCACAAACCGGACTCCTACCGTTGCCTCGAGCGAGAGTCGCTCAGCTTGAATTTCGTTGTGACTGTATTTGGTAATCTCATCTTCTGTAGCTAACCTTTGCTGTAACCTAGCTGCAGTTGTTGATTTGTTGTCCAATTTGGAGCGAAAGAGCCCAGAAGGAACACTATTGAGGTTTGATTATTGTAAAATTAATTAATTTGTTGTATATAGTACCGTAGCTATTTGGAATCGACTTTGTCTTGAATTGTGTCGAAATTAGTTGCTACGCGTCGCTCGAACGTTCCGGTGGCTGGACTTTACATAGGCTTTCTGCTGACCTTGACGACGAATGGCTTTTTTCAGCTTTCCAGGGCAAGTCTCACTTGTATACCCAGTCCAGGACAGTACTAAGGAGTTCCCTCAGTGCTGCGACTTCCATGTATCTGCTAAAATTCGGCATTTTTATTAGCTGAGGTGAAAGGAAAAGCACCAAGCTCGCCTACGGGAACAGCAACCTCAAACCAGCATTGGTTCGGCTCCACAACTCACTGCTGTCCCCATGTAACGAACGGCAGTGGAAAATCCCCCCAAAACCACTGCAGTTTCATGTGTCCTTAACATCACTCATTTACTTGCACTAATAACTTGTTTTATACACCGTTTTTTCTCACGGACCAACGCTTGTTTGTTCGCGCTCAGCGCGCTGCTCTGGCATATCCTTGTTCTGGGCCAGTGTGACGCACGTGCTCCTTTCTCGCAAGCCGCAATTCGATTCTCGTTTTCTGAGTCCTTGTGGTCGCACAATTGAGGTTTGCACCTGTTTCGTTTCATTGTTCGTTTGTTAATCTAGTATCGTAGGATTTCACGGATAACCGCTTTCTGATTTCGGGATCCGTTGCGAATTTGGCTAAGCATTGCTCAAAGATGTCTTACAATATTCGGCCGATAAACTTGGAACGAGAAACTAAGCATTATGCCGAAAAAAGATCGAAGCAATTTGAATCTGTGCAGGAAGTAATAATGCACGTCACTGGGAAGGTTTTGGGTACTTTTGATTCTTTATTTATTTGCCAGGACACCTAGTCCTCTCAGTGCTAGCTCATGTATTACTGTGGGTAATAAGGATTGTAACTGTCAATCTATTTAAGTAAGGGATGTTAGGCCTAAAACATTAACTTCTATCAGCTAGATAACAGGCCCAGGAAGCCGAAGAGAAGTGTAAACAGAACGATCATGAGAAGAAGGCCAGCGACTACGACCTATCCGATGGGTCAGGACAAATTAAAATAAGAAACTCTGCGCTTGTCGTCGAATATAAAACTTCAACGCCATGAACGATCGATCTGCCAGGAGTAGAACTGACAGTTTTCAACGGACGATCTGGACACTACTGCAAGTCCAGCAGGCAGTTCAAAACGTTCGTCGAAAACAAAATAACCGACCTTGGGCAAAGGCTTCTCTACCTGACTCATCACTGTCGAAGCCAAGCAAGAGGAGCCATCGATGGGTGTATTATGCCCGACCCAGAACAAGGATACATATGAGCTACGAAGGTGTTGAGGGACCTGTTCGGCCCGCCATTCAAGGCAGCCCGTAACCTAATAGAGGGCCTGATGATAGAGACAAAAGAGCCAAGAGCGACGTCTATACAGCTGACGACCTGGTGGTCCAAACGCAGAACTGTTCTATAGCCCTCGGCCATTTGGGTTGCAGGGCTGACCTCGATGCAATGCACACGTTGGAGAGCATAGTCCGTCACCTCCCTCCCGAACTACAGGGTCGGTGGGCGGAAGAGGGGGAAGGTATAAGCCGAGGCGACCGTGAGGCTAACTTCGAAGTCTTGACCGAATAATTGGACAGGCAAACCAAGATAGCCGATAGCAGATTTGGCCGACTCAGCCGGGACAGTAACCGAGTAAACAAATCCAGCATTAGCCAGTATCAGACCACTGCACGGGAACATACGAAAAGCTAGACTTGGACCAATGCACGCCCTATTTCACCTGAGGCTACATTGCATCAAAGTTGCAGGTCCCGTGACGCTAGCCATGGGCTACCAGAATGCCCCAAGTTCATCTGCTCCACGATAGACGAACAATGGGGGATGGCTAGGTCGACAGCAGCGTGCTTTATGTGCTTCAACACCACACACCGGGCGGCAGCTTTTCGAACAAAGACCAGATGTGGGCACGAGGGTCGCGCGGGCAGACACCATCGATTGTTACACCAGGCGAGATAAGCAACACCAGAGACGAACACCGAGCAAATTGTGATTTGTTTAACGTCGCGGTCTACCAGTAAACCAGTACGTTTAGGAGTAGTTGCCGTGGGGGTGATGACCTCAACTGGGGTGGTCAGAGCTCTGGCTTTCGTTGTCAGTGGATCAGAAACTACCCTGGTGAAGGAGCGGTTTGCCGACAAACACGGGCTAGCTAAAAGTACAACGTCGTTAGCAGTGAGCACGGTGGGCGGAACAAAAGTGATGATTGCCGGTCGTTTAAGATTGCAACTCATCTCCTTAAAAACTAACGAGCAAATTGAGTCAACTGAGGCATTTAAATCGGCTGATCTTCCGATGCGAGCACCAAGGTCGGTGAGGGCAACTTTGACTAGGTAGCCCCACCTTCAGGAAGTAACCGTTGTAGACAGGGAAGACGTCGAAGTGGACGTCCTCGTCAGCTGTGACATACTAGAGGCATGTTGGGTACTGGACCAGAGAGTGGGCAATAGCTCGCCACCTTATGCCATACGCACAGCTCTGGGGCGGATATTACATGGTCCAGTAGAAGGACGCGGTTCCGTGCTTTACGTGTCAGCCAAAATGGATCACAGAGAGTATCAGTTGCAGCGGCTGTATGAAAAGGATTTTCACGAAATCGGAGACGAGAGACTAACGTTGTCTCAGAAAAACCACTTCGCCCTGCAAAAGTACGGCAAGGAACTAGACGCCCTAAAATCAGCTCGAGGTTCCCCTCCCGTAACGCACATCAGCTGATTCTTGGGTGGACAGCAGAGAATATGCTCTGCAAAGACTACTTCGGCTGGAAGAACGCTTCGTTCGAGACCAGGATTTATGGGAAAGATATGCAGAGCTAGCGAAGCGAAAGGAAGCTCTCGGCTACGTTGAAAGGGGACCTGCTACCAAGGCCACCCCCGCGTGAAATTCAGGTTGTCTCGTTTTCTTTTTTGCTTATACCACTGTTTAGACTTGTAGCTGTGCCCACCCTAGTATACACCACCTAATAACCTGAAACCGTGACCTAGTTGTGTAAAAACTGCGGAACACCACCGTACAGACGCTAGTACTTATCGCGAGTTAGAGTTACAGACTATATTGATCATTCACTGCTCTAATCCCATTTAATTACATTCTACATGGATTATCTAGCAAATCTCCCCTGATTCTCGCCACAGTAAGATTTATATAGCGTTATTCGTTGCCCACAGACCGCTAAGTGACCCCTTCCTCGCCCCATTAGGCGCATTCGAGACGAACTCGCACGCCTCTTTGCTAGATATAAAGCCACAGGCCTTGCCCGTGATGCAGAAGACTTCATGATCATCCGGAACATATGCAAAGACAAGATTAGATCCTATCAGAATGCAGTCCAACGATCTGTACTCCATCGAGCACGGACCAATAAGGCATTTTTCTTTCAGTGCATGCGCCGTCTTAGGGGTACAGCTCCGATGCCATTAGCCCTCAAAGATAGTGCCAGATCTCCAATCACTTCCCCTACCCAAGTAGCCGAGGCATTCAGCTCCTACTTCTGTACAATTTGTAGCTCCATACCCATATCATCCCACCCTACACTTAACCGCGTCGCTATTCCCATTGGTGCAGTCGCTCAGGGTTTCCGACGGCTCAACCAATATTGGACCATGGGTCCTGACCTAATCCACCCCCGTATTCTCAAGGAAGCCGCGGACACATAAGGTGCTCCTTATGCCTCGCTTTTTCAGCGATGTGTTGACGATGGAGTTTTCCCCAGTAGCTGGAAAAAAGCAGTGATCGCACCCATCTATAAGAAAAGTAGTAGACACCTTGCTTCTAGTTACAGACCCACAAGCCTCACCAGCATCACCAGCAAAATTTTTGAGAGAATTCTTAAGAGTGAGGTTCTTTCCCACCTTCATAGAAATAAGATCCTCTCCCCGTCCCAACATGGGTTTCATCCTGGCAGATCATGCATCACCAATATGCTTACTGTCATGGATAGTCTAACGAAAGCCTATGATGATGGCCAGCTCTCACACGCTGTATTCATCGATTTCGCTAAGGTCTTCGATAAGGTCCCCCATGCCCCTCTTCTTTATAAGCTGCAGACATACGGGATCACAGGCTCCATGTTAGCCATCCTACGTAGCTTCCTTACCGACCGCACCTTTGTGGTTGAAGTCGGGAATGTTTTGTCTCAACCCTCCCCAGTAACAACTGGGGTCCTCCAAGGGTCGGTCTTAGGTCCTCTTCTCCTCTTGATCTATATAAACGATCTACCGACAGCCCTTCCTGCGAACATTGCCATGTACGCAGATGATGTAACCCTCTGGAGCTCAAGCGTTGAATACTTGCAAACTGCAGTTTATGAAACAAAACGCTGGTCCGAGGATTGGAACCTCCCAGTTAATGATGGCAAATGCGTGAGTATGTCTTTCGGCAGAGAGACTGGTCACACGTTTTCCATTAATTGAGCAACCACACTGCCAAGGGTTGACCGACACAAGGTGCTCGGTTTCTGGTTAGATTTTAACTTATCCTTCTCTCATCACCACGAACTTGCGAGCAAGTCTGCCTTTCGAGTCCTAAACATGATTCGAGGGTCCTTCCCGCGCATATCTAAGGATGATTTCCCCATAATTTTCGGCACGTATATCCGATCTCTGCTGGAGTACGGTAGTCAGATAGTGCACTCTGGTCTCGTCCGAGACCGTGAGATCCTAGAAAGAGTTCAGCGGGCCTCCACTAAGGAAGTAAGGGGTCTATCCCATCTACCTTATCCCGTCCGCCTCTCACTCCTCAACATCTATCCCTTTGACGTAAGACGCGTAAGAGGTGATCTGTTTTTGATGTTCCACCTTTTTCAAACAGGTCAAAGCTATTGCTTCTTCTCCGTCTGTCCAGCCTCCTCTCTCCGTGGTCACAGCAGAAAAGTTTTCAAACTGAGGCCACGCACTTCACTGAGGATTAAATGTTTTAGCTATAGGGTTATTACTATGTGGAACGCACTCCCAGAAGATATTGTTCTCTCGCAGAACAAAATTATCTTCAAGAAA